>JAAWXA010000009.1:8659107-8726924 GCA_038090715.1 Florisuga fusca
CCCGCTCCGCACACGGCCGGATAGCGCGGCGGCGGCTGCAGGCTCCCCCTCGACCTGGGACGAAGGAGCCGCTGCTTCTCCCCGCTCACCCCAGAGCCTCCAAGGCGTCCAAGATGTCGCACTCCATCTCCGGGCCCGCCGCCCGCTCCTTAGATCGGCTCCCGCCGCGCCGCGCCGCCCGGTGCCCTCCTCAAACCGCCCCTCCGCAACCTGCGCCCGCCGCTGCGTTCCGGGCGGGAGGCCCCGGGCTGTCGCTGTCCCTGCCCACTCTGCCGGTGGATGCCGTTCAGAGGGGCTGGGGAGCTGCTGCCTCCTGCCACCGTGCAGGACAGGAGACGGCTTTATGTGTAGGCCGGTCCTTGCCTTCCTCACATGCTGAGGAGCCGCTCAGCTCTCCCCCTTCCGTGGTGCGGCTGCTCCCGCCGCCCTGCTGAGGCGAGGGGACCAGGTTCTAGAGCCTGGGTCAGCTTAAAATCCATCCCGTTTGTGATAAACTTTAATGAATTAGGAAATCGGGATTGGTGGTGGGTTGTGGTACCGGCTCCTGCCAGAGGAATACGGGGTTTCCCTATGGATGAAGGCCTTGGGAGTGGCGAACAGTCCTGTAGCCCTGTGGGACTGCCCGGACCCGCTGGGCCTCCGGGCACCCCGCTCCTCAGTCCCGGGACCTGCAGGGGTTTCATTCCAAAGCTATCAGACCCATTGATTTGAAACTAAAAGGAAGGTCTCCCAACATAAGTGACTTTAACTTTTTTTTTTTTTTTAGATGTCTATGTTCTTATTCCAAACTTTCTTTTAATGACAGCAATGTTGAGAGAGATGTAAAACAGTGCCAGCTTTTTTTTGTCTGTTTGGTCCCAAACTATTGTTTTATCCCTCACTCACAGCCACTTGTGGTAAAGCATCATCCCACAGATTTCCTCTGAAACAATACTGCTGCATTCATAAAATCATACAATGTTAGGGGTTGGAAGGGGCCTCTAGAGATCATTTAGTCCACAGCAGGATAACAGAGGGCAGACCACACAGGAACACATCCAGGCAGGTTTTGAAAAATCTCCAGAGACCCCACAACCTCTCTGGGCAGCCTGTTCCAGTGCTCTGTCACCCTCATAGTAATAGAAGTTTCTCCTTATGTTGAAGTGGAATAATGTCCTGTGTTCATTAGCACCTTAGAGTTTTTTATTTCATCTTGCTGAACTGTAGTCTCCTATCTTTCCTATTAACTACAAGCAAAAATCTGCTTCTGTTTTGGGGTTGTTTTTTTTAATGCGTGTGTTTTGGGTTTTTTTACCATTGTTGTCTTCAGAAAATCCAGCAGCTGTATCAGTGATGAGGACCTCTAACAGTGTGTAATCAGATGGAAGTGTTTGAAACACAAATATTCTTAATAAGTGAACTCTCTAAAATCTTTGAAGCAACTACCTTGAAGTATTTCCATTTAGCAGAATATGTGGCTTTATTGAGTACTAAGCTTTTTTAAAAATGGAAATCAGGACAGCCATGACATCCTCACACACAGAGACAGAAATCTAGATATTAAAACCATGAATTATGCCAATCAGTGAAAAGAAGAGCATTTTATAGTCTGATAGGCTTATGTCAATCATATGATGTACATCCATGCCAGTAGCTCAGCAGTCTCTTTCACAACTCTCAGCTATGTCTGGCTCCATATGACTGAGCTTTAAGAGGATTTTTGTTTCAGATGAGTTAACAATAATTTCTCTAAATGAAGGGCATACATCTGAGAGCAGAGATTCTGAAAATAAGAACTCTTACTCCTGTTTAAACAACATTAATGCTCAATTATTCAAGCGTCCAATTAATAGTGAGAAAACAAGATATGCAGAAATGGACAGAAAGAGCCTTTTCCTTTCTAAAGTTGTACCTTGATGCCACCTGCACTAAATCATCACTGTACATTTGTTCGGAGAAGCTGAGTAGTTTTCCCATCACCCAACAGTGCATGCTAGGAAAAGGAACTGGGAACAACTGGAAGTGAAACTACCATAACATAATCTATCAAAACTAAAAAGTTATCTGGTAATTTAAGAGCTATTGTGTGGTACACATAGGAAGCAGCATTATTCCCTGGGTCTCTCTCTCTCTTTGGAACTTTTTCTACATGCCATAAATATATTTTGCTAATTTGACAGTCAATACATAAATGAGTAATTTCTCCTACTGTCTTTTGATAACATTGCATGCCTATGAGAGCCAAGCACATGCATCGGTGACTGCTTTAATTCCACAAGATTATTTTTATATCCTATATCTATTATTTCTATTATACATTTCTAGATATACTACATATACGAGGAAATACAAGTCTGAATTTCACCAGTTGTTAAAGACATTTTTTGAGGTGCACAAGTTAAAGACATTTTTGGTTGTGATTGTATATTTGGGTTGCCCATCTCCTTCTCACAACTTCACCGTTCATTCAATCTGTAACTTTCCATTTCTGAGTTCCCCATTCCAGAGGGAGGAAAAAAAGGCATAATAAAGCTGGCTAAAAAATATTTGTAGCAGCCTACATGCACAGGAGTGGACTTTACCTTTGCCCCATGCCCTTTGTTCTGCACAAACAAAAACACAGAAGGAAGAGGTCTCAGCATACAGCAAGTACTTTCACAAAGTAATGTGGCTTCAGCAAGGTCATCAGTGCTCTAGAAGTTTTTGTCACAATTTCTTTTTACCTGCTCTGTCAGTTAACCATCTCCCTCAGCAGCCAGCTAAGTAGAAAGCAGGAGTAGAAATGTACAGATAAGGTTTGAAAATGAAGACAGCACCGGATCAGCACTGGCTTAAATCAAGTGGAACTGATAGTAAATGGCATCTTAATTTGAGCATGCAGCTGTGGCTAGCTACACCTCTCTTAAATATTGTGAAGTAACCTGAGCTGAAAGCAAAGTGAAGATGGGAGTTTGGGGGAGAGGTTTTCTGCCAGTCCCACGTGTAGAACCACTCACATGTTGCTGTGCCATGCAAAATTGCTCGAGGAATGTTCCTAGTGCCAGGCTTGCAGATGGGTGTGTTGTCACCCCGCACCTCCTGTCCTGCAGGGCAACCAGAGCAGGCTTTGGGTTCGAAGTGGTGTGTAAGCAATGCTCCCAAGAGAGAAACCAAACTGCCCCAGGGTCTGCTCACTGCACGCTTCAGAAGATTCAGTTGCTTTCTTCTTCTCATGTGCAGTACAGGAATAAAAAAAAAATTAATTCAAGTGAGGAGGAGACAGGCTGTTTGAACGCAGAAAAAGTAAAAATAATTTGTACTAAGAAACGGTGAGCAGGCAACTGTTGACCGCTAGAGGGGATCACAGGAGTGGTAAAGGAATGGAGTCTGTGTCATCCGTAATAAATGCTTTTTGCCTCCATGCGATGTGCTGTGTTGAGAAATTACTGAGAAAAGACAGCACTTTATGCACGCTTAAGGCAATATAAGAAGCTTACATTAATTGAGTTTAAAATAGATCAGTAACAGGTTTAATTGTTAAAGTGAAATCACTTCTTTACACAGGTTTTATCAGTTTAATATAGGTTAAACTTTATCAGCTTCCGTCTGTAAAAAAGTACTAGCCATTCTTTTAACCTCATAAAAATAGGCATCATTTTTCTGCCATTTAAACCAGAGTAGCTTGCTTATTTAAAAACTAAGGTTAAATTGCTTTTAATCCTTTCATAAACTCCTTAAGGCTGATGTGGCAGTACCCACCTCAGGCAGCGTCAACTCTATTCATCATTGTGGAACTGGACTGCAAGTTAAAATTGCTCTTTATATAAATTCTGTCATTCTTGCAAATAAAGTAGGTGTGAATGATATCAACCTCACTGAACCTGAATGGATTTGTACTGGCTACAAGAATCCTGCCCATCAATTTTAGGGCACCCCAGCTAAAATGGAAGGTGATGTCCCATCACAAACATTTGATTTAGAATCACCCAACATCTCCCAGACCAAACCACACCACCTGAAGTTGTGACATCAGAGTTTTCACTCCAAAATGAATTATTCTGAGAAAATATGCACAGTTATAAATTCTGCTGAATGAAAATGTCAGCTTCTTGCAAATGAACTGCTCCCTGACTACCTTCTCAGGGCATGTCTCTGCATAGATGGTAGGGAAGAGGTCAGAACCAGGCAGTCCTCAACACCCTGCAAGATGACTGCAACATGCTGTCTAGTCCTCTTTTTCCAGTACACATCTAAGGAAACAGTAGCTCTTCATTGTCCTTGAGTTGCAATAAAATGAAGGGGGCACAGTCTAGTTCTGCTATGTTACAGAATTAATTGCAGATGGCTGAATTTACTGAGATTTTTGTCATTTTGTCAGGCCTAAACATTTCAGTGAGATGTGCTCATACCTGGTTTTGTTTTTTTTTTCCTAGTGGTACATTAGAAAAAGTGTTATGACCATTGAAAGACCATGGAATTCTTTTTGCTTTAGTGGAGCCTCCCATTGAGTGTATTTGTGCATAAGAATATAGAAAGGGTGTTGACCATAAGTGGCTTTACAAAGGGGAAGCTGAGTGACTCATGGAATTGCCTGCACCTTTCATCTCTGTCAGGGGACTCCATTTAATGTCTTCTCCCTACCAAGATAGTCATTACACCATGAGAATTATTTGCTTCTGGAGTTTCTCACGGATTTTTTTTTAAAGAGAAAGTGAGAAGATGATTTAGTCTGTAGGAGTCCAGTGAACATTTGTTTGCAGAAGAGTCTGCTGAGTACTGGTTGTAATTTTGTGGACATTATTACATTATGAATGATACTGAAGCTTCAAACTTGTGCAACATATTAAGTGAGCACAAAAAGACAGACCTGCAGAAAGTCTGGCCCCTGCTACAGCAAATGTTCAGCCTGGCAGAACAAAGCAATGAATATTCCAAGTTCATATTTCTCATTCTTTTAAAAATAAACTGTGCCCATTTTGCTCTTCAGACCATATGGTATGAATCATTTCAGTGAAGCATTCATCACATCATGATTTACACTGACATTATTTCTTAGAAGTTAAGTGGTGGGGCTTTGCTGTGAGGAGCTCCATGCATCTCAGCCATTATCTGTTCTCTTTCACTTGTTCCACTGAAAGGTAACTATTCATCTCAGCTTAAAACTAGACTTATGGGTGTGAAAAACCGAGCACAAAGTGTTCCTACTTCTAGGTTTTTTTTTGATTGAAAATTAATCTCCTCATAAATGTACACAAACTTTTATTTTAAGCTTTTATACTCGTGTATAGGTGCCTGTTGGGTAGTTAACTCTGTTTTCATTTTAAAAATGTCCATGAAGGCCTGCTGATACCTCTTATACAATATACCAATTTAATTAAAATATGCTGAATATTTAAATGGTGAAGAAGGTATGTGACTAGGTGTTTGAGTTTCCTGAGAGGAATTCTCTGAGGTCAGGAACTTGCTACTGAGCCCCCACAACCCACGTCAATAGCACTGGGAGGCTGCACATTTCTCCAGGGAAGTGTGTGTGCAAGGGCACCACAGGAGCTATGCTATGGTCTCCATAGGGAAACCAGGCATATAGATTTGCAAAAGCTCCTTCTTTCAGCTCACAACTCTGTTTTGTTTTTTGGTTTTTTTTGATCACTTGTTTCTTCATTCTGTGAATTTGCCACAGTTAAGTGAATTTCCTGTGCTTTTCTCTCCTAGCTTCTTTCTGATGAGAAGAGAAATTGAAGAAAGGTAGATCCTTTGCTTATAGTTAGACAAAAGGATTTCTCTTTCTGTCATGTATGCTGTGTGAGTTTGGGAGATCACTTAAAGCTCTTTGTACTTCAGCTGTAAAAACTGTGATCTGGGTAGTAAAGACTGTAGACCACCACCTAATAAATCGAAGAATTACTATTATTATTATGAAAATTATTAATAACAACAACAGCAAGAATACTCTCCTCAACAGATAAAAAGTAAAGCATCAGGATACCTGTCCTAGTTAAAATAAGACAGGAATCATGTGATACTGTTAAATGATGGGAATGTCACTTCTAAAAAAAAAAAAAACAACACACAAAGCAAAACATCATAAAGTGGCAAATGTTGGGTCTTGAATGTAGAGCTGAGACTTTCAAAGTATGAGGCATCCGTTCCACTGGGGCTTGACTCAGAAGTCATACTTCACAATTTGTAGCAAAACTGGATTCTCTAACATATTGGAATAAAGATTTATTTTTTTTTTATAAGCCTCCATCTGTTAAATCAGCAAGTTGGCTTGGTCTGATCATGCTTGCTGTTTTAATAAATAGCCGGCATCATTTTTCAAACCACAGCTTTCAAATGGGTTTGCAGGATGTCAACTTGCAGTAGTTGTGGGCAGTCCTGAAAGGTTTACATAGCTTTGTGTGCTTGGAGAAGCCTGCACCACAAAGAGGGCTGAACCTGGCAGCCCCTGGCCTTGGAAGAAAGGCACTTGGGTGCCATTTAGGAAGCGTGGGCTGAGAAGTGACCTCAGGATAGCCACTTCCCTGACTAATGGCATTGCAAATGAGATGTAATTGGTCTCAAACAGGAAGGGAGTGAACCGCTGAAGTCCGAAAGCAACTCCCTGTCTGGAAGGTGTGTTTGCCACTGAAAAAAAAAAAAAAAAAAAAAAAAAAAAAGCTTCTCTGTTAGCCTGAGAAAATGGACTGAAGGAATATTTGTCTTTTTGTTGTGTGCGTGGGTTGTTTGGTGGTTTTTTGTTTGGTGGAGTTTTTTGTTGTTTTGCAGAGTTTGGGGGGTTTTTGGTTTGTTGGGTTTTTTTTACAGCACAAAGGAAAATGTCAACAAAAAAGAGTGCATGACATGCAATTCTTGCTTTTCCATCTCTAAAAGAAGACCCACTTCTAATTGAAAAGCTTCTGGAGTGTTGTGTAAGGAGTTTTCAGGGAACCTGGTAATGGAAAGACTTCAACAAGCAAGATTAGAACCCAGAGAGTGGGCACAATTATACAAATTCCCATCTAGGCAGGAAATTAAGGTCCAAATAAAAATGTGACCTGAATGTAAATCAGCATAAACTTGTGATTCTGAAACTGTAAACAGGCTACATAACTCTAACTTGGAAAGTTAATAATGACATGTTGATAATGAGTACTTACTGATCATCATTTTGGGAGGGAAGAGCTAATGAACATTCCTGCTAACTTATTAACATTTAGCCCAGCCCCTCAGTACTGCCAAATTGCCTCTCTTTTCTAATCACTGTGTAAGAGAATAGTGAAAATTAATTCAATATTCTGAATGGTTTTCTCTGGACAATAGACATCAGATTAATAACCTGGTGTACCTATGCTCATTAAAGAGGAATACTGCCAGAATTTGTGGATAACGTCTGAAAGAATCTAAAGAGGAGAAAAGCAACAGAAAGGGCTGAGAGAGAGTGGGAGAAGGGACACTTAGGGTGTGTATCTATATATAGATAGATACACATTTTAAAAATCACTTTATATATGAGTATTAAAGGTTAAAGCAAAATATCCATACAGATGAATGCTTATGATCCAGAGCAAAGCATTCAAAAAGCCATCAAAGAGATATCACAATGGCAGAGGTATTAAAAAAAAAGTATTTTAAAAAATTACAAATATTAACAGCTAAAAAGATACACTTGCTAGAAAGAGTGAGCATGCTTGCTTTATGCCTCTTCTTACCTCTCTAGTCCTGAGTGCAAGGAGTATCCAAAATAAGAAGTGGTGAGAATTTGGATGCTGGGCTCCAACCCACACCATTACAGGTTTTCATACAAGGCAACAGAGAAAAAAAAAAAGAATTGTACAGTCTGACTCTGTTGTATCTTCTCCATCTTTTCTGTTCTTACGTCCAATCTCATCAGTTTCTCATGCATGCTTTTCTGAGATGTTTAGTCCAGACTCTCTCTTCTCCATCTCAGCCTTGTCCTAGTTCCCTGCATGAATTTCAAGAGACTGCAAAGCATAAGAAGTGCTAAAGGTTCAGGGAAATGGTGCTTAAATAATCTAATCTATGTGAAGCAGCTGAGACAAACGGCTGAAAGAATAAAAAAATGAGTAAGTGGAAAGAGCATGAAACATTTGAGCTCACCTGACTGAAGTCTGACAACATAAGAAACAATTCAAAAATGGATGATGTGGCCTTTAATGAATACAGTAGTCTTCTCATGGAAAACTTAATACAAATACACATACATATATATGCGTGGGTATTTAAGCAGGTCACTAGGTCACTAACTTACATTTGAGACGGGGGGTAGAGGTTTTGGCTCTTAGGCTCTCTCTTTCAAATGTACTTTTGTAAGAAGTTCTTAACCTAATTCTACTGTTAATTTTTAGAAAGCTTATTTTGCTTTGCTTTGAACTGTAGGCCTTTCTTTTTTTAACAGTAACTCAGCCTTTTGGTTTTCTTTTACCCTGTTCATCCCCTCTGTTGCTATTCCTTGAGAACTGTGGGTGGCCAATGAAGCAGTCAACACCACATGATATCACTTAGCAACCTGATGTTCATAAATAGCAGCAATCATCTTTTTCAATGGCTATTTTTCCCCATCAGGAAAAATGCTTAGACCCAGTCCATTCTGACAGTGCCAAATTCTTCCTCTGACCTTGCAGTGTATTTCTTCCTAATGCTTTCCTTTTAGGGGGTCTGATTCCAAATGGTAACATCATGGCTGATGCTCCTAGAAGGCTTCTAAAATGTTTCTGAACTTACTGCTAAGGTACAATGACAATAATTGTTAGCACCCTTGAAGCTCTTTAAGAAGTCTCCTCCCCCTTTCCCCAAATGATCCTATGTATCTCAGATGACCTCAACATACTGTTGCTGAGATGAAGTTAGAAGGGTCATCCACAAATTCCTTTTTTTTTTTTTTTAAATGCCTTTGGGGAATACTCAGGAAGCTCAGAAATTTTTCAGTTCTTTCAGAAAGAATCTGGCAGGACTTTTGTGCATCATCATCTTAATGTTAGTATAATCCTTTAAAATATTTGCTATGCTGAGAAGGACTGCCTTTGTTACGTGACGGATTTTTGCCAACAGCATACCTTCACGTGAGTTTTTAAGACAGAAACCATAACACAAGAGAAAAGTAGAATTGTGCAAGCCATGGAAAAGGATCTTGCAAAAAAATGTTCAGGAAATAGAGCAAAATTATGCAACCACCTAAGCCCAGCTTGTCCCCAAGGAGAACTCTGTCTGAGAGCTCAGAAAAAATCCCAGATCCTGTCTGTGCAGTATCAGTTCTCCTCTCCCTAACCATATGGCTCCTGCTCAAAGAGTTGGGGGCTCTGTAACTGAGAAAAGGGAGTAATGTGGGTGAAACCAAGATTGTCATCATGTGTGTGTGATGCCTTCCACAAATCCTCCAGCTACTCTGTAAATATTCTTCCCCCTCTCACTATTTGCATTGCCAATTCATACACCAAGTAACTAGTGTCTGAAACACAGATAAGGAAAAGTATCCAGATTTCTTCCTCCCTCTATTGTTTATTGATGAAAAGAAAAAAAAATATAGACTATGGAAGAGAGAAGCAAGGCTCAGGTTTCTTTTTATTTCCAAGATACCTTTTGTCATTCATACTTTCATTCTCTGGACCCGCCTTTCACTTCTATAAAACTGGCGGGGGGGAAGGGGAAATCTACATTAAAAACTTTTACCCTTCAGAGCTCTATACAGCTGTCACATAGCTGCAGTATCCCATTTCAGCAAACTTGTTATCTGAACCACTTCAGGGACACAGGCTCATAAAGTGGAGGGTGACAGCAGTAAAACCACTGCCATCAGTGTTGAAGTTTCAACTTCAGTGTGCCTGGTGGCAGCCAGAGGAATAAGAACTGGGAAATACAACACTTCCTTTTGTTTGAGGGAAGTAAGGATAGCAGTACTTAATGACCAGCTTTCAAATAGTCAACGAAACCCTTTAAACTCAGCTTAACAGGAGAGGCAGATACAGTTATCCCTGTAATACAATACTTTCTACTGTTTCTTCCCACAAGCAAGCAAACTTAAGACAGCTGTAGTGAAAGATGAATTCATCCAAGCTGGGATTTTCTCTGAGTTATGCAGACTGAGAAAATGGCCTCTGCAAATGCAAGTTAAAAAAAATAAAATCAAATCACAATTTTATTACTATATTCATGATGTGATTACTCACAGAAATTCACCAGTCAGGATGTGCTGGCTGGAGACATAGGAAGATCAAGTCCTTACCTGACTACTTCCCCACATACTTTTATATGCCTTTCACATGTCATAGTGTGAATTAGAGCTGGAAGACACAGCCAAATAAAGGAAAGAGTGTGGTGTGTCACAAAACTAAAATCACAAAGAGTTATGAGCTGCAGTGAAGATGACTTAGGAAGGAAGAATGTTTCATGCTCTTTGTATGTCAGTAGATGGTGCTCTGTATACTATCCACACACAAAATGTATACACAGAGTGGTGTTAACATGTGATGATTACTGTGTGGCCTTCCCTTAGTGGAGTGGAAAGTACTTTTGGGAAAAAAGGCATATTAAATTCAAGCTTTTTAGAATTTTAGTTATATTAACTTAAGAATACACTTTTATCGCTCCCTTGTTTTCTTTTTAGCTCATCTTTATGTTCAAGTGTGCTCTTGGAGGGGTTTTGCTTCAATAGATCTTCTGACTTCTGCATCAGCATACAAGATAGACTAGTAAATGTTTGCTCCACACCTGATTCTCATTATAAGCCCCATACACACAGCTATATGTAGCTCCATATGTAGATCCATTTAGGTCCTTATCTGACCGTAATATTCTGTAATAGTCTTTATATAAACTTTCTTTTAATACATTTTATGTTAGCTCTTGATGCTGATCTTCCCAAATTATCATTCCCTTTATCTGTTCCCACCATTAGGTGACACCTATACACATATTAGTATTATTTAAGAGTTCTCCTGGGGAAGTGGTGGATTCTCCCACTCTGGAAAGTTTTAAGTCTCAGCTCACTACATAAACAATAATATTAGAAGGGTTGGACCAGATGATCCTTCAGGTCCCTTCCAACCTGACATCTATGATTCTCTTGTAGGAGCTTTTGCTCATCGTTGTTTAATTTTTTTACAATACAGACACCCATTCAGGCACCAGGCTACCTTAAAAATTTCCAATCATAAAAATGAATAAAAAATGAGTACTGTTGAGACATGACCAAACCTTGAGGTATGCTGTTTCCTGTTGGCTTTACTAAGATGAAGAGGTCACCACCTTGCAAGACAAGAAACTCTTTTTTGGGGAAGAGTTACAAATCATGTAATGTACAGTTATCAATGGACTACTCTAGTTCCACACACCTGTGGAAAAGCTCCTTTAAGACAAATTTAGGGCACCATGTGGGCACCCCAGGATCTTTTCATCACTCCTTTTTCACACCAGGTGTTCCTTGCCATCTTTTTAAAAGTAAAGATAAAATAAAGGTGGTGAAAAAGTATTTTTAGATGGAAAAAAATGTTTTAGTTAGTGATTCTACTGAGAGACTGCTGTGTTTCAAGAAGAAAAATACGGTGGACAGAAGGGAGGAATCAGGATAAAATGATGGAACATTTTATCCAAGTCAGTTTTCATCTCTGCCAGTCTTCTTGCAAACAAGTTAATGGAGGTGCTCAAATCTTCAGCTAGGTTTTGCATGCTAGCAGCTGTAATGCATGCCCTGATGTAAGTGGCCAGCCTGTACTCCATAAAGCATGAAAAGACTTAGAAGAATAGCAAGACTTAGGCAATGACTCAGGCAAGAGTCAGGCCAATGTGCTGTTGGATATCCAAGCTATCTCCTGTTCAGATCATTCAGTCTCATGAACTTCATCCTGGGACATCTAATAGTCAATTATTTTTTTTAAATCTAAGTAAAGAGGGTTGAAGGTAGTACACTTCAACTCAGTATTACAGCATTTTGTGTTTTGTGGAAGATCCAAATTCAAACCTCCACTGTATAGCCAACAGGCTGAGGCTCTCTCAGGCACTTCCGAAGTGTTGTAAGAAAAACCACTTGGTAAGACTGAGAATTGTAGAGGCAGTAGAGCTGTACAGAAAGGGGAAGGAGGTTAATGTATTCGATAGACAAGACACTTTCTTGAGATAGATATTTCAGGAGGAGAAAATATATTTTCAGCCAAAAGTGTTAAACAAGTTTCTTCCCAGATACAACTCTAGTAAACATTTAATGAAGAAATGACCCAGTCGAGAACCAAAAGGCAGATGAACAGCTTTAGTTTTATATGCTAGCAGCCAAATTCTTTTCTCACTTTGTGGAATTCATCCAGGCTTCTACTCTCTAACTTTAGTGAGTTATTCCAGATTCAAACCAGTGTAAGCAAGGGCAAGTTAAAAATACTTGTGCCACAATTGGCTTTGGAAAATACATTTCTCCATGATAGACATTAAACTGACTGCTGAGGCAGACAGCATGTCTTGCCCATAATCATTTTGTATTTGCTTCTTTGCCTCAGTCCTTAAAATGAGTTCATGACTTCACGACTCTAAGAGTAAATACATTATAAAATGAATACACTTTTTATTCAATATTTGGAGGAAATAAGAGTAAATGTTGGATGTAATAATACTGCATGGAAAAAGCAACGGTAATTATCTGATGAGCGGGTTAATATAAAGGACACTCAGTTAATTCTGTGGTCTCAGGCAAATGGCAAGCAATCAAATAAGCCTAATTAAAATCATAAAGACAAACAGCACCCACCAGCTCTCAGCTAATCTATTATTTTCTTCAGAATACCACTGCATGAAAAGATTGGGGCGTATGTATATACTCAAAGAAACCCAGATCCAGAAATGGTCACATTGTACTGCTGCAAAACTATGAGTCAAGGCACTTTGTTCCACTTACAGAACGTTGCTAATATGGATTTCCTTTTCATTTGGAATAAGAAATGGCCACAACCATTGCAATGATAATGATACCATATTTCAGTGCAGACAGTTAAATGAGATCAACTTTTCTGCTTTAGGTATTCATGAAAACCTGGAGGACTCTGCATCACTTGCAGATAGCACTTCCATGAATACAGCACTGTGGATAAACGAGATGTGCTTTGGATGTGACAAGGGTAATTTCTTCATCTGTTTATAGACAGGGACTTGGACAGAATATCAGAGTATAAACAATATGAAACCCTTTAAAAACTCTCTATTTTCCCAAATTTACAAAGAATTGAGTGAATGGGACTCCAAAGGGTTTTTGAAAAGTATTTCTTTTTCTCTTCCTTAGCCAGTCTGAGGTGAACAACTTCATTTCTCATATGATGTGGATTACCAGATTAAAATCCCTACAACTATGATGAATGAGGAGGTGTTTCATAGGGAAAAAGGTAATGGATTTAATTTTTTTTTGTTTTCATACAATACATATACGCTAGTTACTTCATTATGCCACTTTTATTAAAAGGTCAAGGGAGTAAAATAGGGTGCCAGCCCTGAATCCTTGTTTTTCTTCAGTTTTGACTTGGCAGGTGGCCTTTCCCAGGGAGAGTCAGCAGGGATTTTGCTGTATATGTTGGGAGTGACTTGGAAGGCACAGAGAGGCAGCTGTCCATGTGGTACATTTTTTCATCAACATGCTAAAGTTTACCTGGGTTTCTTCCTCTACAAAGGGAAGAGGAGGATGGTAGACAATTAGAGTAAGAACAGTTTTTCTACAGTAAACTCAGGATTCGTGCAAAATACTGTATTATTTGACCTTGATTTATGAAATTCAATGAGTACTGGCTATAAACTTCAGAATTTTGCTTTGCATAGACATGACTTTGATAGACTTGGATTAACATTCTATGCCTTTTGTGTTGTCATACTTTAACTGTATAGCCCTTTTCCTGTTAATCCTTGATGTTTGTAGTTTTTTTTCTTCCTAGTGACAAAGCATTGTCTAGCTAAATTTATACAAAACTCATGCACCTATTAGTTTTATTAGGAACTAATAGAGTTGAGAACTCACTACTAAGAAATAAAGCAAGTAGAAAGGGATACGTGCACACAGTGAAGAGGTGGTATGGAGTGACAGGAAAAGGGCAGCAGCTTTAAATTAAGAAAGGAAAATGATGTCATCATGATTAAACCACAAAACAGAACTCCAACACGGTGAATGAGCAATAAAAATAAGGTAATAAAAAGGAGCACTGAACTAGCTCATGAGACATGTTATTACAGTGAACATTATGCTAGCACTGTTTATTTTGCTTAGCATTATGACCACCTTCAAGGTTGCTATGACAAATTCGTGTGCTCAAGAGAAAGTGAACATTTTTTTTAGCTAAGAAGGCATCCACCAGCTCTCTGCCTACTCAATTTCCTAAATTACATGCCACATAAATATAACTTTATTGGCACTAGACTAACGTTACCATTAACCACTTAGGGGTTAAAACAATTTTGGAACTATTCAATGTGTTTCTCTGTTGACGTTCCTCCATCCATACATTGAAATTCCTGCAGTTCTGCAGTTCTGCTTGAAATAAAATATTCGCTCAAAATATACAGCACAATGGCAGCTCCTAAATTAAGATGTTCTCCTGGCTAAAGGGATGATCCAGAGATAAAATGAATTTAAACAGTTTTTATTGCGTTTAAAGAAAATTAAAGTTGTTTTCATAACTGACCTTTCAATGACATATTTTTTCAAGGTGCTGAAAGTCTTATTCATGTGTAACTGACACTAGAATTTATGCAAGCTTCGGAGAGTAGAGAGAGTGAAGGAGAAAAAGCACAACAGGGTTACTCCATGCAGCTTGCAAAAACATTATCAATGTGGTTCATTCACTGAGCAATGACAGACTCAGAGGCCCATCACCAGCTGGAACGGATGGACCAAAGAGTGAAAGTGGAATTGGGACAACCAGTCTGAAAGTGAGCTAAAAATAGAGCCATTGGAACACAACACACAGAAGAGCCACACACTGACAGTGCTGCTTTCCAGGTGGTTATGTAGTGATCCCATTTATAAAGATTAAACTAGGTATTGGTAATTGGGAGCTCTGGTGGCATGGGAAGCAGGTGAGGGGTTCCTCCCTGGCCTTTCGGGACATGTAGGGGAGTGTGAGCAGTTTCTAATAAGATACTTAAATGATGAAAACACCAAATGGCAATAAAATGGGGTCACAAGAGAAGTTCTGAGGCAAGAAGAACAGCTAAGATTGTAAGATCAGGGCATACCATCTAATCAGACCTCATAATTTTAAAAGGAATAGAACAATCTCCTCTGCTGTGACCTCAAGCTCAAGTTACACTGCCCTCTAACCTGGGAACAAAATAATTTTGTGATATTATTTTTGTAAATCTTGATATACACTTTCTCTTGCCTGAAACATTGCTTAGGAGATGCTTTGTTAGTAAATTTTTTTCTGTTTGTTCCTAGAGGATGGCTGGAAGAAAACTCTGTCATGGTCTGTCCATCTTGGTACAAGATTGCAGTTTCATCATTGGGATGCCTGATCAAATGTAATGCTGGAACTGTTTGACTGACAAAATATCAAGTCCCACCACAGGAACCTGTAAGGCTACAAGTGATGTCATTCATGTTCTTCTCTGATGTTTGTTGTCAGATTCAAGCTCGTAACCAATCTCCTGAAGAGCTGGCCATGACCCTGTGAAAATTAGTCCAAAGTAGCACACATATGGGAGATACTTCTACAACCATTCCCAAAGTTGATATTCTTCTAATGGTACAGGTGGCAAGCAGCATGTCATGGCTCAGCAGTTTGGGTGGCCCAAAGCCAGAGGACAGAATTATTCTCTATCACCCCCCTCTCCACCCTCTCCAGGGAAGATAAAGGGGGGAATAAGGACGAGAGACTTAAAGCTCAAAGTTAAAAAAAAAACAACAAAAAACCAAAACATATTTACTAGAAAGGGGGAAGGCAGTAACATAGCCTGGAGAAGAGGAGGCTCAGGGGAGACCTCATCACTCTCTACAACTCCCTGAAAGGAGGGTGTAGCCAGGTGGGGGTTGGTCTCTTTTCCCAGGCAACTATCAGCAAGACAAGAGGGCATGGTCTTAAGTTGTGCTGGGGGAGGTTCAGGTTGGATATTAGAAAGAATTTCTTCACTGAGAGGGTGATCAGACACTGGAATGGGCTGCCCAGGGAAGTGGTGGATTCTCCGTCCCTGGAGATATTTAAAAAGAGACTGGATGTGGCACTCAGTGCCATGGGCTGGTAACCGCAGCGGTAGTGGATCAAGGGTTGGACTTGATGATCTCTGAGGTCCCTTCCAACCCAGCCAGTTCTATGATTCTATGATATGAGATAAGGAACAAAAATACAAATATAGCTACAACCCGATCTCGATGCTGGCAGGGAGAGGTGCCTGGGGCGGCAGGGCCGACTCCAGAGAGGGCTCCATGGCTCTGCCCAGCACCCGATGGATGCGGATTCTGGAGAACAAGTGCCGAGCTGGTGGTGAGGAAGCACAGGGGAGCAGCGGCGCAGCCAGCAGCGGGCGAAACAGAGGAGAGGCTGCGGGAATGCCGGACATGGATAAAGTATGAGCAGGGAGTGGGAGGGAATAGACCCCTCTGAGTTCCGCCCCTCTCGGAGACTGAAAGCCCCCCTTCTTTAGTTCCTCGTACTCAAAACAGACATAGCAGAAGTGTCTAACTGTGTAGAGCTGCTACTCAGGGAACATTGTAAGCAAACCAGGCACTGAGAAAAAGAAAAAAACCCGCAAAAAAATGAAATTCTGGGAGGTACTTGGTGGCGGGAGAGGAACAGAACCGCCTGGCTGTGGAGATTTTCCTTGAGACTCCCACATACCTTTCAACATGGGAGTGGATATTTTTGCTATTCCTCTGCCCCATTGCAAAGAAACTTTTCATGCCACGTCTCCCTAGAGTGCTGCATGAGGTCTCTGTGGTGGTAGAAGAGCTGGAATGGCAATGATTTGAGTTGAACACAAGAGCAGAACTAATGCAGGGGTTGAGTGAGGTTGAAAACCGAGCTGCCAAGGTAAACCCTACCCCAGCTTTTTCATTCTAGTCCATTAATGGCTTGAAAAAAAAGGAAGCAACCTTATACAGTTGATGTTTAACATCAGCCCTCATTAACTCATCAAGAAGGTATTTCACCTGCAGATGACTGTCAATAAGCCATTTTAAGACATTGTCTACAGTTATACCTACCTGACTGAGAAGCTGTTGCTTGCTGTCTGACATAGCTGCAAGATTTAAGTGTCTTCAGCAAGCTTAAGTTTTTGGAAGACACCAAAAGTGTCCATTCAGCAATTTTTTTGTGTTCACCACACTGAAGATGAGTCCAGTTAACTTTTTAAACATTTTTACATTCTGAGTGCCTAATAAATAAAACCACTGTAAGTTGCTGTATTCCAACACATAACTCACCTCAAGGAAGCTAAAAAAAAAAATTAAAAAAAAATATTTCCCAATATTAGGGTAGAATCTTTGCTTCAGTCCAAATTTGACATGAGAAGTTACTGTCAGCTGTCGTCTAACACTCAGTACCACAAATGCAGAAACACAGAAAAGTAAGACACTAATTCTTCAGGTACTGTGGTGATAGATGATGACATGTCAGGCTTCTGAATACTTCTGCGTTCTAACTGGGTCCACTGGCACTAAGACACACCTGCTGATACCTACCTCCTCTTGACCAGCTTTCTCCACTTTTGTAACAAATCAGACTCAAGAGTGAATTCACAAAAGTGGACACTGTGCTTGGGTGGAGGCCTCACTCGATAGCCATCTGGACTCTGTTCTCTCAAGGAGAGGCCCCCATTTGGGTAACCACCCTGAGAAACAGGGCCCTATTCTCACAAGAGCAGCCCCTCCTTTAGTGGCCATCCCGATAAGCTGAACACTGTCCTTGCAAGGGGAGCTCTGTTTGGCCACCCCGACAGGCAGGACACTGTCCTTATTTGATAAGGGACAGGGGCAGGCAAGCTGCACCCTGCAGAGGCAGAGTGACATCTTGTGTGTGCCCCGGGTAAGGCCACTGGAGAGGGCACATGTGCAGAAATAAGGGTTATTCCTGTGTCATCCCATCTGGAGGGGCCCAAGTGAACACCTGGCTCTGCAAGATGTGCCAAAGCCCCCCCCGAAATGGTGGGGTCAGGCGGAATTAAAGAGACACACAAAATGCTGCATGTGCGTCCGCCATCGAAGGACCTGAACTTCCTGCCAAGATCATTGCTGGATCCAAGGGTGCTGATATCTTCTCTGTCTCTTCTTTATCTCTCTCTATCTCTGTGTCACCTTATCTCAGCACATGAGGCTAACATAGTTTCTAACTTTGTTAAGTTTTACTCCTTGTTGCTTTTTAAAGTTTTGTTGTAACCTGTACTTTTGGCAGCTCCCCTCAGTTTTGCTAAATTGTAATCCATTGCTTTGAAAGTATCACCATTTATAATTCTGCCAGTTGTGATCTCACATGCTTTATAATCTTACTCACTTTTAAGTAAAGTTGTGTTTTTATACAAACTTCCTCAGTAATAACCTTACTCCTGAGAACTGTGCAGAGAATTCCCAAACTTAATCTCGCTGAATGGGTTGTTAAAAGAGATTAATTAGAGGAGGAGAAGGACTGGGCCCAGCTGCACCTAGGCTCCTCTTTGAGGGAGTTTAGAAAGCAAGGGGGAAAGTCTGAATCTCCCTGGGCTGACCCCCCCTCTGGGGAACCCTACCCACTCTGTGGGACACAGGGACGTGCCCACTCCACAGGACGTGATATTTTGTTTGTCTCCCACATCTGGGGAGTTGTGCTCACCTTGTGAGATGTGACAGTGCAGCACCCACCTTGTGGGGCATGACACCTGTGAAGATGTAAACTCAAAAGCCTCTTGGGCTGCATCACATATGTCAAAGTTCCACCCTGTCCTGCGTGTTCACTAAATACTCGGACAACCAAGACTTTCAACTCAAGTGATGTTGTGATAGTATGTTAGTTGCTCTGTTTTTGCAGACATGAATCACTCATGATGTCAACCTTTCCTAAATGACCTTTGCACACATGGGAACAGTTTCATTTAAATGTTCTTACATCCAGTTACCACACACAGTTTTGAACTGGGAGTGCTTGAAGATCTTTTCTACAATAAAATCATTAATTACACTAAGTGAGTTTTTTCACACATGCAAAATTTTCAGAAGGCATATAATCCCAGAAGGCCACACATGTAGCAGGACCTGATCTGACCATTTACAAATCTGTATCACTCTGATATCTTGCCAAGGACAGTTCTTTACTGTCTGATACACACTGATAAGGAAGGCTATATTTGTTAAAGTTTCCTTTGTGGATAAATGATAGTAACACAAACCATTATTGATTTAATACACGTTACTTGTGAGTTGAAGAGCAAGGCCATATGATGTTCATTCCAGGTTTACAAAAAACTCCACAGTGTTACCTAGAGATCACCCACTTCATTATGAGGAGAGCCTCCAAAGGTTTTCAGAGTATTTTGATATTTTTGAATATCAAAAAAGCAGCTTTTCAAGTGCAGATGTTTAAGAGACTGAAAATAAACAAACTGACGTATCTGGACTAGACAAAACACATCAGAAAGGCTGGTCTGGAATATGTGAAACTAGTCTAAATCATCTAGAAATGGAGAGCTCAATTGGTTGAGCCCTTTTCCTGAATTCTTCTAAGTATTAAGTTCCTAACATACTGTTACAGGACAAATCTGCTCACCTTCTCACTTACTTTTCCATCTAAAAGTAAATGCATATATTAAAGAAACTCAATGGTAGAAACAGAGAAGCTGAAGAGAGAATGGAGATAAATGTGGCACAAAGGAGTTTCAGTAGATACCTACGGGACACATGGTCAGGGTGTGAAGTTACTCTGACTCTTACAGCTCTTGCAGACCTTGCCTCCTGCCCAAAGGTATGCTACTGCAAGATGGCATGGAAAAGTACAACAAACATACCCAGTCCCACCTTCCCTCAGCTTACTTCACACCTTGCTGGAAGGAGAGACTGAGTTTCTTTATATTTGGTGGGGGGTTTTTTGATCTTGAGGCAAAACCCTTCTGATTTACTTATATTACTGTATGGCCTCAAGGCAGTGTTTGCCAAGAAATGACATCTGCAATTAAGAAAAAAAAAAAAAATGGGGAAAAAGTGGGATACTGTCAGTGGTCAGAACTGCTGCCACAATCATGAACGCTTGAGCCAGATCAGAGGTATCAGGATGAACAAAGAAAGGCAGAGAGGAAAGCAAAGAGGTGACAGGTGTAAAGGAAAGACTTCAAGAAATAATGAAGTATTTTTTTGAAAGATTGGTAGATCAATGGAGAGAAAAGCTACAACAGAGAGCATGAAGTCATCAAAGATAGTGCAGGAAAGATTTGAGTCATGCTCAGCATGGTGCTGAGTAAGCTGATGAGCCAGAGTCACCACTTGAGGACTGGCTGGAGGTGAGCTGAGGGGCAGCCATAGACAACAAGCTACCCAGCAAGCAAACACTGCAGTTCAGGTGACCAAAGTTTTTCGAATAGTTTGTTATTCTAAACTTCCTAAGAGGGAAGCAGGACTAAGAAATGTGAATTGGTATTTACATAGTTAAGTAATACACTATCTATTCTTGTAACCACTTGAAACAATTATCTCTAAGACCGGTTTATATGCAGTAACCTTATTTTGATCTTTTTTAGGAGAGACGGGAAGGGGAATGATTCAATCTTCTTAACTTCCCACCCATTCTTTGGCCTTGGCTACTGAGCACAGTATAAATTTTGTAGTAGGTGCAGGGTCCCTGAGCCCCAGGCATTGCTTGCTGCCAGCTCTCCATGTGTATGGGTGCCCATGTCCAGTCCAGCCCTGCTGCTGATTCTTCAGGCACCTCTGTGTGCCTTCCAGATACACTCTGCTCAGGCATTTTTGCCTGGCTTTGCTCAGGAAAATTTCCTCAGATTCCAGTCAGGTTTGAGAGATTTTTTTAAGCTATACCAGTAATCTGGAAAAAGTTTGGAAAGCCTGAGAGCCTGGTAATTTATTTATTTTTTTTTTACTAAACTATCTTAAAGTTTTCAACTCTGGGAAAACACTTTCAGTGCCAAAAGAGTATGTGAAGCAGCTGTTCAGTACTTACGCAAACACCTGTGCATATTTTTAAGCTTACTAACAGCTGGACTAGCTGTCCCCCTCACCTCAGTATTCTGCTGGTACCTACTATTTATACTGAAGACTTTGCTCCTGAAATATACTCCTATTTTAATAATTCTGTCACTGAAAAATATTGAGGTATAATGATGACATGACTAAAATGAAAATCCTTTGAAATATTCAAGCATTAACAGTAGGTTTTGCTTTCAAATCAGACACCAGATTTAGTAAGCACAAAATCACATCAGTTTTCTGAGACTGGTCTCTTGCTTCTCCAGTTTTTCAGAAAAGCAAGCCACAGAATCACAGATTCTGTAAGTCACTGCTGGAGTTCTCCTAGTCACCCCCCACCTGCTCCCAGCGGGGCCAGTTTGAGACAGATACTCAGGGATATGCCTAGATGAGTTCTGGCAGTCTCCAGGGATGGAGACAAGGGATGGAGGCTTGTCCACCTCTCTGGCTCCAAATGCACTGAAGCCTTCTGGACACTCCTTCACAACCATGACTTTAGAAATACAAGTTTACTTTACTAACAGAGTTAACACAGAGATGTCTATGCAAGCCTGCCACAAGCTAAAATTATTCATAAGTCTGAATACCACCACCACTTCTGAACAGGGTGTTAATTGAAATGTCTGGAGAGCATCAACCTCCAGTATCAGTCAGCCAGGTATTCATCTGTGCAGCCCCAGACAAGCACTATTTACAAAGTGTTCTCTACTATGACTTGGTGGATTTTAGAGACCGTGCCCCAGCCAGGACTTGGTCTGTAACAGACTTTACAGATTTATCTGGGTACACAATGAGGCTCAAAAGCCCTGGGGAAGTAGAAGCTGCACAGCTGTATTCAGAAAGTTTGAAATCTTGTGAATACTGTATCACTTGTCAGCTCATCCTGAAGAGGTTAATATTGTGATCAGGGCCCAGATGATGCTCCTCTCCCTCCACTCTCCCTCTCCATTCCCATTATTCCACATACACCAACCTGCTTCACACTGCACCTTTTCAGCTTGGGGGGTCACCATTCTCACATCTCATGCCTCCATGCATTTCCAGGCTCCTAAGAACTCACCGAAGACAACAAAGCCCAAGGAAAAAGGAATAGTCATTCGATCATTCTTATGATAGAAGTAGCCCTGAAAGAAAAAGAACTCTTTTCTTCAAAAGCAGCATTTATATCTCATGGCTGTAACGTCATGGAAAACAGTGGATCCTGGGTAGCTGGTGACTCAACAGCATTTCTAAAACTGTTGGAAGGCCAACAGTGACAACCCTCCTTAAATGATTTGTTCCACCATGTTGGTTTCAACATACTATCAACAATTGTAATAATTATTTAACTGTATTGCTGATAGGATTGTTAAGGCAAGAGAGCCAACCAAGAATTATTTAGAGCTTCAGGGTTTGGTTCCCTCCCTTCCCTGGGAAAAAGTTGCACAATAATGTACTGGAGAGTTAATCTGATTACCTACCTTACAGACAGATGCAAATACTGTCTGTCTATAATGGGCATTCAGTGATCAGCAGCTATAGTCATCAGATGCACACACAGCTTGTAGAAACTCTATATGCTGGCTGGAAACGGTGAAGAAGACTTTAGACAACATAAAAAAAAAACGAGTAATGGAAAAAAGAGGAAAGATCAAGTCACCATAGCACTTCCCTCACAGGGAATAATACAAAGCAACAACAGAAAAGTACCTAAGCACATTGGCAGGTACGAATGGACAGCCAGCTCTAGCAAAGGGACAACGAGGGATAGCTGATGACAGCAGTCATTTTTTCACAACCCCCTTATACTTCAGAAATAACCAAAGTCTCATATCCTTAGTTTGAAAGAAATAGTTCATTACTTGCTGTTTACATGGAACATAAAATGACAAGTTACCTACCTCGGGGGCTAGGAGGACTTTAGTACATGTAAGTGGATTTATTTTCTACAAATACAGTGGAAAGCAAGAGCTCACAGAGAGATGGTTTTCCAGGTTGCAATACGGGAATAGGGGAGATGAGCCCCCAGTTCAAGGGCAGTTCTACATGCACCAGGAACTTTAATCATCCTAACAGGCTTTCGTACAGCTAACTGTAGCACTGACTGGAGAAACAGGTTTCATCAATCAATACCGGGTCCAGGTCTGAAAGGTAATTCCTTCTCTTTCAAACATTCATTGTTCATTCCACTAAATATGGTTCTGCCATCACAACCCCCCTGCTGTTTTCCATTGTTGGCAAGCTCATTAACACCTGCACATTGTCCTTCATGGTGAAATCAGAGCTATCTATTAGGAAGGAATTACCTGCTGCTCATTATCATGGAAAGCAGCTAAATCTTTTTCTGTAAGTCTCCATTTTCAGACAGCAGGTCATACCACAACAGCAATAGTGCTGTTGTTTCATTATTTGCCATGTAGGCTTGGTTAAGAACTCAAAAGAGCTTTCCTGGTCCTGGTTTTGTTTTCCTCACCACCCATCCTACAACCAAACACTGAGCTTTTTGGTCAGTTTACCTTACTCTGATACATACTACTTAAAATCAGAATGCAGAAGTTTTTTGCTGGTGGTTAAAAAATAAAGAAAAAGCAAGCAATAAAAGCCAAACATTAAATAATTGTTCCTGTGCATTACTTCAAACAGACATACATCAAAGTACATTGCTAAAAACACATCAGATCTAATTTGGTGGGCACTGAGATGTGCCTGAGCTCTGCCAAATCACCACTTAGCTGAAATCATAATTCATCTGAGAGGCTTAGTCTTTCAGTGAAAGTTATTATCTTCTCAGATATTCCCAAATTTCTCCAGTCAGGGCATGGATATCTACAGCTACAAGCTTCCTGAAGAAGTGACTTAACTCTTTTTTTTCTTTTCTTTTTCTTGTTTTCACACTTCTAGGTGAAAACAACTACTGCTTGTCAATCACTTTATGCAGTACTCAATGCAGACTTTGGTCAGATCCCACTGTGTGTACAAGCACTCACTCTACCACCTCAAACTAAAGGTACGAAATGTGGGATTATTTTTTATTCTCATCCAATTACTCGTTATGTCTTCTTCAAAGCTACTAAATTACATCACACAGCTCAGTGTTCCCAAATAATGGAAGTGATGATATAACCCTACAGACCAAAGTCTCTCCATTTTGGTGGAGAAGTGCACAGTGATCCATGACAGTGGATCCAAAGGTTCAACAGTGACACAAAATCCTGAGTATTAACTGGTATGTGCCAGGGATTAATTGGGATATTTTTATGAACTCTCTTTAGAAATTGGCCACCAGCTCTGTGGTCTAAAGTCTATGGATTAACTTCAGTTTTTGATTTCAATTATAAACCCCAGCAAATGAGTATGACTTACCTATACAAAACAAAACAAAGCCAACAAACAAACCACAAAAGAGCCCCTGTCCTATCAATTTTTTCTTGTTCAAAACCAGAAAGTTGTGCATTACCTTGTGCATTCCATGAAGATGGAATTGTCCACGTGGATTTTTAAGAAACCATGTTTAATGATGACTCACTTTCTTATATATGGTCTTCATATAGTCCTATAACATTCCCTATTAACCTCTCACCTTGATAGTCTATTAATTTCCCTGTTTCTTTTTCTGGTAGAGCTGCATTTCAAATAATCAGTTAAAACCTCAGGTAACTAAAGTTAATAGTCCCTGTAATGATTGCAGTAGTAAAAATTCTTGAAGTTCAGCCTAATGAACAGCAAGAATTTACTGGTTATAACCAATAGGAAAACATTTGCAAAAACCAAAGGCAAACACTATTCAGCTTAGAATAATCCATCTTAAACCCTGACCACTGAGCCCCAACCATTGTAGTTTCACAGACTTCTATGTGTTCATCCTCATTTTTCTTCATGGACTAAATAGTTTTCCTTATTTTTCCAGTGTATATCATTCTTTAACCTGCACAAAGCTTGGAATTATATTAAGAGATACACATTTTTTTTATGGTGGGGTTGAGTGGTAACTCAAATAAACATGGTTTATATGAAGGAATCTCAACCTTCATAGCACCATGTCAAGGACAAGTACTGCTGTAGAAACAAAGCAAACTGCTACAGGCACATTTTTGTTTAAAACATTATAGCAACTCTTAAATATGAATAATGAAAGATGCTGGAGCTTAAAGGTAATACAGTGTTCGTTTGACCACTCTTAAAATCATAAAATGATCTGATGAACATCTTGTTTAATGAGTAAGCAGAATATTATGTCAAAATTATTGCCTGTATTTGCATCTTTTATTCTACTTGGACAGCAGCATTTAATTTCATACACTCTTTTGTGAGTAATCCCAACACAAAATGGAAAAACATGTCCGTTTTGCATTTTGAGAGAGTTTTAATCAGATAATTACAGGAAAAAAACATTTAAACAATTTTTATGGTGTTATCTGCTATGTCAACTTACAAGGATATGATGTAACAAGCCAGTTACAAACTTAAAGGCATATTTACATTATATACTCAAAGTAACAAGTTTCATATTCATAAAGTAAACACCGATGGGATGAGTTAAGTAAATTATACATAATTTAGTAGAAAGAAATAGCAGTTGAGTTTTAATGGAAACAATACACACATGAGGCACTTTGAGGTCATTAGGGTGGAAAGCAAATGGCACCAAGCAAAAGAAGGCAAACTATGTACAGCTTATACTGCAGCTCTGAACATGAGGGCTTCTTCTTCACCAAATAGTTTGATTTCTTAAATGAACCATAACTTTTGCAATTAAGAAAGAGCAGCTTTCAGAAAAAAAAAAAACAAAAAACCAAACCCCAAACCAACAAAAGAACATAACAACAAACCTGCAACAAAACCCAACCCAACCCAACACCCCCAACCCCTCCTTGTATTTATCAGTGCACCGAAGGAAATGGAAGTTGCATCCACCCGCTGCTGGACTAACAGTACCATTAAGGCATCTTTTAGAAGTTATTTTGTTACCAGCCAGCACCTTGATCTTCATTTTATCAGTACTAACGTTTCTCTGTACTGCCTCCATCCTGTGCCATAAGCTCTGAAAAGATTTAAAGTCTAATTTAAACCTCTGCATTATTTACACAGGAGTTCCAACATTATCCTCCAGGTACACATGAACAGATTATTCTGAAGAGAACACATCTGAAATGGGAATGTTATATTTCAACATGCAAAATTATGACAATCTTCAAAATACTTTTGTTTCTTTAGAGGAAACTGCATTGGCTAAGACTGTTTGGAAAATCCTTTACTTAAGCTACGGAAAAGCGTCAGAGCTTTATGCCATTATTTGCTGCTGTTTACTGAACAGTTACCATAGTAATCATAGATTTTAATCAGAATATTGCTTTAATCTTGCCCACAGCTGTAGATATACCCTTCACAACTACAGAATCACATATGCAAGTGCCACCTGTGCACACTGCAAACTGTTCTTATCACAAACCAAAACGCCAGATTCGCTCTGCATGAACTGCAAAACTCCATCACTTTGCTGCAGGAATGAACTTCCAGGGAAAAGAATTATAAGTAATAATAATAATAATACAAACCTTTCTTATGAACCCAGTGAAAAAAAAAAAAAAGAATTTTTATTTCATTCCTGATTTTCATGCTTTTGTGTAACAACCCACCAGAACTATTTTAAACCTAACAAAACACACAGCTAAAGCATTTTTACGTTCAGTCAATATTAATAATGAAACATGAGAAGCATAATGAGAAAAAGCATCACAGTAAGAGTCCAAATTACTATTTTTAAAATTCAAAACTAAAGCTTAACATATTTTTGTAGCTTAAGTAGTGCACGGATAGCCCGTTAAATTCGTATGTAATCAAGTGTGCCTGAATGCAGCCGCATGTTTTTCCCCCAGTAGATGGTGCACGAGTGCTACAGTCATTTCACTTCTTCCCCCACTTCAAGAATACTTAATTTTCACGGTAACCAAAGTCTTTCAGCCAGCCGGGGACTTAGTATTTAATGATGGTCTCAAGCAAGACAAAACTCTGCTCCTACACGCCTGACATACAATAGTTCTGATGTTAAGGGCAAGGGGAGGTGTAAGGATTGGGAAGAAATTTATCTGTTCCCAAATGCTTAGGAAAGTATCACAGAAGAGACAGAAAAAATGTTTTATGTGCCGTCAAACCCCAAAGTGTAACAGCCTGTTGTGGAATGGGTTTGCTGCACGTCCACCTTCCACTCATCTCCTAACTGAACAGTGGGTAAGATCCCTGAAACCAGAAGGAAAAGCAGCTGTGCATCCCACTAACCCCAGCCCTCAGGCAACCACACATCTTTGCAGCTCTTCCTGTCGCCTTCAAACTGGGCAGGCAGCTGACACTTCCCAGCACATGGAGAAAAAGTGAACGTAGTCAGCTCAGTAACCTTTTTTAGATGGATCAGGTCTTCAAAGAGGAAAGCAAAAGGTGAAAAAGTTTTAGCAGCAAAGTGGTTAAATGCAAGGTGAGAGCATTAATGCACACATTCAATAAAAATATTAAAGCATATGTGTTTCATATCGAATACAGTACAGGACCAGCGTTTCAGTATGTTGTATAGTGCTCAGAGGAAACTGTTAAACTGATTTCTTTCTGAAGTGTATTTACAGTATGATTCTATAGCATTTTCCTAAGCAGCCAGCAAGTTATTTTCTTAGGTTGTTGATACCTCTCTTCACCTTGACTTAGGAACCTAGCACTTACAAATATTAAATTTCTCTCATTCACTAGAAGAACACTGCCATTTTTAATCAAACTTGTTTTAAAGTTAACAGTCTAATCTAGGCAACCAAGCTTAGCTGGAAATGTGTGAAGCATGAAAATCAATCAGAGTAGCAGTTTTCAAATACATAAACAGTAAAACCCAAGACTGCTGCTAAAGTTATATTCTTGGACTTAATTAATCCAATCAACTCTAAATACAAAACTAGAAGCTCTTCCGTAACTTCTACAATTATCAATATATTTGTCTTCTTTTCAATGTGAAATAATACTTTGAGATGATCTATGTACACAAGATGGTCAATTCAAGCTGTAATATAAATATAAATGTTTTCTTTTTAAAAGTATTTTACAGACAACCTTATATACATTTGCTCATGTTATTCCTGGGCTACAAAGGAAAATTAAGGGCACCGACACACAGAGAAAGAAAAATCACACAAAATACACTGAAGAAATTCATAGGAGATGAGAAAAGTAAGTAATGTTTAGGGGTATACCAAGGACAGTCTGTCCCACTTCAGCCAGGATATCAAATAGGTGCCTTCAACTAACAAATTATGAACTGGTCTTAGTGTTTTACATATCTTTAATGAGAGGTAAATGTTTCTTACTTCATGGCAGAGCAAAGCATGTCATGTTTTAAAAAAAACCCAAACTCTGTGTGTTAATCACAGTTCATTCTTATCTGAAAGTTAAACACTTTGCAAGTACAAAGCCATAACAATTATCATTCACAATATACCACCACACATACACAGACATACACCCTCTCTCTCTCCCTCCCTTCCCATCCTCCCTCCCAAGTCTCCTCAGTTAGGAAGTTCACTCCAATTTTGCCTCCGCTGTCACTTCTCAAGCTAAGTCTTTTGTTGCTGTTTGTGAACAAAACACACAGTACTTTTGTTCTTGCTCATTCAAATAAGAGAAAGTTGTAGTTTAAAATAATGAAAACAATTTCACTTTTGTTATTAATCTTTTGTTTTAATCATAGTACTTGATAAACAGCTGAACAGGATCCTAGTTTAACAGAAGGATAAACAAGAACACTGATGACAATTTGTTACAACTGCCTTAATGTACCCTTTTGCTTAATGAACATCTGAATATGCAATAAGTATTTTTGGAGGACACCCCAAAAGAAAACAACTTGCTGGTTGAGCAACAGAAACAACTTCCTTTTTGCTATTATGTTGAAATCAAAGTCATTTATATATAAAAATAAATGTTATGTTCTAACAAGAACATTTTAGACAATTACATCTGTGCTTAACAAAAAAAATATTGGTCACTCAAGACTAGAATAATTAATATTTTAAAGGTTTTTAGATTATCAGAATGTATGGATACAACTCAACACAAACTGTAGCTGAAGGGAAACAGGACTGAAAATATCAATTTGTTCACCTGGAATAAAAATGTGACTAAATTAACTAATTAAATATTTAAAATACTACCATGGAATGTGACAGTAGATATGGTCCATACCTACTATACCAGAGGGAAGGAAAGTTTAACATGTAATAATTCGTACCTTACACATTTAGTTAAATATAAACATTTGTTATTTATACATAAAGTCGCTTCCAAAAAACTATTAATAAGTGATTTAGTTGCACTTAAAATCAGTTTCATTTCTCATTTGTCGAGTATTAACTTTTCTTAATCTTAAATCAACTGTCACTAGTGCACTTTTAGTTAAAATTTCCCCTCAGGTAAGTTTTAATCCTTTTAAAAGAGCCCCCTCACCTAAACCATGAATGTACAAAGTGGCAAAAGTTAATCCCTTTTAGTATAATCATAGTTTATATGCTCATTTTATAGCCAATAATAAGAATAGGCTTTTCCTTTGCAAAATCTCCTTCACAACTTGCAACAAATGCCACGCGCTGCAAGGAAATAGGCATGGCTAGCACTTGGAAAATGCCAAGGTCTGACAAGTCTTGTTGCTTCCTCCACATCAAGCATCTCGCACATGAAAGAAGATTTCCTTCAGCTTGCCAAAAAGCTTCCACAAATCCAAGTTAGATGCTTCCTGGAAACAAAGATTTTTCAGCTCTGTTTGGCACCAGACTGATTCATCCTGCAGCTTTATGCTTTCCTCCACAGCACCCACATACCTCACCACAGTGATGGCATGCTCTCAAGGGGAGGTAGCAGCACATACATGGAGCAATGAATGAGAGTGCCACCAGTGCTAACCAGCGCAAGCAGAACTTGTCATCATTAGTGTCACACGAGCAAGGATCAGAGAAATCTCCTTCAGAGTCTGACATGCAGTGATACAGCATGCTCTCTGCACAAAGCATGCAACTAACTTGGTAGATACATCTTTTAATAGGATCTGGCGCATCTTGACATTTGCCTCTGCCATTATCTTCATGATTAAACCTCTCCTGGCAGTATATACAGCGGGAACGCTCACCATCCTCTTTTCTTCTTTTCGAGTTTTTAAATTTTGATGAGGAAGGCTGAGTTTTAAATACCACAGAACTCTTTGAGTCTTTCAGGGAATTCAACTTAGTTCCGTCCCCACATGGGTATAAATAGTCAGATTTTTTACTGTCTGATTTAGAAAATGGTACATTTGAGTCTGTGTCATCCCTCTCCAGGTCGTTCTTCCACATGTCAGGATGTCTGTAGTCTGCATAACGCCGTATCAAAATGTCACGAGGGTTTATTCTAACAATTTCATCTTCGTCCTGAAAACTAACATGTCTGATTGACTTCAGTGGCACCTGAAAGGGCAAAGCAAGGTAAGTTTACTGTTACAGTGAAGTCCCAAATTGACGTCAACCGACAATGCAAAACTCGTATTAGAAAACCAGGATTTCTTCCTTGCTGGCTGAAGACAAAAATTTTAGCTTACCTCTCACTAGGACGATTTACAGACTTTTCCACAATAATGAGCCTTCTGCATGATACCAGGACCATGCCCTTCAGTATTCTTTCCTGAGTTGTATCTCATACGAGCTTTGAGTATGTTGCTATCCATGTAAGGCTCGATACTGTCCTTTGAATTATGCTCAAAATTCAGATTTTGCACGTAGAGGGGCAGTTAACCCCCAGCTCAATTACACCTTACATGAATTTTCATATTTCACATTTTCTGATGGTTCATTGCTTTAGCATTAATGCCCTGAGTTTTCAAACAACCTCCACTTTTACAAGAGTACTGGTTACTTATTCTCAAAGCTGTATTCAAGACATGCATTTTGCCACCTGAGTAGCAAATACTCAGTCAGTAACAGTGGCTTCTAAATGCATCTCTCATTGGCTAACATACAGTACTTAATGCAATTAGTTTAGGACACTGGCAGGCAAAGACCAATGTGTTTTTTAAATCTCAGCTTCTGAAGAACTGACCATAATTTAAGACCTCTTCCCTCAAAAGGCAAGTAAGAAGGAACACGCTAAATGAACAGCAGAGAGATAAGATAGAGTTCTTGTTTATTCTGCCTTTCACTGAAAGGGCATGGGGGCATGAAAAAGTTGTTGAAAGTGGCAAATGTGAATCATCTGAACTGAAATACTGCAGACTTTTTATCTAAGTGTATGATAGTGGACTGCCACTAAATGTTACTGAAATCACTTTACAAGTGACTTTCAAGAAGAGGTGCAAATAATGACAGAATATTTAGAACACGTATATGGCAGGAGCTCCCAAAAATGGCAGACAGTGCTGCAAAAAAGCAAGTCTTCCCATGTCCCAGTATTCCTGCCTTCACAGACAGGCAATTATTTTCCTGCACTTGTAGGGCTGTTATAATCTGAGGCAGAATATAAGTGAGCTTCAAGTAAAATTCCACCTTTTTCTCTTGTCAAGTGCAGAGCCTGCAAACCATCTCACAGAGAGGACTGAAAGAAATAAAAATCACTCTGTGACCCACTAGCCTTACAAATTCTTCCAGAATCTTGAACTATTTGGGAATTGGCAAACTTGGAGTAAGTACTGTTGCTTTGAGAGCAATTGCTTTCTTAGTAGTGATCAAATGAATGAGAATTAGTGTGTTATCATCATTCCACAGCCCAGGACAAGAGTTCAACTGCATGTTCCTCAGCTGCTGCAGTGTGCAGCTATAAACTACTGAAGATGATGTTTTGATGTAACACACTTAGCAGGTGTCTATGCTCCTACTACACTGAAGTCTGCAGGCCCTAGTTTTGGGGGGAGGAGGGAAGAGGGAAGGCAGCTGGGAAAGAGGAAGTAATAGCTTCTTAAAATAGGCTGGGCTTCTGATTATGTAAGAATATCTGTGGCCTGGTCTAACCATCACTTCCCTGCATGATAATCCTTGTGTGAGATAAATTCTAAGTACAGACCTGTAATTAGAGCTGCTTTGCCCTGGGAATTTCAACTGGAGTATGCTAACAAGAACCATTTTTTTTTCTTGGCTCCAAGCCACGTAATTGGACTTCCACAAGGTCTCAAGGACACGGGGTGAAGAAGGGTTATATCCCATTCAGCTAACATCACTGCTCTTCCATACTTCCCCAGGCTCCAATGCAAGCAGTTAGGCCTCCCCTTTGCTTATAAAAGCAGAGTGCTTCTCAACTCTATCCTAATAGTTTTCAAAGGAAAAAGCAAGCCTATTGTTTTACCATCAGTAACCAGCTATGGATAATTGGCTTTACTGAACAGTTACCAGCATAAATTTATTTAAGGAGAAAAGCATCAAAAATGTCATTACAATTCAGTATGTTACAGTCATAAAAGATTATTCCCCCACTGTCCACAGAGAATATTACGCATACACTTAAGACATTAAATAAAACCCATTGTTTGAAAGGAAAAAATCCTCAAAACCTCAAACCAAAAGTCCCACTCTGAACCTCCCATTCCCCAGACAGCTAATAGTCACTAAAGATGACTACAAATGCTAACAACTGTCAAATCTGAAGTCTTCTCAGTCTTTGAAGGCTTTTTATTTGTTTGAGTAGAACACACTACATACATAGAACTCATTTTTTTCAAGTCTCTAGCCAAACACCTAATAAAATGCTGAAGGTCTGACATGTTACAAACAGGGCAGTTATTTCATTCTTTATGTAACTGATATTAAGAAATAATCTGTTAAGAAAGCAAGTAAGAAATGCTCAACAACAAGCAAAGAGGCAAAACCCTTTATAAATAAAAGTGCTTACATACTGGGGGTGTTTAATGGGACCTATATGAAAGCATGAGGTACATGAAACCTTAAGAAACTTAAGTTAGGTGCAAATACCAGCCAAATTAAATTACAATTATGAACATACTCCTCCAGCCATTCAAAACTGTAACAAGTGTCATCTCCTTGTAACAGCTGAAGCAGAAAGGAAGGAAAACTATTACAGCAGGCCAAAATTCCCTAGAGAACATCATTATGAGTGTAATTAGCCAACTGGAAATTAGGCAAAAATTTTTGTTGACACAACTGAACTTGCTAGTATTACACCTTACTTAGAATCACAGAATGCTTTGGGTTGGAAGGGACCCTAAAGCTCATCTAGTACCAACCCACTCCCACTAGAGGAGGGGGAACACCTCCCACTAGACCAGGTTGCTCAAAGCCCCGTCCAGCCTCATCTTGAACATTTCCAGGGAGGGGGCAGCTGGTTCCAGTGGCTCACCAGCATCACAGAAAATGATTTCTAATAGCTAATCTAAGTCTACCCTCTTTCATCTGACAGATGTTCCTTGAAGGGATGTAACTTTAAACAAGGGACTTGCTTGGTACTACAGCCTTCACTGCCACTCCTCAAACAGACACACTTCACTTTGCCCAGCTTGCAGCTTCACAGTATCAGGACACCAGTGGCTGAATACAGCACTGCAGAGTACTAAATTTAAGTTAAACACACATCAGTGTACCAGAAGCTGAAGAGCAGAGGGACTTGGGTATTTTTTTAGTAACAGTCAAAGTATTACTGGTAAAGATCTGAGCTATCATTAATCATTTCTTTGGTTTGAACATGTACTTCATGAGCTATTCAACTTATAATCACAGTAAGAATGTTCAAACTTTTCACTGAAACAAGATACTTACTGACAAGCATGGAGCAGCAGAGACAGGGCAGTGTATGCTCAAACAATGTGAGACTTTGTTGAGCTGCCTGTGTTTTAAATGTCTGCACCATAGGACCATGCAAAAAGCATGAAGTGTTGGATGCAGGTGGTGCTAACAATATGAGAAGCATATTTTAATATGAGAAGAATATTTTAAAGAATATCTACTTAATTTTCCATGGAATCTTCCATAACTTCAGTCTACAAGAAGTGAATTGTAGCACTGTACCTTTAAAGACAATTACATTTATTTTCTATTGGATAGGCACTACCCAGGATACCACACCTTAAATTACTGTTTTCTCACTGGCCAATTCCATCTGAGCTATTAAAACATACAGGTATTTTAGACTACTGCACGTTTTTTAACTCCAGGAAAACTAACAGCACATACATCACTGGTTACTATAGCTGTTCAGTGTTAGCTGCAATAGCTCATCATCCATCTATTCTATTCTATTCTATTCTATTCTAGTCTAGTCTAGTCTAGTCTAGTCTAGTCTAGTCTAGTCTATTCTATTCTATGAAATTTTAAAATTATCTTTGCAAGGAAAAGGGAAGAAGAAAATATATGTACCTCTTGATGAACAAAACAAAGAAAAATATGAGATGACTTACACAAAGATAATGGGAGCTCCATCAGTGATTAAGAATGAGAATTCATAATTTCAGGCTCTTTAGTGAGTTCTCCAGATAACACTGTTTGCTTCTGTTGCCCAGTAAAGCAGTTAGAAAGCAACTGATAGAAGACTAATACAACCCTATCTCTCCTTGCAAGATTGGTAGAAGGTATTAAAAGCTTCATTTCAAAGAGCAGAAATATTTTCTGATGAAGTGATCATAACTACTTGAACCTGCATTCTGCTTTGACATCTATTACTAAGCTTATTCTAAAACACTTCCCATGTATGTGCTTCTAGGCATAAGACCCTCAAAATGTTTATTGTCCAACTCACTGTGAAGTCCACTTTTACAGTTTACAGAAACTTTCAGTCCTTTGAGGCTTGGAAGAAAGCAGAATGTATATTGTTAAGGGAAAAGCTGCAACATTGCCTTTCCAACCCAATGTTGTATGTGACCTCTTTTGAAAAATGTCTGTACATCAGCCTTCCTGATGTAAACACAAATCAGTGTGGTTTTTTCTGTTTTAAGAGTCTGATTACCAATAGCTTGCTTTTAATGCATAACTGATACATTGTTTTTCTTTTATTGCCAAAATAGAATATTTGAGTTTAAATTGTCAGAAAGCATAAACTATGTTTCACTAAAAATATTTAGCAGAAGTGCCCCACTATGTAAAGCATCCAAGGTATAAAGTTACTTGAAATATATTTTCAATATTTATAATCAAAACAATACTAGTATACATGTAAGCAAGACTGAGCTCATGGCCAATTAACATTTTCTGAACATATTTAAATAGCTTTTCATTTTCATAATTTCAGTAAGTTTAGAGTATATTTAGAGTATAATACTAGATAGACTTTACTGTGAGAAGCTAAACACCGTGCAATGCAGCAAGCTAGGAACTGCTTCTTTTGTTGGTAGCCTTACCTGATTAGGTTGGTTAGGAAAACAGGCTCTCCTGGTGTTGAAATCCTCAAATGTTGAAGGCCTTAAATTTGCACTGTTGTAAGGTTCACTGGTTACTACAGTTTCATGTTGGAAAAGGTGATCTTTCATTAATGAACCTGATGTATTTTCTTGAGTAGTCTAGAACAGATAAAAAAACTCCCTTGAAACGATTATGCATTTATACAAACCCCACCAAGTTCATACATGAATGCATTAATATTCTACATAACACGTTAGAGGAATCTGTAAACACGAGTATTTTTAAACACACATTTTAAAGTGCTTACAAGCAGGCAAGTATTTCCTTTATTATGAGTCAGCCTCAGAAAGAGTTCCCTCACTGCAGAGCATACACACACCTTGGGCATTAGAGATCCATGCTTTTGTAACACAGTTACAAAATCAAACTGAACTTCTTCAAGGTAGCAGATACTAGCCCAGTTCTGAGATTATGCTTTCTTCTAACTGCCCCCACAAGGTTGCCAGTATTTACAAATATGCAGTGGGAGGAAAAAAAATAATCTGAGACTATTGAGGCAAAATCTAGTCTGACGTTTTAATAAATTACAAGAAAGATCAGCTGGAAAGGAACAGAAAGTCAGTTTTCACATATCCTGGCTCAATTAAAATGTCTAATTACAGCAAGTGTGTATTAAACAATTAACCACTGCTGTTTTGAAATTGAGATTTTATCAGGCAATTTGATACAAAAATGAGACCATGTGGCAACATATAATGAGATATCTGCAGGATGTGTGCCACTCAGAATAAGGAAGAGGAAGTATGTTTGGGTGGAATATTGGTTTGTGAGATTATCAAATTTCTGAAAAGAACAGAAAAACAAATAGTTCTCATTCTTTAAGCTTAAGTAACTGTATACTTAGGATACAGTAGAGCATATTGATACAAATCCCATAGGGGTGCCAAAAATGTACTATACAATGTTTTGTTTGCATTGAGAAATGCTGTAAATGTAACTGACTGTCATCAGCTGAAGCACTAAGAAAACTCTGGCATGATCCAGATTCTAGCAATCAGAATGTTACAGCCTCATGATAAGGACTTGTACATATCATGAAAACATTAAGAGGGAAACAGTAAAAGTACTGCAGAAAACTAAGGCAGAGGGAAACCTGAAGTTTGGGCAGGTTAAGAGCTAACACTGAATCATTACTTTTTATTTATCAAATTACTTAGGGAACTTATTCTGGGATTACATTAACATCTCACATACATAAAAGCCCAATGTATGAAGTGTTAAGATATCTAAAGGGGAAGTAGCTGTTTTGTAGCCGATCTTTAGGAGAAAGCAAATCATCACATCACTAAGAATTTAGATATTGTTTAGAAGCACTATGAGTGGGAAAACATTAAAATTAATAATTTATAAATTATAAGCTGTAATTATTTATAGAGAGCACATACCTCATGAAAGACAATAGTTAAATTGGTTAATGTTCCACTGAAACTTTTTGACAAGAAGCAGAACTCCAGAAAGAAGTAATTTTTTTTGCAGATCATTGAGCATGACAATGCCACTAAGCAATCAACCCCACTGAAATAAAAATTAGTTTTTCTGGCTAAAAACTGTTGGAAAAGAAGTACAAAAAATGCTGAAATGTCTGGAAAGAGTTGGGTTTCATGGATATATACTTATTTGAAAAGCAAAAAGCATCAAATATTAGTGCCACATCAACCATCTTTTTAACAGGAGGTACTCCTCCAGATATATTTCGAGGTGACATAAAAACCTTCCAAAACACTGGTTCAAACCATAGGAGAGCTGCATTCAGAATGAGGAATAAATGCCTACAACTACTTGTGGTTTGAGTAACACTAGAAATGCTTACAAGCAGAAACAATTTAAGCTAAGCACACTCTCAACAGCTAGAAGCCATTTTGCAGAAACCACAGTGGTAAGCACTGCCCCCCTTCCCCTTCCCTTGAGCTATTTGACTGAACTAGGGAGAAGGATGTGAACTGCAAAAACTTCTACTCCTTCCTTCCCAAGATAAAAACAGGTACTACCCACAAGCCAGTCTTTATCCCTGGGCGAGATTTGCCACAGCCTGCATCGTTTCCTGTCCCTGCTGGTGATTCATACTTTTTTTCTACAGATAGAAACTGCCTACACTATAGAGCAAAAAGGACACATCCTCACACAGACACATGCCTTCCCCTTGGCAGCCAAGAAGGCTCCATCTAATAAAAGATACAGGCACTGACCATCAATTACACTCCTAACTAGCAGCGCCAGACACTAATGTATGAAATGCAAACCTTAACCTTAAGGCAAGCCTTTGAGCTCTATATGCAGCAATTATAAAGGAATGCTTCTACAGAATTCCAACACAAACACAACAATTCAAGCTAAATGACTTCAAGGACAAATTCTGGTGGGTGGCAGGAGACAGAGAAAGGCATCTTACCTTTGTAAGGTGACAAGCACACCGCTCAGCCTACCAGCCTAGCTGGACACTACAGGTAAACAGACACAGCCTAAATTCTGGTAATTTTGAAAAAGCCATCAGGTCACTTCTGATCTTATTTAGCCTATTCACAATGCAGAACTACAGAAATGGCAGATTAATATCCCGAGCTCTGCATTTTTAATTAAACTGATGGTTCAGATGCAGCCAAACCACATTTATTAGCACCAAAAAAGCTTTCTTTGGACCACACTTCCTTCTCCAACGTGATGCTTTATGTCAAAGTCATAAACACCTGGAAACCTACATTTATAATGGAAACATAAGACAACCTGAAGGGAGAGGTCCTAACAATAAAAATGCTATTGTATTAAAAACGCATTTAAGTAAAAAGCAAACAAAGTTTTTCACAAGAAATAAGCTTGGTATATTAAATATCCAGCATATTACACACAAACACAGATGCAGACATTCCCCTTTTCTACTGTTCAAAGCAATTACACCGCCCACATTCAATATCCTTTAACCACAGCCTGCAAAGTACAGTACTGGCATAGGTTATTCAGTATCATCTGTAAAGTAACCTACGCCAGTTTTTAATGCACAACGGAAATCTGGTTTGCTCCCAGCTGCTGGTATAATAATTACTGTCCTATGGTTGCTAAGAGATACTCTGAATTTTTTTCCAAGACTACTAAAACATTTCTCTGCGCACAGGCAAAAGGATGCTGGGTAAAGCAATAAAATGACTCCAGCTGTAGCTCTCCAGCAGAATTCAAAGCCAGATGACAGCTGTAGAGAAAATGAAAACCAGACTGAGCTTCTCTTCTTCTCCTTCTTCAAATTTTCTCTACTTACTTTTCCCAGTTTGCCAGAGTGAAGTCTGGGAGAGAATTCAACATTGTTCTGCAAACATTGTTAAAAATGTTCTGCTCTAAGTAAGTTTAATGATTACACAGAAGGATGGATGAGAGACCACATTTCCGTTGCATCCCAGTTCTTGCATTTACTTCCCATGAGGGCTGAAAATCTGGTGTTTGATGCTAACCAAGGCAAGAAACGTTTAAATGTTTTTTTCTTCATTTTAAAATTGTGAATAGATGATACAGGTTTCAAAAACATCTGAATAACTTCCTTCTGCTTTGGCCATTTCTAAGACTGATGGAGCAACTATTTTTGTATTTGGCAAAGAAACTCTATTAGAATGGGGTATATATTTCTGTCGTGGGCTGAAATACTGCCTAGGTTACTCTGAATGTTTTGTACAGTTTAAAGTGAAAAATGAGGCAACTGACAAGACTCTTTCTTCCAAGGCTGCTCTACTTGAATATCTAAAGCATAATAGAGGGTTTTAGGCATTCCAAGGATGAAACTAATCAATTCAAACTTAAAGCAGGAAATAAGACAGAGTGGGAGATGTAAAGAGGCTGTTAGGGATACTGCTGAGAAAAAAAAATCTGATAATTTTTGAATACTAATCCATAAAAAAGCTTAATAAACTGAGATAATTTTAGCACGATATACTATTAGACTTCTTTTAAATGGATAATATAAATTAGCATTACTTTGAGTTCTAGAAATTAAACCTAGTCTAAAGTGCACTAAATATTGCTAGTCCTTAGTATTTTATCATGCAGTATTTTCTTCTCCATAAAAACAATGCAGTGTCAAAGGTAAATTATTTCACACTTTCTTACAAGTCAAAATGTCAAGTTATTTTTGTAAAATAAAATTCATGCAAACCTTTTGTTACAGGCAAAATATATTGAATGGTCACCTAGTAGTGTATATACAGAGATGCACGTGTTACAGGCCTTTTCCTCTTTTGACTCATTTGTGCATTTCTATTTGAAATTAACCTAGTAAGATAAAGCTTATGTAATGATATAAGTAATTTGTATGCAGTATGTTCATTCAGCAACTAACAGTAATTGCAGTCACTTAAGCAAACTTTACAAGCAAGACTGAGCACCACTAAAAGATGGTATTTTTTTTTATACCAATATTCTAACCCTACTTGTGAACAACAGAGTATCTAAAAAAGCTATTATCAAGCTTTATCTTCTTCAAAATGGTTAATGTGATCTTCAGAATGCTTTCTCTGTGAGATTTTATTTAAAGAATGTAATAAAAAAGATAATTCAGTAACTCAATATAAAATATAGTGAGCAAAATGCTAGCCTAGGAAGCACAAGAGTTCAATTTTTTGATTTGCATTTAAGAGTTGCACATAGATGCTCTGGACAACCCCTATGTCTGTTTGCTACATCTATAAAATGTGATAATACTTACTATGAGTAGACACTGAGGATCGTATGATTGTGTGTTTTCATTTATTTGGATATTTTTTTTTGCTCTCTGTAGTGCTGAACAAAACCAGCCATTAAAATAACTGAAATTTCTATACAAACTACATGCTATATTCTTATTTCAAATATGCACTAAATAGAGGATCCCTGTTGTGTAAGATGACTACAACAGCACAGCCCTAACACCTTGACAGCAGATGATGTAACTGACAAAGATCTATGGAAATTAGTATTTTGAATGTACCTTAATGACATCCTGGGGAATTTACCTACCCTGCTAACTAAAGAAAGAAATGAAACCAAAGAATACCAAAACACATGATAGTTATTACAGAATATAGACAAAAATATAAGTGCATCAACAAACATGCTATGCAAAAGTATACTGTGAAATAATCTTTCTCTCCTTTTTGATATTCTGCTTAGACTTATGATTACTTTATGTTTTTAATTAAATAGAAAACCTCCACTGCTTGATCTTTTGTACTTCATTCCTTAGAGGTTACAAATTAGGATTCTGGAAGGGTTTTTCTGATGAAGCAACAAACATCCCTCATCCGCCTTCATATTCAAGTGTCAACCTGCTCTTTGACATTCTAGCCATACTCTGAAATACCTTTGCAGATATATAGTCCAAAAATTACTAAAAACTAATATGAGAGATTTGAGAAAAGAGCTTACAGAATAAATAGGGGAAAAATCACTAGGCTTTTTAAGCTATAGTGGAGTGGGAAGAAGAGGGGAGAAGTCAACATTCCTTTTCAAATTCATAACACATTATATTTAAACAAAATGGTCTCAGCAGTTTTTCAAGTAAAAAGAAAAACTCTGGGGGTCTGAAGTTCCACTTAACAACCATATCAATCTTGAAAGAGGGAAGGAACTAGTAATTTGGAGGAGAATGCACACTTTTTGTTATTTCAAAGATATTCTTCATGACCACCTGGCCTTTAATTAAAACACTGCAGCCTTTCTACACTGACATTCATAACCCTGCAATTCTGGCTTCATTAGTGGTATATAAACCTCATTTAGACGCAGTATAGCTGAGCCAGGGTGGGTTCAGCCTTCTTTGCCTTTCCTCTACACTCCCCACTCCTTTCTGCTATTGTTATCAGTAAAGAAATTTAGTATCTAGTACTTTACATTGGTTTACAGAGGCATGGCAAGAGAGACTGGCTAGCTTTTTTGTCTCTAGAAAACAGGTAACTCTTGCCATCTATCCATACCACAAATCTGCAGTTATGCAATGTGTGTTGTGGCAAAGCCATGAAATATGTTTTCCTGTCTGGATTGTAACACATAATTCTACCAACAGGTTACACTAAACAGCATTGTTTGTATCTTTCATATATACATAGAGAGTATTTTTTTCATGTATGGACTCATTTTTTTAAATATATAGAAAGTAAATCTACATGATCTATTCACATATCTAAATATATATACACAACAGACAAGGTAAATACACTTTTTTGCTACTTTACCAGTAACGAACTTTATTAAGAATCCCAGATATTTGCTTCATTTTTGGCATCCTTATATAGAAGCAGAATAACTAGGCAGCATAATCAAGAAGTAATTAGTCTCCTTCTAATCTCATTAGGCCTGTAGAAATTGCTCAATTATTAATCCTTGCAACAAAGTGTGTTTAAACAAGACTTTTAAAAGCTGATTAAGGATTGCATTAACTTTGGCACACGTTTCCACCACCCTGTCAAAATCTCATCCCTATTTGAAATCCAAAACACCTAATATTTATAGCATTTTTACTTTAAAGTGCCTTAATATAAAGCAGTGCAAATAAAGAACAACAGGTGGTTGCACACTTACAGAGACACATTTTTTCTACCACAAAATGGAAAGAAATCAGGAGACTCTTCTGCATTGCCACTGCATTGCAGTATCCTTTCTCAATATTTGACTCTGAGTCTCCTATCATAATTTGATTCTTACCCCTGTCTTCAAAGTAGGCTGCTAATTTTTTTGATTTTGTGTTGCAGAGGTTCTATGCTGCATCTGTCTACCTAGACAGAATTTAGTAATGCATAAATGACAAAAATCTTTCCATCAAGAAACAAGAAACCATTTAGGAATACAATCAGTTTTCTGAACAGTCATTAAGACCCCTAAGTCAACTTGTTTCTATATCAGCTTCGTGTTAATTTAAATATCTGCACTCTGAAAAAGGAATGTGTGAATAAAGCAAATACTTTCTCTTAAGATGTATGGAAGAAAAGATGACAAACACACATAGACACAATAGGTTTTTACTCAGTTATTTTAAAGCTATTTACTGTATACATGTATTTGTAAGATTTTTTGATACTGACTTTCAAATTAAATAGAATCATAGAGTGGTTTAGGTTGGAAGGGACCTTAGAGATCATCCTGGATATCAAGAGGTAGTGCTACACATCGGTGTTCCAGTCCTTGATATGGTATTTTTGTAAAGCATTATCATTCTGAAACACAGTAGGTTTTTTTACCTCTCATACCAGTATGACCTATAGAAACTGAATGGTGCAAATGAGGATCAATACAAACTTGAATCTCAACAAGTGACTGCTTTATCTTCAGCATGTTTTTAAAATTTATCTGAACTTCACCCTTGTTTGGAATGGATTAACTGTTCTCTCAGCATCTTCTCAACTCTATAACCATACAATGTTAGAAGGGTCAATGACTGGCAGAGTGAAATCTAGGAAAAACAAATAGGATGTCCACATAAAGGACTAGGATTCCTGACCTCTCTATTTTATTTTTTTTTTCCCCCCAAACAATATTCCACTTTCCAACAGATGTTCCACGTTCAAAGAGGATGCATAGCCTAGAGCAGACATTGTAAACTTAAAAATTAAACTCAGGTTGGTTAATCATCCTGTTGATGAAATATTAACTACTTAGTTTAGGACAGACAGCATTATAAGTCTTCTAGATAACTGTTCTGGAACTTACTTCATTCAAGCGAATTTTTGCTACTGCTCTTATTTTGCTTATTCTCCCTAATGAAAACAAAAATTGTTCAATGAATTTATTTTAAAAAAAACAACCCTGCACAATTAATAAAATAAATACTCACTTGAAAGCAGTCTTCTGCCACTTCAACATCATTTTGGGAGGGTGGATAACCTACAGGAAAAATAAAAAAACCAAAATAGCACTTGTTTTCTTTTTTTTACAGTTTACTGCTTCCAGTAGTTTACACCATCCTTAAATATCCAGCTGTGATGATATAAACATGCTTGTTTACTTTTTAACCAGTAGATCACTGTATTTCATGTTGATTTTAGTAAGTACCATTTGTTTCTACATTCTATATTTCAAATAGTGAACAGTCCTAGCACACTTCTCTCTCTTGTTCACACCTTTCTTGTAAAACCATTTGCAAAGTGTCGTCAGAAGTAAGGGAGTATATTCTTGTTAATGTAGCACTTTGAAAATTAAAGGCAGATATATTTGGTTGCATGAATGCATGATGTGCTATATTTTGCTATAAATCAGAAGAAGTTGGAAATGAGACCCTAAGAGAGAAAAGGAGTCATATGCTCTCTAATTATTTCACTTACTGGGGTATTGACAGTATCAGCACAACTCAAAATAAGTCATTCTAGTATGTCAAAAAGCATCCACCCTTAGAAATGTTCCTCCCTTTGCTAATACAGTAACACACATTAAATCCCTAAATTTAGAGCACATCACAGCACACAATACTTAAACAAATTTCTCCCTTTGAGTTACTTTTTCAAGCCTAAGATACTTTTTCAATTCAATAAACACCTGTTTTCTTCCCTCCCTCTCCTTATTCACCAATTCATTTATCACTTTTGCAGCTCAGAATTGAGGCTTTATGATCTGCTTGTTTGCTCACAGAACCTCTGGAACCAGTTAGCCATATTATTACAAGAGCAATAGTACATACAGTCCCATATATACCTGTCCTCAGAACTCATCTACCAGCTGCTAGTAAAAAAACAAAAGTATTAACTGAAAGCATGTGCAGGTATTTCCTCACAGCCCTTGGGAAAAGGACTTGGGGCTGTTGACTGATGAGATGCTCAACATGAGCAGGCAATGTGTGCTTGCAGCCCAGAAGCCAACTGTATCCTGGGCTGCATCAAAAGAAGTGTGGCCAGCAGGTCTAGGGAGGTGACTCTTCCTCCCCCTCTAACTCCTCTCTTGTGAGCCCACAGCACAAGAGTGAGTCCAAAGGAGAGCCACAAAGATCACAGGCCTGGAGGGAGAACCTCTCCTACAAGGGCAGGCTGAAAGTGTAGGGCTTGTTCAGCCTGGAGAAAAGCAGGCTCCTGGGAGACTTGTAGCAGCCTTCCTGTACTTGAAAGGGGCCTAGAGGAAAACCGTGGAGGGATTTTTCACATGGGCATGTAATGACAGGAAAAGGGGTTAATGGCTTTACAGTGGAAGAGAGTAGATTTAGGTTGGACGTTAGGAAGAAATTCTTTGTGTGAGGAAGGTGAGACACTGGCACAGGTTGCCCAGGGAAGTTGTGGGTTGATGCCCCCATCCCTGGAAGTGTTCAAGGCCAGGCTGGATGGGGCTTTGAGCAGCCTGGTCTGGTGGGAGTTATCCCTGCCCATGCAGGGGGGTTGGAACTAGATGATCATTAGGTTCCCTTCCAACCCAAATAATTTTATGATTCTACAATTATATGATAAAAAGAGAACTCAATGGGTCTCAAATCATTCAACTTCATAGGTAATCCCATAAGAACACAGAAGCTGTAACAAGCTTCTGAGAAGAAGATCTAAGACATTAACACTCTAGCATCCTCCATTTCCTCATCTCTCAAAAAAAGAGGTAATGCAATGCTTTATTACACAGGGATGTTTCAGGGAATCCCTTTATTAGTGTTTGTGAAACAATTTAAAACATCTGGATGAATGAAACTTTAGAAATCCCAGAAGCATCATTTAAAAACTGTTCAAATCTCAATATACTATAGATCAATCCACATCATCAAATACTGTCAGCATTAATGTTACATCAGAAGCTTTGACTTATCCCATGTACTGAACACTCAACACCCACACCCCCTCACCAACCCCTTCACCTGATGTATGTACCTTGAGAAATATCCTCTACTGCTCTCCGAATACCTCTGTCAAATGCTCTTGCATCAGCAGGACTTTGAAATGTGAGGCCAAACTTTTTGTCATCAATCTTCCAGTGGTAAAAAGTAGGAGTAACTTTGTTGTAAACGAGGTCCTTCTTTAATGTGCATTCCAAGACCACCTTCCAGAAAAAAGACAGGAGGAAAAGACATCACTGACTAATGTATCACATTTGAGAACAAAATTCTGTGTTTCCAAATTACCTCATGCTGCTTTCAGGCCATATTAGTTTTCCACCAGAAAGGCTACTAGACAAGAGAAAATAATAAAGGAGAACTGTTTTAAAAATGGAAATGAATCAGAACTAAAAATCTAAAAATTAAAAACTAAAATATTTTAAAATTTATTACTTCCTGTACCTAGACACAAATATACTTACGGCTCATCTTCCACTATAATGAAAACAGTAATTAGGAATAATTAAGAGAATTATTTGGCTACAAAACCTTTACAGGTACCCATGCAAATTCAGCTATGAAGCAAAGCTTCACTGCACTAACTTCCTCACTTTAAATTGTCTTAAATTGTCTGGGTTTTAAGACATAGTTGCATATTTAATTTAACTGCAAAAAAATTGTTCACTAAATGTTTCTCAATTTATAAAAGCAACATGAACAAGGAAGTATGGAAGGATTATGAACTCATCTGCTTCTGTAGGACCAGCTTTTATAAAATGCACAGTGAGACAACCTGTACCTGTGTAGTACTAATACATTCTGAAAACTGACACCAAGAGGTGAATAAAGAATTTTTATATTCTATCACTCCAAGATAAATATCTTTTCAGAATTTTCATTTTCAATTTTTTTACTTATGCAGCTTTTTTTTTGGAAAAAGATGAAGTTTTTAGCATGTAGAAAAATGAAGTTAATTATAAAACAAAGAAAAAAATGCCAAATTAAAAAAAAGGCTTTACTTATTCTTACATATCCTTTGGGTTCTTCCTCTCCCTTCCTTCTCTAATTGTTAGAGGCAAACAGGGTTTAATCTCCTGCTCTTCTTTACTCATGAAATAATTCCACTCTAAGTTCCCTACCTAAAGGGTCAGCAATACACAGGTAAAAACTGCCTACAAGAAAACATAAGAAGGAATGAAGAAATGTATTTGTTGTAGATGTGCAGGAAAAGGTGCTGCAGGAAAAAATGTATTCTGCAGTTCTAAGGTGTGTAAGAGGATCGTTCTTTGTTCCTTTTGATGATTTTAAACTCACTTTCTCCTCAAAAGAGGAGTTAAAAATGAAGGTTTCTCACATCACTGCATTTTCTAGCTCTATAAGCACATTTAGGGGCTCTCTATATCAATCACTTTTCACACTGTATTATGTGTGCAGTGTCACCCAAAATACCAACACAAAGTACTGCAAGACTGATTTTGTAGCACCTCAGTGAAGACCTGCTCCCAAAGGAGTTAATCCAGATTATACTGAAAATTCATCCCTGGAGTGGTACTAATGGATTCTAACTTTAGTGAGAAGTTATGATTTTCAAAGAAACCAAACCAAACCCAGAAAACCCCAAACCAATCCCCTCAACACAAAAAGCAACACTCTTCACCTCCAACCCTAAAAACGTTTTATAAGACAAATAATCATTAAAATCACCAATAAACATCCTATCCAACACCATAATTGTTTTCAGCTTGATTTAAGGAGACAACAGATTTGACAGAAGACTGATTTTACATATATTAAAGCTGTATGAAAACAGACCAGTTAGCACAATAGATACAAGTGGCTAAGGACACTGAAAGGGGAAAAAGATGTTGCATCAAAAATTGTATGTGTTATTAGAAATAAGAATCCATACAGGGGAGACTTTATGGCTGTACCACTCGAGAAAGAACTCAAAAACTGTTGGTCAAAATAAGCAGTGGGATACAAGTCTATAAACATCCAGCCTTCAGTAGCTTTTGTTGCATCCAGAATACTATGTAGGAAAAAAAAAATCCCACAAAAACCCCATAACAACCGTCCTCAAAAGCATTTTTTTTCCTCTCCAAACACCTCTATGCTTTGCAGCAACAAGGCTTTTTTCTCCATGTTAAATGTATTGCTGACACAGGCTTATTTATGCTGAAGCATGCAAGCTATCGTTGGGATTGGGGAGGAAGGATGAGAATAGATCTGTCTCCAAATTCTGGATGTAGCAACCAAACTTTTGGCAATACAGATAAGTTTTTGAGTCTTCTAACATCCAAAACAGCAATAATTTTTTACCACGCTTCACTATGGTTCAGAACTCTCCACATGATATGTAAGGATGACAACATACTCTGCCACATGGTTATCAAAAAAATGCCTTCCCAGATCTTTTTAGGTTGACTTTCTTTAAGATCTCCAGTGATAAACACAATAAAAACCTGCAAAATTGTAAATTAAGTGACTATATAGCTTAACAAAACTGTACTTTTTAATAAACATGGGTTACTGTTCTGAAGGTTTGCTTCATTTGGATACCTAACATAGGACTTCCATGCCAGGATGAAGCAGTCACTTTAGCATGTAATGGTAAATTTTGTAGTTACCAGAGCCCAGATAGAAGAGCTTCAGATCCACATGATCAAGACTTGAATTCTAAATTTTCAAGAAAATAGGTAGGACTATACATCTACTTACTACTATTTAATGGAAAGTTCCTTTTAGTATCCATATGTCATTAAGTGCATTACTAAGGAGTTCATAGCTATTCATGAAAATCCTTTCTTGATGCATTTCTACAAGCTACATTCTTTAAAGATATTAGGAACTATATGGCTTGTGTAGACAAGATTAATTGCTAAAGTTGTATTTTAAACTGCAACACTTACACTGAAGAATTTTAAACAAAAATGAGTAAGACAGACATCATTATATAGGGCTTGTTTCAAAAACAAATATGAAAAAAAATCTTGATTGCATTTGATATATTTCTGTTTTGATAACAGCCCTCATAACTGAACATTTCTAGATACAATTTTACTGGTTTCTAGCTGACTTAAAACAGCTTAAAAGACTACTTGTAAATAAACAGCTTCACAATTTCTCATTCCCAGTCCAAATCTATGAGCCCAGAAGCATATAGTTTTTGATGAAACTTTTGAATGCCTATTCTTCTAAATAGAATCAAAGGCTTTTCTCTAGTCTTGGGACCAAGCAGCATGACCTTCATGCTACAGAGCATGTGGCCCCAGTGCCACCATGGCCTTCTGACGTGATTATTTGCATTCTTTTTCATTTTTTCAATTCAAAAAGCAAGATGATGACTGTACTACAGCTCATCTGAATCAATCTTTTCTCAAACTTTAAAAATTAAATGATAAATTAGCTTTTTGAACAGCGTATTTTTAGAAGAGAACAGTATTTATATTCAATTTCAGCTTTGTGTCTCTCCCTTTAGACAATTACCTGTTCTTCAATAGAAAGACTTTAAACTTTGATTTGTCACTCCTGACTCATGATCCAAAAGATACTAGTCATTTTTTTTTTTCTCCTCCTTCAGTAAAAACTTGCATGGCAAAGGACTGGAGAAGAAAACAGAACAGAGAAGTCTTCTACACTTTTCATCCAAGAACACAAAATTCACCAAAGCCTAAAAACAAGTAAGCTTGAGCCTCATGTATGCTTAACAGCAGTGCTATTAAGATAGGAGAGAGCTACTGTAAACACAGCAAAAGAGAGCAGCAGACCTGAGCAGGTTAGGAGGGAGTGCAATTGTTCCAAGCAGACTGGCTGGAGCCAGATTAGGAAGGTGAGTATAATACGAGAGGAAATGTGTAATTATGGCAGAGTCTTCACAAAATACCCTTATGTTCCATCACAGAGGGAAACAACCTGAGCAAACTACACAGAAGGATTCCTTCTCCTAAAATTCATTCAATAGTGCCCACTTTGATGTTATTCTCAAGGGAAATAGGATGCTTCTTGTGAACCCTGTGAGAGGTTTTAAATAGCTCAGTACTGCACAAAAATTTTGGAAGTTCTACATGTGCCTTGATTTTGTTGTAAAAGGGCTGACAGCCACCTAACTCTCAGGCATATCAAGAAACTGAGAATCCCCCCAATGAGAAACTACAATATTTTGATGCTCAGTCCCAAAGCATTTAATTTATACAGCTAATTTACAGACTGAGATTCATAGTCCCAATTAAATGCCTGCATATCCCACAAAATAATTGGAGAAATATGGCACGTTGGAATGGAACTGCAATATAGTGTTAGAATCAGTACTTTGAAAAGCAGCAAGTAAAGCTAATTCACAAGAAACAGTAAGACAAGAGACAGAAGATCTCATTCTTTTTGGGTATAATCATTTAGGAGGCATCTGGAGGATACTTCCATCAAATGCCTCACCTATGGATTTCAAGTTGCTTTGTAATAAATTCCACCTTTCTACTGACACACAGGTTGAAGAGTAATACTGGCATTATGATTCCCATATATCTTATGAAAAAAACATAGATCTGACTTCCATTTGCTCTCTGACATATTTCAAAACACATGCTTTCCTGTTTCCCAGAAACATGCTCCATGTTCCATGCTATAGTTGTTCCAGTACAAGGGAATTCCTCCACCTTTTCTGGAAACCGAGCCAGTTCACAAAAGAAAGACTTTCTAGGCAGAGGAAATCAAAATATGTAATAATAATGTGACCTGAAAGATTCCATTTGAAAGATTACTTCATTTTTTAATCCACAAAAATATTTTCAGAAATGGCTGCGTGTACCTTCCAAAAAAACGAGTGAACTGGAAATCATGGTCCAGCTGACCAAGTCATAGTGATGTCTAGATACTGAAATAGATTAAACATTCCTGAAGACATGTATGCTCAGACACTGAATAACTGAAATGTTCAAAATGGTTCAGGAAGCTTTTTTTAAAACTGTGTTGCTACCTTAAAATACAACTGCAGAGCAACTAACTAAACTATATCACTAACTTCAAATATTATTAAATATTCTATAAGCAGCTGGCAGAAATCTTATGATTGCTAGCCCTTGTTTTCATGGGGGACCTCAACTTCCCAGAGGTCTGCTGGAAATACAACAGAGGAGAGGAGAAACTGTCTAGGAGGTTTCTGGAGAGTCTGGAAGATGATTTCCTGACACAGCTGGTGAGGAAGGAGCCAGCCAGGGGAGGGACCCCACTGAACCTGTTGCTTGCAAACAGAGAAGGGCTTGTGGGTGATGTGACAGTTTGAGACCATCTTGGGCTTAGAAGTCATAAAATTATAGTTTTTCATTCCCAGAGAAGAAAAAAGGAGGGTCAGCAGAACTGCTACCTTGGACCCAGAGAACACACTTAGGCAGTTTAGCAGCCTTACTGAGTCCCTTGGGAAGCAGTTCTGAAGGGTAAAGGAGTCCAGGAAGGCTTGGGCACTCTCTAAGAAGGAAATCTTAAGGCAGAGAAGCAGGCTGTCCCCATGTACCAGAAGTCGAGCTGGCAGGGAAGAAGATCGTCCTAGCTGATCAGAGAATTTTGGATGGAACTTGGGGGGAAAAAAGAGTTTATGGCCTTTGGAAGATGGGGCAGGGAACTCCAGGGGATTACAAAGATGTCACTAGGCTATACAGGGAGAAAATTGGAGGAGCCGAGGCCCAACTAGAGCTTAATCTAGATACTGCTCTAAAAGACAATTAAAAATGTTTCTATAAATACATCAGCAACAAAAGGAGAGCTAATGGGAATCTCTATCCTGTATTGGCTGAAGGGGAAAACATATGCAACAATGGGTGAGGAAAAGGCTGAAGTACTTAATGCCTTCTTTACCTCAGTCTTTAGTAGTATAACATCTGTGGATCTAGACATTAGAAAGGCTTTGACACAGTTCCCCGCAGCATTCTCTTGGAGAAACTGGCTGCTCATGGCTTGGATGAGTGCACACTTAGCTGAGTGAAAAACTGGCTGGCTGGCAGGGCCCAAAGAGTTGTGGTGAATGCAGTGAAATCCAGCTGGCAGCTCACAAGTGGTGTTCCCCAGGCCTCAGTACTGGGGCCAGTTCTCTTAAACTCAATGATCAGGACAAGGGATGGAGTGCACCCTCTGTAAGTTTGCAGACAACACCAAGCTGGGTGGAAGTGTTGGATCTGCCTGAAGGTAGGAAGGCTCTGCAGAGAGATTTGGACAAGCTGGATCGATGGGCTGAGCCCAGTGGCATAAGATTTAACAAGAATAAGTGCCAGGTCCTGCAGTTGGGTCACAACAACATCCAGCAATGTTACAGGCCTAGGGAAGAGTGGCTGGAAAGCTGCACAGAAAAAAAGGACCTGGAAGCACTGATCAAGAGACAGCTGAATATCAGTCAGCAACGTGCCCAGGTAAACAAGGAGACCAACAGCAGCCTGGCTTGTATCAGAAATAGTGTGGCCAGCAGGACTGGGGAAGATTGTGCTCCTGTACTCAGGACTGGTGAGGCTGCACCTTGAATGCTGTGTTCAGTTTAGAGCCCCTGGTTACAAGAAAGGCACTGAGGTGCTGGAGCGTGTCCAAAGAAGGGCAAAGCTGGGCAAGGGTCTAAAGAACAAGTCTTATGAAGAGCAGCAGAAGGATCTGGGGTTGTTTAGCCTGCAGAAAAGGAGGCTGAGGGGAGATACTGTTCTCTACAACTAGCTGAACGGAAGCTGTAGCAAAGTGGGTGTTGGTCTCTCCTCTCAAGTTACAAGTGGCAGAGAAAAGGAAATGCCCTCAAGTTGTGTGAGGGGAGGTTTAGATTGGATATTAGGAAAAATTTCTTCACTGGGAGGGTTGTTAGGCACTGGAACAAGCTGCCCAGGGAAGTGGTTGAGTCACCATGCCTGGAGGGATTTAAAAGACCTGTAGATGTGGTGCTTAGGGACATGGTTTAGTGGTGGAATTGACGATGCCACGTTAATGATTGGACTTGATGATCTTAAATGCCTCTTCCAACTAAAAAAATTCTATGGTTATGACTGAGGCCATTCTAAAATGAGATTAGATTGATGCTGAAGCAGTAGATTCAGTAATTAAGATTTTATGCCACTTCCACAAGGCTTTTCAGGGTTGTCTTCTTGAGAACACATACTTTTCCACTCTTTCAGTTGGAACAGACAATTACATTTCAACTTCTTGGTGTTGTCTTTCTTGGTCTTTTCTTTTTATTATGAACTATAATAGTGACCTGTCAAATCTCTTCAGACTAAAAGACCAATTGCTAGGATCCATTAACTATATTGAAAGTGTAAGAATCAGAGCAGTTTTAGAATCAATAACTGGATCCCTGTACAACAGAATTTCTCTTGGTCCTTCAAAAAATGTGTCATGACCTAAACAACATCCTCACATACCTTGGTGTAGGGCCTTGCTTCTTTTATGCCAACAGGGGTCTTGCTGAAACTGTTGTGAATTTATTACACATTAGCTATTGCTTGTGTAAATGCATAATTTGAAGTCTGTGGAAATTCATGCATACATAGCTTCCCTTTACTCTGTTACCAAAGCATCACTGGCTCTTCTGTATTCACAGAAATCACAGAAAGTTAGGGGTTAGAAGGGACCTCAAAAAATAGAGTACAACCCCTTTGCCAGAGCAAGGTCACCTATAGCAGGTCACACAGGAATGTGTTCAGGCAGGTTTTGAAAGTCTCCAGAGAAGGGGACTCCAGAGCCTCCCTGGGCAGCCTGTTCCAGTGCTCTGTCACCCTCACAGTGATAAAGTTTTTCCTTACATTTACGTGGAACCTCATGTGCTCAAGCTTGTACCTGTTTCCTCTTGTCCTGTCATTGGAAATAACTGAAAAGAGCCTGGCTGTCCTCCTGGCACTCACTCCTTACATATTCATAAACCCTGAGGTCACCCCTCAGCCTCCTCTTCTCCAAGCTAAAGAGACCCAGCTCCCTCAACCTTTCCTCACAAGGGAGATGTTCCACTCCCTTAATCTTCTTGGAGGCTCTGCACTGGACTCTGTCAAGCAGTTCTGTCTCCTTTCTGAACTGAGGGGCCCAGAACTGGACACAATATTCCAGATGTGGCTTCACCAAGGAGAGGGGGAGAAGAACCTCTCTCGACCTACTAACCACCCCCATTCTAATGCACCCCAGGATGCCACTGGCCTTCTGGGCCCCAAGGGCACATTGTTGGCTCATGGTCATCCACCCATCCACCAGCACCCCCAGGTCCCTTTCCCCTGTGCTGCTCTCCAACAGCTCAGTCCCCACCTGTACTGTTACCTGGGGTTGTTCTTTTCCAGATGCAAGACTTTACACTTGTCCTTGTTGTAATCCATTAAATTTCTCCCTGTCCAACTCTCCAGGCTGTCTAGGTCCCTCTGAATGACAGCACAGTGTTCTGGGGTGTCAGCCAGTCCTCCCAGCTTCGTGCCATCAGCAAACTTGCTGAGTAGACACTCTGTCCCATCATCAAGGTCATTGATAAAGATGTTGAACAGGACTGGACTCAGCACTGATCCCTGGGGAACTCCACTAGTCACAGGTCTCCAGCTGGACTCTGCACCACTGATCACCACACTTCGGGCTTATGGCCAGTTTTGAATCCATCTCACTGTCCATTTTTCTATTCCACATTTCCTGAGCTTGCTCACGAGGATGTTATGGGAGACTGTGTCAAAAGCCTTGCCAAGCTCAAGGTAGACCACATCCACTGGTCTCCCTGCATCTTCCCCACAACCTGAATCTGTGTTTGTTCATTTCCTGAGCTTTATTCAATATACACTGGATGTACGTTCTTCCTAGCTTAATTTTTTCCTTCTTGTGTCCTGTGTTTTTGAGTGGTTGCCTTCCAACAGCAATTTCCTAAAACTGCAACAGCAAGATTAACATCTGCCCTGACAGACTAGGAGGTAACATTTAGGGGCAGTGGGGGACAACATAGAGATGGACACAGGGTGGGACACACACAAAAAACCTGAAACAAACAATCCAAACCAAACTTGTTCAGGACGACAAAGTTTTGGAGACCATAAACATCCTCACATGAGCTCTGAGCAATGTTTTACACAGGAACTGGAGTATAAACATTTAAAGCCTACCAGAAGTGGAAATGAAACAAGGCTTGTCCAGGGGAAGTAGGAGAGAGAGCACAAGTACAGGACAGTAATGATTACAACATTTTCATACGTATACAGGAGAAACAATAAACCAGCCTTCAGCTCTGAGTATTTTATTACACTCAGATTCTGAAGGCAAGCTGTGAATTTGAAAGTATAAAGAAGAAAATGTCAAGTATCACTAAATGCAATTAGCCTGTTAAAAAAACAGCCTCAATAAGTCTAAAAAAAGTTCTAAAGGGAACTACTGCATAGTGAGGAAGGAACTGCAGGTGCACATAGCTGTGCAGGAACACAGGGTACTCTGCTAATAGCACTATGCCTTGCTGAAACAACTGAGTCAGCAGAATTTCTATTTATATGCTCTTCCTACAACAGTCACAGTGAAGGCAAAAACCTCAGCAGTCCTGCCTCAAAGAATAAACTGGCATACTTGAGAAAGAATCATCAGCATGGTATAAGATGTAACTTTACCTTTAAGCTTACATAGGAGTCACAAATTATAAGCAGAACAGAGTAAGTTCTTGATAAAAGTCGTTAAGATGGAGGTTTTACGCTTTCCCGATTCCTCCTTCTTTACCTACTTCAGAAACCTCTCTGGCACACAAGTGCCCAAGCAAGCCCTAGAAAGCCATTTCTGTCTTCCATAGGTCATAAATGCCTGAGATCCTATGCCAGTTTTCCTTTTGTGAGGCTGCCTTTCATGATGCTAAGACAAGTTTATTACTGTTATATTATTTAATGTCTCTGATATATGAACACTGTCTATGTGTTCATCAAACCAGACTGATCCTCAGACCTGTTAGCTTCATGCTTTCTTACAGTACAAAAGCTGTTTTCATGTAAAATGGCTGCTTTTTGTCCTACCTATATTCCACAACTAACTGAATCATTACTGAAGAATTCCTTCAGATTCTGTCAGCTTTTCAACTCTATTACATCGCATTATCAAAAGGTAAACAGTAAGATTGAACTAACACTCACTGGAGAAAAAAAGATAATAGCAGAATGTTTCCCCAAATGAATAAAAATCTGCATTGCAAAAATATGTTTTAAAGTTTCTAAAGGATCAACTTGCCTAACTCCAGAAATACATGGTATTACACCTAAAACAAATAATTAGGTCTTTTGATATATCATCACTGATACGGGTAAAAGCTCAGCACAAGCATTAGACTGAGACAATAAATTTACTTTCCAGTCTACAAGCAATAATAAGCAAACATCTGTTCTTAGGTCCTATGTAGTTTTAGTGGGAAAATCAAGTGGATGTAAATTGTTACCGTTTTATCCCTGAGTCGTTCTCCATGGATAAGAAAATCAGCACAGCTATTCTCTTCCTGGGGAATGACTTTGAAGACTGTGACACAGCTTAGTCCACCCCCTCCAAGTGGTAACCATCCACCACTTGAGTCATCCCGGGTCATCACCACAGCTCGCACTCGTGCATAACTATTACTGAAAGAGATGCAAAAAAGATATTAGTTTTCCATAAATGCAAACCAGCTAAGTCTGGCTTAAAACAAAACAGAAACTCCAAACAAACAAATTGACAAAAACTCAAAACAAAACAACAAACTCACAACCAAGATCACGATGATTTATATTGTGGAGGTTTGGTAACAGGCTGCACAGTCACCGAGAAGAAACCAATCAAGGATGATGCTCTAAAAAATGTTTCTCTGTGCTTTATGCCTTCATTAAGACCTCTAGGAGCTTACATGAGATTCCTTTTATAGAAACTTAATCAGACAATATAGTTCCTCAGAATCAAACTGATATTCTTCTAAAAACTTTACAGTCAGTGATATAGCCTGAGGGCCAGGGACTGGAAGAGAACAAGAATCAACTCCCGATTTATTTTAGACTAATCATGAAGCCAGTCAGCCACCATGAAATTGCACAGAAAGAGAACAAGAAAGCAGAAAGAGGTCAGGCCTTCTGCCACTGAAATCTAAACAAGAACAGGCTTCTAGCCAGAAACCCTGCTCCCCTTCATCCCTCCCTCCTCCCCACGCACATTGCCCATTCTTTGCAAGGGTAGGTCAGGACACACATGCTGTGGGGTTTGACAGCAGAACCAGTTACAGCTACTTAAAACCTAATATTTGCAGTGTCTACTAGCTGGTTCTCTCCTGTATTCACAATGTGTGGAAAATTACTTGCATTTTACAATTTAACAGTTCTTTCCATCATTTAGCATTTTTATAAAATAAACAAATAGCTATCACTTCATTACTCAACAGTCACACTCCCTTTATGGCATCCTGGGAAAAGAGCTTTTTGTGATCTCTGTCTCCCAGCTTTTATTTACTTCTTTTAAATTACATGACACATATTAGTTTGGGTTGTGAAATTACTGCTACAACAGTTGGAAAAGCCCAGTTTACCAAGGATGTTTTAAGATCCTGCATTCAAAGTGTGGTTTTTGGCATGAATGTAATAGTCCATGAAGGAACACTACAACACTTTAAAAGAAATAAGCTTCACAATATCTTTTGCAACATATTTCTGATTGAAGGTTTAAATACTTATGGCAGTTAGCATTAGTGATACCCAATTTAAAGACTGAATGTGAAATATTAGCAAAGTACGAAGTTGTTCCTTCTGCACAAAAATATTTGTGATATAACCATTCAAACTGTTGTATTTTAAAGTGATCACTTTCTTTCCCCCAAAATAACTAGAGGTAGGCTTTTTTGCATAATTAAAACATTACGTTCTCACACACACATATGATTCACACATATGATTCATATATATATATATAAATATATATATTTTGCTGCAAGCCTCTAAAGTATAAATACATAACAGTTTGCAAAATGAGAAATAAAATAAGAGTATCCAATTTTAGCTTATAGGCAAGTAAACTTTTTATAGATACTTTGTTTGCCCCCTTCAAGCAAGAAAACAGCCTCCTCCTCTCCCTAAATATCATAGCTAAAATGACAGTTCAGTCAATGTTTCTCACCACTTCTGTACCAACATCTTTTAGTAATCTAACCCACACAGCAGACAAATATAATCAAGAAAAATCCAATCCTTCACTGTACATATCTATAATTTCTAATAACTGGTAATAAAAATGGCTGTATCTTGATGCAGTCAATGTAATATTACTGCGACTTGAATGATTCATTAGTCTCTATCACTCTGTACTTTATTCACAGATAAGTTCAGATTGCAGTTGTACACTTCAGACACAGGTAGCCTTTTGTCTCATTTCTCTCAGCAAAAAGAGCCTCTTGGGACAGACACGGAGAAACACCAGGACTTTCCTCTGAACACTAAGAAACAGGATGCACCAACTGGTTTAACCTACACACTCTTTGGTGTTCTCCATTCAAGCGAGCCACAAGTTTAGCTTTAAAGTTTAATAGAACTAGTATTTTGTTGTAAATCTGAATCCTAGAGCTTTCTTTTGTATAGCAACAGACTGCAGCAAGAGTTCAGGTAAGCATCATTTAGGGATATCACCAAAATTCACTTACATGAGAAAATTTCAACAGATCAATTTTTATTTTAATGGATAATTACACTTCACATCCATTTTCTTTTCAGGAATTACTAATGAGCAGCAAAGATGGAGGATACATATCCTACATGGCTTAGCAACTCCTATTTAGCAGAAGTTCTCTGTCAGTGTTGGGTTTTTTAGCCCCTCACCATACCAAGACACCTCACTTGGTATATTTAACAATCTAGAGTTCTGCTTCCTTATTTTCTCAACTGCTTTAAACAACATTCATCCCTTCCAATATTTTAGAAACCACTGTCAAATTCACTACATTAGTGCAAGGGCCAAAATAAAATTCCCCAACAGGCAATATTTAATGTCTAACAAACATCTTGGATGGAAAGAAAACAGTTTTTCCAGACAAATACCCTGTAAATTAACAAGGCAAATTCATTACTGTACTTACAACAACAAAGGCTATGAAGAGATTGCTTAGCTTTTGTTGTTGCTGGTTGTTTTTTGGAAATTTTTGTATTTCAAAGGGACTAAAGTAAGAGTATTAATTTTTATTAACAAGACAAGATGGTTTGCAATTAGCCACAAAGCAGCAGCAGGACTTGTGTTATTTCAATTTCCAGAATTCTCTACAAACAAAAGAGTACCTGCCTGTCACACTACTGCTATTACCAAAACCATCCAGATGTCTTGGATCTCTAATCATTGTAGTCCCACCCAATTTGGGGAACCTTGGAACAAATTGCTAGATTGCTGGTATTGCTTATCTGAGTTAAAAAGGGCAGACAAGGCTCCAGTGTTTTCTGGCACCCTACAGCCTAACATTTTTACCTACTCTTGCACATCTAGCAGCTTTATCAAGAATAACTAAACAAAAGATAACCAAACAAATAGGGCAATCAGTTGAGCGTTGCTCTCATTAAACTTTTCACTAGAGCTACCACAAACATGTGAAACGTAGCATGAAGTGCAGTATTTCAATGGCCAGCCCAAACCCACTGTATCACATCCCATCTTTCCTCAGACTCCCTGACTGGTGGTTGTGGCCACTGGAAACTCTTCAGAGGCAAGTTTACAGAAAAAGTCAAATGGGATCCTGTCCACTGGAGCATGCCGAGTCCCGAGAGTCAGTGCTAAGCACCAGTGAAGACTCAATCAGTCAGATTCAGAATCCAAGGACAACCACACCAGAATCCAAGAGGAGTTCCTAACAACTATAGAAACAGATGTTCTCTCTAACAGCTGAGTACCTCAGGTAAGGAGATGAGAGTAGAGTATGCTTATGTAATTGGAGTGATAAATTATTATGAAGCTGGAGAAAAAAAAAATTAAAAAGTTATGTAGTGTGTTGTTTTCCCCTAGTGGTTAAAGGCTACAGAAGAATCCAGTGTGTGTCTGAATGGTAAACACATTAAACTTGAAATGAAGTAATTTTAAAACTGCACAGGATATTGTATAAATTTCATTCTAAACATCCTACCAAATGAAGCCTATTTTTCTACCAAATCAAAAGCTGGAGGGGGGTGAACTAGAGAAGCCTGAGAAAGCATTAGGAGCCAAAAATCAAAGTGCTGCAGAGGTAAAATATAATATTACAGGCCTTGCCTAGCATCAATCTTAAGAGCCTTGAGCATTAAAATCTGACCACAGGTTTTACAGGCTCTCTCCTCCCCCCCAAAACTGTGTGTTTATACCATCGTAATCCTCTTGGGCCCAAAGTAGCATTTCCTGGTTGACCAAACAATTGTTCAAGCCCAGGAAGCACTCCATTGACCTTGACTGGGTCCTTCAGCTAACACCTTCAGCTCAGCAACTACCTGCCTTTTTCATCACTAAGACTTTTTTATTATTATTTAAATGAGCTATTTTTCTAATTTGGGATATTTCTCATGTGTAATATGAGGCCAATTAAAGATACCAAACATTATTACATTTGTCCTTTCCTCCATTAACAATACAAAAAATAATGAAAAGTTAAGAATTTCTGCCAAAATATTTTTCCCAGAGAAAAAGAAGAGTTGTTGAATGAGGAAAAAAAAAAAGCTGTTATCTTGCTGTATTACATTCATTTTAAACCTGCTTCAACAGTATGCAAATCTTCCCTCTTCTAGATTCATATTAAGGCTTACCATTTTTTTATTTGTATCCCATTTTGCACATTTCTATTTTAATATAGGACTTAAAAATAGTAACAGTGATTTCAGTAACGTCTGTTAAGACAATTGAACTGCAATTGCAAATTGTCAGTGCTATAAAGCTACCATCACCATCAAGATACCTGCATCTTCAAGTGGAGATATAAACTGAACCATACAAGAAACTAATTGTTAACTTTTGTAAAAAATACTTAGCATCGTGGTTTCTTTCAAATCTAGAAAGTGGGTTTTTGCACAAAAGAACCCCCGGTTTCAGGTGGTCAAGTTGAACATAAGCCAGCAATGTGCCCTTGAGACAAAGAAGGCCAAGGATGTCCCAGGCTGCATTAGAAGCAGTATTGCCAAGAGGTGGAGGGAGGTGATCTTACCCTTCTGCACAGCACTGGTGATGGCACACCTGGAATGCTGGGTCCAGTGCAAGGAAGAGATGGAGCTCCTAGAGAAACTCCAGCAAAGGCCTCCAAGATGGTAACAGGACTGAAGCATGTCTCATGGGAGGAAAGGCTGAGAAAGCTGGGGCTCTTTAGTCTGGAGAGGATTCAGGGTTATCTTATAAACGTCTACAAACACTTGCAGGGAGGGGGCAAAGATGATGGAGCCAGGCTCTTCCAGTGAGAGGAGCAGAGGCAACAGCCCCATTTTGAACATCAGGAATCACTTTTTTACAGTGTGGCTGCCTAAGCACTGGTACAGTGCTCAAAGAAGTTATGCAGTATACATCCTTGGAGACATTCAAAGGCCTCCTGGACATAGTCCTGGAAAATCTGCTTTAGGTGGCCCTGCTTAAGTATGGGGGGTGTGCAAGATGACCTCCAGATTCCCTTCCAATCTCAATTATTCCTTGATTCTTTCTTTGTTTTAATACCATATTTCAAAGCACAATGATTTCAATTAAATACACCTTTAGAAATACAATTTTATAAATATAAGTAATATGGACAATTTGTGATACTTTGAAGTAAGAGTTGTCACTGTGCACAACTGCTGTTTAAACACTTCTGAAAATGCAAAGGAAAAAAAAAAGGCATTCTGAAAAATTGTGACATACTCTGCCATGAAATTACACTGTCTCTGCTGGCACAGAAGAAACAGCTCCAGGCTGATCTCTGAGTGTGAACCGGTCATGGATCAAGGCTCTTTGCCTCTACCTGACACTTTGCACAGGTACTTTAACCCCTCCAACTTCCGGTGCAATATACTTTTGTGCTGTAGCCTCACCCAAAGAGTATACATGAACCACATTTGGCTTGCTATCATTCTGATTATCCAGGCAGCTTAGTGGAAGATTTTACAATTTGCAGCTAGAGAAGTGCTCATGAGTATGTGCATGCTCCAAGTACCAAAAGGTAATACCAGACCACTGAGTCAAAGTCTATTTTACTTGCAGGTAATATTTGTTGAGTACTGACTCAATTTAGAAAAAAAATAATTTCACCAGTATCACATGAATTTATTGGTACACTGCTGATATAAAGCCCTTTGTTACTAAAGGTTTAGAGAATGACTGCCACTGGCACCAAACATTCATGACTTCTCTACAACAGAAAGAGATGCATAGCATGAGTCTATAGGAGACATTTTACCTGAAGAAAACATGACAGCATAGACTATTAACTTTTATGAAAAGGAAACTGCTGCATATATTTTTTGCCATAGTAACAACTACTGCATGAGGCTTTGCATGGCATGGCTATTATCCCTCTCTCAAAATAATGCCAGTCAATTGGAATATACACCAAACTGTTTTGCTGGTAGAAGGTAAAACTTTGCAGATTTTCCCCTTTAAGGCAAAGGCAAAAGTTGGAACTATAGACAAATGTAACTAAATGTTACATTTAGTATATTGGTACCCTCACAGATTTACTGAATGAGCTTTGGACTTCACCAAAGGAAAAAAAAGAATGGGACATTCCCACCCGAATAAAAACAAACCAAACAAAGAAACAAAAAAATCTATTTAGATAAATCTGAACTAACAAGCAAAATGGCTTGTACTCAAAATGGCAGAAGGAAAAAGCTATGTGGGAAACTGTATTACCCAAGGAAGGAATAACTGGTATCTTGAAAGAATGAAAAATTGATTGCACAATCATTATTTAGCAGGAGAGGCTTTTAAAAATAAAAGGTGCTTGACAACACACCTACAATTCATAAGGAAAAACAAGACAAAAATGAGCAAGTGTCCACAATGGCAAACTGTCAGAGCTGTACACTGCTGTTATGAAGTATCCTTTTGGACACTTCATCAGAAAAATAATTAAAAAATAGCAGCCCTAGAATGACATTCTTATTTCAATACAATTTAAGATTGATAGATAATACAGATAAGAAATAAAGCAACCAGTGCTGCAAGGAAGAATGTCTACTACTGCAAGAGATTTTGCAAAGCACAAGAGCACATGAAAAATGAAGAAGCTGTTAAAAACCTCTGAATCCATGAAAATTACACACAAAGTAGATATTTGACATTTCTGTGAATAACATTTTAGCCCTACTCCCCAGCACCTCCTCTTGTTTAATAATTGTAGATAGATTCTATTACTTCTGTATGTCACCCAGGCAGATTTGTTAAATGTGGTAGTATTTTAGCAGATTCAAGGAGATCATGACATATCCTCACCTTCCACAACTTTTAAACAAACTGCCTTGGTTTTCATAGTAGCATGGATTCCATAACACTGTCTGATAAAGACATACTACTTAGAAATGCAAGTTCCTTTTTTATTTGCTTGTGCATTTGATATCAGATGCTGTTTACACAGAATCACAGAATTATTGAGGCTGGAAAAGACCTCTGAGATCATCAAGTCCAACCTCTGACCTAACCCACCACATCAGCCTTTCCTTAAACACCCCCAGGGATGGTGACTCCCTCCCTTCCCTGGGCAGTCCATTCCAATGCCTGATCACCCTCTCTGTGAGGAAGTGCTTCCTGATATCCAACCTAAACCTCCCCTGGCACAGCTTCAGGCCATGCCCTCTCCTCCTGTCACTCGTTGCCCAACCACCACCCGACTCCAGCCTCCCTTCAGGTTGAACAACCCCAGCTCCCTCAGCCTCTCCTAACAAGACTTTCCCACTTCACAGCCATTGCTCTCTGGACCTCTTCCAGCACCTCAATGTCCTTCTGGAAGTGAGGGGCCCAGAACTGTACACAGTACTGGAAGTGAGGCCTCATCAGTGCTGAGGACTGGGGGAGAACTACATCCGTATTCCTGCTGGCCACACTATTCCTGATACAAGCCAGCATGCCACTGGCCTTCCAGGCTACCTGGGCACACTGCTTGCTTTCTACCCTTCCCCACAGAAGTTAAAAAGAACCAAAGCAACATTCAAAATAAAGTCCACAGGTTTGGACACATTTAGCAGAACTAAAAGAATAGTATGTAGTTCCCTTTTCTAAGGGCTGGTGAGATGAGCTGGACATGGAAGATGCTTTTAAATGACTTCCACAAGGGCCTGGCTAACATCAGGCTGCTGGTACCAGGAACTCTTGGAATAAAGTCCATCCAGTTATAAGCAGATGGGATAACAGAATGTGAGTGGTCAAACCCCAATACTCAGAAGCCAAGTTTAATGGGCTTCCTCCAGAAAACTTAAATTTGCCTCATTTTTAAAAGCAGACAGCCAGGAACTCCAGAAATATCCACTCTACATACCAGCCTGGCATCTCCTCCCTGTATATATATATACATATTCTCATAGTATTTTCTTCCTTCTTTCCCCAGAATTTCAGAAGATCCAAAAGAATCTCTTCACTCCATTTATAGTGCAGAACTGTCTGTACCTCCTCTATTTTTCTGAAATCACTACTTGTTTCTTATCAAGTAGCAGTCAAGTAGTATTGGGTACTGATGCCATGTATTAATTGTGACTTGCTTACCATGGAAACACGTAAGTAGAGATGTAAAATCCCACAAATAAAACAAGAGAAAAGAGTCAAAATTTTGGATAAGAAAAGTTACCATTTTTCCAACCTTGGAAAAACAGAGGAACAGCTACAGAAAGGATGAAAAATAAGCTTTTAATTTTCTCTGGCGTTTCAGCAAATTTAGGAGCACAAGTTTGTAGCTCAAGGCAGATTCCACTGCAACTAAGACAACTTGACACTTCCAGCAAATGTTGCCAGACAACATCCATCCAGTCAAGGAGGAATTTATTTATGTTTTTAAGTGAAGCTTACAGACTCAGTTGTGCCTTGTATTTTCCTTGGAATAGCAATGATTACTACAGTTTAGATACATAATTTGAGGGAAGTATTTCAGGTAATAATATCTGAACAAGTCAGAAATCTCTGTTTTTTCAGGGCTGTTTTCCCTCAGTCTTATATACTCATGAAGTCCCTGAGCTTCATTCAAGTATGCAAGTACAATTAGATCACCCTCACAATCTAAGTTATTAGTCATCTAGTCATCAAGACTAAGGATGCCAGGACTCTGGAGAGCTTCTTAACATGAGATGTGAATGTATTAATCAACAAGTCATTTCATAATACAATTCCTGACCACTAAAACAAGACAAGGTACCTAATAAACTGAAAGAAGACCACAGTAAGATTGCTTATGAACAATTCAAGTTACTTTAAGATGGTGTGACAGGCTGTACTGAGCGTGACACTATAAAACAAGCACCAGTGTAGTTTTTATTCCACTCCTCCTTGCCCTTAAGTACCCCACAAATGTCCAAAAAGCTATTATTGTCCTACAACACCTAAGAAATTATTTAGCAAAAAAATAAAAAGGACAAGCCAAGTAGACCCTGCTATACTTTCTCCAACAAACCAGAAAACAGTCTCAGATTTTATGTTTAGCATGTCAATGTATTTCTGCTTGTTCCGGACAGTGCACACTTTGGGACAGGGACCATCCTGTAATGGTCATCAACAGTAATGATTGTAATTCAATGAAAACAAGAATGCATGTTGGTAGACAATATACCTATCTTTGCTGGTGAGCTGCTACATACCCAAATTTTTGCCAAAACATTTATGGAAAAAAAAAAAATGCATCAGTCCCACTCACCTCAAGCAATGCAGTGCTCGGTTGGCAATGTGGAATGATTGCAATTATTGCTAGAAATGACCCAGACTGCATTTGTGCTTTTTAAGAAAAGGTACAGCATTTGGAGCATGTGGAAGGTGGCTAGTGCACCATGACGACCCCAGATGTTGGCATTATCAGGGCTACTCAGTGTGCTAACTCCAAGAGAAATTGCATGGAGGGTGGAGTAGAGTGGAGGTGCTGCTGTCATGCTCTGTGGCAACAATACCAACTGGCTGCACTTCTGATGCCCTGGGCCAACAACCTGCCACCCTTTGACAAATGCTGTCCTTTAAGTGTCCTTTTGCTCATTATAATCTCATTTTAATATAAAAAACAGACCTCCATCCCTAGAGTTACCCACCTCCAAAGGGTGACTGAGCCTCACTGAGGCTGCACACTGAATTTTCTGCAGCCTATGCCTTTAAATGCCAAGCAAGAGAGCTTTGCACCAATCATAATAAAGATATGACTGACAAGAGTCAGTCAAGCTCCACCTGTCAGGTAAAATAATATAAAAATAGCCAACTGGGGAAAGGGTGTGAGAGACGATACCATCACAGGGAAAAAACCCCATTGCAGAGACACCTCTGACCCCTGGCACCAGTTCTCTTCCCCACACTGGGATGCCTTTTGGTAAGATTCTAACACTCAAGTGCCCCCTCCCTTTCTTTTCTTAATTCTGTAGAGTCTCTTCGATAGTATAAATCTGTACACCCATCGTTTTTGGCCAGGTTGGCCCCCCCAGGAAATCTCTCTGGAGTACCCACAGCTTAGGAATTTTGCATGTGGTTCTTTTGCAGACAGTAACTTATCATTTGCAATCCAAAAGAACTTGCCTACTATTGCTTTACTAACCCACACTGTTCAGTAATCTGGGGGTAAGATACCTCACCCAGCACGTGTCCTCAGTAATTTCTGTACCAGTGTGGTGTTAGTAGTGCATCCAGACCCTTGTTTTCTGACCTACTAAAGGTGAACTGGCCATCACACAGAATTAAGCCCAGCTGCCCCCAGCTCCTCTAATACCTGAGGGTCAACTGGATTGCAAGGGGGTTTATTTTCTGCCAAATTTCTTTATTTGTTTTAATTCAACAGGCAACCACAAAATTTAAATTTTAATCTTGTCACATTAAAAACAAATTTATGAAAGATCCAGATCATTCCTGATCATTCCGCTTGTACAAAAAGTAACAGAACCTGAAACCAAATAAAGCATATCCACACTTATAATCTTCCTTTAACTGTCTCGCTGAGTTGTGAGACTGATAATGGATGTGGCATAGAAAAGTGTTCTGAAACTATGTGAATTAAAACTGTAGTATTATTTGTTGACACAGTTAATTTTAAAGCTTGTCTCAAAATTTACACTGCCATGACTTCACAAGGACTTTAACCTGGCCATACGAAAGCAAGCTCGTAAAGTAAATTACATTACAGGAAAATCCTTAATGCCGAATTGCTCTGTTTTACATAAAGAGAGCAACAAACATCCAAAAGGATGTTTCAGATGCACATAAACAGACAAATCATAGATGTTCACACTAACAAAACAGAAAAACTACAAGCCAAACTATGAAATGTTATCAAATAGCATCAAAATCAAAGTAAAAAATAAAATCTGAATAAGCCTCAAAGAAGGTTAACTTGGGAACTTGCAGAGCTATTTTAAAGGTCTGTGCTCAGTGACCAGAGGGAAACACCATTCTCTTGCTAGGCAGCACCACACTTTGTGGGTTTAATCAGTTTTGTTGTAGTTTTAACAAATCACAAATACTTGGGATAGAAGAAATAAACAGAGACAGACAAACAGAGAGACAAATGCAAAGACTTCTCTTACAATAATCTACCAAAGGAGAAGAAACAAAAGATTAACAAGATCATACAAAACGTTTAATGGTATGCCCTTCATATTTGCAATACGTCAGCATGAACAATGTGATCTACATAGCCAATATGTAACCATACGATCTAGGTTTGATAATCTCAGTAATAATTAGCATCCTAGTCAGCAGTCTCAAGCACAGAAATAAGTGATTCAAAAGCCTTAAGGTCAGAGAACATATGAATGTTAACAGTGCATCAAAAAAGCCTAACTAAGCCTTGTGTAACTATATTCCCTGCTTCAACTACTGCTAAAGCAATGCTTTTCAGAAGTTTCTACAGAAAGCTGTATGTGATGAATACGTGGGTCATGCATGAAGATAAAGAGCAAAACAGCACACGGAAAGGCATCTCAGTTCATAAGGAACTTTAAGCTGCACTATTTGCAGAAGAAAAGTATGAAAAGTTGTAACCAACTGCACAGAAAGCATAACAAGCATACATTCATTCATGCCCCCTCCCCCCAGTATGTAACAAAACTAAGTATACATTCATACTTCATAAATGAACAGTTAGTCATGAGAATTCCTGTAATAACCACTGAATCTCAGCCTACTCAGCTACTGGAAAGGGATCCATCAGCTACATTTTCTTTGTTTTGGAAACAACCAAGTCCTAAACAAAGGGTTACAACACTGAGATCATGCGATGTTTAGTGCTACGATGCTTGCTGCTTCCTCTTTGGCCTTTTCAAAACCATTAATACCATTAGAAGATAGGGGTCTGGGGTGGGACTTGATCATAAGGAGGAAGTTCTGAAAAGGGTGCTGGAGATAGCCAAGACAAACTTCACAAAATGTAGTACTAGAGCAGCAAGAATGCAAGTGCAACATGACACAATGCAAGCTCAAAACAGCTTTTCCGACAGTAGAATCCAAGAAAAGAGTTTAAAGAAATTTTTTTTTCTGCTCCAGTCAATCTGTAATGCCAAAATGTCAAATAGGAACAAAAAGGCAGATTTTTTTTTTTTGGGGGGAAAAAAAAATTTCTTTAAAC
>JAAWXA010000009.1:8728320-8751691 GCA_038090715.1 Florisuga fusca
GGGGGGGGGGTTGGGTGGGGTGGGGAGGAGAATAGAAGAAGAAGAAGGAGAGAGAGAAAAACCAGCATCTTTTTCCAAACAAGCAGCAGACACAAGAGGAAAAACTGGATGCCCTTCTCCAATGTGCACAGCACAGATATGAATTATTTCATTCATATTGTATGAGAAAAACTTATTCACAAAACGTATCACTGTTCAGCATGCAACTCTTCTGCTGTGGCCTTCATTATAGAACACTGACTATTTTTTTCTGCATTAAAAGTGAAGTACAAAGTCTTGTAGCTAACTCTAAACTAGTAAAAAAATTGGTTATATTGACTCCAATAAAACCCCCCACAGTAAAACACTGAAATTTTTCATTTTCAACTGTTTATGAATTAAGTAATTTCCAGCAAATACCAGCTATAGTATTACCATCTACATAATTTTAATAATTTTAAGTAACACAGGTGAAAATTACAGATAGGGATCATGAAGGAGTGGAAAGAAAGCTTCTAAAACATTTTCACAGTGAGTAAGCAGAGACATGAAAATGCAAAGTGATCACACTTCTCCTTATCTTTCCTGTGCCAACTTTCTGCAGCCTGATTTCAGAAGGTTCTTTAATGGAGGCTGGTAGGAGAATACAAAAACTCCTGACAGTTCTACACTATCTTTGACTAACAAGTCCAAGGCAACTTTCATACCTGCACTACCATTATTGTAAGAACTTAAGTAATGTGATTTGGCAGTGTTGCCAGAAGCACACTCCATCCTTCTCTTGCCCTGATCATTTATTCCTGCCACACACTTTCTCCGCCCCTTCTACAAATCTGCAGAACACTGGGAAGCTGATGTGAATCAAGAATGATCCAGAAGAAAGGTTAAACTTCAATCCACAATTATTTAACCTAAATCAGTAAATGACAGATTTTGGTCAGCCACCTCACAGCTCAGTTGGAGCTTGACTACTTCTCTACATTATTTTTGCATGTTGAGATTAGGCCACAAATAGCAATTAAAGCACCTAGGAGTTAAGCCACAAAGTTGGGCACATTTACTCTCCTTCTGCAGTACCAACAACCTGGGACTATGCTTTCCTTTTTTTTTTTTTGGCTTCATGTACATGGAATGATGAGCACCAAACATGTAGCAAAGATAAGAATAGTCTTCTGCCTCCCAAGAAAGGTACATTTTCTTTCTCTAAATTCTTACTGTGAGAGGTTTTTGTCCTCTTTGTATTCAGTAAAGCCCAGTTCACATGCTAATAAACCAAATTTCCTTTAAGTAATGACTGAATACACAAAAGGAAATCCCTCTTGATTTCAGAAGGTACAAGGGAATTGACACTGGTAGAACAGAAAACAGAGATTCTGAGCACTGTGAAAAGTTGTGAAAAGTGAGTGCAGAGAAGCCACAATTTTCATTAAGTACAACCAAAAATACATCATAATATAAGAATCAACTATAAGACATGTAACTTGTATGTAGCTTTGAATTTTGGTATCATTAATCCATGTAAAACTTAGTATTTTCAATACAGAGACACAAAATTTGCACTATCATGCTGCAGATCAAAACACTGGTAAGAGCACTGACAAAAAAATTTACAATGAAGGGACACTGAAGATTGTGGTCCAACTGCCTTAATTCAGACATCTGAACACAAACTGTAATAAGATTCAGCAAGGGTTAAGACTACTCAGCCTGGATCTTTTTAATGGAAAGGAGTCAGAGCAGCCCCTATTTGGAAGTAGTTTAACATATACCTACCAAGCCTGATTTATCTGAAGTGATTCAGCAGCTCATCTTCATTGATGCAGTCACTAGTATTCAAGGAAATATCACCAAAAAAAGATTATAAAACAGAAAAGTAGTCTTAAAGAAAAACTAAAAAAATTTATCACTGAATGCTTTCTGATACTAAACATATTCATTTTAAGGATTTTTTTAAAAAATAAAATAAATTGATGAGGTGACTACATAGTTAACTACCTACTTGTAATGGAGACTCTTTAAATTTCAATTGAGACTAGACAATTTCCTGGTACAGCACATTTTCCAAACTGCAGCAATAATCATGAAACACTGTTGCTTGTTACCACTTGTTTTCTTAGGGGGTTTTTTTGTTTGTTTTTTTGCTTTTTTTTTAGCTCCTGCATTACTATGCCAAGCACATAAGGGAGAGGAAATGCAAATCTCCCCTCTTCAAAAGAGGAAGAAGGAGATGAAAAAAATACATTAAAACCCTTTAAGTTTTGCAGCTATTCATCGTTTAATAAGGTTCATTATTTACAGAAGGTTATTCAGAATTTGTTGAGAGTACAAAGAAACACAAAATCCATAAATTTCAAGTTTTAAACACTGGATCCCAGTGCACTGGCACTTAAAACAGCTTCCAGATTACACTAATGCAAGCATTTTGACAGTCAGATGATGCATCTCCATGAGACAAATCAAAATGCAATAGTCTATTGAGCAGTTATATGATAGGAGTACAGTGTCCATAGCACATAAATGCTACAAAGATTTCTCGTTTTGTGAGCTCCTTATTAATTGCAAGGTTTTATTCATAGATGTTGGGTTCCACCAGTGTTTCAGCATCTGCAGGTCTGCAGCAAAAGACTTGATTTTGTCAGGATAACTAAACCTACTCACCCAAACCCAGCCTGAATCCCTACCCCTTTCTCCTCCTTCAGACTTGGGGGACAATTGGGCTACTTCCTTCCTTCACTGTGAACTGAGTTGGTTGTGCTACAGAAACAGACAATCCAGTCATACCTGATGGCATGGTTCTGACCATCAGTGCCAGAAATCATCTGCAGTCACGTGCCCCTCAGACCTAAGGCCAAGGCTGTGTAGGTGAATGCAAACCATCCCTTTCAGTGGCAGCCCAAAGCTATAGCTCATTAGAAATGCAGATTTACACAATTCATTTAAAGACTTCCCTGAACTATTCAATTTGGGGGGTGAAGATGACCAGTAACACAGCCATCAGTGCAACACAGAAATCCATTTGTTCCTATTATATAGCATGGGAACAAACAGACAAAATTACCCTTCTCCTTTAAAGAGACCCAGAAACTAAGAGAAGTTTTTTGTTGCATTTGATGTATTTCATTCATTTTCAATCTATTCTACACACATTTCCATTACCAGGTGTGAATGTTACTAAAATCTCAGTCAGAATACTGCTGCAGTAGTGTTCTTCTCCAGATATAGCCAGTAGTGCTTACATTCAGTTGTACGTAAAGCATGAAAAAAAAAAAAGAAATTAACAAGAAACAAACAAGCAAACAAACAAAAAAATCAAGCCAATATTAACTTCACAAAACTACAGGTTGAAAGTACCACAGCCTTGTTTCAGATTACGAAATAATTTAAATTTGAAATTAGCCCTAGAAGTCTATTTATGCATCTGCTCTTCATCCTTATGTTCCAGCTTCCTGAGCAGCAGCTAGATGGTTAAAACCCGATGCCTATTAGAATAAACTTCTAGTGGGAAGTGCTAAGAATTCACCCCACTGCCTACCAATCTATCCAGAAATCTGTTCTCACTCCTACTTCCTCCTGTCTGTTCCTTTCTGAAACAGCAGTAGGGGGGCTGGGAGTTTGCCTTTCCTCTACTGGATCACAGTTGTGTACGTGAACTACACCAGACCATATGGCAATCTCTTTCAATTCCTTTAACAGTAAGAGGCAAAACAAGCTCCCTACCAAACCAATTCAGAGAGATCCAGATATAAAGCAAAGCCTTACAGATACAGCACTCACGTGTCCTCGCTCACAGAGATTGGTTACTCAATTCTACCAATATATTAATGTAATAAGGAGGAACTATAGCAAACAGCTCTAGAGGTTGTCCAGGGAGTCACCACACCTAGAGGCATTCAGCAGACATGCAGGGGTGGCACTTCAGGCCATGCTCTAGTGGGCATGGTGCTTTTTACTGGGGTGACAATTGGACTCGGTGATCTTAGAGGTCTTTTCCAACAGTGCCAATTATGATTTTGTGCAAATGTTGCTTCAAGGCTGAGAGCAGACCTGCCCAGACTCACATGAGCATTTACAGTGTGCTCCAGCTTCTCTCTCCTCTATACACAGAACTAGCCAGCTGCCTATAAGCAACTTCGAGCAGTCCAGTGAAAAAACAAAAAAAACCCAGATGCATTGTTCGTCATGCAGGGAGGTTTTGACATAAAGAAAAAGCACTGTATTGAAGGAAAAACAGTGCTTGTTTAATGAGCAACACATGCAGAGGATGAGCCTACTTGCAGGACAGTGAAACTGGAGAAATGCTGGAAGGTGAGAAGAAACCTCCATAGCTGCTTGGAATATGCCAGGCAGTGGCAGGACAACTAGAAATGTAGTGGAGATGGATTTTCCTTTCATAAGAGAAAAACACTCAAGTTTTATTTAACACTAAAATGCAAAAATCCAATAGGAAAAAACCCCAGACACAGCACCTCAGGAGAAATTCCACTACTCACTCTCAGCAAAAAGCAGTGAAAGTTTCTCATAAGAGCCAAATCTCTGGATACCTGAAGTTGTGCATTGCTCATCAGTACAACCAGGACTGTCTGATCAAATACAGTGGAATGAGATCTTGTTAATTTCCTTTTCTGGAAACTTAAAAGAGATTTTTACAGACTTTATTTTCAATCTTACAGAATAATCATTGCATTTCACAACAGCTTTTATGCCAGCCACAAGTTCTCATATAAAATAATACAAAATTTTGTATACATTTCCATACTAACTTTTAGGGAACACAATACCCGTGAATGTGCAAGGGAATGTCTTAACAGAAAATAGCTGGAGATGTATCCAGTACCTGCCTACAGTATTACAATAAAATCAAAACCAAACAACACTTGTCAACTGCATCATTTCTTCAGCTCTAATAACATACATAATGCAGAGACAGACAAGGGCAATACAGCATCAGAGTGACTAACATTATGCCTTTAATGTATGGGAGTTAATGCACCAGCAAGGTGCAACATGCAGATACAAAACATTTGAGACACTGATACCAAAGGGTTATTTTAAAGAACTATTCACTTCTCATGTTAAGGTTTAATACCCATCCCTCTCTCAATTTAAGAGATTTTAACATTTCTCTCTCTCCTCAGTTCATTAAAAAAAAAAAAAGAAATATGCAATTAAAGAAGGAATGAGGTGGCCAAGGGATTTTAAACAAAATCTTTAAGTCTTAAACTAAGTACTAAACTAGCAGGAAACTTGACCACATCTGCATTTGCCTTAGAGACAAAACATTGTATTTTACTAAAATACTGCTCTAGACATGACTACAAATTACCCCTTCCAGAATAACAAATAAAACCAGTTTTCATTGATAAGCAGCTATGAAAAGATGGCACCTTTGTATTTTCTTGGTTCGGCTTTATGTCATGATTACATATCATGAACATTAAACATCTGAAAAACTTAAGCATTCAAATGTTTGCATGAAAAAGTTGAAAGGTTACATCTCCCTTCTCACTTAAACCTTACAATGAACACTGAGAAGAGGTTGTCAAAAGATGCCACTAGCCCATCACATTTTCAACCTCCAAACAACATCTGTAAAAATAATAAAAAAAAACTAAAAAACCCCCAAAAAACCCCAAAATGCAAAAAACCCACACACCCTCCCCACGCCTCCCAAAAATCCCCAACTTCGAAATCTATGTTGAACAGCAATGAGATAAAAATACAAAATAGTCTTAAAGTTAAAATACTAAATCTTCCAAGTCCTACAGGATGATACAGATTTCAGAAAGCTCACAGAATCTTTCGGAACAAGGTTCTTTAATTCACACCATAATAATTTAAGGTTCAGTTAGTGTCAAGCACCATTATTTCTTAAAGGTTTTTCTCAGACAGATTCTATGTCAAACAGATTTAACCCCAGAGATGTAACATGATCTTATAATAGTTATGACTAAATTACAAGTTTTAAAGTAGACAGCCATCAAAGTGAGGAGAACAGGCAATCGTGGATTCAGGAAATGTACATTCCCCCATAGTCAGCTAATGGCAACTTTAATAAGATGTGATGGATTTTTCTCCACCAGGAGAAAATACTGCCTGCATTTCTGCCTCGACAACCCACGCCAGCTGACTAATGGAGTTATATTTTTGTCTCGTATGAGGATGGTTACTTGCCCATCCTCTAGCAGTTGCAGAATGAAACATTAACAGCAGCTGTGGGGTGAACAGAAAAGCTGCTCTATTTGGTAGCCAAGATCCAAAGTAGGACCTTTCCCCTCAAACAGTGGAGCTCATTTTCTGTCACCGGGTGACGAAAAGACAGCAATGAACAAGGCCACTTTTAGGGCTTAAAGTAGCTAACTGAAGATACTTTTAAAGCATAATAAATCTTCATGGGGAGGAAAAATGAAGGGTTCACAGAAGGTAAAAGTAGGGTTCTTGGACAGATAGGAGCCTTTGGAAGCTTGCAAGTTTTTGGAAAGAAATACTGGTGGATCAAAACAGGTTTCTTAACACAGCTCTCATAAAATACTATTAAATGTAAAAACTCTTTACCTTGGCATAACAACAACCCTAATGGTAACAGACCAATCCCAAAGACACACTTCTGCCACACTACTGAGTAATCAGCATATGCCTTCAACTAGAAGCATCTTTTTATGCAATCACTTGGGCTTCAGTCCTGCAAAAATTTAAATATATCACTGAGTAGACCTACAGATCTCTGCGAAAGTCTATGGAGTTTAGCACGCACATAAAAGCTAACACATATTTATAAGTCTTGCAGGATGATTGCTTTTGGCAGAATATAAATAAGATTGCTCTAATGTTTTTCAGCATCATGGTATCCTGTCTTAAGAACCAGGCGTTCTGGTGCAGCCTGTCATTCTTCATATAAAGAGTGGCAACTGCAGAGCCTGCAAAGACACTTAAACTTCTCTTCGTGTTTTCTTTAAAGATTCAGAAGAGTGTTTGGGCATTCTTTCGAAGCAGCAAGAAAGCTAGCAAGTGAAGTCAATAAAAATTGCCTAGAAATGCTTTCTTACTAGTGCCATGTATACCACTGATAGGACTGGAAGCAATTCTTAAACAAATTACCTATAGATTCCTACACTTCCAACCAGTATATCAATTAAACTGTGGAGTTTACTGGGTATTTTTAGCCTTGTCCCTCTCTCTCTATTGCCTTTCATTTCAGCTTCTAGCAAGGACAAACGTGAACAAAAAAAGGGAACTTTGGTAGCTGCCAGTGCCACTGAGAATTAAAAGAATGGTATCTACAACCTCCTGCACTCACTACTGCTTCTGCAAGCCCCAGCTGGACCAGCAGATCTATCTTGGCAGAAGGCCCAGCTCTAATAAGGGGAAATTAATTAATATACTTTGTAGACTCTTACATCAGGTTTACTTTTGCCATTCTACTTATTGCCCTTCCCCCTTATTTCCATTTGATACCCTCACCTCTCCAATACCACAAAAAAACCCAAACAAAACAGGTTTCCCAGATTTTTCCAGCTGAGAGAGCATTGCATGCAACAAGAACAGCTCTGGTGTCCTTTACTACTAAGAAATTGCCTGTGGTAAGTCCAACAATGCTAACAGCAACAAGGGGAAAAATGCAACTTAAAATGCTCAGTAGCTCTCTCAAATCCACGATGCTACATTCACAGTTGGTATTGCCTTGGCCCAAATAACCACTTAGAATTCACTGCATTCCACTGATCTTTATGGAGCACATTTGTTTTGTATACAAAGATGACAGATCTACACATAAATGGAACACAGAAAAATTTTGAAACATTTACCCCACTTGTAACCGAGAAATCCTTTGTTTGGACTTCAGATGTAGCTAGCATAAAGAAGCATCTTTTAAAAAAACAAACCAAGCCAGTTTTCAAGTATTAACAGGCCAGTGCTGACTGGAGAGTGAGAGAAGGTGACACAGATGATCCTCTTCTCATTTCGCCAGGTCCTTGTTCAAGGCTAAAGCCCAAGAGCATCAGCACTCCCAATCCCTTTTCTCCCACTAAAAACACTTCTTTAGCATCAGAAAGCAAGTAGCTGACACCAACATAACCATGAATTCAATGCATTTCCTAACAAAACTGAATTGCTAAGTTTTTACCTAGAACATCATGCTTGCCAATTAATTTCATCACCTTACTCATTTCAAGGAAAGAAATATCCACACAGTACGCAATGCTCCAAAATACGCCACTTAAGACGCTGAAACTAATTTGAAGTTCTAACATGAACAGCAAACTATATCAAAATATTAAAATTTGATAACATGACAAAAGAATTTCATTTTCCTTCAAATTCTGGATGCCCAAGAACACAGCAATTGTATTTAAAACAGATAAGCTAGCCAAAACTAAAATGCAGCTAATGTAAGATGAAGTCCTACCAAACAACCATAAAGTAAAGCTTCCCACCAATGAACCAGGAAACTAACAATATTTTTCATCTCTAACTTCCTGGTGAGGAAATAGATGCGTATGAAATTTAGCAAAGTATAGCAAGCAGAAAAGTCAGATGGCATATCAACAAAAAATTTTGCCAGATCCTTTATGGCAATTCTTGTTTTTACATAAAGCATTAATAACTTAAGGTAACATCTCAAGATGGTAAGATAGAGCACAAATCATTATTAATTTGTGATGTCCTTGGAACACTTTGTTCAGATATTAATTGCATCTCTGAAGATCTTCAGTATCTCAGTGACCAAGTTTCTTCAACATTTTTGAAAGGGAGATTTCAAATCTTCCACAAAGCAGAAACTGTAGCCAACCCCTTTGCTGTTCTCAAGTAATTCTGAACCCATCACTCACCTTGTCACAAAAACTTCCTAAACCCACAGACCTGCTTTACCATTGAAGAGCAACCAAGTGAGTAGTGAAGTTCAGTGGCTTTTAAATCAATCTACTCCCACTCGCCTTCATTAACTGATCTCAACTGTAAATTTGCTTTAGATGCTTTAAGAGGTGGCTATTAACTGCACAAAGGAAAAGTTATTTTATGTATCAAAATGACAGCACCGGTGCTATTTATTTAGTGAAACTGGATTTTTCAGTGTTAGTAAAATGCAGGGTGTTAATGGAATTCTTTTTATTTCTATATTAAATGGCTTGTGCATTTATACAACTTTAGATTACTCTGAAATCCTTCACCAGTTGACAGGAAGAGCTTGAAAACAAAAATGAGTAACAATCAAAACAAAAAACCCACCCAAGCCCCCATTCTGAGTTAAATATTTCAAATTATGTAAATAAGCTATCAAAAAACATTAGAACATAGCCACCTATAGCACGTATCATTTATACCACTACCAAACTTCATACCATTTGCAGCAGGGAGCTTCTAAAAAAACCATTCAGATTTACATCTCTTAAAAACACTCGCAGAATTATGAAGATTTGGTTGTGATTACCCTTTTCTCTATAATTTTAGAGAAGAGCATCAATATCCAGACCTTCACAGCTCCAGACAAATAACGTCACGAAATCCCAAATAGTATCATTAACACTAAATTCAACTTAATTCCTGTGGATCTTGGAACCTCTCCTGGTAGCAGCCTCAACCACCAGATTGGACAACTGCTGCTGCAAGGCTACATACTGACATGAATAAACCACACAGAGAACATTTCCTTTGTGAAGGAAATGGTACATAATGGAGCTCAAGAGATGAATGAAAATTCTGTGAATGAACACAAGTTTTAGCTTTAGAAAAAAACAAACCTTAAAAAATGATACATAAAAGGAACACATAATCCTCTCTACTTCTGGTGTCAGATATTAGAGCAATTCCTGATCACGTGCTCTATAACAGTTAGAAGCATACAAATACTACCCAGATATTTAAACCTTGAGAAGTATCAATCTGAGGTTCTTATGATTTACTGGAATAATACACAAAGAAAGGGTTAGGCCAAAAGAACTTCCTGGNATGGAGTTTAGCACGCACATAAAAGCTAACACATATTTATAAGTCTTGCAGGATGATTGCTTTTGGCAGAATATAAATAAGATTGCTCTAATGTTTTTCAGCATCATGGTATCCTGTCTTAAGAACCAGGCGTTCTGGTGCAGCCTGTCATTCTTCATATAAAGAGTGGCAACTGCAGAGCCTGCAAAGACACTTAAACTTCTCTTCGTGTTTTCTTTAAAGATTCAGAAGAGTGTTTGGGCATTCTTTCGAAGCAGCAAGAAAGCTAGCAAGTGAAGTCAATAAAAATTGCCTAGAAATGCTTTCTTACTAGTGCCATGTATACCACTGATAGGACTGGAAGCAATTCTTAAACAAATTACCTATAGATTCCTACACTTCCAACCAGTATATCAATTAAACTGTGGAGTTTACTGGGTATTTTTCCAGAATGGAATGCACTGGCTGACAGGGCAATAACTCATTATGAGAAGCAGTCTTAATAAAGAACTCTAATGTTAACTGTACTGTAATTCAATAGAAAAGCTTTAAAATCTGCTACAAAAAGAGCTTTCAAACAGCAAGACAGGCATCTGAAATACTTCTAGAAACTTAATGCCCATAGTTTGCCTTTACATGCATACCTAGAACTGGGCCTCACATTTCTCTCCTGCTCAGTCTGTATTTTTAGCCTTGTCCCTCTCTCTCTATTGCCTTTCATTTCAGCTTCTAGCAAGGACAAACGTGAACAAAAAAAGGGAACTTTGGTAACTGCCAGTGCCACTGAGAATTAAAAGAATGGTATCTACAACCTCCTGCACTCACTACTGCTTCTGCAAGCCCCAGCTGGACCAGCAGATCTATCTTGGCAGAAGGCCCAGCTCTAATAAGGGGAAATTAATTAATATACTTTGTAGACTCTTACATCAGGTTTACTTTTGCCATTCTACTTATTGCCCTTCCCCCTTATTTCCATTTGATACCCTCACCTCTCCAATACCACAAAAAAACCCAAACAAAACAGGTTTCCCAGATTTTTCCATCTGAGAGAGCATTGCATGCAACAAGAACAGCTCTGGTGTCCTTTACTACTAAGAAATTGCCTGTGGTAAGTCCAACAATGCTAACAGCAACAAGGGGAAAAATGCAACTTAAAATGCTCAGCAGCTCTCTCAAATCCACGATGCTACATTCACAGTTCGTATTGCCTTGGCCCAAATAACCACTTAGAATTCACTGCATTCCACTGATCTTTATGGAGCACATTTGTNTTTTTTTTTTTTTTTAGTCTACATAAGTAGCTGACACCAACATAACCATGAATTCAATGCATTTCCTAACAAAACTGAATTGCTAAGTTTTTACCTAGAACATCATGCTTGCCAATTAATTTCATCACCTTACTCATTTCAAGGAAAGAAATATCCACACAGTACGCAATGCTCCAAAATACGCCACTTAAGACGCTGAAACTAATTTGAAGTTCTAACATGAACAGCAAACTATATCAAAATATTAAAATTTGATAACATGACAAAAGAATTTCATTTTCCTTCAAATTCTGGATGCCCAAGAACACAGCAATTGTATTTAAAACAGATAAGCTAGCCAAAACTAAAATGCAGCTAATGTAAGATGAAGTCCTACCAAACAACCATAAAGTAAAGCTTCCCACCAATGAACCAGGAAACTAACAATATTTTTCATCTCTAACTTCCTGGTGAGGAAATAGATGCGTATGAAATTTAGCAAAGTATAGCAAGCAGAAAAGTCAGATGGCATATCAACAAAAAATTTTGCCAGATCCTTTATGGCAATTCTTGTTTTTACATAAAGCATTAATAACTTAAGGTAACATCTCAAGATGGTAAGATAGAGCACAAATCATTATTAATTTGTGATGTCCTTGGAACACTTTGTTCAGATATTAATTGCATCTCTGAAGATCTTCAGTATCTCAGTGACCAAGTTTCTTCAACATTTTTGAAAGGGAGATTTCAAATCTTCCACAAAGCAGAAACTGTAGCCAACCCCTTTGCTGTTCTCAAGTAATTCTGAACCCATCACTCACCTTGTCACAAAAACTTCCTAAACCCACAGACCTGCTTTACCATTGAAGAGCAACCAAGTGAGTAGTGAAGTTCAGTGGCTTTTAAATCAATCTACTCCCACTCGCCTTCATTAACTGATCTCAACTGTAAATTTGCTTTAGATGCTTTAAGAGGTGGCTATTAACTGCACAAAGGAAAAGTTATTTTATGTATCAAAATGACAGCACCGGTGCTATTTATTTAGTGAAACTGGATTTTTCAGTGTTAGTAAAATGCAGGGTGTTAATGGAATTCTTTTTATTTCTATATTAAATGGCTTGTGCATTTATACAACTTTAGATTACTCTGAAATCCTTCACCAGTTGACAGGAGGAGCTTGAAAACAAAAATGAGTAACAATCAAAACAAAAAACCCACCCAAGCCCCCATTCTGAGTTAAATATTTCAAATTATGTAAATAAGCTATCAAAAAACATTAGAACATAGCCACCTATAGCACGTATCATTTATACCACTACAAAACTTCATACCATTTGCAGGAGGGAGCTTCTAAAAAAACCATTCAGATTTACATCTCTTAAAAACACTCGCAGAATTATGAAGATTTGGTTGTGATTACCCTTTTCTCTGTAATTTTAGAGAAGAGCATCAATATCCAGACCTTCACAGCTCCAGACAAATAACGTCACGAAATCCCAAATAGTATCATTAACACTAAATTCAACTTAATTCCTGTGGATCTTGGAACCTCTCCTGGTAGCAGCCTCAACCACCAGATTGGACAACTGCTGCTGCAAGGCTACATACTGACATGAATAAACCACACAGAGAACATTTCCTTTGTGAAGGAAATGGTACATAATGGAGCTCAAGAGATGAATGAAAATTCTGTGAATGAACACAAGTTTTAGCTTTAGAAAAAAACAAACCTTAAAAAATGATACATAAAAGGAACACATAATCCTCTCTACTTCTGGTGTCAGATATTAGAGCAATTCCTGATCACGTGCTCTATAACAGTTAGAAGCATACAAATACTACCCAGATATTTAAACCTTGAGAAGTATCAATCTGAGGTTCTTATGATTTACTGGAATAATACACAAAGAAAGGGTTAGGCCAAAAGAACTTCCTGGTTTTTACCAGCATTGTTATTGCCAAAGGACATATCCCAAAGTCAAACTCAAGCAATTCCTGACAAAATTATTTGCTGAGTTATTATAAGAACTCATTGAGGAAACAAGCAAAAACAGTCCTTTGGAGAACACCATTTTTCAGAAGTTTTACATCCTACCAAAACCACAATACAATCAAACTGACCTTCTTGGTTAATGATAAAAGCTTGAATAGCATCTTTCACCTTAACTGTTAAGAAGGCATTTCTCAGGAATCAAATATGCTATTTAATTATACAGACAAAATAAAGAAATATTTGCCTCAGACAAGGTATACCAAGACTGGAAACAATCCCCTCTCACCAAACACACCCTGGATCACAGATATTAATGCTGCAACTGGGAAATGACAATTATATTTTCTCCACTGTAAAATATCGAATCAAAAAATGTAGAAAAATGTAGAAAGCAGATCCTTTCTACTGTAGATTACTCTGATTTATGCACTATCTGTTGTTAATGCTTTGGAAGCAAACTGTGAAACAACCTTAGGAAAGCTAGCCAAAATTACTCTTGTCCTTGAGAAGAAACACATTTGTATCTTCCTTTGGTATGTGGAAGTTAATTTGGGTCTCTCTAGCACCTTCTGTATGGAGATGATCTTTTCCCAAAGCACATGGCAGAGATTGGGATCATCATTTGTGATTATCTAAGATCACCGTTTGCACCTTCCAACTGGAAGGAGCACAAGGACCTTAGAGCTAACTGAAAGCTTTTACTTCACCCATTGAGCTTCAGTTGTGGGGATCAAGCTCATGCAGCATCGAGAGAAAAACCATTCCTATGCCTCCCCAATACCTGAAAAATGGTCTGAAAATGGTCTGAAAAACCCAGCTGAAGCAACAGATTTGGTAACGTTATTTCCATTTATTCCACAAGTCTAATTTTTATTTTGTTCAAAAAAAGATACTCTATATGTACTTGCAGTTCTACTTCAGGAAGTTTGTCACAAATATCAAACAAGTTGACTCTTCCGTAATGAAGAAGCCACTCAACATTGATTTTCAACACTTCTGTAATGTCTTTTTCTTCACTGCTGAAAGGAGGATGAACTCCTAGCCTGTGGGAAGCATTCTCTCTTTCTAAAGCAAAGGAAACACGTTTTTATTTGAGTTATGTTTTCGTTGCCCCAGTGTGGCAAAAACAAGGTTTCTTGCTAGCACTGCTCAAGGGTAAAGCCTGGTATTAAGACCTGTAAGGGTGCTCAGTGGGCCAGTCAAAATTTCTCAAAGGCACATTAAACAGTGTCTATTTTCCAGAGAATCTTTTCAGGATAAGCTGTACAAGAACGCTAGTACAGAGGAAATGCTCAGAAAAATGCTTCTTGAAATCCTAAAAAACCCAACCATAACGTACAAGGATAGGTTTCTCTAAACCCCTTCAAAACACACAACAATATGCCATTTTCAGCAGTAAAAAAAGAAAAATAAATAAATAAAAAAACATATAACAAAATAACTAAGACAAGAAAACTTCGGTTTAAAAAATGTACAGCAGAAAACCAAAGTCAGGGAAGAACCTGAAAAGCTCCTTTAGTTACACAACTAAGCTTATCAGTTTTCCTTTAGTTAACCACAGTTAACTACTCCAGAAGAAGAAAAAAGCCCCCCACAGGAAATGACCCTACGCTAAACTACAGCACTCTAAATCCCTTTCTTGTTCTTGAATAGCTTCCTTGCCTGCTCTTCATCCAGAATTCAACTAATAGATGAAGAAAAGCTCATGTTTTCTACCTTGCTTCAGGGGAATGAATGTGGACATACTCCTTTGTGGGAAGCCATAACAGAGAAATGAAAGGTATTGCTGCACTGTCAACCTAAGGAGTTCAAAGAAAAATTAAACTTGTTTTATACCAGTGACAAACATAACAACACGCTTGCACAAGCATCTCCTTTATGCTGTGCAGAGCACCCTAAGTACACGTCGTAAGATGTTCAAAAGAACGTGACAAGGCAATGCTATTTTAACTTCCGAAAACATTTCCAAAAAGTCCTCTTCACCCCCCCAAACAACCTGAAAACAGAGAAGAGTCTCAGAAGCTTCTGATCCCATAAGGAGAGGGCTGTAGCCAAGAGGCAGGGGAGGAGGTATGGTCACAGACTCTGTTTTCATTGCCCCAGGCAAACGCTTAACTCAGTTCTGCAAAACCTCCATTACCTAACGCGGGGTTGTTAACATGCACGATTCTGTTCCATCACCATAGTAACAAAGCACGTACATTTTAAGGTGCATATGGGGGCTCTTCTAGAGGATGTGTCAAGCTGAATACAGCTAAGACAATGTAAGATATTTTAAGCTAGACTCCCTCAGTACAAATACAGAAAGCACAAAAGTTCTGTGCTGGAGATGATCACAGAACTGTTTAAGCAGTGGTTACACATCCATTATAAAGTTTTCTAGAGGCTGAAAGAAGTCAAAGATGAAGGAAGATTCAGACTGGACAATTATAGGCCTTAACACATAAAACCAGGACAGGAACTACAGAGCATAGTAGAAAATTTTAAGAGCAACACACTTTACCTACCAATCACAAAAACCAAAGTAGGAAGAAGTATCTGACTATGAAAACATGTTTTTTAAGAAGTGACAAGCAACTGGCATTTTCATGTCAATGAAATATGCAAGTACTTTGCACTTATGTGCCTGAAGTATGACACTGTTCCTGTGGGATGCACAAGTGAGTACTAGCATGCTAGACACACACAGCTCACAATGGCATCTGTTGCCAGAAGCAATGCCACTATCGACTTCAAACAACCAAACTAACAGCAAGTTCAGTGTAAAAAAATACATTATTCCCTCAAATAACTTCTCATACTGCACTAGAGAGAGCTTCCAAATTGAGGGGAAAAAAACCCCAACCAAAACCTCGAGTTTCAGATAAGGATGAAGAAAATCACATCAGCAGAAAAACCAAGAAAAGGCACACTACAAGTCTGGATAGAAATACAGCAATATAGCCAACATCTGAAATACTCCTATAGTTGAAAGTTGAAGATTAAAAAACAAAAAACCAGACAAAACTGCTTAAACAAACAAAATCCTAACAAACTTGTCAGAACATTGCTTTACTTTTCAGTATCAGGATGTACTGCATTGTAATAAGCATTAAAATTCTGTAATGCAGTCTTCAACTACACACCACCACCCGTGTGCCATCAGAAGATGAAGTTCTCTCTGGCACAGGATGAGCAGAAAAAACAGGAAAAAAAAAAAAAAAAAAAAAAAAATTGGAGGTTGTTGTTTCTTACTTCAGTTTTGCAAGATTCATGGAGAAATCATGATTGCTGGTACCAGGGGTATGTAATGAGTGTGTGAAGGGCATGCAGAGTTGCAAAATGAAATGCCTGAGGATTTTCGAGTTTGTGAACTGAGGTTGTTTGTGCAAATGTAATCCATGTGGCCAAGGGGTATGAATTTGGATGATTTTGATGATGAGAGCCAGGAATATAATCAGATTGCCTGGGTTCTGCTCTCCAACCTTCGATGATAGAAAATGCCCATTTTCTTTTTTTTTTTTTTTTTTTTTTTTTTTNCTCTGCATGCCCTTCACACACTCATTACATACCCCTGGTACCAGCAATCATGATTTCTCCATGAATCTTGCAAAATTGAAGTAAGAAACAACAACCTCCAATTTTTTTTTTTTTTTTTTTTTTTGCATTACATCAGTAGAGCAGTGCAATAGCATTTGAACTACAATTGTAACTTACAATGAGATAAATTGCCCCCTGAAGAGTACACAGACCTACCTACCTTAAGTCCACACTCCTAAGAAACTTCCAGTCTATTCTTGCCCCCAAAAGGAGCAAAGACCAGTGACTACTAACAGGAGCTGGTTCTTTCAAACATACCAGTTTGGTGTATGAGGTCAGCTACTTATGTAGACTAAAAAAAAAACAAAACAACCACCCAGAATTTCCTCTTTTAAATGTATAGGCCTCAATCTCTGAATCCTGAATTAGCTTCTTTACATCTTTAAAAAATGTGTTCCTGTTCAAGGCTCAACATGCACCAGCCTCAACCACAGGGTTCATATTAAGGCACGCTGTACTAGGATTCAGAGGGAGCATGCTATGCAGGGAAAAAAAACAGCTAGGGCAAAGAGCACTTCATCACTTCTGAGAGGCTGAGAAGCTTCTAGGAAGCTACATAAAAACTCCTAAATCAGAGCAGGTTCTACAGTCCCACCCTTCACTACCTTACTTAATCCTTTCAAAAGGTTAAAGACAGAGAAGTCAGTTCTGCCCTCGAGGTTTATAGCACTTCACCAAAACTCTACTGCACAATTTCTGAAAAAGAAATTAAAAATCAAAAATTAAAAACCCTCACTGAGAGTTACACCTTAACTAATCCCAGGTTTATTTAGGGAAGGCAGTCAGTCTCAGTAACAATTTTTAATAAACTTAACACTAGTTTTCAGTAATTACTTGTCTTATTAATGAAAATTTGGATAGTTCTTGTTGCCACACTGGCTTCTTAGCAGCATTTGACCTTACAAAATTGCAACAAATCAGTTTCATTTTTGTTCTGACAAACTTTAGTTAGTACCACAATTGATCAGCACAAGTAAAAGACGAAGGGTAATTGTCAATAGTTGTCAGGTCATTTTGGGTAAGACCTACGTATTTGGTACTGCTTTTCTGGAGTTTTTTGTTGGTTATGGTTTTTGTTTTGGTTTTTTTTTCCTTAAAAAAAGACAACTTTTTCATAGACGTTAAGGACATCTGTTCTTGCAAACCATTCAAACCAAACACTGGCTCACAGGACTTCTTCAGGAATTCTTAATAGGAGAGTGTTTGACTTGCTGCTGCTGTGTATGGATCTACAAGACTTCCTCACCTAACTATAATATTAACACACAGCAGTAGTCAGAATTATCAAACAAGAGTGAATGCATCTGGGGAAAAAAATAAAAGGGGAAAAAAATTTACCATTTAATTTTTAAGATGGTTCAGATGTCTGAACAGTACATGTTTGGGGAATTCTTGTGTAACACACACATAAAAAATATTTTCTTCTGAATGGGAGTTTGGTATCAGGCAGCAATGCAGAATGGAGCACAGTAACAGCCCAAGTCTCTGTGGCCTATTTTCCCGGTTTGAAGTATTTACTGTTATATGACAGTGAGTTCTTCAAGAAAGAATTCTTGTGATCTCCTTGAACATACAGATGCACTTATTATCATTATATTTGGGCTGTTTTATTAGTACCATTATTTATTTTCCCTGCCTTACTTGGAGCATTGGGAGTCAGGGTCTGCAACTGTGTATAGCAAGTCAGTTGTTATTTAATTGGAGCCACATTTATAAACAATTTCAGTACTCAAAGCACTTAAATGCAAATTTTCTGTCTCTTAGTGTACCTGAAGATTTGTTGGTAACTTGGTTTTTGGTATTTGTTTTTTTTTAAATTCTTTTCTTGCTATATCTGGGAGAGAAACAGTGAATATAAAATGCTGAATATAGCTAAATTAATATATATTCTTTTAGCAAACTGATAGCAGAAATACCAGCATGAGCATTATGTAAAAGATAAGCTTGAAAAGATGTGAAAACACATGCACTTAAAATGTCTGCTTACTTCCTACAAGGAAGTTCTGTTCAATACTACCATAGTCCAAGGGACTTATCCCTGATACTTTTCAAGCAGGAGAGATATCAAGTTAACCCTGGTACCATATAACATATCATATACAACATGATACCACCTTGTATATGAGAAAATACACAGGCAGTAGTGCCAGATTTTTGAAAAGATTACAGCCCAAGCACTAGCAGAAAAGAAGAATTAAAAATCTTCTCTTAAGAGTACTAGAAAACCAAGTGCAACAAATGTATTGCTATTGTCTGAAGTCTGGAAATAAATGTTGATACAGCATACCAAAGGAGTATCCAGTCCCCTTTCTACCATCAAAAAACCAAGCATCCCTGAATATTTTTTCTGCTGAACACCAAGACTGGTGAGAAGACACATCTAACAAAGTATTAGAAAGTAGAAAAATGTTATAAAAATGTTAACATCTTACTGAGTTTTTATTTGAAATATTTGTGCCACATTTGTTACCAATAATTAAATAAATGCTTCACAACTACAAATGTTTTCAGAAAGAGGAACGAGTATCTTCCAGGCAAAGAAAGGAGGAACAAATTCCATGTTTTCAGGGACCTTTTAATTTTTGTCTATGACCAATTCTAAACGTTATTTTGCAAACTGCACCAGTTAAAATTTGCTTGCTTAAACACTGCTGCACATCAGAAGTGAGAAGAGAAAGGCTAAGATGGTTCCTTTTTAATATATCCATAGAGAAACTGGGATTCTCAACAACATGGCCACTCCCAGACATCTTTCAAATTTCTTGAAGGAAACTGCAACATGATCCAATCAAGAAAGAGTAAGAGGGTGAAAATAGACATTTAAAAGCTAAAACACCCCCATTTAGGACAACATACATTGTATGCTGTATCATAGTTACTTTTTTTGAATGAGGGGAGTAAGAAAAAAAAAAGTGAAGAAAAAGACAAAAGTATTTCCTTTGTCTCCTTGTTAAGCTTGTGTCAATATTCTGAAAAGTATTTTTTATTTCTAGTGCTTGTCATATCCCATCAGACCATCACCAATGTATACGATATCTGCAAGTATACATAATAATGGGAAAATAACAAACAAAATGCCAGTGTTTAGCAAAAAAACCCAAACCACCAGGAATTCCCTCAGCTTTAATCCTCTGACTTTCAGTTCTGGGAAGATACGTTCCTTTCATGGAATTTCTCTACTTTTGAAACATATGCCGATGTCCTCATTGCCACTTTAACCCTTCAAAAATATTACATTTTAATGAACAAACAAGGGAAATACTAATTATTTAATTCAAACATTATCACTGTCTCCAGTTAGGCTGAAACATCTAAAAAAGTGTTTTTCTGCAATACCACAGTAATCAAGTAATGTTGCTAAGGTGGACCCTTTTTTCAAAATAAAATAAATAAAAACTAAAAAACCCTGACTCCCTGATTACATAACATGCAAATTCAGTTTCACCTTCAAAATAGTGTCACATCACATAAAGCCAAAGAGAGAGGAAGAAGCAGTTCACAAGACTGGAAAAGCCTCCCCAGAAGAAAATATATCAGAACTGTCATGATTTGATATAATCAACTGATTTAGAAGATGCTTTCCTTAAATAAATAAAAAAAAAAGTAAAAAATCTGACTTTTAAAAAATTCCTTACATTAAGAGATGAAGAATTCCAAATTCTATATTCCGAAGTGCAGAACATTAGCCTTCTGAAAAGTGGCTAATTTATTAGTTCCTCCCAGAACTAATAAAGCCAAACTAGTTTGCTTTACTTTCTGCAGTATCATTTCATGTTCATCTTTGAGTATCTGGGCTTGTAACACATGGCATTCTGGATTCACAAATGAAGTATAAATAGTATTTTTTAAAAAATTCAAAGAAGACGTGAACATATAAAGTATTTTGGATTGAAAAAGTAAAGCTGAACTTATTTTTTTTAAATAAGACCCGACTATGTTTATAACATCATAATCTAGAGGCTGTTAAACATACAGCATTAATATACACTCCGTGATTCTTAAATTTATAATATCTTGAATTAAGTTATCTAGGAAAATTAGTGTAAGATTACCTGTATCTTTTTTTAACAAAACAATAAGAATATGACAGACCGAATCTGTAAAAACACAGTACATAAAAGCAACTTCGAATATAATTCAAGAGCACAAGAATTCCCTGGAAAAGGAGGCCACCTGCAACACAGAGCAAAGTAAACAAGCCAATAAAGCATTGCTCCTGCTTCTCAATAGCAGCAACTCAGACTCCATCTTAAGCCTGTCATCATTCATCCCTACTGAATGGGGACTACATAACGTAACAATTATTCTGCTTTAGCTAACACTAACATTTCCAGACAGCAATGAAATCTGCCACCAAAACAGGAATTTCATGCAGTGTTTGCTGACCTGCCTGCTTTGACATTATTAAGTTGCATTAGCAGCAAATTGACCCACGAGTCCACAAATCCTACTAATTCCTTCATTTCAAAACTGCTGGTATTTGTGAACACCACATTGTCTTCCTGCTGACCACACTGACTGCACAACACTGAGAGGAAAAAGCAAAAAAACCATACATCTGGAGCTACACAAATGCTCTCATTTAACTAATACTGCACTGAGAAATACAATAGTATCATTACAAGAACAGTGCAAAAATCATCAACGAGGATTCATCTGTGGCAGTCAGAATTTTAGGAGGCTGTCTTCGTATGTTCATAAATGACTAGAGACTTAGTAGTCCCTAATGCTGCTTTTAAATTAAACTTTCCCACTATCACTGAGAATATAACATTATTAACTGAGGTCAAACTCTAGGCACCACAAATATTTTTATCTTGCTCCATAAAATGAATTTTATAAACAAAAAATAATGCTTCATTACCAGAACATTCCCGGTACCCAGAAATGACACAAAATGCATTGCAAAGTGCCAGTGTTCACCCTTATATGCCCAGAGATTTGTTAATGAATTCAAGGCCATTGATGTAATCAATTACACTGATCAAATTAAACACAGTGAACCTTTAATGTATGACGAATACCAATTTGTAGATCTGCCCTATTCTCATGAATGGTTTATTTGGCGTTTCAATCATTGAAACTGATACGCTTGTGCAATGTGCAAAATCAACCAAAGAGTAACTCTGGACCTGGCAAAATTCTGTAAAAAGAAAAAAATCAAATTAAATCGAGAAGAGAAACGTTTTTCTTTTTTTTTGCTCTGATATTCTAATAACCAAAGGGGGGGGAAAAAAAAAAAATCTATATTTTGACATATATTTTGACAGTGCTTTGTAAGGTTATATACATTTAGCTCTGTAACAATGCCGAATTAACTCGAACCAAATACTCTCTGTGAGCTTTCCTTTCTCATTTCAAGTAAAGGTTGGTAATCTTTCAGGTATTCTCTTGGCTGCACTAACAACAAAGCCTCCTCCATCCACAAATGTGTAAGGAAGGATTGCCTTAGTGTAATTTGTTAAGATAATGAAACAGTGCTTTCACCAGCAGCGCACATCACCCTTTAAGGATGGGCAACCACAAAACAGTTACATTAAACAAATACATTGTCAGCTTCAGGGATCCCTCATCACCAAGTTTTGCTCGATTTTATTTTTTGAAAGATGTAAAAATACGGTTAATACCCTGACCTCTGAACAGTTTATGCCGTATTACAATATTTCTCTGTTACTCTGATTATTTCAGAGGTCTCTCCAGCCATGGCATAGGTTAAAGGGAACTGACAATTGCTAATGTGGCACAAAATCAGCAATGCAGTTCATTTTTGTCTCTCAACTTAGTTGTCTTCCCTGTTACCTGTATTTTATAATAGACAATATCTTCAGATTTCTCATTAGGTACGACTGACTTCCTTCCATAACATGCTCATATCTTGCAGATGTGACACAGTGTAGTTCAGTAACACGTCAATTATACAAAATGGGTTAGCATACTGTCTTGAAAACACGTTCATAATAACGAATTTGATTTTCAGTATTGCGTTTGAATCGGTATTTATGGAAGGGAAAATATTTCTGAATAAAACTCTGCTTTTCTGAATAAAACTCTTCCCTGCTTAAATGTTAGATGGTACATCGAAAAGGTACTTCTGAACTAATGCTCCTTTACAGGAAAATGACAAACACAAACCATAAAAACACCTCCCTCCCCTCGGCCCCCTCATTTTTACAGCGACTTCCCATGCTGGCAGCCATAAGCCCTCTTTCTGCTGCCCTCCCCGATAAACCTGCGGGCCTGCCTGCCTCTCCCTTCCCATGGAGGTCTGATCTGCGAGGCTGCTGAATGCAGACACTGTACTGCACTGTGAATGGACAGCCAGGTATTTTATGAATGGAGCGGATCACGTGCTCCCAGCACCTCCCCGAGCTGATATTTCCCACATAACTGTGTCAACAAGCAGCCAACAGCACATATTAATACAGCAGGTCCTGGAGACCTTCCTCCGCCAGCCGCCGGCTGCGGGCTGGTCCTTCGCACCGGAGCAGCAGCGCCAGGCGCTCTGCAGGGCAGGTTTTGCCGCAGGTCAGCGGTGATGACAGCAATATTTTTTCGTTATTTTTTTTTTTTTTTTTATGAATGGAGATTGTGGTATGCAAATGAGAGCGATTCACAAAAAAGGAAACATGGCGGCGGCCCCGTCTCC
>JAAWXA010000009.1:8752826-8920037 GCA_038090715.1 Florisuga fusca
GGGGGCGGCTGAGCGACGGCATGGCTCCGCCGGTCCGTGCCCCGGCGCCTCCGCCGGCGGGCTGGGTTTGTACTCTCTTCCTACTTTTTTTGAGCCGAAGTGAATGTAGCCGCTCAGTGTACGGTAGCCGGCAGGACGGGGGTACGGCGGCTGGTGAAGCGGGACCCACTCCCCCGCCTCCCCGTGGCACCGGTGTCTCCTCCCTCGGGGCCCCGCCGTTCGCCGCCGTGTTCGGCAGAAGCGGCGCCGGTCAGGTGCGCGGGCCGGCGAGCAGAGGAAGGCGGTCACGGTAACCCGGGTCTGCTCTGCTCCCAGCGGTGCTGTGCGAGGCTGTGGGCAGCGTGCCGCCTCTGGAGACGGGGTGCCGGGCTTGCCTTCTGCCTCTGAGCGGCCAGCCCTCCCGCTGCTCCTCAGTTCCCAAACTCCGGAAACTTGGGAGCGATCCCAAGTGGGAAATGGCAGGGAGGGAGCCTGGGACCCCGGCTCGGCCCCTGTGTTAAGTGATCGCTGCGATGGAGACACTTGCAGTGGATCCAGGCAAGTACCGGCATCGAGAAGCAGCAGCAGCAACCGAACCCGAATCCTTGTTCAGGAACTTAGAAAGTAACCGTGCTGCTTGATCTGCTGGAGAAGTGGAGCAGTGCTGCAAACCCCGAGGACTCAAAAATCATGAGTCAGACCGTCAAGTAAATGAGATTATAATAAAAGATTACATTGTGGTTTTGTCTGTCGGTTGGGTTTTGATTTCTTCCTGCCTAACCTTTGTATGCCTGCTCACCAATTGATACGTTTACTCATTGTCCAGAGTTTATGGAGTAAAATACCGTGGTGCTACTGCAAGAGACATCACCTCCCCAAAGCGTGTTCATTATTCCGGGCTTCTTGTGTACTTCCTCAGTTTTTCACAACTCTCCAAGAGGAGGTCTGTGTCAACTCTAATCCTATTTCGGTTTTTCCTGTAACTGTGGGACCTTTTTGCCTGCCACAGGAACAGTGATGAGATGTTCTTTCTTCCTGTTTGAAAAAGATGGGGCAAGATCCCTTGGCAGTAATAATGTGTCTGATTCCCACACTAGTGTTCGTTGGCTGCTTTTCCCAAGGAAGGGAGAGACTGGAACATGGGAAATGAGGAGAAGGAGTTTCCATTGCTTCAAGGAAACCTGGAATGTCTCACGTCATCTTAAGCCAGACTGCAAATGTGCATCATCCGTTTGAACGCACAAAAGCCAGGCAGTACTGCATTTATCAAGGGTATTTGTTAAGGAAATTCTTCCTTTTCACCTAGATTGGAATTACAACTTGCCTATGGGTCTTAGTGCTGTCCAAAGATTTTTCTTGAAGGCATTTTATTTTTCAATGTGATTTAAAACTATGAGAAAATCTTGCAGTGATGAAAAAGTTTCAGATAGGTTTTTATTTTGGGGGGGGTTAGTTAAAGCATTTTAAAAATAAATCTTTTTATCATCTGTAGCAGGCAAAAAAGGGCATGTTTTATTTTTAGACAGTTTATGTTTGTTGAAGTGTTCCTATGGATTGAAGTTCTGTGTTTCTATAATAGGATTCTACCATAAACATAATGGAACAATTATCATAAACTCCTATTGCTGTCTCTGGTAAAGGCACTATAACATGTTTCAAGCAGCTCGCAGCTCAAACCTGCAATAATAGATATATATAATAGACATATAATAACCTGCTTGCTTCCTGATCTGGGAGCCTTTTTGAGGGAAATTTCCAACTGTTTTGTAAAAACTTTTCTATGAGTAATAAAAGCAGATGAGTTATTCATGGCACAACTTCATCCAAATTCTGAAAGTACATTAGAAACCCATTTTTGTACACATTTACAATTCACCTGAAGCAAACTGAGTATTTGATAGGACCCTCCTCAAGTGCTTTGAAACGCAGCTCTGGGGCCATGATGTTATCCTGCTTACCAGTGAGAACCCTCAGCAGGGTCTGTGGAAGTTAAGTAATGCCATCCAGATCAGTTGGTCATTGCAGAACTTAAGTGACCAAGTCTTAATTGAGATTTTAGCTCCTAAACATAAAAGCTATGAATTCAACCTCCACAAAACACGATGCTTGTATTTGTATCCAATGATACATGTACAAAAAATTGAGGTTGTCTGGATGTTCTGCCATTTTGAGAAAAAATATTAGAGGTCTATTGGGAATTCTTTTGTAGTAACTTTTATTCAGAATCTTGGTGTGACTTAAATACTCGGTGTTCATTACACACATCTTAATAAAGATGTAGCTAAACTGAGGTGATGAAATACATATTAGTATTTCAGCAAAGTCAGATTTTGTTAAGTTCTAACAAGGAAGCCTGTTTTTGCGGACACGATAAAAAAGTTGTTTGTTCTGCTTGATGCTACTCTCTCAAAAATGTTTTCTAGCAAGATACAAAACCATGTCAGGAGCATATCCATATCAATTCCAATGTATTTGTGATGGATCTAACATCAGAATATCAGCTTTTTATAAATTATTCCAGTTACTGATTTGTAATAACTGAACTATTTATACTGGATGGAAAAACACTGGAAAAATTGAGGCTCAAGTGGACAGACGAGGCAGTCATCCAGTGTGTTTTCAGATGTGTCAGCTGTTGTACTTTTCATAGAATCACAGAATACCAGGTTGGAAGGGACCTCACGTGCTAGATGGTCCTACCTTTCTGGGCAAAAGCATGCTCTAAACAAGATGGCCCAGCCCCCTGGATGAGGCTGCCATGGTGATCTTGTCGTATCAGTTGTTCATTAACTTTATTCTATCTTTTTTCAAGCATGGTTACAGGATGTTTTGGGATAAGCACATTTGGTTTTCATGATACCTGACATGCCTCAAGGTATGGCAGCTAGGGCAGCCTTGCCACTGAAAGCAGCAGCCTCACCTTCCTCCTACTCTGCTCCCTTCTCTAGCTTGCACCTAACTTGGGTGGCCCAAATATTGGTGCACTGAACAATGAACTTCACCCATATTAAAACCAGTGTGGGAAATAATAACTGATTAGTCTTTCAGTGCTTCCAATTAACTATGCAACTGGAGAAATACCTGTGCTCACTCAAGAATGGATAACATGGAGGGGCGACCAAGAAAACGGTGGCAGTGCAAGGCTTCTCTCTTTTTTATTTTATTTTATTTTTTTCCAACCTAAATTTTGGCATAGTAAACGACCTTAAAACCTGGGTAAGTAAAAGGAAGAACAGGCAACCTCAGAATACTAAAAATTATTGCAATCTCATTTGTTTGCCAACGGTTACACTAAGACATATATAATTTGTGAATGTGCAGAAATCTTATTTAGAATCTCATTTAAATAAATTTAATATAAACTTTTATATACTTCTTTTTCTGGACTTTTGGGCCCGTTATTACCAATAGTCACCTAGAAAATTAGACCCCAAGATCATTTCCCCTAAAAATTCACAAATTACAGTGGTGCTTGCTGGCCAGCAACTGGGGACAGATTCATTGCAGACGTTTCAGTCTATATAAAATAGGAACCAGAGACAAATTTCTGTTCAATATGCAGAATTGTGTTGTTTAGGGGAAACTGTGGCCTATTGCACTGAACACAGAATGACCTGTCAGCAGTTCTGGTTCTCCTCCCAGCCCTGCCACTCCTATGTTATGCGATCTTTGGCAATTCACTTAAAAAACCTGTGGGGTATGGTGGTGTTGAACAAGAGCTTGCACCCTGGTTGAAGAGATTTCATCTGAGACACTGTGGTCAGTTGTATGTAGACTTCTGATTAATTTCAGGGCACAGCTGGGAGGTCAGCTTCAACTACTACTTCAAGGAGTAAAAGCAAACCTGTTTTTTTTTGCAGTAAAATGAAGAAGGAGCTTTTACACAGCCACTTTATATGTTCAGCAATGAGGAAGTAGGTTCCTACATCACTCAGCTTCCATGGGAGGACAATACTTACTCCGCCCTAATTTCTCTCACTTCTAGAAATGAGAGTGGAAATAACACTGTCTCTTTACAGGTGCCTCAGAGATTCAAACAGACATGTAACTCACTCAAGTGTTTCTGTTCCACCAGAAGCAGAAAGGAATCAAAAATGGATATGCAAGGTCTGAGTTGAGTGTTAGCTCTGGCACGAGTAAATGCTGCACTTAGTCTTTGCTTGAGAAAATTAATTGTGTGGTACCAGAACTGCAAAGAGAGAACTTACTTTGCACCGCTTCAGGTGCCTAGTTGGGCCAGTGTTTTCTTCCACCATGCTTATCACTCTCATTGTATTGAAATAGTTTAATTTAAAGGAGGGCTTTCTGTGTTGTGCTTATTTCTTTTCCTCCAAATGGGCTTGTGCTGCAGACTGGTGTGACAACTAAGCTGGATGTGCTGTTATTTCTAGGACCTACACAGAGTTGTCCTTGATTATCTAATGGCATGATTATACCATCAACCAAATTCAATTACATTGTTATACATGCCTGCTGCCTTCTGTAGAAAAACTTTAACTCCTGGAAGGAGAGCAACAATTTAAAAGAGTCAAATAAATCAGTTTAAAAACCAAGCATCCAGTAAAGGTTTTTTGGTATTTATATGGGGTGTTTCTATTCCCCCTACTTTACTACAAGGCAAATTAATCTTTCTCTTTGGGGTTGGTTAGTTTGTTTGTGTTTTTGTTTGTTTTAAAATAAAATACCCACTGTCATTCTTCTTAATTAATAGAGAATATTAACATTATTTTTGAATTGTAATGTACTTCAGATCCGGGCTATATTTAATTCCAAGTGTCTAAAAGATTTTTTTCTTTTGCCCAAGAAGGTCTTGAAGGAAAAAGTACTCTTGCTTGTTTCACTGATCCAAGCTCATCATGTATAACCCTGGAAATGGATACTAGGATGTATCTCTGGTTTAGTGACTAGCTTAGACCAGACACCCAACTTTCAGACGGTTAAATGAACCCTACTTACGAGTGCTTTCCAAAGCATTAAAAACTGATCAGTCTAGCAAATTGCTATAATACTCTTGGGTGTCTCAGATCCTGAATTGCTGTGATGTCTCTCAGCTGAGAAATAAAACAAGGTCCTGATGAGGAGTGTTTATTAAAAGCCCTGTGGCACTTTTTGCCCAAGCTGACTGTAGATGGGTAATCACATCCATGGTTACATAAGGAAGATAAACATTTCACGGCGTTATAAACTCTCCTGCTGTAAAGCATAAGCCACCCACTAGCTGCCTGATTTTAGGAAGAACCCTCTCTATTACATAAGTGTTCAGTATGGGGGTTTCTTGCACCTGCCTCTGAAGCATCTGGTACTTGTCACCTTCAAAAACAGGATTCAAGACTCGATGGACAACTAATTTGAGCCAATCTGGCAATTTTTATGTAACCAGAGGCTCTTTGTGACAGGAGGACGTGGCATGGTTCGTGATGATGTATCTGCCGAGTTCCCGAAGCTATTTAAAATATGTATTGTATGTTCCTCCTTAAAAGTTCATTTTTAAGCTGCTCGATACAAGGTAATATTGTAGGAATCGTTATACAAATGTGCAAACGAGTGGGACTGTATTCATATGTGTGACTGTGGGTGACTTTTAAGTACATTGCTGTTCATGAAGAAGCAACGAATTGCTGGCAGATAAAGTGGGAGTACTATTACATAAGTTGGAGCTATCCAGGATATCTTTAACTTCTTCTCATGTGCTTTGTGCATTTTTCATTTCTCTGCAGAAAAGGCAGAACAGGTGTAACTATTTAACATCAGCCTTTTCTCACCCTAGATTTTATTCCTCCTTACAGTGTTTAACCAGTGTGGACTCTTGGTTGCTCTCACAGCAGACCACACAAAAGCAACCAAAATGCTTGTGAAAGAATTGGCACAAAGGATCTGTATCAGGGCATTTTATCATTTACGGGAAGAAAAATTTTAGATACCTTCTGTTGAAGTAACATCTTTGATTGCAAAGCATTCTTCAAATCCTAGGTGGGAAACCTGTTATTTTTCATGAGCGTGTATTCGGCTCTGAGTGATAAATGTTAATGTTTAAATAAAAGTATTTTCTTTGTAGCTCATATTTAAATCACACTAATGTGTTCAAGAATTAAGCATATGCATAAATCTATGCATGTTCTTGACTGTTTTTCATCTTGAGGATAGTGTAACTTGCTGCCTGTATTAAAACATGTCTAAGCATTTCCTAAACAAAAGTCTCATAGTGTAGAGCAACACAGTGAAACATTTTATTGTGGGACATTAACAATACCATATTTAATTGAAACTTAATGCTCTTTAAATAAAAAATTGGCAGCATTAGATGCTTTATAAATGTTCCTTGGTAAGGATATTTAATATTTTAAACCTCAGATTAATCTGGAGCTCTCCAACCAATAGACTTTGTGAAAAGCTCTCCAAACATTTTCATCCACCGCTGTGGCTTCCAAATGTATCGGCTCTTTGTCTTTTTCCTGGTTGTACTGATTGCAACTGTCACTGAGTCACACAGCTTGCTTTGGGCCTGCGGCCAAGCTGATTACAACAACAACTTGTGAACCATAAAAAGGTAGTCTCAGATCTCCAAGAGCACTAAATTGTTAGGAAAAAGAACACACTAGATCCATCTGAACACGAGTGGACTCGAGAAGTATTTTTGCATCATTCTTGCTGCTTCCTCAAGAAAGTAATTGGTTATCAGTGGTGAAATAAATTCTTTTGAGACATCACAGGCAGCTACAAAGGAAAAAGATGTTGAAGCTGTCTGTAGTCTATCAGGTGTTAAGGCAGTACCTCTTAGTGCAAAGTTCACGGACACAAAGATTTAGGGGTAAATGCACAATAAAAATTTCTTCTTTACTTTCACTGTATATTACTGATTTTCTCGGTAAAACAACTGCTCAGCAGCTGTATAGGAATACTTGACATCTCCAGGGTGCAAACAATAAAACTGATTTCTATATACAGTGACATTTACAAAGGTGAACTTTATACAGTGGATGGTAAACACACCAATTAAGAAAGAAGTAAGCTGTTGTCTTTTGGGTAGCCCTGGAAAGCACTCTTATTAAAAATAATATCACAGCCTTTTGGGATGACTGATGAAAAAGTTTTCTCCTTGTCTTCTATACCACAGCATGGCTTGCATAAGTAATTTTTGAGTGGTGAAACGCTTCTATTTAAAAATTAAATTTTGCATTAGATAAGAGTATATTATAAGTAAGAGTATATAAGAGAATAATATGAGTATATTACTCTATAGAGTATTTGACATACATGGCTCCACTGATGTGAGCTCCTACATGACATAAATTTCCTTCTATAGTGATTAAACTTTGTGGTAGGACAACCTTCTTTGTTTCCCTTCCATATGCCAAGTGGGAAGCTGAGCTGTTACTTCATTCCCTAATTGGGAGAAAACATCCTAACTTCCAACTTAAATCTGCTAGCTTAAATAGTTATGTTCCACCTTGATGTGGTGGAACTTTATAGTCCACCATGATATCAGTCCTTGTGCTCTAGATGAACCAGACCACAATCTTCCATTTTCCTCCCATATGACAGGCTCTCCATTTGAACAGCCCATCTCTGCAACTGCTTTAGCTTGAATTTATCTTTCATGGACATGAAACACTGGAACTGTGCAGAATATTTCATATGAAGGATTGCCAAGGCTCTGCACTAATGGTATTAATCCTCCCCTATCTCTGATAAAGCTTATGAATGCATTTCTCTTTTTCTTTGTTCTTAGCAGACTGGTAGATTGAATAGCTTTGATTCCAGTTAAAGTATTTATGCCATTCTCCTCCTGAGTTTTGTGTAGCTGAGGAGCTCTGATTTTATAGTAAACTTTTGTTCTTGGTTTCTAAATGCTTGATTTTGGCCTTTGAATGTAACTTAATTTCTGTTACACCAGTCTTCAGTTATCTATTTTTTTTCTCGTGTGATATCCTCCCCTCTTATGATCACTTTGCTTTCTCAGCCCATCTTGTAACCACAGATATTTTCTGTGACATTTACATCTGTCCAGCTGCAAATTAGACTGATCCCAAGAGCAGTGCTTGAGGAACTCCTCTAGCTGCTTCTCTCCAACAAGATGCTTTCCTTTCAACATTTGTTGAGAAATATCTGAAATTTGTGAGGAGACAGGTAGACTGCTGCTCCTACATAGAATTTTAAATGAAATTTTAAAATGAAATTTGTAAACAGAAGATCTAGAGACAAGATGAATGATTTTTAAATTTTTTTTGTCAAAGAGATTAGGAGTTCTCACTTAAGACCATAAAGCCATTTCAGTCCTTCAAAGAAACCCTTGCCGGCCTCTATTGCTAACATTTGTAGCTGGTTCACTAGTTCATATCAGAGCATTTTAATGACTTCATAACAATTAAGGTCAAAGAAATAACATTAATATTCCTAAGAAGTACAAAGAAGTATAATCTAATTTTGATGCTTCACAATTCAGATTAGAATTCATCAGAAAACTTACAGCTTTTCTCCCCTTTCATCCAAGTTTGAATCAAAACGATGAAAGCAAAGCTAAAAGCCTTTGTGAGAGATCCAGAAATTCACACAGATCTTGGAATGGGAAAGCAGAAACCATACTTACTATTTCAGTTTAATCTGCAAATCACAAAGCTGCATCAGAACTAGCAACAATTTATACAATTCTTTACAGTTTTGGTATACAAGGCAAGACATAAAGACTAAACTAACACCTACTATCTGCTTTCTCTCATTTCTGACATCGTAAACTGTGTGAGGTAGGGCTAGTTGTCAGATTATTCTGTTTCCATAGTGCTTAGAAAAATAGGCTCTTAGTTGGCACTACTGTAGGAAACACAATTTCTAAAGAAGTATGGACAAAACCTGCCCTGTTGTCAATGAATCATGGATAATAGTAATGCTTTACATATTTCATCTTAGCCTCTGCGTTTTGTAAAGATTAAAAAAAAAAATAATCTTCCACTGTAATAACAAATATATATTTGCTGTACAAAGAGAAGTGTTCAGTTAATGTAATGACTAAATCCAATTTACAAATACACAAAAATTTAGTCAGGTTTCGGAAGCTATTTTTAATTCTTTCTGTTGTATACACGAGCTGCAACATGTTAACATTCCTACATCTCTGATCTGTATAGGAGGCGAAGAGGATTTAAAATCCTATTCTTGATTTTCTGAGATTGATTAAAATGCTTCAGTGCAGCTGAATCGTGCAGGTGTAAATTGTCTGTGTGGGAGGAAGAGACAGAATTGCTTCTCTACAGCCTGATCTGACTTACTCTACAGCAAACAGCATTTTCTTCTTTACAAAATGTGTGGTAGTCAAGAAGCATCCTGCTTCTCTTGTGATCTGGGGTACTGACAGAGTGTTTCCAGTTATTCATTTTAGATGGGAAATGCAGACAAGTACAATGCAGAACACATGGCTGGAAATGTGCTTTGGGTTTTTGGTGGAATTCTTCCATCACTAAATCAATCTTTTCCTAAATGTCTGTGAAGTGCCCTTGTTTTTAAGCTGTCTTTCATAAACACACACACTCATTCACAGACATTCTAGCACGTATAGCCATGCATACATACATGTGTCTGCACAGATATGCATATATATGCATCGACACGTATCTCAGTTGACCCTGAAAAGTGAAGCATTTATACATTAGCAAACCTTTGAAGCTGGTTTTTTTTCCATGCTTTTTCAACTACTTGGCAAGCTTTGATGCTGCTGGTGTCCTAGTGTCTACAGGGTCCAAAGATCTGAACTTCATTGTTCTAGCAATCAAATATGCACGAAGAGAGGAATAATCCAATGAAGACTGGAAGTCCAATACTGTTTGCAGACTGAAATGGGAGGCACCTACAACTATTACCTGTCCATTGCCTGGAGATGAATAGGGAGATTAAACTCTAACTGAGGCACTTAGATCACATGCCTGAAGATATGTGTTGTATATTGTATCTGGCTGTGATTTGCCCAAGGTTGTACTGAGTCTCTGGGGTAAGAGCATGAATTGATTCCAGATCTCTTGATTTCAGTCTAGTATGTTAACCACACATTATTCTTCTATGGTTGCTAGAAAATATATACATGAGAATGCTGTGTATCTGAGATTGCTGGGAACTGTTACTTGGCTTGACTGGCTAGGAATCAATTTAGAACAAAAGAGAAGGCATACTGAAAGAGAACTGGTAAAGCATTTTGGGAAATTAAGAAATTTTGAAATCCCCAAGAGAGAATTGGAGAGCAAAACTTCCTTGGAAGTCAATGGAGAGAGCAGCTGATTAACATATATTTTATAGACAACTCAAATCCACCTAGTGTGCAAGAGCAATTGGTAATGTAAAAGCAAAAACTGTGTTTTTTCAGTCACTTGACTGGAAAGAAACTTGCTGTTTACAGGAGACAGACAACATGGGGAGCTGCAAAGGGGTATCCGATGGAAAATGCATATTGAGGATGTTCTTTGGACTCCTGTCTTTTTAGACTCATGTCAATGAAGTCTTGAGATAAAATTTCTTTGCTGATACATCCTCCTGAATGAACCTAGTAATTACATCTATTCAACTTAGGAATGAAGAGGAGCCAAGCAAAACAGTCATTCAGGACACTTGTCTGTTATGTCCCCTGATCTCCTGAAATGATCAGAAAGATTTTGCTGTGGTGTATTTCACAGTGTAATTAACAGTCTGCTAGGATAAATGGTATTCATAGAATCATAATCATAGAATGGTTTGGGTTGGAAGAGGCATTAAAGATCATCTAGTTCTAACCCTCTCCCATGGGCAGGGACACCTCCTGATAAAACAGGTTGCTCCAAGCCCCATCCAACCTGGCCTTGAACACTTCCAGGGAGGAGGCAGCCACAACCTCCCTGGACAAGCTGTCTCACCACCTTCACAGGAAAGATTTTTTTTCTTAATGTATTTGTTAAAAAAGTTTTTTTAAAGTCCAGGCATTGACAAACTGGAACAAAGGCATTGTAATGAAACAGAGCAATTTTCTTGGTCTGGTGCTAGATCTCTTACTTAGCACATATAGGCTTTCAAAGATCAGCTGCTGTATTTTGCAGTGGAGAAATTGGATACAATGTCTAGCTAGAAGTTTTTGCTGGGTTTTATTAGTCTTAGCGTTTATGTAGTTAACTTTTACTGTAACAGCCAACGTGGACTTTTAGGCAATAATTGTGCATGACCTACTATTCCAATATATGCTTTCAAGTGCTATGTCATATGAATCCCAGGAATTTTCTATCCTCCCCCATATTACTTTTCTAACAAATGTTACAGATAGTCAAACTGCCAAATACGGATGTTTACATGTATATTTTCAGTTTAGCTTTTTGAAATGTTATTGTGTTTTGTATGGCTTATAAAAGGTTTGGAATCAAATTTTTGCCTGATGTGAGAATGTAAAATTATATTACTGGAGAAATATTAGCTTATGGTAGCCATAACTGTATCTGAAATGTAAAGAAAACATATTCTCCTAGATTACAGAAAATATGCTCTTCAGTATCTTCTGCCAATCCAGCACTGCAAAGGACAGTTCTGGAGGAAAGATATTGTTACTGTGGGTATACAGTTTTGCAATCATTTGCCAACAAAACAGTCTCTTGATCTTGTGATTTAGTTGTCAGTTAAAGGCTGTCCTGAAGCAATCTGACCTTGGGACCACCAACATCAGGACTTGGGCAACGAGAAAGAAGCAGCCTCTTGCCATTACAAGTGCTCTGACCATTTTAACTGCATTCAGCTGGACTGAGTTGTTTTTGCTTTGGCCTTTAATCTTTCAACAACTCTTTTCCTTCCTCTAAGAGTGTCTGTGCTGTTGGATTTTATCTTATTTTCCATTAGTAATAGAGTCATAATCAATGGCTTTCAGGATTGGTGAGCAGCTGACATTTGCTTTGGGATTACCCCAAGCTGTCAGACCATTACCATCTCCTGTGTTGGCCATGACCTTATTTCACTGCTTATATATATGCTAGCTACTGTATGGTGATTACTTCTATTAAATGAAACACATGGAAGAAGCTTTGCCAACATCTTAATGAATCTTCTGTGAATGATTCTCTTGTGGTTTAGCTGCCTTGCTGTTGCTCCCATATCTTTAAGTTTCAAATCTACCACTTAGTTTTCCACAGACTTTTGTCATTTGCTCTCAGATAAGGCAAAGTCCAAGAGCTGTTGCATGCTATTGCTCTCCAGATCCCATGAAGACTTTTCAAACACAGCAGACAACAGCAAATTTCTTAGGGAAATCAAGCTACTGTAAATAAAAAAAGTCAGATGCCAAAAATGCTGATGTATAATTATATACATTTAAGATTAAAATGCTCTTGTGGGATACAGAAACACACAGTATATGCTGCCTTCAAATCATTCAAGGATTTGCTAAAGAAGTCATCCTGCTATTCTTAGAAACAATTCTGAGAACATTTCTTTTGCTATATGATCACAAATAAATCCTCCTTCATCTCAGGACCCAGGGACTCAGAAACCCTTTCTGTGCCACTCTTGGATTGATTGGGACACCCTATCCCATGGTTCTGGATGAATCATTGAACCTTTTTGAGCAAGATTATTACTATCACATAACTGATAAAAGAAACGATTTCTTCTTATTGCTGACTGAGTAATCACCAGCTGAAAAAAGCAGTAGCTGGCATCAGGCAATACACAAAAGGCAGGGAGAGTCAATATTCATGAGCCAATAGGATGACAAACTGAGCTGAGTATTCTTCTCTAGCTTCAAATAATTCTCTTTATATTTAATATTACATTTCACATTACATTCAATACATATTACATTATATTAGATAAGTGTATAGTGGAGGCTCTTTACATAAATGTGGTTCTCAGCCTGTATCTTACAGAGTGTGATCATCATTTAAAGGAAAATCCCTTTCAAGATCACCTTGTCTGCAAAGAGTGCTTTCAGGAGAGATCCCCTTTACAGGATATGATTTCTACTCCTGTTTATATCTGCTTGAAATCTCTGTTTCAGGATTTCAAAACTGTCCCTGGCTCAGCTTCACACTTTCCTGATTTCACATCCATTTCCCAATTTTAGGTTTTCCACCCTCCTCTTTTTCTGAATCATTCCTCCAGATGTACTACACATCCTTTCTCCTGAATACATGTGGCCAGTAACTCTTACATGGAAACTTGAACTGGTGAAAATTGGAGTAATTCTCTTATAAAAGCTAGAAAATGTTTTATTTTGTATGTACAAAATGTTAAAAACAATTTCACTGAAGATCTGACTTTCTACTTTAATCTTTCCCTGCAATCTATTAGTGATTTAGTACACTGAGTATGATATATAAATCTGCTGGGTTTTGTAGAGCAAAAATCCATGAATAAGCAAGTTCTTAACTATCAGAAAGAGGAAGGATGTCTTCACAGAGAACAGAAATGTTCACTGGGGCTGGCAGATCCACTAACAGTCCCTTGGACTTCCATCAGACTATTTGCATCAGAAAACCTTCTCCAGTAAAGCCATACAATCATACAGTGCAGACTATTCCTATGAGGCATCTGCTTGGGGTTTATTTTACCACTTCCATGTTGTGCTATTTTGGCATGACCATTATTAGGCTTTTTGAGGTCTGAAACAGCCCTACAATAAAATGCTATTTTTTTAGTATAGTTATAAAACACTCCCAGCATGAAGTCCATCACTCCCTCCTCATACACCACAAGTTAGGAAATGGTGTGGGATTACATGTGCCTCTTGTTATTTTCTTAATGCCATTTGTAATTTTTTTCACTTTGTTTCTTTTTTTTTGGTTCATTTTTTTTAAAAATTTCCACTCCTTTTATTTTCCATGAGCTACCAAAACACAAAAAGCTGTTCAAGATATATGAAAAACAGGCAAAGAAAGGAGAAATCTGAGGAGACCAGTGCTATGTTCTGTGAGAGGTCTGCAGTGAAACGCACTGCTAGAAAGTTACGTGTGCCCATTCTTCTTCCACTTGTTTGAAATACAGTATTAGATGCTATCTGAGATTACAAAACATCCAGAACCAAATCTACATATGCAACTCATTTAAGCATAGGGATGGGAGAGTTGACTAGAACAGATCAAATGCCACAACCATACTTTGCCACAAGAAAAAATGTGGAACTGGGAGCAGAGTGGATAAAAAATTCAGTCCATATGGTCTAATTATTGATGTTCAATGCCTTTGTCATCTGTCAAGCACAGGAAGATGCAACTGGTAGTCTGCTGTCCTGGATTAACTTTCCAATGGTTTCTTTCCCCATATTTCTGTTTAAAGAGCAATAAATCACCAAGGACTGCTGCATAACAACATCTTCTTTTTACTCAAGGAAAGGCTGTGCCTTTAATCCCCTACAAATATAGCTTAATATAGAGTCCATGGAGAGAAGGACAAGAGAGCACGGGGTGTTGCGAGCTGTGCAGGATTGTCTGCCTTCCTCTGGCACCTAGAGGGGTTCTTGGAGGAATATTATTTTTCGTTTGATCCAGGCAGAGTCAGTAGTAAAACCACATTGTCCTTGTGAGAGTGCTTGGGCCAGAGCAAGCTTCCTGCCAATGGGGGACATGCACCAGGCTGTGCCAGGCCTTGCCAAGGGAAAGTGGTAGGAATTCCCCTATTTAGGCAACTGGGCCAGGCAAACTCTAGAAAATGGACCTTTCAGTTACAGAGAGACTGATGAGATATTTTTCCCGCTGACCAGAACTGTGTACAGTATCTCAGATCCTCTTTGATTATAAGATAAGGACACAAAACCACAGGGGCAGAATCACTGGTGCAGGTCCCCTGGAAGCAGGAAGGAAAAGTGAGCAGGAGATACGAAACAAAGTAGAATTCTTGGTTTTAGTGTTCAAATAGTACTCAAAGATTTGGTATTGCTGTGATTAGTTCTCTTGAGCTACAAGCTAGCTTAGGAGTTGTGCAGCACAAAGACATTGCTGACATCCTCCTCAGGGCTCTGTCTGGCACAGGAGTGGATAAGGAGAGGATGGAGGGGCTGTGGGACCTGACTGGCTGGTAGCACAGCACAGGGTTTGTCCTCCAGGTTCTCTCATTGTTCTTCTGGTGCTTTATCATACCTGTGTGGGATGTGTTTTTCCCCACTATGAGAAATAAATTTAACTCACAGCACTCTGATTACTCAGATGGGGTGAGGCATACCTGTTTAATATGCTGGCATTTTTTGAAAGCTTTGTCAATTATGTTTCCTGCTGCGTTCAGAATTCTCATCTGTTCAATAAAACAGTTTCGACCCCTGTCCACCCCCCCCAGGCAATCACAATTTCCAAATTCCAAAGAAAAATTTGCTAGCTCTTTTCAGCTTCTTCCTCTTAGAAAAGGCATATCTAGGGCCAGTACTAATAAGCAGATTTAGTGCCAAGTTCCTGGTTCAGTCACACATTTTAATCAAACTTTCAGAACTGAGTAAAGCATTGAGCACACTTCTTCCACTATTCATTTTTTAGTGAATTATTCATTGAGTATAAAGCAATAATTGGCCACTGTATCTTGTGACAGAGAGCCTCCCCTAAGACACAAGTATGAATATTGAGAGAGCCATCTAATTAAGACTCTAGTTGTTAATGTATTGTTTTACAGGATTTTTCACAGGTGGGCCACTTATAGGCAAGAACATTTTAATCCACATAAGGATTGAACAGCCAACTGATGGATTTTGCCAGAAAATTCCTCAAGGTCAGACTATTTGAAATACAAGAAAATGCACTGTTACTATCCTAATTTTTATCACTTACTGGTCACAGATAACTTCAAGTCCATGAAAAGATATCTGTCATTAAGCCACCTAAGAAAGCACTCAAGTTCTAATTTGCACCTCCTTATTTCAGAAAAAACCCAATATGAATAGCTCTGGTCAGTTCAGGGAGCTATATTGTGCTTTAAAGCAGTCTCATCCATTGCCAACTTTTAGTTTCCACATCAAATCTACATGCATGCAAAAGTCTAATTTTGAAAGAGTCACAGGATCACAGAAATAAGTCTGCTTACTAGGAAAATAAGAAAATCCCAGGCTATGAAAACGTGCACTAACAAATGTGTTCCGAGGCTGAAAGTTTGCAGGAAAGTTTAAATATTGGCTGTAACTTCATGGAAAGTGGTTAAAGTATTACCATTATAGTTCTGAGTGTTTGCCCTTCCTCTGCATGACTGTAATGACAGTCAGACCTACACTGATCAGAGTAATTAAATCATATAGTGTTAGTACAGTAAATAAACATTTCAGAGGAAATAATATAATTTCTTCCATTAATTTTGCATCGTGTATTCTCTGGCTAAGAAAGTAAATTAAATGCATAACACCTTATCCTGCAAGTATTGTACATGTCAATGTATACAGTTAAATGAACTGAAACCCGATCATTTAATTAACAATTATCTTGCTGTGTAAAAGACTGACTACCTTTAAGTATATTAAAATACACAGCAATGACTTCCCAAGTTTTAAATCTACAATTCATATAGTAAGCAAGGAATAACTCTGCTTGAGTGTCATATTATTATCTTGGAACTTGTGCTTCCTAGGAACGCTTTGTCAGATTGATTACTCTGATACCTGCCAGTGTCTCCAGCTTAGTCACTCTTCTTTCCTAAAGAGCAGAATCTGGCTGCTAATGTGTTAGGACTTATTTTAAGAACATTATTTTTAAGACTTCAGCAAATATGTCTTATAAAAACTGCCGCTGGGAACAGGTTTAGTTCTAAAAAGAAATCTGCAAAGGTACTTTCCTCCAACAGAAGTCAAAAAACCAAGTGAGGTTTGGTAAGTCTGTAACCAGAGTACCATATGCAATTCCACACTACTGGAAGTCAGTTCTGGTTAGTTTTGTCAGGTAATTCAACTTTTCTTAGGTCTGGGACCATGAACATTTGGGTATTCTTGGTACTCAGAAACTCTTTGGTATTTTGCGTATGAATGAAAGCAAAATAAACAAATTTAAAAAATAGAAACAAATGGAAAACATGCATTGTTGACCTGTAACAAAGATTTACCGTGCTGAAAATGGTTCCAGAGATGCGTGGATTTAAAACTCTGAAAAGGCTGGATCTTCCTTAATTTTTCCTTTTTAACTTCCAGATACAAGGCACTTCTTGAATGATTTTCCACTCAGTTCTGAGTGTTTTTGCTGACAATGATGAACGCTGAACCTAATGTCTCAGAGTGTTCTTATTGTGCCCCTGCACCCACACTATTTTCAGGATGTCATCCTAGGGTTACAAGATTTAATTTAGAACATTTGTACAGTCTCTTGGAATTTCCTTGAAGTTTTTATGCAAAAAGCAGAATAGAGATAGAATTTGCTTTCAATAATGCCACTCTTATGATGATCCTTTGATACTGTGAAACATGATTTTCTTCTACCTATTTTTGTAAGTCAATTAAGAAGAAGAAACTAAGTGCTGGCTTGTGTCCTGACTACCAGGAGCACTTATAACTTGGCAACGGTTCTGCTAACAAAAAACTAATGAAGCAAACATGTTCAATTTTTTTTCAAAACAGGATCTTTCTAAAGTTAAATTGGCATCAATAACTGATTCCAGACTTGTTCCTTTTTTTTTTTTTTTCCTATGAACATAAAATTCTTTCTAAGCGCTATTTGATAGAATCTTTGTCTGAAAGCAACACGAACAATAATGAGGCAGTAAAATAAATTACATTAAAAATAATTTTTTGTGTCTGAATTTGAATGTCCCATAGGACATGAAAAAGGAGCAGTAGAATACTTCTCTCACTTTTCTTCTCTAAGTTCCTGTTCTCCAGTGCTCTTACATCTTGAGTAATGAATTACACTTGAACTGAGTGCAGAGAGTGTAAAACAGTATCTCCACATTTAGGACCATTTTATACCCAGCTGAGGCTGGCATTTGTGCAACTGCTGTGCAAGGAGAACAATGAGTGAAGCCCTTCAACTCTAAAAATGCACAATTCAGCAAACTGTTGCTTATATGAGTCATCTGTACTCTGCTGAGCAGATTTTCAATCCTACCAAGTCTCTACCACCCTGAGAAAACATTCTGAAGAAAAGCTGTAAGGAATGTTACTTGCAAACATTGGACCCCTGCTTTGCAGGCAAGGGGTATGTATCTACCCATGAGTAGCTTGTTTGGATGTCACTTGCAGGTTATAAACTGGTCCCAGGTTATAAACTGGTCCCATTCAAATCCAGATCTGTCTTGCTACAGCAAGATCTTTATTTTCACGTTTTTTGTCCATGTACTTAAAACCAGCATTGACAATTAAATCTGCAGCACAGAATGGTTTTATTTAGCAAATAATTGGTTTATCACTGAGACAAGGCCTATTCCTACCAGCCACTCTGACCAGTGATGCTGAGGACCTTGTCTTTACACAGAAATCCTATGTGAAGGTTTTCTTATGTATCTCATGCTTTTCAGGGCCAGATTTAACTGCTGACTCCTGACAATTTAACTCTATAGAGAAGCACTCTATAATTGTCCTATTTGTAAAATACTTTCTGGAATGGCCATCATGTGAATTAAATTCCCAAATCAATTGCTGCCTGTATATGAGCAAAACTCATCGGTTGAATTTGTGGCTTTTGTTCTCAAATCAAGTTTTCTATGCAGGTCATAAAAAGTTCAGTCCTAAATGAAAAACTTTTCAAAGGTTGTGTCCAATTACAAAGCAGTAATTTTGGTCAGCATGACTGTGTGACCAATTTGTAAGGCAAGATGTTGCAAGGACTGGGTAACTGAGTTCACCACAGAAATGGTATTTGTTCAAAAGTAAGCCTAATTTTCCAACGTTGGTTATTTCTATATTAGTTGACTTATTGATCATGGGGAATAACACTGCCCAGTCTTAGATTCTTTGGTTTCTTATCTACCTATTTACATAATTGGCAGTGAATTCCATGTGCAAAACAGGAAATGATCCATTCACTGTCCTGTGTTGAGAGTCAGTCTCTTTCTGCCAGAAGTGCATGTTGCTTTTTAGCGTGGAGGTACTTTCTGATTTAAAAATGCTTTACATGACAATTTCCAGTCTTAATCCTACAAACATACATACCAAATGTAAAAAAATCTTTTAAATCCTCTGACATTTCATTTGTATGTCAGATCACAGACTAAAGGTGAACAAGGATATCCATTTTGCTGGAACTCATCATATAGACTGCTCCTCTATGCCATACCTCAGCCAGCAAATATGTCTATCACTCATTAATGAGTAATTACTGGGAGGGCAAAAAATGTGATCCACCCAGTTTTGACACCCACAAAAATGCTTTATTTGCTCTGCTTTGAATGGCACATCAAAAAAGTTTCTTCTTCTCATGTATGTTTGGCATCTCATTTGTTACTTTGATCAATAAATATTGTACATAACTCAAGCTTAAAAATTTTGTTGCCTTACTACCTAAATAATAATTTGGAATAGTCATTAGGCTGAGTCCAGAGGGGGTTGTTTTTCTAAGCCAGTATCTGTGAACAAAAGTCTTTTGCTTATATTCAGTGTGATCTTCAGGGTAATGTGTTTTCAAAATCAAGTATTGATCATGTTCACTCTAATATAACTCAGGTACTATAGAAACATTTCACTGGTTTATCTTGCAATAGTTTACAAAGAAGTAAAGTTTACCACCATTTTAAAGGTGGAGAAATTGAGTGTGAGAAAGATAAAGTGACAAGACTGAGGCCATGAAGATTGCTGAGCAGAGACAGAAAACAAAACCAACTGAAGCTATCTGTCTTGCAGTACTTTAGTCATGTTCAGGAGGGATTTATATCATTTTGGGTAGAAGAGATTGAAACATTCAGTTCAGCTTTGAGTTTTGGAATTCTGAGTTGTGATCTCAGCTGAGGTCAGTCTCTAACTGATTTAGGGTTATCTATTAGTAGGATATTTTTGGAAGAAAGAAAAGACACATATTGTGTCTCATATATTGGTTATACAGAAACATGCCTGAAATCCTAGGGAAGAGAAAGTAGATTAAGAGGAGGTGAATGCAACTGAAAAAAAAGTCTGTTTTGTTTATTAAATTTTGGGGCTAGAATACAACCCAGTCCCACCAGAAGGTGACATGTCACATTGTCCTTCTGGACAAGAACAAAGAATGGACAAAGATAGAACTATTCATTCAGAGAAGTTAAAGAACCACTACTTAAGACTACATTTCAGACAGAGATGAGTCTGACAGGAACATTCTCCCAGAGAGCTATTTATGCTAAGTCTTTGGAAAAGGGAAAGCTGAAGATGTAGCCACTGAAGCTACTCTCTGATCACCTGGGAATTCTCTTTATATAAAGTCTATATATATACCAGCAGTTAAAACTGTTTCATCTCACTGGAGCAGTGCAAAGCTGCAAGCTGGCCCGAGGGTCAGTGCCTTCATATTACAGATGAGAAAGTCAGAGACTACTCAAACTGTAACATCAAGTAAAGAAACCTGATTTGTGGCCTTCATATATCCAGTTTTCTATTTAAAGAAGAAAAAGGCTTTGGAATTGATTAACCATGCCAAGGAAGGATTTGGAAATACCGGAGTAGAAACCTCTAGCATTGCTGTAGTTCAAAAAGAGAATTGTTAAGTAAACAGAAGTTTCAAAGCAAGAGCTTTGCTCTACATAGCAAATAAGCACTTAATCAGGCGTGTAAATGGAAGAGAGGAATCTCAGGTATTTTCTGAAGGTAGTTTAGGGGCACTTAGGACTGCTGTTATGTGCTCCAGTTGGTACCCCTGGTAGATTTATCAAAGTGGTCAAGAGATTTTGTGAAACTAGATAAAGGCTCTTCAGAGCTATACAGAAGACTGAAGATCATCCTGGAAAATGCCAGAATTGTTGGGTAGTACTTCAAGTGTATTTTTCCTTGTTACTGCTGGAAAAAAAGGGCTCTGATTAGCCCTTTTTAGTCCCAGTTTTTTAGGAACACAGAAAGATTCTTGTTAAAGTAGAAAAAGGATAGTAGTAAAAATCATGGAAGAAACTGTGTAATAAAGAACTGAATTATGCTGCTTATATTTGAATGTCTATATTCAGTAAGAAAAGATGGCAATGAGGAACATGAGGAAGTAGTGGGAAGAGTATGTAAATGTTCTGAGGGGAATTACTGTTGGTCGTTTCTCTTCCTCAGCTGGTCTGTCTGCTTTTGAGCAAGTGACTGAGAAGATGCATCACAAGTTATGGCTCTGTTGCTGCGGGAATTCTGCTTGAAGGTGGATGTCACACATGCAGTTTGCTCAGGTCTGTGGCTAGTGGAGGGTGGTTAGGAATCATGGGGTCCTAGCTGAGTAGGAAATGTGGCAGCACAGGGACCAGCAATGCCCTCTAGCAGGGGAGCACTGGGAGCTGCACCCTTGTACCTCCCCTCTTGCACAAAATGCTGCTGTCTGGAGGTCCAGCTGACAGGGAAATGCTTTCACAACTGGGGCTCCATCACTTTTTGGATACTGTTACTGGAGGAATAACCAGTGTGGGTGGGTTTCCTCCATGGAAAGGACTAAATGGACTTCTTGTCTGGTAGTTGTCTAGTCAAAACACAGCGAAAAATTTACTTGGGCAGCTGAGGCATGACTCCTGGAAGCCACTTTGTCATCTTCTGTCCCTACCATGTGTTTCCTGTTTGAGAGCAGTCACCACCATTTTCCATGAGCACTTAACAGGATGCAATTTAAATATTTTTCCTACGTATGCACTGAACATATTTAGAATAATCACATTAGTGACTTCCCTCTCCTTTTTTCAGGTATTGTGAAGGAAAGTGATCTCACCTCCAAAACTGGACAAAATTTGTTTAATATATCTCTCTCAAATTCTGACTTAGGCATCTACAAAAAGAAATTATTGCAAAACTAACAGTTCTTGTTAACTACCCACTTTTCCAAATGGAAATAAATTGCTGTTAGAGACTGTTTTCTATATAAATAAATAAAGCTAACTTCAGTGGGCAAATTGAATGATATTTTACACATCTCTTCAAACAAACAAAAAAATCTGTTGTGCAAAAAATCCCAAATAATTACTATTAAAAAAGAGCATTTAGATTAGACTCAAACATTTAAAATCAGGCTGAGACTTCAGCCCATACAACAGAATATATGCACCACCAATGCAGGATAATTCAGTGGTTCTTAAAATTATGATCTATTGTAGTGTGCCAATAATTTTCTAAATCTGCTATCAAACCACATACCTCAGTAAGAGAAATGCTATTTAGAAGGCAGCAAACCTGTTATTTTCATGACTTAAAGCCATATGGTCTCTCTCAGGCTTTGCAGCACAAATTCCCTTGCAATGCTGAGATTAATTCTTTAGTCAGTAAATGCTCGTGAATTGCACCTTTGCCCATCTGCCATGCCATGGCAAAGAAGTGGCACTCCTACATCTACAAAAATTCCATTCACTTTGTTTCTTTGAGTGCTGAGCTCAGACTACATTTTCCATTGATTTTTTTTTTTTATTGATTCCTCAGTGTCCTCTCTGTCTCGTGTTCGCCCTCTTGGAAGTATCTCTTGCAGTGGATACACTAAAATGTAATTGTAATGGGGGAAGTCAACAGAGTGCTGACTTGATTCAAAATAAAGGATCAGGCCAAATGATCCCCTTGTAGTAGACAAGAGATCACAAATTGTCCCTCACAGAAGTTCTTTGCATTGCCATTAAGCAGTTGTGCTTGTAAATATCATTTCACATTTTGTAATTAGCTTTATTCAGACAAAACATATTTTCTGACCACATGATTGTAATATCCTCAGGTTGTTTGCAAAATAGTTTATAGAAGGCAGTTCTGTGATGAATTTTGATTTTTTTTAAAGCACGTTTGGACAATGGTGAGTACAAAACCTTTTCCAATCTCACACTGAGCAAATTAGGTAAGGTTGTTCTTTAGGGATTCCTTTTCTCAGTGTGTGTATGTACAAATACAGAGCTCTTCCACAGCCTTTGGTGATGCCAGTCCTTTGCTAAAGCTTGCCAAGCCAACTGTATAATGAGAAAAATTTGATACTGGGCAGAGAATAAGGAACGTAAATCTATTTGGTTTATGTTCCTGATGACTTGTTGTTTGTAATTGGTACAGGTACAGTCTGGCTTGACTTCTCATGCTTTTTTTTTTTCCTTTTTTATTTTGCTTTTTTTTTTTTTTTTTTTTTTTTTTTTTAAATGTAAAAGGCTGCTGACATTTCAAATGACAAATCTAGTTTCCTCCAGTTCTCAAAAGAGGAAGCCTGTCTTCAGTGAACACGTGAATCAGCTACTGCTGCCAAATGGAAACAGTGTCTTTTGGGGACAAAGTTTCAAAGAACGGATCCTGTACTGGCAGCACTGTGCTTACTGCATATCTTGAACACGAAGCCAGATAATGAACTTCAAATATGACTGTGCAGAAGGTACCTCTACTAGCAGGTCTCCCAGTTCCCACAAGAAAAGAGTCTGGCAGCTGAACTAAGGGAGTTCTGCAATCACTCCCTTATCCATTAGACAGGGGAAAGCTGCACAGAGGTTAAAAAGGGCAATTTAGGTGAGTGGTAAGGTGGAGTGAATATTATTTTTACCTGCCCTTTCAAGGGCTGAATCACTGAATATATATAATTAAGTCACAAACCACAAAGACAATCTGGTGGCTCTTTCTACTTTGTTAAAACTAAAGGGGCAGGGAAGCAGGAGTTCAGTGTGTTTGTGAATTTTTTGAGATAAGGCCACCCATTAGTTTAACAAAACCTCTTGCTATCTGAAGAGGGGAAAAGTCTCTTCTCCTAGTCAAACAGCCTGTACTGTTTCTCTCTTATTTCTCTCCACAGGGCTCTCTTTCATAAGCTTTACTATGACTTCGATGCAAATTAAAAGGCAGTGTAAGGAAACATAAATTATGACCTATGGCAGAGAAGTTAAGAAATTTAAATACAAGTGTAAATAAAAACAAGGCAGTATAAATAAAAGTAAAGGTCACATCTACTCAGCACAGTCACTGTTGTTTTTATTGTGGGAGCAGCAAAGGAGTCCAGCAGAACCAAAGATTCCTACTGTGTTCACTGCTGCTTAAAGAGAGAATGTAACAGGTATTTCTGCCACCAAGAGCCTGTAAGTACTGCCTACATTCTATGCAGCATCTCTACAGAAGAATCTGCTCTAAAAGAAAGTCACGTTTATTTAAAGGAGGGGTAACACTGTAGAATATTCCCTACTGCCAAAAAAGGAATTGTGTCAGAAATGCTTTCACTGATTCCACAGCAAAGAGAACAAGCTTGTATCTATATCTTTTTCACACGGATCTCTTCAGAGATCTTGTTATTTGCAGTTCTCAGGAAGGTATAGCTTTTTATCAACCCCCTTTAGAGAAAAACCATATATCATTATGGAATGGCACCAAGTGGCCTTAAAGCAAAAGTGTTCAGTGTGTTCTGGAAAAAACCCCACAACTATATGTTTAGGACACTATATGAATCATCCTTATTATCACAAAAGGAAGCATCCAATTAGAAACAGACATCTGAAATTTCTAGTGGAGGGCATGGTAGACCAAGGAGTTAAGTAAAACGAGGAAAGAACATAGTAACATGCTTGTGTTAGGCTGGTAGAGTACTTAATACTAGTGCAACTGTGGATCAGAAAAATGTTACTTGCCAAATCGTGTTTCTGCTGTAGTGCTCTGGTTACAGTTACAAAGTAAATGCCAATGACACTCTTGGCATATAAATGGTTAGCAGATATTAATTCCAGAATTTAGGCAGCTGTCTGGTGCAACCCAATATATTTTGTAAGTAGTTTTCCATATAAAATGTCTCAGAGAAGGCTTTACAGCTCATCATCCTTTGTATATGCATACACAAGAGGATGCCAGTTGCAATATGATCCATGTTTAGAATATAGAGGCATAGCATAGGCAGAGGCCAATGAATTAGGCTCTACTGTAACCAGACACTAGTAAACAGCAGCTAATTAAGAGTTTATCAGCATATCACTATGCACAACAAACCCTAATATTTCAGTAGAGCATAATAGTGTGTGCAAGCTCAGCTGTCACATCTTACCAGATTGGAGGCCTATGGGAGGTGAGGACACGACATGCAGACAGCACTGTGCTGCACGCGGGAGGAGCAGAGCACCACACGATGGTTCTGCTTTAAATCCTCATCACAGGTTGCAGTTTTCAGAATTAAAACCTTACTAAAAAGGCCAACTCTGTACAACTTTTTACCTTTTGGAAGGTAAGTTATCAGGCTCTTCTTCCTGAAAACAGAAAGCAAGAGCTAAGTGTGTAAGTCATTAATATGAAAAAATCATCCTACATTATTAGAAGATGGCTGCTTTCATAACACCAAAGAAGGAGATGAACAAAGGAACAATGGCATTAACTGCTGCTGGACTTACAAGATTATGCATAGGATGTGACTATGAGCTATGTCAGCACATCATTCTTTCAGTGGGAGAAACACGGCAGAACTAAAGTGGTACTTATTACACCAATATGAAACATAATCTCAGTTCCTTCCATTTTCTGTTAGACCTCCCGTTTGCCTCACCACAAAGTAGCAATGATTGCACAGCCACAAAATGAACTGGCTACTTTCTATTTAATGCTTTAACTTGTGATCCCTCCATTGTGATCACTAATTGTGCAGCTTAGAGCTCATTCAAAGTCTCATAGCTTTGCAATATTGCTGAGGGGTCAGATGGGACAAAGTCCAAATATCCTGAATGGTCAGACTTCAGTTTGGCAGCAGTGAGTCTCTTAACTCTCTGATCATTTAAAAAAAGTCTCATTTCCAATCTTCCAGATCTGTTTTCTCAGGACTGGAAGAAGATCCATTACTCATGCTCAGAATCCTCCAAGTGAACAGCCTGGTTTCTGGATTGCCAGAGGCATTGGAGAGTAAACACTGCTGAAATACAGAAACTCTACTGGACATGGAAATGATATGGAAAACCTTCTTCAAGAAAGTGTGGTAGACTTGTGGAACTTGTTAACAAAGGACAGTGTGGATGCATTAATTTTACAGGATTACTGGGAAATGTTGGCTAACTGGGAGAGAGATCTATTGGTGGATTACTGAAAAAATGACATCAGGTCCAATCTGAAAGAATCAAGATGCTGGGAGACTGCTAGGGAGTTGGAGATAAAATATGGAGCTAGAAAAACCCTGGCTTTTCTGTTCGTATATAAAGACATTTCTGATTTACAAATTGCTGGTTGTCAGGATCTTTCACATAACAGGGAATGATGACAATATATTCATCCTGCTTTTATGTTCTTTTGTACATCCCTGCTGTAGCCTGGTGCTGGGACAGGATGTGGGTGGCACGGACCCTTGGATCTAGTAGAGCTTTTCTAGTGCTAAGGAACAGCCACCTAATTCAGAACACTGCTCTTCCAGTCACTTTTTTTTTTTTTTTAAAGACTGTTCAAGGGCATCTTCTGGCAGATCCTGGGGCTGTTCACCCTGGAGAACTGGAGGTTGAGAGGAGATCTTATTTCTCTCTACAGCTACCTAAAAGGAGGCTGTGGTGAGGTGGGTGTTGGCCTGTTCTCCCTGGTGAAGAGCTTCAAGTTCTACCAGGAGAAGTTCAGATTGGATATTAGAAAAAATTTATTCACTGAAACAGTGGTGAAGCACTGGAACAGGTTGCCCAGGGGGGTGGTGGAGTCACCATCCCTGGGGTGTTCAAATAATGGTTAGATGTGGTGCTTTGGGAGATGATGTAGTGATTCAGGTAGTGTGGGACCGACCATTGGACTTGATGATCTAGAAGGTCCTTTCCAACCATGATGATTCTATGATCCTACTACTTATCATCTGTCAAGTAGTCTCTGTGGGTTGTTCCAGGAAAAGGAAGTAAAAACAGAGCATTTAGGAGAATGACTGTGATTGTGGCTTGGTTCCACAGCTGCAAAGCTTTGAAATTCCCCAGTATTCACAGTCTCACAGAATATAAAACCATTACAATTGGTCTCAAAAATTTTAAGAGCAGTTGTTTATATAAACAACCTTTTTATCTTCAAACAATGTATTTTGGTCTAAATACTGTACCTATGATCACAAATTTCTGCTTATTATGTGGCTTAAAATAAATAAACAAAAGACAATAGAAAAATTGCAGCATGCCCTTTTGCTTAATTTCCTGAAAATACAGAAGTGACTTCTTGGGGGGACTTTCCAGACGTATGTACTCAAGTCAGTTTTCTCTGAAACCACAAAAATGTCTCAAAATTTATGCCTGTTTGTAATTGTACATTTTAGAACATTTCTGATTTTCTGTTAGTCAGAACTTGATGAAATATATGAAATATTACAAGAATGTGTGATTTTAATTTTTTTAATTTTTTATTTTTTTATGTTAAAGCTAACAAAGGATGATTTTCAAAAAATATCCCAGTCAGGCATCTAAGCTCTTTTTCAAAAGTGACTGTTTTATTCAGATGCCTAAGTTCCAATGAAAATTAATGTCATGTATTAATGAAATGTTTAATCAAGGAAATAAATGTTTAAGCAATTAACTAGGACTCTTTTCACACTGAAATATGAAGTGCCATCTAAGGTCACCAACTAAACTTGTAGAAAAGGCTTTTTTCTACCCATATTAGTACCACATGTAAAATACAGGGAAAAAAGGTCTACTAAAATTACCAGAATAAGAATTTAAAATACAACTTTAATAATGTCAGAGAGACATAGTTTTTCACCATCTTCTTTGCACCATTAGGAAATTTATTAACATCCATGCTCAAAATCACAGTGAGTGGGAGAAAAATTTCCAAAGCTCCACAGCAACTTTAATGACTATAATCAACAAGGAATCAAATGTCCAACTTCAGCATCCTCTACATGTCACTACTTTCTTTTTCACTGCACCGTGGTGTAACGTGGCACTTTCTGACCCAGTGAGATGTATGTATTTTACATACTGTCCATGATCATTCTGCAGGTGTAGTTGAATTTTTCTGCTTTCATGTCAGACCCTGTAACGTATCGTGTCAAACGTCCTCTGCATGTAAAGAACCCTGTACTGTATGCTCAAAAGAGAGAGTATTCTTCAATGTAACTGTCATATGCTTTTGTTATTTCACTGAAGGAAAGTGGAGATTTTGCAAGAAGGCAAAATCAATGTAGTTTTACAAAAAACGCTGCTAAATTAAGTGGTAGGGATTCATTCTTCACTAGCTTGCTCCTGTAGTTTAAGTATGCTCCTTCTAGAAGTCCTCTTGATATTGAACTACTGAAAGGAGTTCTGGAATTAATTTTAATTAAAGGAACTTTATTTTTTTAAGAAAGGAATTAGGTAAAACATTTGACCATGAAAACAATCCTGATTTAAATGGGGAAGAGGGAGAGTGTAGGTAAAATTTCAGAACCACGAAGATACACTGTGGAAGTATATAGTAAGCCAGGAAACATTAAGATCCTTTATTCTAAATGAGTCTGCATTTGATTTTATACATAAATGATATACAAAAATGAGTTACTAGTTTTTTAGAGTATTACACAGAAGACGATTTCCCAATAAGGGCAGGAAGAAAGGACCTATGAGCCAGGAAGAAGAGTCATTAATGGCTTTATTTCTCAAAATAGCACAAGGGAAGTGGCAGCTGAGAAGAAAGAACTGAGCCTAAGAAGTTTGGGGAATTTGCATGGGGACTGGTCAGTTGTGAATTAATGCACTTGTCAATTTTTGGTACAGTTTACTGGAGGAAAACGTGAAAGCAGTCACTTGTAACTCTAATAATGTAGGAGTGTTTACATTCATTTTTCTATCTTAGCAGTTTTAGCTATCTCTAATTGCTGATAAAATTACAACTAAAACTTGAATAGAAGGTCAAGCCTCAGACAAGAAAACTTGAGCCATTTTTGTAGGTTACAGTTTCAGCCCTGGTTTTAAGCATTTCAGAACATATGGCTCAAATTTTTGGCTATGTTTCAAATACCATGAGAGTATCTAGTACAGAGATTGTCTAGTTTATCTGTGAGATGAAAGACATAATTAGGTTTACTCTTATGTCCAGTATATGTTACATACCAGTTCATATAATAAGCATCTGAAGGGATTAAGAAACATATGATCTACCTCCAGAAGAATATAGTGCAAGTTAGTCTCTTCTAAAATGAAAAAGGACAGATTTTCCCAGATTTGCAAAAGAATGATCATTCAAATCTATGCATTTTCATAGGTGTCTTGACAGAAAGCTGTTCATTCCTGTTGATGTTAGATTTTGGCCTCTAAGTGCTCTCTTAATCTAGGAAGCAAGTAAACTGATGGATGGATTTGCATTTGAATAGCTAAGACAGAGGGAATTCTTTGCAAACTTTGAAAATATTAAAAAGAGACTCTGATAAGGAAGTGTTGGGGAAATTCTGCAGTACAGTGGCTATTGTAAACTCTCAAGATTTCCAGGAATGAACGTGTGTAGTCCTTGATATCTCCTGTACGTCCTTCATAGAGTATTTCTGTGACTTGGTTTGTAGTTACATATGTTTACCACTTCATCGAAGAATTCTGAACATTTTAAAAGTAATCACAAATGGGATGCTCTCTGCATATGTAACATCCAGGAATTTGTCTCTCCACATAAAAGCCCACGCTAATATTTTTGAGAGTGTCTACCAATGTCTAGATCGGTAGATTATGTCAGAAAATACAAACTCCTTAACAACAATATGTTGGTTTGTGCTCAGTCTTGTGATATTGGAATCTTGATTTTATTTCTCTGTTTTTTGAAGCGTGGCCCTTTATCCCAATAAAGATTAATACAACTTTTTACCAAACCAGATTTCCTCTTTGATTACTGAACACATAATCAACTTTTTCTCCATCTATTGTTAGGTTAAATTTTTCATCAGTCCTTACTGGGTGGTCTATATTCAGGGAAGGATAAAAGCGAAACCTTTGGAGTCAAACTAAGCTTCTAATAAATTGTTTATACAGAGGACCCTGAATTCATAGCCATCCAGCCCTGCAGATAGCACAACCCAAAGTGAAAGAGATCCTCAGTCTGTGAAGACAAAATTTTCCTTGCACTTGCATCCATCTTTACCACCATGTTGGTGAGTCTTCTTGGTAGCAGCTGCAGAGGCAGTTTCAAAGAATATTACGCTTCTAATCTGCGTTATCTTCCTATTAGTTTTTCATATAGAAATCCAGAGAGGATTGTGATTCAGAGAACAGCTGCTTCCTTGATTTGCCTCTTCCTGTTCTCACTCAAAAGGCTGCATATGTAAGCAGAAGGGCATCGGTGGGGTCAGAGGCAGGGGGGGGTGGAAGCCATGCCCAGAAATAAGAACTGCTTTCCTCAAAACACAGGTGGAGAGATCCTTTAAGCAGACAGCTGCCTTTTTCTGTGTTCAATTCAAAGAGAAATTTGGCTTGTGTGCAGCATAAAGGCGTAAGCTTTGGGGCACTAAATAACATCCCAATTCAAAACTAGGAGAGTAAGAGGAAATAGTGTCATAATATCTAATGAATCCTACAATTTTAAAATATCTGTGAATAGTCTTGACTCAGTTAGTAAGGGAACAGACACTAACAGTTCATAATTAGAAATTTTCTGAAAATCCTCACAAAAATCGGGGTTAGGATTTATGTCTCACTCAAAATATGATTTCCCTGGGCTTCACCAACACCTGGAATCTAGTATGCATCTGACGAGCTGCGGTAGGCAGAATTGTTTAATTTAGCTTTCTATATACAGCCTGTAGGTTAGGAACAGCAGACAGTACTCTGCAATTTTAGTGATTGTTGTCTGTTTACCATAATTACAGAGATATTTTAAACTTCCACATTTTGTTGTAGGCATAATATTAGGTAGGGAATAGCAGCAGAACATTTTGAGTAATCTGTTATTGTGGACACATCCTGGAGACTAGCTGATGCTATATTTAGTCACTATGTGGTTAACTATGACTAGACTGAGCATGTTATTTTTTTGTTTTGTGTTTGAAGTTGCAAACGTTGATTTTTGCAGCCTGAAATTGCTCAGTTAAAGACATAATAATCTCAGTTTTAATTCAGAAGCCTGCATATGCAGCCACAGAAATAGCTTTCTCCTTTTTACTTTCTAGTTTATGTTGCTGTAGCTCAGTTTAATTCAGTTAAATTTCTCTCGAAGCAAACTAGCTGAGCAATATCAAAATACAGATTCTCAGCCAATTCCAATGTAACTTTTATTAAGGATATATCCTATACTCTTTACATATATGCATGCAGATCAAGATCCTGTATCCTAACTTGTTCCCACTAAATGGAACCAGAGAACACTGTAAAGGAACTTAAGCCTGAGAAAAACATATGCAGAAGGTATTCATCAGCTACATTAAAAAAGATAAATCTTTACAAAAGACCTCTACGGCTTTAAGAAAGTCTTTTCAAATAGGTAGTATTTTTAGCTGCAAGGACCTGATTTTGGCATTTTAGGTTAAGCTGTGATTGCCATAACCTCTTCTTAGTTTTGTGGCTACTGTAAGCACCAGCAGCAATTGCAGCCTCTGTTTGAGGAAGTTCAGGAATTTCTTTTCTACAGGACCAGGAGCCCAAAGACACAGAGGGCTAGGGAAGGAAACAGAATCATGCTGTTTCCTCTGCACAGGACAACACAGTTAGTGAACCACAGGCATGGTTTGCAAGAAGCACAGGCGAGCTGTAAAACAATTGAAATTGATTTTGTGCTAAGGCTAAAGTTCTGTTTTTATCAAAAATTCCATTTCTTGCACTGAAGCCACAAAGGTACCCTGAAGTTTTGTGGCTAAATTTTACTCTGTGATTTTTAATGTGTGAATAATAAGAGTTTATATAATTTAGTTATATATGTGGGGCCTAGAAATATATAATGTTTTACTTGTTTCTACTGTGTTTTGATTTTTGATAAGCAGCACAGTTGATTTTTTTTTTTTTTTTTTACCTTTCTTAGGACATGAAGCATCATCCATAAAACCTCTGGCTTTTAAAAACAGAGTTCAACATCACAACACCTTAAAACAAGGGGGGTGATGCAACTGGAGATACCAATCTATTTAACAGCATAAGAATTGTAAATTGCTCCTGTCCTTTTCATAAGAGAATGTCTGCTGTTTAACTCACAAAGGAAACCATAAAATATTACCCTCTGTTAGTAGAAAATGATCCCTGTTTCCAGCAGATCCCAGCATGGTAATTATGGGAAGATCCTGGGCATTTCAGGAGCACACCAGGTGTTTTCCAGCTTGTGGTATACTCAATTTAAGGCACTGCTCTAGAGTAGTCTGAAACATTATCCCTTGAAACACACACAGTATTTCAAATACTCCATAGCAACTGTTTTATTCTCCATATCCCTGATCCTTCAGGGCCTCCCCACTTACTGGTAGTGACTTTAGCTCTGAACAAATCAGAATTGTTTAGTCAGTTTTCTTGCAAAAATGGAATTTCAAAATGCAATTTAGGCAGCTGCTCCACTGCATTTGTTTCAGATGTATGCCACAGCCTTTTCTTTCTCATCCTTATGCCTGTAGCCTCTTTCAGCTACTCTGTGATCTTTGGAGATCTGTCTCTGCTCCTAATCAAAACAGTCAACTGTTTAGGGAAGACTGTGGGGCATGTTCACAGAACTTGACTTTAGGGATACAATAGGCTACTTTTCCCCACTCACCTGCATTAAGTGGAGGTAGAAGGCCTCAGGAGTGAGGACTGAGGATGAAAAAACTACAATTGTCAGATGTTGAATGTTGAAATGTCAAATGTCAAAATGTCAAATTTCAACTCCATATTATGTACAGATGAGAAAATCCTGCCTACATAAACCTTTCCACATGCCAGACAAAGGAGTGCTCTGTATTTTCAGACAGACCTGAAGTAATCATCCTGAACTGCTTTGTAAAGTACAGGTAGCTATAATTATCCTCATAGAACAACTGGGGTCAACCAAGGCACGGAAAGATTTAATGATTATTTAAAGATATGAAATACATCAGCATCAGAAAACATGTTTTTTGACTTCTGTTTCTTATTTAAGCCTCTTACAATACATACCTTATTACAGAAGGTAAGAAAAGAATACAGTTTTAGCTAAAAACTGTTATCTGGCAAAGAGTCAGTATTAATCAGCTGTGCCGCATGTTGATCTAAGATAAATAAAATCTTCTATCTATATCATGTATTGGCCACACTAAGACTGTGTAAATAACCCCTGTGCTTTTCAGTGGCTTATAACCACCTTATCAGAATATGGTAGAATCACAGAGTGATTCAGGTGGGAAGAGACCTCTGGAGATCATCCAGTTCAACCCCCTGCTCAAGCGGGGCCAGTTGCAGCAGCAATTACAATTGCTCAACTGGGCTTTGTCAAAGTCAGTTTTGAGTATCTCCAAAGGTGGAGACTCAATGACCTCTCTGTGCAACCTGCTCCACAGTAAAAAAGCTTTTTCTTATGTGTAAATCAAAGTTCCTGTATTTCAGTTCCCGCATGTTGTGTGTTGTCCTTTCACTGAGAATCACTGAGAAGAAACTGGCTCTGTCTTTTTAGCTGCCCCTAGCCTGCAAGGATTTATAGACATTTATAAGACACCCCTCAAATCTTTCCAGGCTGAAGAATCCCAGTTCTCTCAGCCCTTCCTTGTGTAGCAAATGCTCCAGTGCCTTAATTCTTACCAGCTTTACTCAGCCCATGTCTCTTCTACTGGGGAGCCTGGGACTGGACCTAGTACTCCAACTATGACCTCAACAATGCTCAGTAGAGGGAAAGGGTCACCTCGCTCAGCCTTTTGGCCATTATCTTTGTCATGTAGATGTCAGTTTTTGGTCTTCATTGCTGCCAGGGCACACTGCTGGTATGTCTTCCTCTTCTTGTCCAGCAGTATGCCCAGGTATTTTTCTGCTAAACAGCTTTCCAGTGAGTTGGCCCCTGACTTGTACTGATGTATGGGGTTATTTCTCTCCCGGTGCTTGAGTTTGCACTTCCCTCTGTTGAACTTTGTGTGAATCCCATCAGTCTGTTGAGATTGCTCCTAATGGCAGCACAACCATCTGGTGTGTCGTTTGCAAAGTTTCTGAGGGTACATTCTGCCCCATCATCCAGATCACTAATGAAGATGTTAAACAATATGGGGCATTAGCACTAATTTGTATGACCACACTAGGAAAAAGGTAATTCTGGAAGTGACTGCAATTAGATTATAACATTCTGCTTCTGTTCATGGTGAAAAAAAATATTTTTAATTGCTTCCTAAAATGGATTAGACGCTATCATTTTTCTACGCCAACCCTCCACTGCCCTTCCTCACCCACCTCCCCTTTTCTCCTTTTCTGCTTAGTAAGAAAACTCAATACAGTCCCATTCCCATCTGAGCAACCTTCTTAATTTTTCCTTGTAGCTTTTCCTTTTTATAGTCCATCTCATTTATTGCACTTGGCCACCCTGGCAGCATCTACCAGCTGCCAGCTGTTTAAAGAAAATAGAGAGAAGACGTATCCATACTAAACTGTTTCTCTGTCTTTCATGAAAACAGTTTGCACAAAAAATTCATTCGTGGTGTAAGGGAATTGACGTCAGTACTGTTACACCCAGGATGATTTTGGCCCTGCATATCTATTATGCAATACTTTCAGATGCACAATTCTGCGATGAACAAATGACTGCCAGATGTGAAAAGTAGTATTTTCTCAGTTTTTTTGAGGTTCATAAACAAATTCTCCTACGTGGACTGCAAACTTCCTCAGTGTATGCATGTGTATGTACTTTAAGATGAAATCTGTAGAAAATATTTAAAATGGCCACATAAGAAGGAACGAGAAAAAAGAAGTTTACTGAATTTACTGCTCTTCAAAAAATAAAGCTCTTATAACTTTCTTTCATACATGTGATACAGGCTCCTCCTTTCCTGTCATAAGCTGGCAACTTCTATCAAAATACTGATAACATCCAGGCTTGGGAGAGAAGTCTCTGGATGGAAGAGAAGATAAAATTGGTATCTTGGTCTTCTCCCAAAGTCATGATGGAGTGCTGTATAGAGACCTGTAGCTAAAGATAATAAATGGCACAACATGTGTGGAAGAATCCAGTGGCATTAAGCTGTCTGTGAGCTTTCCAAGTATATCCTCAAAATTTGTCAATGAATTATAGTAAAAAACCCATGAAGTTTTCAAAGCTATGTATCTGCATTTAGACATCTAAGTAAGGACCTAGAAATCCTGCATATTCATTGTTCTTATGAATTTAATCTTGATTTCACGAGTAGGTCCCTGCAATAACATACTTTGCAAGGATACTTCACCAAATACTATTTTCCTTCCCCTACGTTGATTTCTGTCCCTTATGACAAAGTCCTTGGATTGCTGGATCTTCTTGAAATGATCTTCCACCTAAACAGCTCACTTAACAACTGCTTGTTTTGCCTACTGCCTAGGATCCTAATGCTACTGATATTGCTTCTAGCAGTTTATTGCAGAAAATAAACAGCTCAAGTGAGGAAAAAATTTCCTTCCAGAACATGTTTTTGCTGCATTTTATTGAAATTTCATCTTCTACAAATGTGGGTGATAAGCAGAAAACATCTTTTGCTTTATCCTTTCCTCTATTTTAATTTGGGTTTTGTGCTAACCCTTCCCCCGAGTGCCAAACACATTGGACTCCCAGTATTTATAGCTGGAACTGAAGTATCACATGTGGAGTTAATTCCCATTCTGAAGAAACTGGATGCAAAAGTCAACAGATTATTACATGACTTAAGGTTCTGTTTGCACTACATTCAGCTCTCGAAGCTGAGTCAGTCTCCTGCACAGAGCAGTTGTCCTGGGAATGACAGCAGCCCAAGCTGCCTGCCAGTGCTGCCGAGGTAAGCAGGGAAGTCTCTCTCCATGCACCAGCCCATTCCCACTGCCCCCACTGTTTATGACATATGTTGTAAAGCCAAACTAACAGAAAAGAGGATTTTTAAAGGCATCACTAGTCATGAATTTTGTCTTCAGCAAGACAAGCACACAACAGCAGCATGAATTAGTAAGAAATGCCTGATGTTAAGTCTTTCTCAGGTTTAGTGGATTTTGGCCAAAATACTTTGACCAGCAGCATTAACCCGGCATGCTAGGTACCTATTTCCCACGTCTGCTTTGCAGATATTGGATATTTTTTTGAATTCAAGGGGCTTAACATAAGCAGTATTTTGCCAATGAATAGCAGGAGGACAAGTAATAGCAGAACCTTCCAGTTTTTCATTCTATTGTATCCTTTTTCCCTGTATCTTTCATCAGCAATACTGTATCTCCCACCCTATTTCCTCCTCAACTCTGCTTTCCAACTCAATATTTTTATTGCCTACTCTTAATACAAATGAGTACGTAGCCTCACCATATGCAAGCAGATTGGGATATGCTTCATTTGTTTTGTTCCAATCAATGAATCTTTTATTTATTTATTTTTAAATTAAAAATAGCTTTCTGTTTTGTAAATTTTCCTGGATCTTTGAATCCTATGTCACATAACATAGGGCTGAAGTAGCCTTATATTTCTAAACAGAGGAACTTCTGGAGGTATCTGATGGTAGACTGAAGATCACAATATTATTTAGAAGACTGGTACTTTTGTACAAGATTCCCAAACCTTTAAGACACAGACTGAAAATGTGTCAAGCTTTATTTCTATACAGTCCTCTGCTGAAGTATTTTTAGTTTTAACCAACCTTGGAGAATTGGACCTGGCATGAGTTGTATACAAAAAGCAAATACAACATAAGTAAGAACTTCAGTATTGTGGTGAAGCTGCACTAAGAGATCCTACCAAGAAGGAAGTGGGGGTTTGGCACAGAATCTTCCTTTTTGGTTTAATGTTTAAGTAGGGAAACACCTAAAATTAAGCCTATATAATTCTTAATCTTTCTGATTGGTAGTCCTCCTTTGTTATTATTATGTCAGATTTGCATTCACAGTCTCCATTAAAGCTAGAAAAAATTGTAAAAGGTCATAGGCAATAATTTAAATAATTGAAACTTTAAAGGACCACTGCAAGTGGATGGCTCAGGCACAGAGACATTGAAGTCTGCTGTATATAGTTACAGTTTCTGCTGTGTGTGTATTTTCAGACACAATACACTCAAAAAAGGGCACTCTTTCCCTGTGAATCTGTATTAACTCTTTGTTTCTGTGTTTCTTTGGCTAAAGAGACAAATGCATTCTTTTTGTGACAGGCAGGAAACAAGATTCTGGATGAAGCAATACTCACCTTCTGTTCATGCTCCAATGTATGCTTACATGGGGATGGGGGAGGGGGGTCCCTGCCAACAACAAAACTAGTTTGGGAGTCCCAGAGCAGCAAAGTCAAGTGGAAGGAAGGGTTCATAAAACAGAATTGCAGAAGCAGAAACAGTCCTCAGGTGAGAATCACTTTTGGCTGGCTGAGCCCGTTCCGTTTTACTCCTTGCAAACATGGAGGACTGGAAAGAATAGAAATCCAGAAAGGCTTAGACAAAAGAAAGTCAACGTACTTAAGGTGGAAACAAGCTGGAGATCTGTTGTAGTCAGCGCTCCACATCTGCATGCATAACAAAAGCACTGCCCGGCTCATCACAGAATGAACAGCCTCCAGCTATTCATGAGCAATCCAAAAAGAGATGGGCAGAGGACTCGGGGAGGAAGGCAGAGCACTGGAGCTGGGGAGCTGGGGAATTGTGTAACACCTGCTTGCAATACTGTTGGCGCCAGCTACTGCTCTGAGACTGTCACTTTCCAAGTTTTCTGAAAAAGAGTAACATAAAAATCGGAAGACGGAAGGAGTGGTATTTCTGCAGAATTCAGAATTCCCTTTTCTTATTTACGGCCGTCATGAGCTGACCGGTTTCTGAGATGATGTATTCAGTGTCCTATGCAACTCAACGATTTCACTGAAGTTATTCAGGGTATAAAGCAGAGTCAGTTTTGCTCTCTTTCTTTTTGGATTTCATATGCTTATTACCCTCAAAACTAGCTGGTTCCTCCTCCTTTTATTTCTGCAACTCATTTCCCACAGCTGTAGTATTCATTCAAAATTCTTGGCTGCTTGTTTCACCTCTCTTTCTGCTGCCTGAATAATTTGATCCTCTGGAGTATACTACTTTAAAACTATGTTGTACACACCAGATGAGGGATATTTTTGCACTTCTTCCAAGGCCAGATTAGAAATGAAATGATTTCTGTTTAGAAATCTGTTAGCCTGGCTTCTTACAATATGTTTCAGCTAGGGACCAAGAGCACTAGACTCGGAACTAAGAACTGCAATATTATTTGACATAGACAAAGAGCTGGAGACCACACATATCAGCTCAATTCAATAATTAAAAATGTTTTCACCAACATTTATAAGAACCTCAAATAGTTTGTGGTGGTTTTGTTCCTATTCATATCCTTTTATGTTCCTGGGTTTATCTGTATTATGTATATATCTGTATTGAAATATTTTACACACAAACATATGTCTTTATATGTATGTATACAAACGTATAACACGTCTTATATGTATTTAAATTTTGTTGCTACTCTAACCATTACTTGGCACTGCAGGACAGAAAAGTCTGTAACTCCTGTCTTCTCTGCTCCCAGGAAAATTCTCATGTTCTCTTGACAGATATTAAAAATGTCTATTAATTTGAGCCTTTCCACAGCGCCTGGTGAAATCTGACAGACCTCCCTCTGCTTTGTGACTTGGACTACTTCACAAGTTAGAAAACCTCCACTCCAGTTACATTGTTTTACTCCTCTTTTTTCCAGAAGTAGTTGTGAACCAAAACTATGCATTTCCCTCCCCAGCTTTAGATTTTTATTTAGTCAATGTATTTAGGGTCAAATAACCTTTTCTGTGGGGCAAATGTGAAGTGGTGACAAACAGCAACAGATTCCTCAAGGCTGATAAAAAAACCACCATGAGTTTTATAGCAATAGAGTCATCCAGTCATGTCTTTGGACACTTAGCAATCAATTGTTGCTAGTTACCGGCCAACACACAGTTTTTTAAGATGTAGCAGGGATTTAAGATGCCTCAGGGCATGCTTTAATCTCACCTGTTTCAGCAAAGATGGAACATGAGGCTGCATGAAGAGTAAAGATACCCTCTTTATCTTGCTGAAGAGCGTCTTTTAGAACCGGAGAGAAGTTTCACATGAAATGTTTCTCATTACCCTTGTCAATACAAAGCTAATGTTTAAGACAATGGTTAGCACATTAATCATTCAGAGAGTGGAGGAAATGTCCTGGCTGAGCTGACTAAGCGGAGGCATTCTGGAGAATGTTTGCTCTAGGAGTTAGTCAGCCTTCCACAGTCACCGAGCTGGCTCCCACTGACAGAGAGATAGCTGGCTGTGGGGTTGGCTATTTTTAGCATGAATACATAAAGATGACTAACACTGCATCATGCCTTGGAGTGAACATGTAGCATTTGTCAGAAATACATGTTCAATGGAATTTCAGAAATATCGTGAGTGACTCTATCTGTGTCTAACAAATCGCCACAGAGAGGAAGTGATTGAGCACACAAGGCTCTAGGTCTGAAGAAATGATGAGGCCTCTGAGCAGTGAGGAAGAAATGTCTCTCTCTTAAAATGATCATTGATAAAAGAAAGTAATTAAATGAGCCAGAAAGATCATCCTGTTACAAATTTCCCCACTAGCTGTGATGATGCTAGCGAAAAAGGAGGCCAGTGGAAGTGGGTGAACATATGAGAGACCAAATCTCAGCAAGGAGACGACGGGATCTTTGGGATATCTGGGAACAGTGAAGTGTGGACTTTGTGTTAAGTATTCAAGAGATGTAAACCATGTAAAGCTGTGAGAAGAGATGCTGAAGGAGATACGAAATACACCTATTTGTGCTACAAATAGCAACAATTGGCAACAATTAGTGAACACATAAAATTCAAAAAAAGGAACAGAAAACCAGTATAAATAGTGAGGAAGCCCCTAAATTACCCCTTCTCTATAGACACACACAATACATCTTTTCAACAGTCAAAAGTAGAGTTGAAGTTGAGCTTCTAGTGTACAAAAAAGCATAGCAAGTACTCAATCTGCTTGCATAAATGTCAGAATATAACACGGCAAATCACTCAGCCAACTTGTATGACAGCATCAAGAGAAAAAGGTGGAGGAGTAAAAGGAGTGAGCTAGTTCAGAGCAGACAGTAGGCTGTCATGCAAATGGCAGTATTCCTGTTCCACACACTGCACTGTGAGTAGTGAACAGCCCATGAGAAGCCAGGGTATCATTTTGACCTGAGGACCTTCATGGCATTTAGCTTGGCAGAATTTCTTGCAGGACTTGGTTGAGCTCCTACTGAAACACAGTATAAACACCAGAGAATAAAGACTCATGGATTCCCAATATTCATGTGTAGTGAGGGGCAAAATAATATTTGGTGAAAGGATGGGACAGAAATTCTGTCTCAGGTTTCATTCCATGCAGTTCAGTGGCTTTTGTACCCTGGTAAAAGTAGATACTAGAGAGAGTAGGGTCTGTAAAATCTGCAGTGCAATCATGACAATTTTGATGCTTTTCACTCACTGTGAAGGTCTTGAAAGAGTTCTTTTCTCTAAAAATTCCTCTTTTTATCAGAAATAGCACCAGCTGTCCTCTCTGTATGTGAGAATATAGTTATTTATATTAAATGAGAGATGCTTCTGTTTGAAATGACATAAATATGCCATCTTTTTTTGAAAAAAAGATGCAAAAAAGATGAAATTCAGACTGGCACAGTTGTGATTGTATGATGAAGTTATTCAGTTCTTATTAGGGGGACTGAGTGCTGCATAGGAAACACTGTAAGGTGCATTGTAGAGTTACACCTGATGGGAAGTTCCCTGCCATCCGTTTTGAAGACTATGTGTGGAAGAGCACACAGTCAATGAACTTTTAATTTTTTTTAATTTTCTTTTTTCATTCCCCAGCTTTTTGTCCGAGGTTCCAACGTGTCCAGTCTGTGGGATCTGTTTTAACACTTCTTCACCTTTGCAATTGGGTATGTTTCAGCTACAGCACAGAAAGTGGGGCTTTGGAGACCAGTCATGCCACCCTTCCTACACAGGAGAAAGATGACCAAGCACAACACAACCTGAAAATAGAGCTCAGGCAGTGAGTCACTCATTTGTGACATTCTCTGCTATGCTACGAGAAGAAACTTCAGCATATTCTTTTCCTGTAATGTTCAGCCATGGATCTTATTTCAGTTTAAGCCACACACATATCTGACACACCCAAAGCCATACCTCATTATGAGGGACATCCCATGGTTTAAACCCAAATTTACATCAGGCACGTTAGGACACAGTGTTCTCATTTCAATTATAGTAAATTACTTGCATGAGAAAGACTGAATCATAAAGCTGAGGTTAAGAGCCTTGCTATTTAATTTTAACCCTCTTGCACTCTTTATTTGTTTGCTCATTTTAGGATTTGGGCTTGATTATAAAACATCCCTAAACTTTACAGAAAATTGAGAATAACACTTATTTTATAGAAATTAAATTATTAAATAAATTATTTTCTAAGCTACCTTTTTCGGAAGCCTTGCATCAGAAAACACTTCTTTCCATCCTTGATAATCAGGCATTAGAGTTCACTGCTGATATATGTACTTATCCAATTACCAAAAAAAAAAAAAATTCTACAAAAAACAGGAAACCAGTTTCGGAAGAAACATTTTAGGGCACAGTATTCTACCTTTGAAGAAAAATAAATCTATTGACCCTTTGCTGTTTACCTCTTCCTTGTTTCCTGTTTTCTGAAGAAGTGTTTTTGAAAGCAAGTTTTATAAACAGTATTTTTTCAGGAACATTTTCTTTAAAAATACTGTGTTTATTATTTTTTTTAAAAAAAAGTTTATATCCTCTTTTGGAAGGACTGAGATACTTCACAACTGAAAACTGAATCTTATATATCTGTTACAGTAGCTCAGCCATCTCTGAGGTGAAATACAGAAGCTACTCTGGTAGCAGCAACATTCATCATGGAATTAGGCAATAATTCCACTTCTTTTGCTTCTGTCCTAATTGTGTATTAGTTATTTAGGTAATCGTATTCTGAGAAACATCTGTTAGCATTATTTTTCAGTAACCAAAATCTGTAAAAGTAGCTGGCTTCATTTGCTATAAATACCATTTGTTTGTTAAATTGAAGTCAGCTTGTCACAAATCTGTGAATGTCCAGTTTATATGGAGATGACTGTAAACTTACACAGCTGTGATTTAAAAAAAATAGATGAACCAGAGAATATAGAGGAAAAGAGACTGTTTTCCCAAGCTGTGCACATTTTAAATACACATATTTGAATTCAGCCAGTCCTATGTTGTTGTTTCTGACAGTGAAACTGGCTCAGATGCAGGGATCAGGACCAAGCTGACAAATTCAGATACCATGATCTCTCAGGATTATTCGTGGCTCAGACAGATAGAGTAAAACTGATATGGTACTACACTTCCTGCTAACTACCCTTTATCCTCATTAGTAAAAAAATGAAGTGAATAGAACAGGAAAACAGAAGGGAGTCTGATTACCTTGCACTTACTGTCTTTAACAGTAAATGCATTGAATGACATAGATTCAATTTTTTGCCACCATCCTTTATCTCAGTGAATAATACAGAGCCATGCAGAATTCAAGTATAATGTGAAATAAAAGAAAGAGCATCAACTGAAATGTAATCACATTTCTGCTTTAAACACATATGCCTGACAATACTAAATGTAAGGCATCACTGAGTCATGGGGAATGACAAAACACATACATTGTTCTCTTTAGATTTGTTTACATGAGCTTTTGAAAGCATTTTCAGTTTTCCCCTGTAAAGTCTGCCCCCCTGTTGCTTTGTGGATCTTTCAGACAGCACAAGGGACCTTAAAGGGAGAACAAGATTCTGAGACATACTAGAGCTCTTGAATTTATTTTTATTTTTTTTTTAAGGGCTGAGATTTCAATAACCAATACATTTTGTAGCAGACAATAACTATGTATGTCCATACACTACTAGAATTATCCATTGTGCCTGGCTTCTGTTTATTTGTTTTCTACTAAAATGTCAACCAATTTTCATATTCAAAGCCTTAGATAAACATTTGTTTATAATCTTGAATGCTTTCCTATGAGATCAGTCAATATTGCCATTTCTTCCTCCCAGCATAGGAAAATGACTGCTGAGATTAATCTTATTCAAAGGTACAATAGAGTTCATTAAAATCTCAGATTTAGGAAAATTCTCTCAGTTTTAGGCCTGCAAGTTGATTACAATATTGAGCTTCCTACAGATCTCTTGCTTCATTATTATTTCTCCCCCCCCATTTAAATGCCCTGGAATTTCTAGACCTTCTTCCATTCTCCCATTCCACGAATGACCTGGCCAGGATGTACCCTACCACAGAGATCAGACATATTTTAAATACCACTTTCCTTCAAGAATGCTTTTAACTGCAGAGAAGCAGTCAAGTACCAATTAAACTGACCTACAAGTTACTTGGAAAAAAAAAACAGAATTTGATGTTCAGTTCTTGAAGTAATTACCTGGCTCTAACAGGGAGGACTTGGGACTGAATGTTGCCTCGGGCAGGTGGTTCTAACACAACAATAAGAACAAAGATAAAAAACCCAAACCACAACAAACCCCCCAAATACAACAGATGTATACAACCAGGAGAGGGAAGCTGGAACTAGAGTGGAAAAAACTAGGGATATTTCTGACTTGACTGATTTTTCTGTATCATCCTGCATCCAGCAGCAGTGCTGTGTGCCACAGGTTGGCAGTGATGCTCACATCAGCCTTGAACTTTTAATTTGATTCTTTTTTCCTATATAGAACTTCACTGAATTCACGGAAATAAGGATTTGTTTACATGAAGCTAAAAACAGAATCCCAGCCACTATAAAAGATGTTGGTACGTTTTATTTTCAATACAAACAAAAAGGGAAAAAAATATCCCTGTCAAATCATTACCATCAGATGGAAAAACAGGAAAAAACTTTGGGTCAGGACAGACTTAATTTTATGTGTATGCAATACTGAGGACAGTGGAGCATGGATCTCTAACTGATGCCTGAAGGTGCTGCAATGATTCAAATAATATTGGTAAGAAATAGCTGTCACTGAATTGTTATTTTTTTACTGTGGAAGAACCAAGATCACAAAACTTTCTGGTACAGCTGCCTCCAACTGTGTAACTTGTGAGATTTTCATTTTTTCTTATTGTACTTCTGTGTTTCTAAGTTGTAAAGACATGGAAGGCTGGTAATATGATCTTGGACAGATGAAGACAGAATTTCATACAAGGATGAAATTCCTTGCATACAAAAGCTGTCCAGAACTCAATAAAATCATAGTACCTGTGATTTATATAAAATTTGTTTGCTCACCTGAGTTAAAAGGGTCTGGTGTTCTCTAAATGCACAGATTTTTTACAGTTTTTCATTGGCAATTTCACTTAGTTACAAAATTCTTAGTACTCCATTGGCAGTCATGTTGATTTTTCACTCAGAGCAGTGCAGATGAACCCTGGCATTCTCCTAAAATTAAGGATGGTACAAGAGCTTTAAAAGGTCAAAATCTCTAGGGTGCTCCATTGAGTGGACGCCATGAAGGAACAGGAAGAATTAAGGCAACTCTGCAGCACTACATAATACTTCCCAGGCCACTACAGTAGCAAGTATCATTTGACTGACAAGGCATATGCTAATTTATTGTAATGTACTCTTAGGCATTAAGCTAAAGCTTGGACTATTGCCATCCTTTCACACTCCTGGAGCCATAGCAGAAGCAGAAGTAGAGAGCATGACTAAAGAAGGGTAAGGCACTCAGGCAGAAGAGGTACCGTGGAATGTAAAATAACATTTAAAATAGAGGGTGAGGTTTTTGAACACGAGAACTCTCTAGGGATGAAACTAAAAGTGGGATGATTCTGTGGCATGAAGAAAGACACACCAGCTCTGCAGTCAGAAAAGCTTGACTTCAAACATTCACACCACCAGTGCATAAACTTGGAAAAGGAATTATGTCAGCTTTTCAATTTGTAACTGAGGATGACATTGTTCGAATTGCACAAGTAGACAACTAATTTGTAAGTTTTTATTAGCACTTTGACTACATCTGATGGGAAGCCAGTGCTATACAGCTCTTAATGCAATCAAGTCCTTAAACAATTACTTATGTTTAAAAATGCAATGTTACCTTGATCAGGGTTTCAGGTTTCAAGTCTAATACACAAGGCTGCTAGATGCGTCAGGTCTATTGATAACATAATTTTTTTCCCTGAGAGTTATGTGAACAGGTAATTATTTTAAACTGGTTTTATTGCATTTTCACAACAGTCAAAATCACTTTTATTTATGCCTCTGTTCTTATGAATCAGGCTTACTCAGCTATATCAATACTGTAAAAGACCTTGTTTGAAGTGCAGACTGTGAGAGAAGAGTAACTTTTTTCCTATTTGGTAGTTCTGTGGTAATGGAACACCACCACATCTCACCCAGCATGGTTTGTTAGCGGATGATCACAGAACTTCCACAGAGAAGAGAGAGAGGCAGACTTAAAAACCCTCAGGCTGAGGAAGATGTTAGTTCTCCATCTCCTATGTTCTAAGTGATGTCACTCACCAATAACACAAACAGAAGTGACATTCAGGCAACTTCTGTTTTCTGTGTCAGAAGGAGTCCTGCAGAGGAGGCTCATGTTCCTGGAGTGTTAATGGACAGAGACTGAATTTTAACATACAGTCTTATTGCAAACCCTGAAAATGGACAAGATTTCTGGAACATCCAGTGGAACCAGAGCCATCACCATGAGAAAACACTGAGAACATGGCAGCCAGCAATGAGAACTGTGATTCATCTTAAATCTGCACAGGAGAAGAAGTGAAACATATGGAAATAGTCCCAAATCTCTGCACAGCAAACCCATTGTGTCACTCAGCCTAAAAGTGCTTAAGGAATTTAACAGACTTGCAGATCACTAGGTAGTTGAATCTAAGATCATAAGGCACAGGCAAGAAGAATACATTCCTCTTCCTTTTTTTTTTTTTTTTTCAATTTTATTTTATTTTAATTTTTGTTTGGGTTTCTTTGTTTTTTGGTTTTTTTTTTTAGTTAGAGAGAAGTGACAGCATTTCCTGTGTTGTTTCAACTATCACAAATGTCACAGCCTTGTCAACATATTGCATTGCTTTAAGTTACCTGATAGCTGGTTTTGCTGTTCCTTCAAACTTAAAATCTTCTCAAAATTATACCCCATTTTAGTAGGCTATCCTTCAAGACTGAGCCCCATAGACTTCCATTTCCTTTTTGAGGTATCTTTTAAAACTGCTTCTAAGTAGAATGTGGGAAAAAAAGCTGTAGACATTATTTCCTTTTTTAGGTCATTAGACTCTAGAAAGTAAACTGTCCTTCAGGAAATTGAGCCAAAGACAGAAAAGTAACAGAAGTAGCAAAACTCTTTTCTGTGAAGTGTTTTCACCCCTTTAGGTGAAAGTATGGCCCTTTTTGCTATGTTGCTATGGGGCACATGATTGCAGTTATTTTAAGGCCATCCTTCCATTTAGATCCATAACCCACTCAATGGAATCATCTAAGTCTAGTCACACGTAAGATTTAAGAAATGATGGGACATCTGCTACACTGATGCACAGCACTTTACAGGTTTAAAATGACAGAAGAAGTTATGAGTATTATAGCACATGAATGCAAATTAAAATTACAAAATCTGGAAATTGTTAAGGTTCGAAAAAAATCGTGCAAGCAGCAAGTGTTTTCTGAAAAATTCTGCCCAATGCTGACAATTTAAGTGTAAATTACTTCAATTTGTAATGGCAACTTTTAAAATTGGTTGGGCAGTTAAAGAAGAGTTTGAGATTTGATAACTGATTGTCAAGTTGAATAATTCTAACAGTGTTAGGGTATCTGTCACGAATATTTTGATTTTGACCCATGTTAGATGACACTACAACTGTAAATGATATTTCTGCACAGAGGTTATGGTAAACTGCTAAAGGTATATGTTGCCAAAAGCATCAAGCAAAATACATAAAGGCTTTACATTTTTGTTAAGTCTAACTTTTGTACTTTAAATGCAGCTGCAAACTGTAGACAAACACTAAGTTTAAAGAAAGGATGATATTTTGAGATGAATAAACATAGGTACTTGCAATGGACAAGTGTAGCCCTTGTTGTTATCAAAAAGAACTCTAACAATATTTTTGAGTAAGTACCAGTTTTTCCCTTCAATAAATGTAGCTTCAGCTGGGTGTCAGATGTTCATGTAATCCATCATGTATAATCTAGTTATTGCCAGCAACAAAGAACAGAAGATGAACCAAGTGGAATGGCAGCCTCATAGCAAAGAGGGAACAATGTGTAATGGTAATAATGCAGCACTGAAAACCAGGTCTCCAGCTGAGTTCTCCTGCACTGGTTTCTGGTGGTTGTGCAGCCTCTTTGTTTGCCAGGCAGTCTGACACAAGTCTTCCCAGCCAAGGTTTCCATCAGCATCTCCTGGCTGAGTACCAACTGACAGACACAAATCAGAGAAGGTGAACTCCCACCAGTGCTGCAGGAGCAAGGTGACTGCCATAACTTCCCTCTGAGATGAAATTGTCACTACAGGAATGCAGATGTGTTCTGTGTTTTGTCAGCTAGGGACAAGAATCAAAATGATGGGGTTTTTTGTGTCCTCAGGTCTTGTCTCAGTGGTGTAGGGACTTGCTTCTACTGGGAACAGCTGCGGATTCTATGGGAATGATTTAGCCTAGGAAATGTAGAACTGTGGGGAAAGTTACTTTAACTAAAAAAAAGTAAAATAAATTATATAAACATTAAAAGTACTAATGGATGTTAAATAATGGGTAAAATCCTGGATGCACTGAATTTGGTGGCAAATAGCTATTGATTTCCATGGAGCAAGGATTGATCATTTGCTTTGAAGTCTACAGACGTATAATTTCTAACTTTGAGTTCAATCTTTTGCATAACAGCCATGGAATTTAAGCATAGAGAAAGCCTTAAAAACACACAGAAAGATAGAGACCTTCCCTGTGACAGCTTATAGCCATATTTTTGATGAAATGGCAAACAAAAGAAGGGAAAACCAGGGGAAATAAAGAGAACAATAATAAATCCATCTGCTTTTTAGTTATGGCAGTGTGCATAGCTTTGGGCTATTCTTAAAAGGAATTAAAAAAAACCCCAAACAACAGAATTTCAAAAATATGTGATCTATATATTTATGAAAAAAATTCTACCTTCAGAAGCATTGTAGAATGAAGAAAGATTGTGTGTTCCAAATCTACAATTATGCTGATGACAGAGGTGATGTGGAAATAAATAAGTATAAAGATGGTTAGAGCAAAAAACAGTCTGTAAGACCTGCCAGTTCCACTGTCAGTTCTACCAAGGCATTTTTTGTGTGGCCTTTTGCACGTGATCTCCATTTTTTTAACCATTAAAGAGTGTATTTAATGGTTACACCTGATTTTTTCATTTGGTATGTGGAAATAAAAATTAAATCCTGAGTTGAAGTTACAAGATAAACACAAGAAGAGCTTTCATCTAAAAGCCTGGGGTCTTTTTTTTCCCCCATGAATGTTCCCTGCCCCACACTCTGCTTAAATCCATAGTCAAAACCAAAGAATGGCACATGCAATTTGAGATCCACACAAAAGTCAAGGGCTGTTAGTGAAGTTCTGTGCTTGTGACCATCAATAACTGTCTTTGATTAAGCCCAAAGTCATTCATGTACTCTTATGATGGTTGAGAGCAGGATTTGTGTGAAGTATTCTATTTGTTAAGTAATGCAGTGGTAAATGAAAAATCCTTCTACCAGTAGAAAATATAGATTTATGGGAAATTTATTTCAATAGCTGAAGTGCTTACTGAAAAAAGAGTGATAGAATTTGGATAAAAAAAGATGTCTTTTGATCAAAACATGGTAATTGATAATATGTGATATAATCTCACATGGCAAATGATTCACTGGGATGTTCTTTGTAGCAATCAGCCAGTGCAAAAAGCATCCATCATTTCTCTCTTTTTTAGGTAGTGAACAGCACTTTAAAATAAACAAAAAGCCTCCCTTTTTTTATTTTTTTTTTGTGTAAAGAGGTCAAAATCACGTTGCATTATTTCTATGGCATAACAGCTTTTGGTTTGGTTAGTAATTTTTTGAATTAAAGTAATGAAGACAATCTTCATAACTTGGAATAAACTACAGTGCTTTTTGGTAAGGCCAGAGGAATTTTGTTTATGTGTATGATAGTTTAATGCCAAAAGCCATTGTTAGCTAAATTCATTACTTATGAAATAGCATGAACAACTCCTTCAGCATGCAGGTGTTCCTAGACATCAAGTAACTTAAAGAAGAGTTTTTGCTAGGAACACTTATGTACTACAGAACTGAATGCCCCAAAATCTCTATCTACTCCTTTCTTTGTCACTCTTGGAACAAGATGTTCTGCTGAGTCAGGAAGTATCTTTAAAGAACAAGTTATGTTCTTCTGTGTAAGTGAAGAACACAAGTCAACTTCAAAGTTATAAAAATGGTTTTGAAGAGAAACCATAAAACAAAGCATCACCATAAAATTAGAAGATTATTTGCACTGATCAAATGTCTGAATATTTTCCTTAATGGTCAAATAATTCCACCCACTTTACTGAACTGAACTTTTTTAGTATCCAGTTTTGGTTTATCCTTAGGAAGTTTAAGGACTTCATGTAAATGCCCTGATTCCCCTACGATGTATTTCTTGTTCTGTTTCTCCTAAAATACTTGATGGTTCCCATGTAGCAGAGAGAAAAAAAATGCACAAAGAAAAAAAATCAAAAGGATATCACACAGTTTGTTTCAGAAAAATGCTGGTGGTTCAGGCAGAAAAATAATTGCAAGTGAAAAATATGATAAAATGCTTAAGCAGATCCCTAAAACTGTGTTTCTTACACAGAAACCATTCTGAATAAAAGCCAAAATCAACACAACAACAGTTCCTGCAGGTACTTCTTGTGATGGACCCAGATTCTATATTTTGTTTTACTTTTAAAAACATCACCCCAAATGGGTAAAGAACAGCCTCACAGATTCTCTACCTTTGCAGAAGCACTTCAGAAGACAGATTAGACCCTAAAACAAGATTTTTTTTTTACTGATCTATTCCCTCTCTATCAAGCCATGTTAGCAACCAACTCTGATCACCAAAGTAAAGTAAAAGCAAAGTAAAAGTACTTCCATTTCAAAAGGATCTTATGCTATAACTATGTCTAACTCTCAATTCTATTATAAGTGGATATTTATATTGTATGTCAAGCAAAAAATCACAACAGGATGTGGGCTATTCGAAGATAACCACATGCCCAGTGGCTTTCCTTTTATACCCATAAATATTCATTTAAGATGATCCTTTTTCATTGAAGTCAGTGACAAAACTCCCACTCTTTTCAGTGGGAGCAGACTCAGGCATTAGTGCAAGGAACACATAAGTTGCTCTCTTCTTGTTATAGAAACCTCATGGAAACCTGTGGGATTCTTAAGAAAAGTCGGGACCAAAATACACATATTGAAGTGATTTAGTTTGTACGAATATGATGGGAAGTTCTTTCTAATCATACTTGAGCTGAATGAAAATCAGAACATCATCTGTTTGAGACTAATAATATTGCAACATATTCTTTCATCTCAGAGTGAAACAAAAGCTGAAACTCCTATTAAGAGTGTTGAATAGAATATTTCGAAAAAAATCAGTGCAGAAATGAGGAAATACTTCTAGCATTTTCACAACCGAAATATTTTCATATGGACAAACTGTAGCACTTTTCTTAATGCCCAGGTCATATGTCTTTGATGAAGCACCATCCACTTCATTTGAAAAAAGAAATGCAAGAGGGAACATTGGTATGAGACATATACAGCAAAGCAGCTGCAGAGGGATATGCAGTTCAGTACATGCTTATTTAAATTAAACATTTCAGATTAGTCCAGCAAACCAGAATATTTGGTTTCATATCCATCCAATTGGAGACTTCTTGGTCTTCCTGATAGGAAAATGGAGTGCACCTACACAATTGGTTTCTCTTGTGGAAAAACTCAACCAAAGAAATAAAACCAACTCTATCTTCTATAAGGATAAGAAGAAAGCAAGAAACACTTTAGTATACAAAGTCCTCAACCAGCTCTAAGGTACATGAAACCCCATGACAGGTGAGCAGGCCAGACTTTGGTAACAGCACCCAAAAGAAGTTGCTTGACTGCTGCCTGTAACTTTTCACAAGGCTAACAAAGAAGAAATTGGTTTTATTTCATGGCTTTTTAATGGACAAGAACTGTTATGAAATAAAGAGCTAGAAAAACTGGAATTAATTAGCATTTTTAAGAGGTTTTAGGTGGCCAGCCACTGACTTGCAAACCTTTGGGTTTTTTTTCATGTCTTCAGTAGACAATATAGCAAATGCTCGTATTTCTGTGACTACTGCTTTGATTCTTTCATCTGAACTAATGAAAAAATTTGTGTCCCAAGGATTATAAATCTACTGCCAACAACTGGCATTACATATATTTCTAGGTTATCCAAAAGGTCAGAAGAGAAGAAAACAGAATGGATGGAGTTTTCATTTGGTTATGCTCTGTGTCTTGGTGGAACAGGGAAGACTAATTCCTTGCCCTTAGGCCAGAGAGGGACTCTTATAGTAGCATAATATTGGCACCATCATATAATTTCTTAAATGCTATCTATATCTTAGCCCTATTTTTTTCTTAAACTCTCTCATCCTTTCTATACCTCTTCATTGCAAACACCTTAAGTATAAGGGAAGAAGGAAAAAAACCTTAACATCCAGACAGCTTGCAGCCACCAAAACATGAAGGCTCTTGTATAGTTAGACAGCACTGCTTCCCTTAAATTCCATTAGAATTCACAGACTGTTTGTGCATCCTGCAAGTCTAAGGCTGCCACATTGTCATGGTTTTCTTCAGCAAAAAGTGTTACATATGAATTTTTTTTTTGACACTTGTGTGAGATACCATTGCTTGTAACAGCTGTGGAGGTGTGTGCCTTTTGAGAGGCACCTGCAGGAGGTGGATTTCCAGAAAAATGTTCAAGTAGACGAATATGTGTATGTGTCCATGACCAACTACAAGAAATGGGAGTACCAGATGGAAATAATGAAGGATAAATCAAACATCCATGGGCTGTCTTCTTCAGCTGCTTATTAAAATTTATCTTCGCTCTTCCAGAAGCTACTTCTGGAGGGTGTAAAAGTTGATTACCCTTATAAATTTATGAAAATGATTGGCCTGCTTCTATTATTGATAAAGACCCTTCATTCCTTTGTTGGGAATATAACAAGTATAATAGAAATAAAACAAAAGTCAGAAGTTTTAGGCAATATCACTGTCAAAGATTATTCTCCTATCTTGGAGTGGAATGCTGATGCAATTGTTTCAAATATGCTTTTTCACACCATTAGAGCACTTCCTAATACAGGAGAAAGTTTCCAGGTAAAGTGTAACAGGATTCTGCCTCTTGTTTGCTGTCGTGTAGGTAATTCAGTCAGTAACAGCACTCTTAATAAATCTTGCTATGCCACTTAGTCTAAGGATAAGCATTTGTCAATAGTCCAGTCATCTTCTTGTGGCACAATTATGTGCCAGTTAGCTTTTTCATTCCATTGAAATTGCTCTGTTCTTTAGAGAATGCTCCTGGACAAATTATGTTTGGTCAGTAAAGAAAGTAGAGAAATTACTGTGTGGAAATAGCTAGATTAATCTACCTAGAATAAAACTAATGTGAAATTCACACCAACAGGGAGCAAATCTAGTACCATAAAAATATTTTGAAAGCTATTGCAAGGTTATTTCTCATGCTTCAGCACTTCTCTGTTTCAGCCAGAATTGAAATAGGAAATGCCAAAATACTGTGAGAAAGGCTGTTCTTGCACTACAGCTGACCTAAATGTGACAAGGAAGTCCTGCAAAGTCACAAGACAGACTGTTCTTAGGAGATTGCCATCTAATTTCCAGACTGGAAAAGTTTGGATGAGACAGGTAAACTCTGTAAACTGCTGAACTTCTGGATGTATATCTGAACTGAACCACCTAATCTTAGTGACTCATCTTTACTGAAGTCCACATTTTGCAGAGATGAGTACAAATAAAATAGCTTTACATTGGGAAAGAAAGGATGGAAGACAGCAAACTACACAAATCAAAGATTTGTTTGCATCATCCTTCATATTAGAACTGTACCATACACACAATTGTACAGATTATAGTGATTTAAATAAGGAGCATGTCCCTGAAATCACCGGAGTTAAACTGGTTTGACTGGGAGAAGATTTATGCCATACATACTTATGCCATATCTGTTCATGATGTGTACTTAAACTGCAGTCATACTGGGACTTATTCATCCATAGTATAAAACTCCATTGCCTCAATGATATTTCATTAGGAATAAAGTTGATCCACTAATCCTAGCTTGACTCATCTTTCTCTTTCATCACTGGCTGCTGATGTTGTACTGGCACCCTTCAGGATGGCAACTCTGTGGTGAAGTGGTGTTTATAGTCACGGTGGCTTAGCCTCTCTCAGACATATCTGTTGTTTATCTACAAGGCAAAGCCTGACTTGAAATCTACTATGGGTAATACGTAATGTAGAGCTTGAAAATGAAAGCTGTGACCTGATTTTGCTCATTAAAGAAACAGATGTGCTGTGGGTTGGCATGACTTCTTGCAAAGGAGTATTAAGTATTTCATGAATAAGCTTTAACAATTTTTGTGTCTTTTTCGTCAACCCAAAGCCTGAAAATGAACAAAGACGATGACCAAGGTGTTTTTTTCTCTTTAAACATCTAGTTTGAAATTTAATACTATTTTAATTACTTAAACCAGCAAATGCCTATGGTAATTTTCTCAACTAAATCATGAACTAAAGCAGATGCTTTTATGTGCATAACCTAGGAAATAAGACAGGGGAAAATACTTGAGTTCCATACTCAGCTTAGGAAGTCACTGGAGGTGGGAACTTTCAAGTGACTGGACCAAAACAAGACAAAAGTCAGGAAATTACCCCTGTGATGGGATTTCAAAGGCAACAGATTAGAAACAATGTCCTCTTAGAACTTGTCTAACTTTGGAACATACCATCCCAGAACACAGCTGGGGGACTGGAACCATCTCCAACCATCTACCTGAGATCCCCTGAATGATGGTTTTGTTAAGCACAATCCCCCAGAACACAAGGGTGTAGGTAAAGGGCAGTGAAAGGAAAGCAAGTCACAGCTGACTTTTCACTGCTCATGCCAGTGAGGAAGTCTTCATCCCACTGGGCTAATTCAGGATGCCAAAGGGGCATCCCTGGGGAGTTTTGTTCAGGCAGTGAATCCCATGTGGGTCAGACAGAGTGCTCCTGCTCCAGCCAGCATCGCCGTGGCCAGAGAGTGGTGCAGAGGGGAAGCAGCTCCTCGTGCTGAATGGCGCCTTTGTTCACCCCGCAGCAGCAGTTCCATTCTGCAGGCCTTGCAGATACAACAGTGGTTGTATGAGAGTGGAATGGAAATGAGAGGCTGGCTCCTCCAAAAAAGTCCTGCTTCTTTCCATTAAAAAGGCAAAGGAATTCTGGCAACTGAAAAACAGCCCTTGCTATCGAGCAAAATTTTCCTGCCTCTAATAGCTGGAGGAGCCAAAAGCACAAAGGGAAGTGCAAACACAGAGTAGATGGGCATACATTTTATAGACTGATTACCTCTCAAACCAGAACCAAAGCATGGTGGTAAATTAAAAGCAAAAAATCATTCAGTGGCTGGAAACTACCTGCAAAGCTGTAAATTTACCTAGACCCTAAGCAACAGAAGAATTGCTATGCATCCAGGAATGATTTATTTGTTAAACAAACTCTTTAGTATGTTCCACCTACAAAGGCAAACAGTTTAGCACTTGATCTGTACACCCTTTTTTCAGTCTCTTTCTGGGCCAAAATCCCCGTCGGCTAGTGAAAAAAGCTGTCATAACATGACCATAAACTGAGTTCTTTAAAGTTGGGGCAAAATATAGGATGTCCTATCATCCTCTAAGTAGAGGGAGGCAGTCTCCTTCTCCTGCTTCTGTTTAGTGGGAATTAGCCCATTAATAAAGAATCCTATCCTTTGTTTTAATAATTAATTTTGGGTAAGCAATATTCCAAGTTCTTTTTGATCATTCTCTTCTTCCACACAAAACATTTCTCATCTTCATAGTGACATAAGAGATCAACTTTTCTTTAGAAGTGAGGCTCTGAGACAGAGAAATCGGAACTGTAGAGCAAATGTGAAGCAGGAACTATACCATGCACTGTAACTGAACTTGTGGCCTAATTTGTTTTCCTATCCTATTTTATCTAATAAAAGGGCAGTTTGTTTGGCTTAGCAGAGCTGTTTGTTATTGTCATCATTGGTTTACTCAGCCACATAGCTGTGATTTGCTTGATTCTAATGCATGTATTCTAGTTGTAAGGATCATGGTATTTTTCCAGCTCTTAGTGGTTCCTCAGAATATATGATTTCTAAATTTTTCAGTTAAGAATACTCATGAAAAAACCTTCTGTCATATGGAAAACCTTACAATTTAATTTTGGAAATGCTTATGTTACCAGCATGTTATTCAACCAAGAATTCCCCTTGGTGTAAATAAATACAGGATGTAGTATAGATAGAACTCTTGCTTTGTATCAGTTCAGCCATAGGCTCCAGCTGTTGTTTGCTCAAGGAAATAAAGGCAAAGTAAGAATCTTATATTACCCTGCATAGCCTAAGCATTTCATTAGAGTAAGCAAAATTACAGCAGCAGTTCCTCTTTGCAACCTTTAAGTACTTATCAACATGTTGACCAGAGCAAAGGCATTCATCATCTTCAAGGAGGTGCTCAGTTGCCCAAAAGATCAGGTCATAAATATTTAACCATTCATAAGCTCAAAATAACTGAAACCATACTATTATGTACCTACAGGAAATGCCATTATAGTGAATGCTCTTAGTTAGAGCTGGATGGAGTGTTTAAGAAGAACTTTTTCTGCCCACTAGACATCAGCATTGTCAGTGAAGGTGAATGCGAAATTTGAACCTGACAAGGCAGATTTCCCAATGGGATTTCTGTGAAACTTTAAAGCTACAATCAAAAATAGAACTTTTCAGAGGTAACTGGTATGTTAGATGCTGAGCCTTGAAAAACTGGAACAGAGCAAGGACAAATGTATGCTGAATCAAGGTAGCTGCAGACTGCAACATGAACACAGATGTTCATAGTCATACCTGGCAAGTAGTAGCATACTAAGCTACATGAACATTGTGGCTATACATGGACAGAAGTTGAACTGAAATAACAAAACAAAATAAAATGGTAATATCAATTTTTAAAAGTACATCTAGTCACTCTTTCAACTTAATAGCAAGTTGAATGCTAAATATTTGTACCTCTTAAGGACACAAAGATGAAAGACTACCTGAAAGAATAAAGCAAAGCATTCTTCAAAAACTGATGCAATTAGTAATATATTCCTAATAACATCTGCTATAGCACCTAACACAGATAATTTTTGAAAAATTACAAGTTTTATTTGCTTATTACCTCTTGGGTGCTTTTCTACATTTGTTATTTACCTAGAGCCTGGAAAAGTAGAACAAAGCCAAGCCTTTATTTGCCTAGCAACCTATCAAGCAATTGCACAGAACTATTTTTAAGTCGGCCCAATGGCAGAACTTTTGAGTTGCGTGTCAAGTTTTTGTTTGCCTTGCTGTTACAGCAATAATAGCAAGGTGGGGTCTTATTCAGTCAGTAGGTAGGAGCCTAAAATTCTGAATGCTTCACTGTTTACCAAGTCACTGGACACATGAGTGCTGGGTTGGACCATATTTACCCAAATCCTGGTCCACTGACAACTAGGTGTGGCTTTATTGGACTGTTACTCATACAGCTTTGACAGAGAAGCTCAACTTCTTAGCTTCAGTGCTTTAAGGAAATTCTAGAGACATGCAGGGATGAACTAATACTTATTTATGGCAATATGTATTAATTGGGAACGTTTTGCTTATGGGAGCTATATCTGGATGCAATGACCAGAGGCCAGAAATTAACAGGCTGTGACAAAGGAAAAAAGATCTGTTTGTGCTAACTTTGTGGGCAGCAGTTAAATACAGGGAACATCTGTTTATCAAAGGCAATGTGCTGCTTCTAATTAAACCATCATCTTGCTCGATGCTAAATTAGTAACTAGGGATGCAGATCACACCCTAAACCAGACAAAATTTAGGACTTCTCTTTCCAGTCTGCTATACTGTCAGAGAAAAAAAGTTTTCCTGTTTCATATTTTGCATAGGTGCTGTCTAATAATTGTAGATGTGAGACTGAGACATTATGTAATGCCATTCTTACTGCAAGGTATGTGTAAAGCTACAGCTTAATAACTAATGGGAAAATTTAACTGAGTAGGAGCTTAGCTGCTGCGACCTTTAACCAAGGAATGTTGTCATATTGTTTACCATGACAAGAACTTTAAACTGCTCTGAAGAATGATGAGCAGTTTGAAGTGGCCTCAGTATTAGTTATGATAATAAGGCCTGAGCCTTGGAAAGAAGTTACTACAGCTCTGAATGTCTCATGTCTGTCCTTCAGCTAAACCAGTTTCAGGGCACGGCTGATCTATTCCAAAAGCATTATGACATTTCCAAGAAAAAAGGAAAACATTTTTTTTAATAGTCATCATCCAAAGCAGTAAATCATGACAGAATTCCTTTTTTAAAATCCCAGTATGGTTATTCATACAGATGACAAAAAGTTATGGCATCTGTATTCTGCTCTCTAGCAGTATTTGGCAGGCAGGTGTGAAGTTTGAAAGGATTTTAGAAGGCCTCTGTTTTGGCAAAGCTGATATTAAATGGCTACAGAACACAGTAAACAATTCCCTTTTCCCTTTTCCTCACCATGTGAAGTATCTTCCATAGCCAAACCTACAATAACACAGACGGTCATAATACAGAACATATCTTAAGGGTACTACATATCCAAGAATTTAGTTTTCAAGATGTTGGTATAGTCATTAATTTTGACAGTATGATGTCCTGATCTAGGGCCTTTTCAGCCTGCTTTGGAGACTGCCTGCATTGGGCCCTAGCCAAGCAATGGCAAACAGCCCCCCCTCCTCTGCCTCCTATTTTTAAAAGAATAAGTCTGTCTTGAAGCAGCAGCCATATACAAACCTAGTATTGCCTTTTTTCCCCCTGTTGTTGTTTGTAATGACAGCATCCAACCAATATAGGCAGTATTTGTCTCAGTAGGGTCAAACCTTGGGATCCCAAACAATTACTGGGGTTTTTTTTCTTATAGCCATGTGTCCATGTGCCCATAGCCATGATGATCAAGGTACCATTTTCTACCCATGCTGGAATTCTCGAATTTATTTGCTGTTAAACCAATGTCTGAATTTGTGTAGTTTCTACTTTTTTTTTTTTTTTCAATTTCAAGAAACCATAATCTGATACCATTTGAGAACAGCTCACATAGTATTAAAAGATCCTTTTAACAATATCTGGAGGGCATAAAAATGTGCTTCACAACTATCATGTATGAATAATTTTACCTACTAACTAGTGAAATCTTTACTCAGCAGCTGCTCTGGTGTTCACAGACCATGTTTCAACAGACCTTATAGGCTTATTTAAAATCAGATTTTTTTACTGGACTCTGTTGATCTGTTTTATTTGCAAATACTCCAGAATGTCTAGGCAGAATCATAAAGCCTCTTCCATCCTTGTATTGTTTTACATATCACACCTTTTTTTTTTTTTTTTCAAGTTGAAAAAGAATCTTCTCTCTTGGACACAGTTTACAATTCACTATTTAGGTTAGCATTCTTCTCCCATTAATACACCTCCTTCTATAAATGAGAAAGGAATAGTAAGAACAAATAAGGTGAAACTTTCCAGAGATTAAGGCTAAACTCATCATCTCGGTGAGCATACTGACAATTATAAATTATTAATGTCTGTGAGGTATGAAGTATTGGCCTCCACTTCTCATGAAAGAAAGGTGCTATAGCCTGAATTTGAAGTATCCATGGACCATTTGGTTTTGAATTATAACAGCATTACTCTACTACCTCTTTGACTGCTTCATGACAGCATTTTTTTTTAACAAACTCTCCATATCTGTTGAACAGCTTTTCATACTAATACTCTCAGGTTGCTAGTTCAATGACTTTGATTAGACACATCTTTTCTCTTTACAGCTCATCACCCCAAAATATCTGTTTCTTTGTTTTGTTAGATTTTTTTATCTGGTCTTTTTTTGCATTCTGGTACTATCTGCTGTTCAGAAATTACTCAGAGCCACAGAACTGAAGGACATCTGCTTCATTAACCATCTCAGTTCTTACTAGTGTACACTGGGTAATTTAAGTCTCTGCACAATATTACAACTCATTCTCACTGGCTTATGCTAGAGCTTTATAAAGGTGCTGTGCCTCAAAGGGTTAGCATATATGTGTTTACTGAATATCTTGCAATGGAGAATTCACAAGGATGCAAACATGAGATCCTGAAGACAAACATGCTATTTATTTATTCCTAGAAGTACATGATAGTGGCTCAGAATTGAGAAATACCTGAATATTAAGTTTTCATAAAACAAAATTTTACCTTTGTTCGATTGATCACCAAACATCTTTTGAGAAGTGGGATCTGGGTGGAGTGAAAGGTGAGAAAACATACTAGAACCCTGAACTTTTAAATGTCATATGGTCCAGGAACTAGGTGGATGGTTGGCAGCATTAGAAATAGTAAAGTTTGTGGTAGGCAGGGTTAATAGCAGAGTTTAGGAAAATCTTTTTATATATAAAAGCCTGTCTAGATGTTTTCTAAGGGTTAAAATGGTAACTTGATTCCATAAGATGCATTTACTACCATGCTTGCTATTACTTCTCTATTGGAGAAGATATTAGATATGCTCAACAGAGTACTGCATGCCATGAACTGTTTGTGTGAATCAAAATATATATTTTTTTGTTAATCTTTAAGGGATAGTATTGATTTATCTCATAGAAATACAAGCTGCACAAAAGGCCACATAAAACTGAATAGATAGGATTTCTGAACAGCATCTGAATTTGTGAGAGCATTTCGTGTTGCTGGTGTGACAAGGATACACATACAGAAACATCTACCAAAATATATACTGGAAAACATGCTGATGGATAAACTTTCCATAAATATGCTAAGGAGTTAAAGACAGGGTTGAAAAAAGCCAAATAAAAAGCAGGAGATGGCCAAAAAGTCTCACGTGAGGACAGGAAAGAGCATGTTCAAAGCAGACAGGAATTTATTTGAAAAAAATGGTAAACTCTTTCCACAGTTCAAGCCTGAACGTTAGGAGATTACTGGTATGCACCACCAATCTTCTACCCGATGCTACAAATGCATGGATCACTCCAAGAGGTAGGCAAGGCAAGAATAAGTAGAGAAAGAGTAGAACAGCTCTACTGAAACTCTCCCCATGCTATTTGTACTCTTGATGAAGTGAGTGGTTCAAAGAAGGAAGAGTGTTCATGACACATCTGGAGAATATGAAGCATTTGTTTAGCATTTGGTACTATGTAAAGGCACAGAAAGCCATGGAACTTAGGCTGTGTTTGATATTTACTGGAAAAAGAGATGCAAGACCTAACATAAGATTTGCTACAGGAATGTAGCAGCAGATCAAAATACCCAACAGCAGAGAGAAACCTTACCAAATAAGTATTTAAAGAATGAAAGTTGTTTATAAACACAGAGTTCATCACTGTTCTGTACACAGGAAGCAAGCTTCTACATAACATGCTCCAAGCTAATGCAAGACAGCTTTGAAGGTTATAAGAACCTCATGCACAATCTTTTCCTATCACTGCTGCACGTATTCCCCTGTTTGAAACAAAAAGTTAATCACACTTAGTGGCAAAGACAGAGACATCCTTGTGTGCTCCTTGGGTTTGACAATGAAATGTCTTACCCAGTGGCTGAGAAAGAGCTGGACAAGTGTTGCATGCAGAACCCAGTATGATGTCTTGGAAGTCAGAGAGCACTGACTGGACTGCGTGGCCTTTTTGTTTTGTTTTGGTGGGTTTTGTTGGGGGTTTCCTTCAGGTTCTGAACTATAGCTTTTTCAGATCTTTCGTAGGCAAAAGAAATGTTTAAATGTTTATACAAAGGGAGCAGAGTCCATACATTAGAGTCTGAGCACCAGGATTTCTTACCACATCTCTTTTAGAAATGGCAGGCATCAACATGAGTTCAGCACGTCTGTAGAGGTTGATGACTGACTCAAAGGATATTATTATCAGCTGTTATCAGAAGATGTGAAACTGATTCTGCATAATAATCACTAAGCAAAAGCTGTCTATTTTACCATGCACTGAGGCAAAAGCTCAAGCTGGAGGATATCTCTGCACTGAAATACAGAAAACATGCCTGGATAACTCAAGCAAAAATGAATTTCAGTAATGTAGTAGGTGCCTGCATTTTCAGTACCCAAAGTAAGCCCAGAGCTCCAAAAGTAAACCCAAAGCTTCAAAATGCAACTGTGTCCATTCCTTTCAAAATAAATACATTTATTTTTCTTACTAATAGGCTGAAATGCACAGGAAACTATGAGCTCAAAATTGTATTAACCAACATATCAGTGGTGAAAACACAAATGCTCATACACTCAGCACAATAATTACAGTATTCCTTCCTCTCGTGTATTAAATATAATTTTATGATGGGAAAACGGTGTTATATGTTAACAGCTTTTGGTACAATGAAAATATTTTTATTTCTTTATTTCTTCCCATGATAAACCATTTTTAGCATGATAGGTGGCTGTTGTTGTTAATGTCAAAATTACAACTAAAGAACCACTCAGTCAAAGGTATTACAACTAAGAAATCCTGCAAGCAGACATCTGCAAAATGTAGCAACAAATTTTGTACCTCAGGAGGACCCATCAGCTAAATTTTTTAACCTTTACTTATTTGCTAACAGAATTATATACATCAGGTAAAGATTTTCAGTAATGCTAGTAATTTCACCTTTTACAACTAGTGTGTGTTTTAAATGAATCTGCAAAGAAGTACAAGTTTAAAAAATACTTGGCTGTATTGAATTCTGTTTCTGAAAAGCTAAAGGGAAGATAAGGCAGACCTTATCTCAGTTATCCATCCTGCTTAAGTTTGTCCATCAAATAATTTTATCCTGTTTAGCAGAGCAGTGCACGTTTCTCCCATCAACACTGATACTCTTAAATGTTACCCGTGTGTTGTCTGAAACTGCAAGTTGATAAATCTCTTCTTTGGGTTTCTACCTACTACAAAAGTCTCTGAGCAAGAATAATAACAACATTTTAAAAAACATACTCAAATATGCAAATCACTTCAGCAACTTTCAGCTGCGGAGAGGTAAGCATGTAGTCAACCAGCTGCCTCTGCTCACAGTAGGGGCAGGGAAAGAGAGAGATGGCAATTCATTCCATCTGTGCCAGACACTTATCTTCAGATGGGATGAATCACCCTTTGGGAGTCTCTACCTCTCTTCATTTACTACAGAAGTGCAGATGACTAGCTTAGACTCAACGCCTAAATTTAGACTGCTAAAATTAGACAGGATGCATTCCACTTTCATTCATTCATTTAATTAATCCAGTAAAAAGAATGATCTATTAGTTGTACTGGAAAAAAAAAATGGTGCAATTTTGTTGGAAGCTGTAATAATACTGTCCTGCCTTGAACAGTCTGGAGTTTAGGCAACGTGTGGGTGAAATGAAGCATCATCACCTTTTTTACACACAGGGAATTCAGGACGCAGAACGACCATGTGAATCACTCTAACTTACAGTAAAACTTTGTGTCAGAGTAAAAAGACAGTGTGAGAGCACAGAAAACATTAGTCAGTCCTTGTGCAGAGCCCTTGTATGTCAGTTCATAAATAGATACTATGTATGAAGCAAAAGTTCTGTGCCTTTACATGTCCACGGATTTGGAAAACATGGCATTATGCTTTCAGATTTGAAAAAAATGAGTTATCTCATCATGTTTTACATTTTATGTTTGGCAATGGATAGAGGTTATTAATCATAAAGATTAATAAATCATAAATCATAAAAGATATTTACTGTTGAGAAAATGGCTTCCTGAGTCTTATTCCATTACCCCTTGAGAAGGTATCTGGTAAATACATAACATAATGAAGGCCTATAAATCAAGACTATAGTTATTGAAGCAATAATGTTTGTTGTAATATTATTTGGAAATATGTGAAATTAACCTATTTTAAAAAAAGAATTATGTGCTTTTTAGGATCTTTGTTCCAGTTATTAATACAGAACAATGCTAAGGCAATAAATAAAATCAGGATCTTGAAATCAAATTAACTAAGGCCTTTTGGCTTAAATACACAAATCCTAAGAGAATTCCACTGCCATGTTCCCACTCCAGAATGATTCTTATAAACACTGTCTCATGTGAATACATTTGTTCATGTGTGCATATATGAGGCTGTGTGTGCTTGTATGGAAGCATACATACACATGTATATAAGGGCATGAGCTTAATGTGAGCTATACATGCCTATTCCAAGCTCAGTTAATAAATCCAGGAGGCACAGAAGAGTTTCATTCCTTTCAGGAGAGGAGAGAGAAGTGCCAGAAACTTTCCTGCTATCTTATATAGAAAATGTTTTAGAACATTTGTGGAATTTTCAATTTAAGATATTCTGTATAATAGAGATAGTTAGCAGATGTGAAGACATTTTGGCCTTACTCATGTCCATCTTTGATTTGGTCTGCTGCACACCATATTTAAAAGGCTGCCATGTGCCATGTTGATAGAAAGTCATAAAAAATAAAATATTTTCTTCTTCAAATATGAAATTTTATAACCTGCTTTGTTTCATTTTAATCATTTGTGTGTGTTTTATTGTTCACAGTAAACATAACTTGCACGGGCAAATGGTGATGATCACAGATTTCTAGAGAGGATACACTATCAAATGAAATATAGCAGTTCTCTGTTGTTTACTGTAATATTAGAAATATGTTCTGGACTGTATTAATATGTAAAAATAGATATTATTTTTTCACTCCTGCTGTCCAGACTCTTCTAATGGTCTGTCAAATAATTTACTTAAACCAAGATTAGTAACAAAATGACAGTGGCACGGTGTATGGTGCCAGTCTGAATCTTTTCTTTGAATTGCCTAGGAATATCTGAATATTCCCAATGTATAAGGTAGATGAGTTGCATTTTGTCAGCCGAATTGTGTAAACCAGTGGATCATTTGCAGAGTGACACTGAAACTGAGTTACAGTGGAGACAGGCAATCTTTCCTCACATCTATTACGTGCTGCTACAAGCACTATCTTGAAGACCATGTGATAACAATCAGCTTGGCCAATAAAGCTTACTTTTACTCAAACACTGGTCAGAACACATAGTGAAAGGTGGCTACAATCATAATAAGCCTGTATTTGTGCCTTTTTATACTAGTAGTCCTAACGATTGCTTGGTATTTTTTCTTTGCTCTGCTACAGGCAGTGTAGTGACTGATACTGTCTCCCATTACTTTGATCTTTTTCTTCAGCATTTTTTACATTACCACAGACAGCTGTTTTTCTAAAATAAGTGCCACAAATATTCTGTTTATTTTTCTATCCTCATGATCTTTGTAACTCAAGATAAAATAAAATAAACATCTATACTCTCAAAGATTCAGGGAAGTTTCCAGCTGAAGCCAAACATGAAGATGTAGGATCTTCTGGTGTTCTCTCTACCTCTCTTAAACTTATCTTACCTTGACTATACTTAATATTTTTTCATATAATTTTGATATCTTGATGTATATCATTGTATTGCTGAATAAAATATCTTTTCTCCTTTGTTTGCTACCACATTCTCACAATGTGATAGCAAATTCACATTTCAGAATACACCATCTGTTACTCCTCTTTTGCTAGGAGGGTCCAGTTTTGCAGTTACACATAGCAAAACTGCAAATTCATCTTTGTACCAATAAGACCTTGATATCCTAACAGGCTCTGAGATACTTTTTTTTTTGTCAATTTGTCCTTTCTTTCACTGATATCAAACATACAGTAAGTAATTTCTTTTAGAAGTCAGTAAAATGTCTCTATTCTCAGATGTTGCCAACAGAACTATTTCCAATCGCCCACCAAAAGCCATTTTTACATGTGTAAAACATGATGGCTTCAGTGACAGTGAACAATTCTGGACAAACTCTTTATTTTAGGTGAAAACAGTCTGCATCAGATACTGGTGTCACTATTGTGGTTATTAAATTCCATAATATAGGTGAATAGATAATTTAAAAAGTCACAGTATTGGAAGAAACAAAACCACAAGTTATCAAGTAAGTGAAGAGATTCCAACAGAATACAGTTATTTAAGATGAACTGAACAGAAAAAATACCAACTCTTCCATATCTTCTCATCATAATGCATCACTATTGATTCAGTATTGGCAGATGTGAATGTTCTGGAGTATACAAAGTTTTCTTAAGAACCTGTAACACAGAAACCCCCTACAGCCTTACCATGGGCAGACAGGTACCCGTGTTCCACTCCAACCCCTTTTGGACTGGGATTTGCAGTGCAAATACCCCAATACCAAATTGACTGTGCTCTCTAGGGATTTGAACAACTACTACACTAAGCTTTAAGCTTCACTGTTAGATCTTTGCTCACTATTCCCTATCTCTAGTGGCTACCTTAATGCCATTTTTCTCAAATTTTTGAATCGCAAAAGGGCCAACTGCAGTATTTTTCTTCCAAAAGAAGAAAAGATGACTTTCTTAGTTCTCAGACTTCTGAAATCAAAAATTCTATGCTAATGTTACAGTCCTTCCTTGGTATGCTCTACATGCAATTCTTACTTGCTCATAGGTGAGCTTTTCTGGGGTCACATCTGACTGCTCTTTTTCCCAAGCAAAGTGTACTCTGAGATCTTTTCAAATTGGAGGGAGTACAGACAAAAATCCATGAAGAATTAGCTGAGGGGTAAGAAACATGACTGACAATAACTGATTTGATATATCACTCAATTTAGTTTCTCAGAAAGTAGTTGGACAGAAGATATGACTGTATATATAAAAAATACATTTATAGACGATAGTAGCTATGAATAGTTATTTCATCTGATGAAGAAAGCTAAATAATCCCTAGATAAAACATAGTAGACTATTAAGCTAGACACTTACTTCTTAGAGTTCTCTCTTTTCATGAAAGTTATAAATATTATGTTGAAAATACACACGTAAAAATAAGTCTGATGATGTCTTGATGATAACAGCTCAGACTAGATGATGTAATGTCTTCGAATTTTTATACCACTGAAAAGAAATGTAGGTTTTGTAATATTACATGGGGGTCAGAGAAAATTAATTTCACCCACCATTAATGATGCAGTACCCATGATCCTCATCACTATACACAATGCAGATTACATAACATGAGCCTTAACAGCAATGGATTGCTGTCAGATCTGCTCAGATTAGGTCAGACCAGCTCAGATCAGACCTGATCTTCTGAAACTGTAAAGCACTGATTTATTTTCTGTTTTAGCATCTACTTCAGATAGAGAGACATTTGGAGAGGATCATAATCCACCAAAAATCTAGTCTTTCCACCCTCCAGCTCCCCCTTAAAACATGTTTTCAATCTGGCTTAGGAAAAGATGAATTTTCATTTGTAATCTTTAGTGTCTATGAACACTCCTAAACAAGAAACCATTTTCCTTAGTGTAAAGGACACAAGAATTTCCTAAATTGTATACCAAGTGGAATTTTTTAACAAGAAAAGATTGTTACATATTTCTAGGGGTAGGAAGATGCACAATTGTTCATCCATTCTTTTGCTACAATGCACTTAAGATTATTGAACTTCTTTTTAGAAATATCCCAAATGATCTTTACTTTCATTCTTGAAGATTTATTAAGGCTCCCCTAAAATTTTTATCTAGAGTGTCTTCTCAGACAGGAAACATGACACTAAATTCTCCTGTCACTTAAATAAGGACATTAAGATTATTAATAGATGCACCCTTTATGTTCAAGGCGTTTGTCCTTTCTACTAAATCCTGCTCACAACTTTTCTGATTTAACACTGACCTACAATACTGGTTCTTTTCCTGAAACCAGACACTATTTTCTGTCAAGTTTTCTGCTCAAAATTCATTCAAGGTTGTTAAGCCTAAAATTGAGGAGTTTAGTAATTTCTGGGCATGATTTCACTTGTTTATGTGTTTTCAATATCTACAATTTGAAAATATTTTATAAGAAAGCAGGGAATGTGAAGGAAATATAACAGCTAAACATGAGCTGAGCTGCTCATTCACAGACAAAAGGGAGGCATAATCTTCTTTTGCATTCACCCCTGAGCTCAGTTTTAGAGAAGATGGTCCAAAAGGAAGATGGAGGAACAACTGAAAAGCAACTGACTATAACCCATTCCTCTCTACCATGATGCTTTCCAGTTCCATATTATCACTTACAAAAATCTTTGCCAAAGCAAGTCCTGTTGGTGCAAGACATGACTAACAGGAGTTTTCCTAGTGTAAATCTGTTAATAGCATAAATAATGGCAAATGCACTGTCTTCTGATCAGCTCTGACACAGAAACAAGCCAAGACAATTTTGTATTTTTGCTTTCTGGGAAAAAAAAATAATTCTTTAGACTGCCCGTAGTCACAGATAAATATATGAAAAATTATAATGGATTTTCCACATTTGCAATCCTTAAAATAGAAATCTTTAATATATCACAGCACCAGATGACAGAGTTAACTCCACCTGGAGAAAGTGCTGATATTATTCTCAGTTCTCAGAAATTCTTTTGACCTCCTTGTCAAGAACTCATGTAAACCATAAAAACACATATTATGCATACATTCACTCTGACTTTTCTGGTTTGTAGATAAGCTACAACTTAAAGTAATCTTCTAGAAATTATGCTCTGGATGCATTTTTATGCATAGACGGTGATCTATCATTCAGAGCTCACTGAGAGTATGAGATGGTATGTATTTTGTATCTGAAATTATTGATTCTACAGACTATAGGATAGTCATCTGTATGAACTGGTAAGTTTTCATTTGTTTTAGAATCAAATCTGTGCAACTAACACCTGCAAAAATAAATGAAAGATGTAATGTATTAAATGAAATTTTAACACTGTGATTTAGTAGTCATAGCAAAAGGAACACTGACCAGAACGTGTACGGTGTATACAAGAAAACCTCAGAAAGCAATAAAACAATCTGAATATTAGTTTTTGTCCTGGAATATAAAAAGCTTGTAACTTTTAACACCAGAAAAGGCCTCTACCCACTATATTTTTCTTGGTCAGGTCTGCTACTTAATGCACTTTGAGATATTAGAATGACAGGAAATACAAAGGAAGCCAAACTTCCTCTGAAGCCTTGCCATTTCAAATATGCAGAACACAGATATAATGACAAAACAAAATCAATACTTCTGCCTCTGATTTCTCAGGGCAAAATCTATTTCCTAAGCCACTTTTGAAAGCCCTTCAGTTTTCACAGTTGTATTTATGGCACATAGTACTCCACGAGGAGCTGGAATTAGGTGTGAGAGAGTGTTTGCTGGCATAAAAATATATTACCACAGCTACTTATTTATACTTTTGTCCTGTGTAACAATCCTAATGTATAAGTCCACCTCCCAGTTGTGCTTGATGCTGTTCAAACACAAACCCAAAGCAATACCTTTCCCCAGTTTAAAATGTAATGATGAAACAAGAGGTAAGAGAAGTAAAAGTGAAACAGTGAGACAAATGTTCTTTAGAAAGACAGACAGCAGTTTCAGCCACTGACCCACATCCCAAAAGAGGATAATACATGAGCATATATGACCATCTTTGGGTGGCCATGAGGACTTCCTCTCAAGCCCAAGAAACAGCATGAGATAAAACACAGGTATGTAAACATGCAAAAAATATTTCTGAATCAAATGGAAAACTAATGTTGTGGATCAGTTAAAGGCAGGATCCGTGCCTCGGGTTGTGAGGCAGGGCTTATGAAAAGCTTGAAAACCACAGGCATATTATGGTTAGCATAGAAGCTTAGACATGGTCAAGTGCTGAGCTAGGGAAATGTTTTTGCAGAAACATTCTATGTAAGGGTTCAGCTGCTAAAACTTGCATAAGGAATAGAGTGAGAGTGACTCAAATCAAAAAAATGCATACAACATGATGGGAAAGGGGCAAGAGTTTGTTGTATGAATGAGCAGAATAATATTGATCATGCAGAAAAAATGAGCAAAACCTAAGCACTGAACTAATATGAAAACTTCTAGAGAGGTCAGAATTGAAGAAAATGCTCAGGTTAACAGCTTGAACAGTCAGGATGTGGCATGGCTCATGACGAATGACAAAGGAAGTAGCGAGGAAGGCTGTGGGGAAGGAATAACAAATTCATGTTTCATCATTTTGAGTTTGATCTGAACCTCCATGGATACAACAAGGTGAAATTTTAGTGTGCATAAGAAATAAATTTGTAGTAAACAAAAGGCAGGTAATCAGTGTGTGCATCAGTGAAGCAAAGTGACTGAGTTTGTGCTTATGTGTTAGACTGCCCTTAGTTAAGGTGCAAAGTAAGAAGAGAAATTGATTTGTGAAAAGGCTGTTGCTGAGGGCATATGAAGAATGTCTTGAGAGCATGCAGCTCCAAGGAACTCTCACTATACCTGTCTCAAATAAGTAAAGAGAGGACAGGACCTCAAGAGGCACCTGGCTGTCAAGTCACAGGGAATGAAGTATTAATGTGAATCCTGAGTTTCAACTAGGAAGATGCAAACATCCCTTACCTGGGAGGACACTCACCTGAGTGCCACGGCAAGAAACTGGAAGAAAAATTATAAAGCTTTAGTTGTTTAGATATGATACATGACTATTTGTTGAGCTCAGCAATAGAAGATGAAGAACATCAAACAGTTGGTTAAGCACCTAGGACAAAACAAATTTTTTGGATGGGAAGTGTATGCATGACTCTATTGTGTATGAGACACTGAAGGTGGGAGTAGGTGGGATGGGAAGGAGATGAGACACATGCACTGGGCAGCAACATGAAGGAAGAGACAGTCAGGCATCAGACTTCTATTTCTGCACAAGAGAGACAAAAGGTGAAAGTGTAGAAAGATATGCTGAGAAGGTAGGCCAAAGAAAGTGGAAAGGTAGCTTTGCATTTTGTTATTGTCCCCGTTTTTATGGGAAAAGTTGTAAAGACATCAGAGAAAGAATTAAAACAATAAATTAAAATGTGTCACCTGCAGCTCATATTGTAGATCTGTCGTTTAATTAAACTGAAAAAGTAGTCAGTCTTTCCAAAAGAAAGTGTAGCAAAGATGAAAGAACAGTGTAATATGAGAAAGTCTGGGATTCAGCTTGGAGCTACTGAAGCTCTTTGTTGAATCCTAAAGACTTTTAAGTCCTGATAAGGTGTTGGTTTGCAGAAAGACAGAATAGGGAAGAGAACGCAGAAGACAGAGAAAAGGAAGGCATCAACTTGGTCTTCTTGGTGTGTTCACATAATGCAAAGTTTATTCAAAGACAGCTCTATCAAAATCTGAGGACTAAGACTAAAGGGAACAGCTGCCTCGACCAGCCTCCCAGCAGGACCTCTACCAAGTGCACTGCTATGTTATCACAAACATCTGCTCTCTCAAAGAAATATCTTGACATCTTTGTTAGTACACATCTTCAACATATTCAGTAAGGAACTATTTGCAACATGAATAAAATGAATCAATTATCTGAATGATACATGTTTTCAAACTTCAGTGTGAAGCTGTCTTCCCAAATTTAGTGATGAGCATTCTAGTGGTGCTATATCCATACCTGATTCAAACCAATGCACTACATATTCAAGCAATTCAGGCATCCACTTAGCAATGACTTACATTGAGATTCTTACAACAGATTCAGGAAACAAGAGTACCTTAACTACCAAATGTCACAGTGATAAATTCAAGGGAAGAAAAGGTATTATGCTTGTATTAGGTATATAAACTTAGCTCCTTCTGTGGTCAAACATCAAGGCTTTCCAACCATTCTGGAGGTAGATGGGCAAAATGCTGAAAGCAAAAGTGGAAAAACTCACGGACTTGTAAATTAAGAAGAGCTTGAAATGCATTTGGCTTTACAAGTCAGTACCTCTAAGTGTGCACTTAAGAATCTGCATTAATTCTGTTGCACAAACTACAGTCAGGACTAGTGTCAGGACAAACTATCCTAATTAAGCATAAATATGCCTGAATCCTACTGTATATGCTATTCTTGGGCTTGAATAAATGATCAGCTATTTTAGTAACTTCCAAGCTAACTTCTAAAGTAACTTTTTTTTTTAAAGTGGTAGAGTTTTAGGCACTCAAGTGTACTGATGGCTTTACCTTTTTACAAACAAAAACTTGCCTGAAAGCTAAGCTATTTATTCCTTTAAAAGGGAGAATGTCTACTATTTAATTATTCTATATTCAATGTGACAGACATTGTAACAATTAAAAGTAGCCTTGACACTGTCAGGGATTTCTACCACATACCATATGAGAGAGGACAGAAAGATTGAAGTCCAAGTCACAAGTCTAATCTCAAGAGCACTATCATCCATGGGCCTTTGATGTCAAAGGAAATCCTGGTAAGTACAATATATGCCAAAGATACAAAGTCATGCAGTAGTCATGCAATAGGCTTCATTTGTTATGGAAAATTTACACAGTTCTAAGTAGTAAATTAAATAAATTAGTTATGATGAAAAGTTGCTCTGCAATAATGCTGTTATGTAAAAGTTTCAAAAATGCATGTGCAGAAAAGAGCATGTGCACTTAGACATTTCAAGATTAAACTCTAGTTCACTTGAGATAAGATCTCTAAAGGTTCTGCAAACACCTTACTCCGTTACTGTAAGAAGCAGTTCTTTCTCTCTAATTGAAACAATGGTTGACAGGACAAAGGGAGCAGTGAAAGATTACAAAATAGCTCTGAGAATCAACTTATCTGTTGTAAGATCAGCAGAGCTTCCTATCCAGAGATAGGCACTATCTAGTTTTTCCTTGATCCGTCATGAATCGTGGCCTGGTAACTTGTGCTGCATCCATTTCAGGTCAGTTTTTATTAGATGAAAACATTTAATTACAAACTTGACTGATGCAATATTTTTTTTGTACAAAAATATGACATCAAAAGCTTACATACATAATGTGTAATTTCAGGCACTGCTTTCCCACTGCTATCTCTACATGTATTTACTGTCAGGATTTCCTCTATCTGAATAATTCTATCTATCTGTAAGGCAAAAGTAGCCACTTCGAAAAAGTTAGCTAAAGATGCTTTCTTTTGAGAAGTTTTTCTAATCATTTCCCTGTTCATGGGATGCTTTCTGCTCCATGTCAATCAGGCTTCCACCCTTCTCACAGAACACCTTCCTTCTTCTGGAACCTGCCCGGAGAAGTCTTTGCTGGGAATATTGTGCAGCCAAGACATTCTGGGTTAGAGTCCTTATCTTACCACTGCACATTATTTACTTGCCTAAATATAAATGTTTATTTTTCTTCAAAGTTTCCCTTATCTTTCCAGTAATATTAAAAGGTCAGAAAACCTAGCCTACCTCTAAGAGGCACAAATGAAAAGCTCTGATTATGCATTTCTGGCCAAGCTTTAGCTCAAGATTGAATATGTCACATTCCTCACCTGGTGAAGCTCATAGCATGTTTGAACAGACCACAGAATTGGGGTTTCCTGTTAGAGCTGTCTGTGTCCAACTGAGTCCTGCAATAATCATGGGAGATTCCCTGATTCCCTAGTGATGTCAAGTCATTACCATAACAGAGGTCTCTGCTAACATGAGGCAGCTCCTCCTCCACTGCATGTGGCACCAGAAGAGTATATATCATGCTATCATATGCAGGGCTGGATATTTCCAAGAGCTTTCTGAACTGGCACAGCTTGCAGCATAAAGAATTTTTTTTATTTATTTATTTTTATTTTTTTAACTGCATATTAAACCTATTAAGACATAAGGACTGTTTGTGTTGACTTTATGAAGCCCCAGTTGTGTGCCACTGGGTGTTGGCTGAAAGCTATCATATTTATCAGCCTAGCAGCATCTGAGAGTACTGATTTGGGTGATTAACATCTACAGCTCCACAATAATATAAACCAGCATTATCTTACTGGCACTTCCATGTTTACTTTGCAGTCACTCTGCTTTTCTGGTGGAGCACCAGAAAAGCCAAACATGGAGCAATTTAGTACACGAGTTACACTGCAGGCCCACATGTGGAAAATCTTTTTTTTTTTTTTTTTTCTCTTTGATCGTTATCCAACTTCAGTCACAGCAAACATGACTCAATATGTAAAAAACCGCTTCTAATAGGACTTAAAACATACAACAGATTATACAACCAAATTTACCTCAAATGGTTTAGAAGTTGCCTAGCTACGGGATTGGAAAGGTTGAGGAACTCCCTGCTACAGTGACAGGAAATTAAGTTGCTGAGCACTTGAGGACTGAAGCTTCAAGCTCCACCTAGTGACATAACTTCACCATTGCCTTTATAGATAATTCCACGGAAAGCACAGGATGCCATGAGATGTTTCTAAAACTCTGCTGCAGTGTTGGCAGGGAATCAGAATCAGAGCCAAAAGAAGCGCATTGTTTTCCAAAAATAAAAATACAACTACAAAATCAACACAAAAGGCACTTAATGGTGATGGAATGCTCAATAAAAGTAAAAAAAAAAACAACTCATGTAAAATGTGTCTCAGGCTGGAACTCCATAGGAGAACAATGTGTCTATAATGATAGTAATACATGAAATTACTCCCCTTCTTGGGAAGGAGATTTTTGCATGCATAAAGACAAGAGACAAGCTCTAGTCCTTACTGATATTTTTCTCCATACCAAAGAGTATCTTGCACTTCACACAACCAGTTGCCTGGTGGGATAGTGAGATTTTGTTCACCAGCTACAACAGCAAGCCCAATACTGTTCAACAAAGAAATCTTGTGTTATGCTTACTGTATGCATAGTCATCTTATTTTAAGAACATGCCAGTATAGGTGTTCCCTCACAGCAAACAAAATATGATTTTTTAAAATCCCAATCATACATAACATTTAAATAGGGCAATCTTGATTTGTCAGAGCAGCTACTGCTTGATTTAGAAAAGAAAGCTACATTTTGGTCCATTCTTTATATTTGTATCACTTGTGTAAGATGATATTCCAGGCAGTCTTGATGATGAAAATAAAAATCACAGTAGATTACCTTGGTGGTTACAAATGTACTATATATCCTGTCAGTATAAATGCTTTAATGCTTCTTTAATTAATTTTGCTATATGAAAATAAAAAATACAGATACTTCAATTTTTTCCCCCTAAAAATATTATTTAGTAAGCGCCTAATGGTTTAATCTTTGTTATATCTTCAGCTAAATATCTGAATATTTGTCTACAAAAGCAGGCAAAAAATTTTCTTGAAGAAGAAAGCCTTATGATCAAGAGGTTCAATGGTATGCATTGAACTGTTGGTTTGTTCCAGATCACTATGTCACCTTAGGTCCAAAAATGAGAACAGTAAAACTTGGATATCTCAAAAAGTTAGTAAGGGTTATTTCATTCAAGTGCTTTGACATGAAAGCAGTTCCCTAGAACATATTATTTTTTTCTGGAAGTTCCCCTCACAGTTTTAATTGCAATCAGAAAATGTAGTGGAAATGGAAATCCAGAGAATCACAGAATCATTCTGGTTGGAAAAGACTTGTAAGATCATCAAATTCAAGCATTAACCTAACTCTACTGAGTTCAGTGCTAAACCACATCCCTAAGCACCACTCAACCACCACCCTGGGTAGCCTACTCCAGTGTTTGCTAACTCTTCCAGTGAAGAAATTCTTCTAACATCCAACCTAAACTTTCCCTGGAACAACCTGAGGCCATTTCCCCTCATCCTATCACTTTGTTAGTTGGGAGCAAAGCCCAACACCCACCTCTCTACAGCTTCCTTTCAGGTAGTCGTAAAGGGTGATAGGGTCCTCCCTTCAGCCTCCTTTTCTCCAGATTGAATGACCCCTCAGACACAGCCCATAAGACTTGTGCTCCAGACCCTTCACCAGCTTTGTTGCCCTTCTCTGGACAATCCTCACCACCTATGTGTCTTTCTTGTAGTGAGGGGCCCAAAACTGAACACAGTACTCAAGGTGCAGCCAGTGCAGGGGGACGGTCACTTTCCTCGTCCTGATGGCCACACTATTGCTTATTCAAGCAGATGTTAATAAGACTTCTTCAAAGAAGAACCTGTTCCAATTTAGATGGGGAGAGGCTATAATCTTGTTTTATGCTGGAAAATAAAAATATAAAAAAAATTAAAAAAAATAATCTGGAGTTCTGCAGTAGTAGGTGACAATAAACTGACACGATGGAGCTTGATATACACTTGTATTGGGAAAAACAATATTAAACTGTGCCTGGAAAACACGTAATTTGAAAGAAATGCTGACAAAATTTCCTGTATATGTAATACCTTGAAGCCATTTACCACACTGAATGTTTTCACATTCCTGTGTCTCTATTAAGAAAAAGGCTGTATGAGCAATGTATTTTATGACAGGATAGAAGAGAAGCACTTACAGGAATAGTGTTTACTGTTAAATTCTGACAGAGTTTCTTTTAATTTGTGGTGGGTTTATTCTATTTAGAGTGGCGCCTGCTAGTGGAATCTGGCACTGAGCTACTGTATTTGTGTGTTCATTAAGCAACATACCATATTAAGGACTGTGATGTAAAGCATGGATAATTGGGAACTGATCTGTCACCATGCTGCAAAAATATGCAATGCAGAGTTCAGCAACAGACTCATACTGCTATGCTGGCCTAAACTGTTTACTAGCCTGATCCTGTATATAGAAGAGGCTATATTACATTTGAAGTCTTTGCAGCAATTTGGATCCTCTCTAAGTTGCCTGTATCTATGTTGATGAAGCTACTGCAATAATCCCTCTATGTGTAGATATAATTTATATCAATGAAACATGATGTTACAGATATATATTGCCAAGGAGAGCAAAATAAGTTACAGTGACTGCAAAAAAGCACATTGATGTTGTACAATTCTAATTGCACTAGGGATTTTTCTTGAATAAAAGTCTTGCCAAGAAATTACAAATTAATCAGCACTGCTAGAGCACACTGAAAAATTTTAGTTATACAAATGCTACTCAGATCTAGCTTAAGGGTAAATAGCCAGGGTATGTACTGAGGCAGAAATAGGTCAAATTAAGCAGAGTGACTATTCATTCAGATCACAACAGGAAGAGAAAGAAGCTAACACAGGAGGATCTGCCAAATGTCCCCAGTGTGTCACATGCCAGCTCTCTGTCCGACACAGCTGAGCTGCAGAGGGATGTGCTGAATCCCAATGGTTTCTCCATGGACCAGTTCTCACATCCATACCATTCCCTTACAGAGCTGGCTTTCCACTCATGGAGGTCCACCACTGTCTCAGAGTCCCCAGGGGCTCACACAGTGCTGGGTCATTTATGTTCTAGAGATTTTTCCTTTTTTTTTCTTTTTTTTTTCTTTTGAAAAACCCAAACACAGAACCCAGGTTCTGCAGCACAGTGCTGTAAACTGCAGAGCCCTGAATTTTAATGTACATATTTCTTTTACCACTTTGCTTGCTGTGTTCCTAGGGCAGTAATCACATGATTTGGGCCTAATGTACAACCTGTCTCAAAGCAAAGCATGTGCCTAAGTGTTTTGCTGGATCAAAGCCAGAAAAGGCTTCTCACAATTAAATGGCATATGTCAGTACAGGGACATGTCAATGATGCATTGGTGCTAGGATGGAATCCTGCAAACAGGAACAAACCCAAAGGTAAGAGGTAGGAATCTGAATTAACAGTGGTTTGTGTTTTGTTTGGTGTTTTTTGGTTTTTTTCCACTGAGGATACCAGAAAAAGGTCAAAGGACCTATTACAATACATGACAACAATTAATTTGCAGGTCTCACCAGGCCTATGGGTCCGAGGTCAGGGCTGACTGACCGAGGCTGAACTTTGCTTGCCATGGCCTGTCCTCAGGTGGAATCACAGCATGGCGGGAAGAAGTGACCTCAAAGAGTCCTTGTACCTGCAGGGCAGGAAAGGTAACAATCATAGAATGGTTTTGGTTGGAAGGGACCTTAATGATCACCTAGATCCAACCCTCCTGCCATGGACAGGCACACTTCTCACTAGACCAGGCTGCTCAAAGCCCCATCCAACCTGGCCTTGAACACTTCCAGGGAGGGACCAGCCACAGCTTCCATGGGCAGCCTGTGCCAGTGTCTCCAGTGAACCCACACAGTGAACAGATTATTTCTAATAACTAACGTAAATCTGTCCTCTTTCAGTTTGAAACTCTTACCCACTGTCTGGTTGCTACCAGTCCTTGTAAAACATCCCTCCCTTGCTTTCCTGCAGGCCTCTCCAAGTACTGGAAAGCTGCTGTAAGATCTCCCTGGAGCCATCTCCAGGCTGAACAACTCCAACTCTGTCTTCATAGGAGAGGTGCTCCAGCCCTCTGATAATTTTTGTGGCCCTCATCTGTTCTCTCTCCAAAAAATTGCCAGAAGGCAACAGAAGGTGAGAACTGTTATCTACCATGTAAAGATTTTCCAGGACTGATCAGCTGCGGGGGAGACCCATCTGATCAAAATTGTCTCCTGGAACACAGTCCTGCGCAACAGCCAAAGGCTCTGTCACCAATTGCAAGTTCCTCCAGGGAGCAGGCCCATGGCTGCCTACATAAGTGTTCACCTTTTCCTTCTCTCCCTCCTTCCAGATCTGAGGAGATGCAGAGCGGCTGCCGCTGGATAAACCTGAGATGGAGTGAGTGCCTCTTCCACAGCACTGACAGAATTCCCCATTTTCAGTGAAAATTATGTAGTAAAGTCTTCCCCCCTACCTTTACCCTGCTGCATGGCTTAGGAAGGGGACATGAAAGCTCAAAAAATGTACAGTTTTTTTAAAAAAATAAATAATGACCAATCCCCATGTGAAGCAAATACAAGAAGCAAGCATCCCCCTGACACAGGCTGCATGCACACACAAACCAAAGGGTTACCTGGCTCCCAGGCACATCTTACCAGAGCCGCCATTTCCGAAACAGAAACGGGAGTGCTCAGAGCAGCCTCCCCGCTGCCACCCCCCACCTCTGCCCGACCACCTCCGCTACTTCGCCCCGAGACCGCCAAAGGCTCCGGAGACGCGGTCTGGAGTCATGACCTCATGGGCCAAACCGCCAAGGCCAAAGCACCGGGCAGGGCCTTGTGCCGCTCCATGGCTCCCTGGCTCCCTGGCTACCCGGCTCCCTGGCTCCCTGGCTGCCGACTCCCTGGCTCCCCGATCTCTTGCTCCCAGATCCCCAGCTCCCTGGCTCCCCACTCCCCGACTCGGCCTTGGCCGCTCACCTGGCGGGGCTGTGCAGAGCTGCTGGCAGCAACTTCTCACCTCATCCTTATGTCTGAAGATAAAGGTGGAAAGAAATTAAAATATGAACAGTTCGTAAAAGCACTGTTGTTTTGGTTTTTTGGTTTTTTTAAGAGCAATAACAAGACATAAAAAAGCAAATATTTTGTGAGCTATGGGCCAGTCATAATATATGGAAGTTCTGTGTTTATTTGAAGGGTAACCAAACCTTGAAAAGCCCCTCTAGTTATTTACACACTGTTATAATTAGTAGCACTGCAGATTTATTTTCTAATAACACTGATGATGCATTTCTGTGGTATGACACTGCTCATCCACAGGTCTCAAAGCACGATAAATGCCATTATTTTCATTTCACAGAGATACTTGAAGACAAGAGAGTCTTTGTGACTTGCCTAGGAAAATACAGAAACTCATTTCCTTTTGCCAGGGGCAAATGCACTGAGAAAATATGAAGAAATGCCTTAAGGTAACAGACACATCTACTTTGTACAAACCAGCTGAGTCTGGTCACGTTTTAGCAACTCAGGTGGGGCACCAGGCTGGTGCAGTGAGGCCTCGGCTGGGCTGGGCTGATTTGTGCCCCACACTTCTGGTTTTTTGTGCTGATATAGTAAACCCAAATATAGTAGTACCTAGCAAAATACACCCAAATTTGGGCTTCCATTCCTGATGGTGAAAGCCCCATGGTGGCTTTCAATTGCTTGTCTGCAAAATGAATGAGCAAAATTACCAAGCATGGCAGAAAATGGAACTCAACCACTTTTACTTGAGGGCCCACAGCAGTTAATGTCCCTTCATAAAGACCCCAAGATTTTTGGTTCCTTTTTAATTTAGCATTTAAATGAATTCAACATTTAAAGCAAAACGCAGTAGAAACCATTTCAGCAAGGTATTAACACCTGTAGAAAATGTTTCATTTACAAGCGCCAGCTGAGATCCCCTCAGGGACAAGCACCATTAAGTGTATTTCTCTCACCCCTCCAGCCCCCTAAAAAGTCATCCTCTGCTGCTACCACTGGGCTCTTGAAATTGAAGTGGGACCTTTCATAGCAGCCGCAGTGCAAACAGAAGTGAAGATGAGCTTGCAAGAGTGTCATTGTCATCAGCAGTGACTGTTCTGCTGGGGAGACACTGTGAAAGCCCATGTCTGCCATTAAACTATTCTTAAAATAGAGATTTTATTGTTGATCCTTACTGTTTTTGCTTTAATCAGGATGCTTGGAGCATCATGTTATGCTTATGCAGCTCTTGCCCTAAGCTTAGTTTTCAAAATAGTGAAGAGACAAAACAACTTTTTTACTGCTGCTTGCACCTGCCCTGGGAAAAAAAAGGATGTGCTGCTGCCTGACAAAGAACAAGAACTGTAAACATTGTTCATAGGGGATTTAAAGCTGCTTAAATAAGCAGCAAAACCGGTTTTCTTTTTTTTTTTTAAGATTTCTTCAGCTATATTTTCCCTAAAATTCTCAAGAACATGACGATTTTCCTGGAATACTTTCAAGATGTGGCACTTGAACTAGTTTATAACAGTTTTAAACTGTTTTTTACTGTTTTCTATTTACAATATCAATTTACATGATCAACACATCAAATTTCTTAGAAGTTTGAAGATAGATTTGTTAGATTTGATAGATTAGTTTGTAGAGTGTTTTCCACTTAGAAAATCTCATTACATTTTGGGTAAGAGTTACAAATACAGAAGAAAATCAAACTAAGAATAGAATATTTGTCTTTCTACATATGCAATGCATAGGTTATGACCTATGGGTCTAAGTCAGGAGTATATGACTTTTCCTATTCTTTCCAATACTTTGCTAACACAAACAGACATGGCTGGTAGGCCTAAAGAGTGTGTTTTATTCTCAGTGTCACTGGCGAGCAAGATCACTGGGAGGAACACTAAACCCAGTGATGACCAGCATGAATAATGGAAGATTCCTTCCCTACAAGAGCACTTAAAAGTCACAGTTCATTGAAAAATCAGGACAGAGATTCACAGACACCTTGAAATTCACCAAATTATTGTGAGACTTGGAAGCAGATGAATACATAATTAGATTTTTCTCATTTAGCTTATGTGGTTATTTGGTTTTGAATTTTTCTGTGTAGCCATGAAGGCTCAGAATTCCTTGTTTTCAAAAGAAAACTGATTCTCACTTAGGAGATTTAAATCCAGAAGGTATAGGTTTAGTATAAATGCCAGATATTATGTAACTACAGTAAAGTGATGAGTCAGTGACATCATTCACATGTGTTTTAAAAATAGCAAGCAAATCAAAGAAAATGAGCTACTGAAGATTATAATCCCTTAGCTGTAAATCATGATGAAAAATTCTTGCCATCTTCTTACGAATTTGGTTATCTATTTTTTTGCACCTGGTGTAAGAGAAATGGCATTTGATCTATCTGCATCTGGATTACAAGACTGTGCAGCAACTACATCTCTTCATGGTTAGTTGACAGGATTAGCATAGGGGTCAACACAACTTGGGGTGCACATAGCACTGCAATTGAAACCTTTTTCAGTTCTGATGATATGAGTACCCACAGCAGACTTCTAAAATGCTTTAGGCCACAATTAGTGTAAAGTTGCTACTTTGGAAGCATGTGGAGCTGTCCAGATTTACCTCATCATAAAGCTACTATTTTTCTTTATAGCTTTTGCCATTTTCACGTAATCTAGGAATATTTTTACTTGAAAAAGAAGCATGATAGTCTGTATTGTGGTAAGCAGAATGATGGGCATGAGACGATCAAGAACTTCAAGTTCAATTACTTCAAGTAATTTTTTGTGGAAACTTCTAGTGTTTATGGTACTCCTGCTTAGATGGAAGGAAGTAGCTTTGAGGTAAGAATTCAAAAAGGGTAAGTGGGACATAAAAATAAGGTAATTGATCCCTTTGAAGCAGTAGTGGTTAGAAGGCAATTTCTATGAGTGTCACAGTACACTGGCATGCCTTGTAAGCTTCTGTAGGTCACAGGGCAAATTACCCATGTATGGATAGGAGAAGCTGAGGATAATGAAGAAAAGCTGACCAAGTTTACTATCCTTCAAGTTTGGCTTATTATGTCAGGTTATATCTACTGAAAGTGACTAAGAGCTACACTCCTTTTCATTGTTTAATTAAGTAGCTCTTATGATAAGCTCTGTGAGTAGCTATCCATATGCAATGGAAAGTATGATCTAAAATCAAACTTGAATTTCCTCTTAAGAAATATACAAAGCCTCACCACTTTGACAGAAAGCACTCCACTAACACCCTCTGAGTCCATATTTGCTGACAAGTGAGGTGATAATCATGTCTAGGTGGCCTATCATCAACTTTTCAAAAACACTTTTACGTATCAAGACCGATGCTGCAGCCAGCATCATCAGCCAAACCATTTCAATTTAATAAGATTAAAAGTCTCAGGAAATATTTAGGAGTACATGTGATCAAAACAAGACCCACAAAGAAGAGCAGATGTCAAAGGAAATGCTTTATCTCAAACAGGAATTCTTGTTTAGAGTCAGTCTGCTTAGCAAATGTGTCTTGTCTAGGATACCAGGGGTCTGGTTGTCATGAAAATGGTGTTGCTAGTCCTGCTATTCATGCCTGATATCTTCTGGCTGAGTGAGACACAATAAGGATCCAAAATTAAAGCAAAGCTGCATATTAAAGCACAGTATTTTCTGTTCTTCTTTGCATTTGTTACTGGATCTACATTTTAGCTTTTTGTCAAATCTTTCCTGGCACTGAAACTGATTTCAGGAAGGTCTGGCAAAGACCTTCTCCAAAAATGACTTTTCTCCAAAAGGGAAATACAATTACAAAATATGACATTGTTCTCAAGTAAGGACTCTACATAGGTTTAAAAGCCCTCAAAAGCCTGCAGTCTTCACTAAGATGCAATGTCCTAGTTGTAAGCTGGTAAGACAAAATACAATCAAAAAAAAAAAAAAAAAAAAAAAAAAAACATCTCGAGGAAAACGTTACCCAGAGCCTCTGTAAGTGGGCAGCAAGTCCAGGACTCAGGTTTCACTACAAAAGTGTCACTTGGGGCCTCATTACTGATTATCTGCCTAGAACCCTCAAAATCCAACAGCATTTCTGTGCTGATGGGGTACTGGGGAAATATTAGCGGAAAGAAACCACCAAAATGTTGCAACCTAAAAATAAAGCATGGTTAAAAAATGGCTTAAAAAGTGTAGTAGACTAGTGGCTGGTGAGACCATGTCAATCTTTCAGAATACAAAGTTAATAATTCAACCGACAATTTTAATCATAAATGTTTTGAATAAAAGGTCAGTGGGCTTTCAAAAGGGAAAAAACCCCTGTGTATGGGGATCTTTCTCACTCCTTGCTCATCTGAGACGTCAAAATCTGTCTGGGGAGGATTTCAGACCAAACAGATGCTACATAGAGCTGGAAGCAGAAAAGGTTTTTTTGTCCAGCTTCCTTCCTCATTCAGTCCTTACCTGGAACTCACATATTCTATATCTGTGGCCACTCTGAAGGAGTGCTGATTGTTAGAGGAAGGGAAATAGAGCATGACCAACCTTTGGTTCCTTTAGCTTTAACTACTAGAATAGTAAAGCCAGTGAATAACACTGGGGATCTCTAAAGGCATCAGAAAGAGAGCAGGAGCAGAAGTGCAGCAGAGTGCAAAGCAGATTCAGCATAAGGAAGATGGAATAGGGTAAGACACAAAGTGAATGCCATGGCTAACTCCACTTACATCATCAGCAGTCTTGACACCTACTATGGTGTGGTATAACACATTTTCAGAATCATAGAACAGTGTGTTTTATGGGTATGCAATCCATCCCTGTGCTTGACCCAGGAATTGCTATTGCAATTGTGTGAGGATCCATCAGCAGCTAAAGACTAAACTACATCGAGCAAACCTGCTTAAGCTGGGTGAGAATCAGATGAGTGTTATGTTCATGGTGCCAGTCAGGACTGGAGAGTGGCTCACCTGGTAATATCTTCCTTAAGTTAAGCAAAAATGTGAATATGTAGTTATAAATCATAATTTAAAAAGAATTTTGTACTGTTATGTTTTGCAGTTATCAAACTGAACATTATATTAAAGTAAAATAAATGCGCTTCAGAGGTCAAAATAAGAGTCTCTGATCAACAGAGTTGCCTTACTCTCTTAGTCATCATGTTATTTCTTCCATCAAAAGCTTTTATTACTCTTGAAAACACCGATTTCAGTAGCTGGTGCCCATTTTTCATTTGCTATTATTTTCATTTTAAGTAATAGAGAAATGGAAGCTCATCTAACTCCCAAATTCATGCTCACCTGTAGGTTGCAGAAAATATAATAGAGGTAGAACTCTGTAAAGGCAGAATTTCTGTCATAATGAGTTAAATATATAAATAAGAGAAATTCATAATTATTAGTTCAAGACTCTAAAACAGGAAGGCAGTGAAGAACATTACATTTGAAAATCTTATTTAACAGTAAAAATATATTTTTAAAAGAAAAAACATATTTTCATCTGCCTTGATTAACTTTAATCCTTAGTAACCTTGTGCCATGTGTCTGCAGAAGCTCTGTAGCAACTTTTTTCCTATCCAAATTTATGCACTTCCTTAAAAAATGGAGAAATGACTGCTGGACAAAGTCAGCTGGAGTTTAAAATTCAGAAATATTTTCAGGTTCAGAACTAGGTTATGGCCATACATTTAATAAATGAGAAGCTTGAGATTTCTTTACAGTGTCTGCTTTAGCAGGTGCAGAGGCAGTGAGAAGAAACGATAGATTTTTAAGAATCCGGGGCAATCTAGCAAAAAAACCACTGTGCAAAATGCTGTAATCCAGTCATATTGTTTTAATTGGGCAACATGGCATTGTGATAACAGATGGCAACTCCATTTGAACAGATTCAGCCAGACTGATAGCATTCTGCCCCAGCTTCTCTGAATGAAAATCCCTGCGCTTCCAGTTAATACTGCAATAGCTTCATTCAGATTTCACACTTGGACAGACACTGTGCCATTATGAAAGCAAATACCATTTGAGGCTCTGTGTATTAGTGTATGAAGATCTCATGGTAGTTTCCATTACTGAAGTGTCAAACGAGTTGGCTCTGTAATAGCTGAGCTGCTTTAGAGTTAAGACATTACCGCTGGTAGCTGTCTACCCCACCCCCAGCCAAAGGTTACAGTTCCTGGATGAATCTGAGCAGAAATAACACGCCTGTATCTTAACTACCCCATCTAGATGGTGCCAGCTGACACCCATCTTCCACAGTGCTTTATCCTCAGACACCGGGCTTTTCCAGAGGAAGTGCTCCACATGTTCCCCTCTGCTGGCTGTGGTAACTCCTGGCACAGCAATGGGGGTGGACAGCTGGAGGCAGAAACATCTTTCGTTTCAGAAGAAGGATTCACCAGGACTTTCTCCTCAAAATTCTAAATGTTAACAGCTTCTTTCTGCGGAGATAAAAGCAGTTTCTAATCCAGAGGACAGCTAGTGCGGTGTTGCCACTTTGGAGAGGGAAATATGTTAACGGGGCACTTTGTCAAAACGTGAAGGAATATCAGCTACTATGTTTTACCTATCTGTTAACTTCACAGGATGGCTAAGTGCAGGAGGGCTGGAACAAAAATTAACCATTTTACCCTGCTCCAAGGTCTCTACATCCCCTGGGATATGAGGGTCTCAGCCATTTGCTTCCTCCTAACAGTAATGATGGGGGGCAGAGGGAAAGAAACCAAATGTGAACAGACTCTGGCTGCCTCCTGTGTTCTGTGTGCTTTCTTATTCCCTTGCTGACCCTCTCAAGAACAATTGTAATCCAACTGAAGTTTTTCCTGGCGCTTGCCCAATTTAACAGATGTTTAATAATGCTTCTGGATCACAACTTACATGCTGAAAAGTTTTCTGTCAATCTGAAAAATTTCTAGAAAAAAAAAGAATCTGTAGGGGGATTGTGAGAAAAAAAACCACAAGCGCAAGCAAATAAACCCCCCCCCGAAAACATTAAATAAATTTAATTCCTAGGGTGTATATATCTGGATGGCAACAATTTAGCTGCTTCGGCAGTGACTTTCTTAATGTCTCTATTTGAAATGCTTTTGTAGCACACTTGGCAGGCAACACTGTGCAGAAGATCATGATGTACAAACCCACGTAATTCCAAACAGCAGGCCTTCTCTAGCTCAGCTGGCCCTTATATGGCCCTCCACACTATAGCAGTGAAGCTCCTCACAATCTTTTGCATATTTTTCCTCAAGGCTTTAGTGAAATATACAAGTGCTATACTCTGCACTGTTTTTAAGAATCATCTCAAGCATGGCTAGGAACATGACACTCTCCCTTTTCTCGTGTCTTCACAGTGATCTTGGAAAGCTATAAAGCTTCAGGCAGCTGCTGACACCTTGCCTGACCATAGCAGGATGCAGAATTAAAGTTGTTAAGTGATACACCACACACTTTAAAGGAGACCATCCAAATGTTTCAGAGGCCACACATTCAGATTGCCTGCCCAGAGCCTCTCACCCAGCTACAGGTGCCTGTAGTGAAGACGAAGGTTCCATAATAGTCAATGGAGAGTAGCAGACAGTTTTAAGGAATGAATCATCTGCTTAAAGAACAGATGAATCATGCTCTACATTGGCTGTAGAAAGACTAAACAATTATTTGGATAGAGAACTCTACATATTGTCAGACAATTTCATTCCCTAGTCTGGTCATGAAAACTGCCACCAAAAGACAACGCAGACTAAAAGCAAGAGTCACAGAGGCAGCCAGTCACCTGAAACAAGCTAAAGTTGGTAGGTAATCCTAGGTATCTTTGAAGATAGCTGTGTCAAAGTGATTTGTTTGAGGTCTCCCACAGCACAGACACAAAGTCTGCATCTCACAAGCCTCAGGTCAAAATGTTGTCTATTGATCTGTCTTCCCTACCAGTCTGGTGGAAATGAATAAACATTATAATTGCCACAAATTCAGATGCTGCATACAGGAGGTCTTTTTGTAAAATAAAACAGTCTTAATGATTAATTACAGGAAGGAAGTGAAATCATGCATGCCTGTGCCCTATGGAGCAGTCTAACAAGAGGGCTTGAAGCTATCCTTGTTTTTCACTGTCCTACCAAAACATTATCTTTAAAGGTTCCTTAAAGATTACTCTCATGATGAGAGGAGGCCGTATATCAGCTATTGGAACCCAAATGTAGGCTTTACTCTGCTTCTTATTTTGTGTGTATTGCACTGTGTTCGAAATAGGGTTTAGTTTCTTCAGTGTAGAGGTGTTCAACTGAAAGTTGGTAAACTAGATTACCTCCCTTTTTACTTGCAAAGGTGCAAGGAAAGGCACATGCCTGAGAAACAAGCCTGGAACTACATCTCTAAGAGATAACCTGTCCCATTTGTTGTCACCTCATACTGAAGAGAATGTTTTTTTGAGGGACAACATGTTGTTATTTCACTATTTGTCAAAGATTCAAAAGAAAGAAAAGGAAGAATTTTATTGTGACTTGTCAGAAATATTTTTGACATCAAGGATGGGAAAGAGGAAGGGATGAAACAGACCACAAAGAAAGATTGCCAGAGGTGGATCTGAGGATACTGCTAGTTAGGAAAGTAATGTATTGCAGATTAAGATGATATCCAAGAATCAAAAGAAAACCAGTCTAGTTCCTATTTCATATTCTGTAATCCTTGTTCAGCTAATTTTCCATTGCGTTCTATTAAACAGATTTTCCACCAGTTTAGCTCAGAAGATAAGAGCTTCCTCTAGGCTTTTTAGCAGTTTGGGCTTTGACAATCTTTGACACAACCAGGAAGTGCCAGGTAGGTGCAGTTGGGTGGGAATCCATGGGCAGGGCTGTATCTGCTACTTAGAAGTGGCAGCCAGTTTGCTCTCAACCAGACCTAAGAGCCCAGCCAACTTGAAAAAAAAAAAAAAAAAAAAAAGCAAGCAAGCCAATATCAAAACATGCCAGGGCTGGGAAGGCAACAGAATCACAGAATTGGATTGGGCCCTCTGGAGATCACTTGGTCCAACTCTCCCACTAAAGCAGGTTCCCTGAGTGCATATTACACAGGAATTTTCATTTTCACCCCTTATAAAAGTTTGGTTCTAATACCTTAGAGAATGCAAGTACCAGCTTGTAGAGGGGAGATGAATATTTGATTTATATTAGGCACAAGAAGTAGCCATACCCCAATACCTGAAGCCATCTCAGGTCCCACAGGCTGGCGCTTAGAACACTGGGTACCATGAGCATTGGAACTGTTCCTACAAAATGCCACTTTTGTAATGGAAAAAGGGAGATGTGTTTTCCTGCATATCACATCCAGCTGTATTTCCTATCACTTTTGTTTGTAGGAAAGGATACTAACATTTCCTCCTTTCTTGACAAGGCATATATATAATAAAATAGAGATACATTGTAAGCTTTGGTTGGTATTACTAGTCAGTTGGTAAAATTTCCCTCAGGCAAAAAAAAAAAGAACTCCCTCTTTTTCTGTGCTTGTTTGAAGAAAAAGAAGTATTAATGAACTTTTACGCCAGATTTATCCCAATGAAAGAAGAATCAAGACATCATGTATTAGGCACCTAACAATCAAGTAGGATGACATAAAACTCATTTGAAACTTATTTTATATTGCTTTAATTCCACTGACTCCAAAAAAAAATATTTATGCAGGTAGAAGGAAAAGTGATCAGTCACCTATTCAAAACATGAGAAAAACACAGTGCTTGAACTGTAATTTACACTAACCATAAACAATTATATTTTTCTAAAAAATTCAAGAAAGAACCAGTTTAGCTTCCTTGTTGTAAAAAATGACAGTTCATTTTCCACCCTTCTCTTTTGAAAGAAAATATTAAAGGTCTATGGAAAAAATGAACAGGCATTTGGCAAAACTTGGCTTCTGAAAACCTGGCAGCAGGAACTGCATTACTGAAACGCATTCATAAATGCTGGCTGCTTCTTCCCTGGAAGAATGCCACTAAAGTACCCACCCTGGTGTGTCCCTTTCCAGATACACCAATTCCACACTCTTAGGTCTTTCTGACATGCATCAAAATTAATTACAAAGTAGGCCTTCTATGCTGTCCCAATTAACTGTAAATCAAGGCAAATAAGGACCCCATCAGCCCACTTAGGTTGTACCTGTGGCTCCAGATGTCAGACAGGTATAGTCTCATCTTCAGCTGTGTTTACACAATATTAAAAAGGGTGCAAAGCAGTAAAATATGGCAAAAACTAACATATCCTTAAAGCTATAATCTGAGAACTCAGAAGCTCATTATAATCAAAAGAAACAACCTCTGTTCTTTCACCTGTTAATTTTACTTCAATGTGCTTCTGTTATTCCAATAACATTCTAATGTAAATGAGAGCAAAGTTAAAGCTTTTTGTAAAAGCGTGCACTAATGTGAATTTCCATAAGTCTAATTCCTTTTTAAATCTGAACTGCATCAGTAAACACAGACAGCTGTTGATACATATAGACTCATTCCACCCACGCTGTGAGCAAACCAGATGTTGAGCAGCGTTCCTCTGGGAGTTCAGGCAAATAGGCACAATGCTTAAGCTAACAGACTTTGCTTCTCCTTCTGGCATCTGTGCACTCTTTTATCCTCTCTGCCCCCAAGTGTCCAGCCAGGATAAGCAAGAAACCACATGGCATAAAATCTTCATGGAAGTTTGCATCCTTCCTAAAGATTATTTCTGCTGCCCAGAACTGTCTGTGCTATTGTTGCTGTATTGTTGTTGGTTCTTAGCCATGACATTCCCTCACTGGACCCAGTAAGAATCATGACAATGATGGCATAGGATGGCATAGCCACTGTAGTTACACAAAATACTATCACATAAATACTCAGGCTTCATTTTACCAAGAAACTAGGCGATGTGCACTAGAATTCTTAGGATGCATTGACATCTTGTGGACAAAAAGAATATAACACATCAGTACCGTCTGCCAGGATACATTACTGCAATATATACACAGCTTGTGAGGACACAGGTAAGATTAAGTTCAAACTACCTAGCTTGATGCCAAGAAGGTTGTACTGAAAGTAGTATGGACTTCTTCTGAAGGAAAGAACTATGAATATTTATCTAGATCTTTCAGATACTTTTGCAATCTGTGACGATTTCTGTGGTGCTACAGCAAGACTTCTCCTGGTAGCTGATACACTGTGAGTAAACTAAGCTGGAGACTACTACACAAGATGCTCCCAGCACAATGGCAGCATACAGGTGCTCAGTGTATAGGAACCAAAGAGGATGCACAGTTGTGACATCTTTATGGTGGAAGAGACAGCTAAGGCAAAGACCTCAATTTATTCATGGTGGAAGGGCAGACTCGCATTTTTCTTCCAGAAATGTGTTTCCCCATCACTATTATTTCCTTCCTCTCGTGCATTTATTTCTTCCCTCTCTGTGGAGGGTATCTCCAGGAATTAAAAGGGAACAGAGTAGATTCCAGTTGCTCCACAATGGCTGCATTTGCACACCTTCACTTAAAACAATAATTTTTAAAGGGCTCTTTTGAACCAGTATGACTTACCAGGTCTCATTACAAATAAGCCAACCTTGAGTTACCATATGGAGATAGGGAACTTCTATATCTTATGCCATGACAGAACACTCTGTTTTTTTTTTTCCTTTCCCCCAAAATAAGTGGTTGTCAGGCTATGGCCCTAGGAGAGACTGATCAACAACCTTTTACACAGATTACAGATCAGTTACACTGTGCTTGCTGTTTATTTTTGTTTCTCATTGAATCTGTATATTAAAGATTCCTAAATCTAAGTTTAATACTTTCTCAAAGAACCTGTCCATCAGATTAAGAGTTGTGATAAACAATTGTGGGAAAAGCAGGTTGTGGACTTACTAGAAACCCACAATAGAAAGAGTTTGACCCTAAGACATTGACACTGGATGTTGTGAATCATGTATAAGACAAGAGAGAGGAAAACCTAGGGCTTGCATACTGCTTTCATTGGGAAAAAAAAATTATCTCAAAACATTTTTAGCAACCAACAGCATTTTGTCAGGATTGTTACTGAGGCAATCCTTGTTTTACCGATGTCAATAGAATCACAGAACTGTAGAATGTTAGGAGTTGGAAGGGACCTCTAGAGATCATTTGGTCCAACCCCATGCCAAAGCAGGATAACGGAGGGCAGGCCACACAGGAACACATCCAGGTGGGTTTTGAATGTCTTCAGGGAAGGACACTCCACAGCCTCTCTGGGCAGCCTGTCCCAGTGCTGCTCCAGTCATCCACCCACCCCTCCTCATCTTGAGGTGGAACTTCCTGTGTTCTAACTTAGGCCCATTATTCCTTGTTGCATTTCTGGGCACCACTGAAAAGAGATTGGCCTCATCATTGACACCCACCCCTCAGGTATTTATAGAGATGAATCAGATTCCCCTCTCAGCTTTTTTTTTTCTCAAGGCTAAACAGCTCTGGTTCTCTCAATCTTTTTTTCATAGAAGAGATGCTCAAGTCCCTTAATCATCCTCAAAGCTCTCCATCGGACTCTCTCCAGTAGATCCCTGTCTCTCTTGAACTGGGAAGCTCAAAGCTGGATACAGTATTCCAGGTGTATACTAACATAGAGACATGGTGATTTGCCTAGAATCTCCCAGAATTACTGTCAAGAAGAAAGCATCAATAGCTTCTCTTTTTTTTCCCCTAAATGCTCTTTAATACTTACTCTTGCATATGTTGTCAATGTCTCGCATAGGAAGCAAATATTCCTTATTTTGGCCCCCACTTGATGCTTCAAAATCATTGCACCTGCATTTCACATATTTGCAGCATCTCTCACTGTTATTCTGAGTTCTCATAGGCCAAGCACAACCAACCAGCAGAGCCATAATTCTGAGCAGAAAAGTGGTATTGGACCCGGGAATCATGCTAAATGCAACTTCTAGCATCTCAGTCAAGTGTTACATAATCTGAAAGTCAAGAATCTTATTTATCTGAGACCATAACCTCCACTGTCCTGTGACCTGATGCTGTCACACCATTCAGTCAAGAAGTGCATATCCCAACAGGTTTGTGTTCAATCACTTTCTGAACCGTTTCCGTTTTTGCAAACTTTGCATGAGTTTTCCAAAGTTTTAGAGCTACTGAGTTTGATTACACCTTAAAACTGAAGGAAAGCTTGAGAGCACATCAAAGTGTGGAAGTTTCAAATGACTTAGTCAAGCAAACTATATTGTTTTCCTGCTAAGCAAAATTTCAGAATTTCCAGCTCTGTATCAGAAAACCTGGGAGAGGTGTAAAGGAAATTAAACCACAAAAAGACTAGCTTTTTAGTATTAAAGGTAAAAGTCATGTTTCTCAGTCACTGATAGTCACCATCACTTCACCTGTACAATCAAACCCAAGAGAAATAATTTATGATATGATGTTGTAGTTAATCTTGTACCCAGAAAGGGGAATTACACAATATTAGGGATGGCTTTATTATTTGTTATGTTTATTACTATCATGATTAAGGCTAATTAGTCTAGGTGTAATAACTAAACTGATAACCTCAAATTATTTTCAGGACCTGAAATAGTATCTTTTCATGGTGCTATACTGTAACAGATGGCCACAGCAGATTCCTACTTGTGTGTTCTCAGTTGAGTTGAATTTACAATTTTTTAAGATATTGTACTAACTAGACAGTATCCACATAATTTCCACTTAAAAACAGTATAACCCTATTATCTGAGTCTACTCTTGGAATAGGGCATTGCCTCAATTACATGCATATATTTTTTATATATTTTTGTTTGTTTGCAAAGGCTTTTAAATGGTTTGATTTGTTTAGATTTGAAGTTTTTGGTAGAAGAGGTCATAGCTGTAAAAAGACAATTTGCAAATGCTTTGAGAGAGTCAGAAGAGATATTTAAAGCAATTTCTAAATTTAAACAAATATATTTACTGAAAACACCTGATTTAGCCTCTGTTTTGGATTTTTTTTTCCTTCTTTTGCATCTTCCACTGTATTCTCCATGGTGTAAGGAAGTTTTCCTGGGAAAATAGCAAAGGTAGGGTAAATCTTTTGTAGTAAGGATAGCATAACAGGACGGTTGGTCACTTTAAAAGTACTGCCTGATGTTTACATCTAGTGGGGCTGGGTCCACACTCTCCATGACTTTGACTGCACCCAAAGCTGTTGGTGTTTGGTAAGTAGCTGAGCGTTCCAGAGAAACAAGGCCAATGTCAGAGCACACTGCATCCATCTGCAAGGCTTCCTTCTTCTCCCAGAAATTGTTTGCAAAGACTTCATGACAGGAGTTCGTGTATATGAATAGAGCACTAGAGGAGACAGACCTAAATCAGTGTTCCCACTGAGAGAAATGGAGGCAGAATTCTGTCCATGGCAACCATTTACCAGTGTCAACACCCAAACATCATCCACACTCCCAGGAGCTTTGAATCAGGATTGATATGTGTGACATTATAGTTCCTTAGAAGAGTTGGGTAGGAGACAAAGAATTCCCATGGGAAGTGGAAGGAGCTGAGGAGGGGTTGTATTGCACATGGATGGTATGGACTGGGAGGAAGTAAAGCTTCTGTATCTCCATTGATGTTGCTCTCAATCTCTATAAATGATGTGCAGTTTTGTGGCCCGTGCTACTGCAGGAAGTCAGAGCTGAAAATTTTTCTCCCTGCTGTTAAAAGCACATGAATTGTGGCTGTTTGGTCCATTGCAGTGGCATAGAAGAGATACTAAAGCAAAAAGAGGTGATTTCAGATTGGACCAATCTTTGGCCTTACTTCTATAGCAGTGAGGGATTGTTAGGTCAGAGAAAGCATTTTAGGGTCATTGCTTGTTCTGGTTGCTCTGGGTGGCCTCACTGGTGTACCTTAGCAAAAGTGTTCTTTGCAAAGGAAAGACAATACTAACACAATGATGTTAGCCTTACTAGGGCTGAGAAGCATGCCAGTTAGCACCATATGTGGTTTTGTGAGGAAGACAGCTGTTATCACTGGGAAGTGTATTGAGATTACTAAAATCTCCCTCAAACAGCCAGCAGCCCATAAAGACTGCTGGCAGTCAAGCTTGAGTGGACAACTGAGTCTGTATTTGATCAAGCAAGACAGATATAATGGATGATAAGGAAAAAATTCTCCTTAATTCTGAATACTATAGACACAACTTTTTCTCACTTTCAAATTTCCAGCTTTTTGTCTCACATCAGCCATGCCAATTTTTAAGAAAATAGGTGATATTTAAAAAAACTTCCCAGGACTATTAGCTGTTGGGCAATCCTAGGCCCTATACTACAAGTTTATATATGCCTAGTCTGTGCCAAATGTAAACAGATTCTCAGCCAATGCCAGCTGCAAATATGAGCACATATCCTCTGACAACAAAGGAGAAACTTACAGAATTCAGTGTCTTGAAGTTAAGAATCAGTCCCCACTACCTTTTAGAAAGTCTGTGCCATGGACAGCTGGATGTACTTGCTCTATCCACTCCCTTGCCATGTGTCTGCCAATAAGGGGTCCTCGAAAGGTAATTAGCTCTCCAGGAGATAAATAAGAATACAACACTGCATCATGTTTTATCTTCCTGGAGGTTAAAGTTGGGGAAGTGCTGCCCCCCTACATTCTTGGGCTGGCCTCAAGTCTTTGGAACTAAAATTGGGCAGCCCCTGAGGAAAAAGACAAAGCAGTTAAAAATTTGGTTTTCTTCCTGGCATTAAGACACATTCCATATCTAAGCCATATCTAACAAATCAGGTGCTTGTTCCTTTGTGCCTCAACTTCCCTGCCTATAAAAGTGAAACTAATAACTCCTTACCCATTCTCAAAGGGCTGGGAGAATTAATTTACAGCAGAAGTGCCTTGAGCTCCTATAAGAGGAGTCATTACAGAAATATGAAATGTTCTTGTTATTTTTCCAGGGAATTAAAGGTATCCAGTCACTTAGCCAATTGGCAAGACACTTCAGATGCTTTTGACTGTGGATATCTCTGTTTTCCAGGCTTCAGAAGACTATGTCCAACACCTGATAGCTAGGTTTCCTTTCCCTTCTCTAAAATGAATGATAGCTGTATTTTCAAACAGAGATAAGGGGAAAAGGGACAGTGAAGGATAATGGCAGCAGTTTGGGCTGTCTCTTTTGGCTTGGCCTCAGCCCTCTTATCTCACCTAATGGCAGAGTGAGTGCCAATGTTTATTTGGCCATTCTCATTCACCAGCTGCTCCTGTACCGTGGTGTTTTTCTTCCCAGATGGTAGCATGATGTTCCACGATAAAACTGACACAAAAAACAATGCAAAATTTGTCTAAGAGAGGTTCAGCAAGCATGAGAAAAACAGCTGATATCTTTCAGAGCTAGCCAAGTTGCCTGACCTTGATGCCAGAGTAATTATGGTCTGATTTGAACAGAGGGTAAGAAAAGAAAAGCTACTGCCAGATTTATCAGGTATGTTTCTAGAAGATGGAAAAAAAATAAATTAAAAACTCCCTCCACTTTTTGGCTCTGTGACAAAATCAATTGCTTTAATCTGAAAAAGCTCCCAGAAGCCCCATATATTAACAGGTCTTGTGAACTATTACATGCTGGCTAATTAATGCCCTTCTAGATACATATTTTATTCAATTAAGCTGCGGTCCTGTTCAAAGGGACACAGAGCTGATATAAACAGCTGTATTTTCCTGGATTTCATCTTTCATTTGTCAATATTTGGAAGTATTGAATAGAGATTTAATATTTAAATAGTATTCGTGTTTTTTTAAAATAACTGTTCTCTCCAAACTCCAACATAAATTATTATAGAAGAGAGGCAATGAAAGTTTTATTAATCTAATGTATCTGAAAGCAACATATTTTTTCCCTACAAGAGAAAACACACATGTATACAATACTTTTTGTCTTGCCTTAAGGTTTTCAAATCTAATTACTTTCTAATAATAATTTTTAAGGTATCCTTTAAAAATAACCCAAAATACTACTTTATTAATGATGAACCCTTCCAAAAACTTCCCTTTTGCATCTTGCAGTACACTGAAATAAATTTTTTTTCTTGTAGATTTCCTGTTTTCTTGTGTCCTATGTCATGATCTTAAAGTCAAGTTATTCATGACAAATTCTGAAGATCTATGTAGATGGGAGGATCCAGCTGCAAGATTAGGATTTTTCGATTATAGGTTCTGCAGGCAAGAAACAGCTTCTTCAGCCTGGATGCTGAGCCCTCTTACCCATTCCCCAGAACTCCTACCCACCAGCTAGTCCAGCCTGATGCTCACTAGCAAACAGCTGTATGCTGACACTTGCCCATCTGACAGGCACCCCACACTGGTGGCTCAGCACCTGGATTCCAGCACTGTTTGATACCCTGGGCCCCCTGTTCACCTGCTATTTCCCTGTCAGATTTGTTAATAAGTTACACGTGTGCATCAGGTTTGGGTAAGATATAAACAATTCTCCCCACCCCTCTCATAGTACCAGGCACGTGGGCTGAGACTTCAGTCACCAGTGTTAAGAACCTTGCTCACTTACTCCCAGACCCCCTCAAATATCCTGAATTCTATTTTTGTCTTGTTTCCTCTTTAGTTACAAATTCCACGTTGTTTCCTAATGTGATGCCTGGTAGTTTCTTGATGTCCCCTTGATTAGTAATGACAGAATTTTGTTCTTTGGTAATGCCTTGTTGTCTCTTGTCTACAAGGTCTGTGTCTCTTTTTCTGTTGTTACACCTTTCCACATGGGAAGATCCTTAACTGAATAACCTGAGTGAAGGAGATGCTCTCACCTTCCAGATACCCTTACAACAGAGAGTTGTTTTCACTGAAGACAGTCAGAATTTCCCACACCCTTTAGATCTTCTTGAACAGAACCATTAATGCTCTGTTTTTAAGGGAGTGGTGAGAATCAAATAAATTAGAACTACTAAAATCAGAAAAGTAAAATTGATATTTTACTTAAATCAAACACTGTGCAATAGAAATCTGTTATTCTAATGACAGTTCAAGGATCTTCACCCATTTTTTCTATATTTTGGTCCAAACCCCTCAAATTCATAATGTTAACCTCTTCTGCTTCACCTGCAACTCCATACTGAGAAGCACTGAAGAGAATTGCAGGAACACAGAGACTGCAGGAGGAGACTGAGCCCTCCACGGGTGCTTGTCAAACAGCAGTGGAAGAATTGAGTGTTTGACTCTCTGCTTGTGGCAGGTTGCAGTTTAGTGGCTACAGACAGCCCAGCTAAATGTCACGGTGCTCACCTTTGGTTCAGATATGGCAGCTGGAAATGATATTTCATTGTGGAAATGATATCAGTTACCCAACTTCACACGTAGCCTCGTTTTTATGATAAGCAGAGAGAAATTTAGGTGGTGTGTGCGTGTTGCCCTCTAGCTCCATGTCTGCCAGGTGAAGAAATGACAGTTCCCAAGTGATTATCAGTGCCCTCCCCTGCTTACCCCTGTCCTCCTCAGATCTGCCACCTGAGCTCCCCTGCACCAGAGCACTTCCCATTCCCTCTGGGGTGAGGCAGCCAGTCTTGGTAGATGAGGGAGCCCTCATACCAGTAATTTAGGTGATAGATCTGAGGGACAGGTAACATGCAATAAGAGATAATAATGAAGAGACTGTAGAAATAGCACTCTTTGGCTGACACTGGGAAAAGATTGATTGTGTCAGTGGAGATTACAGGAAGAGTTAATTTATCGTGATGGCAGAGAGGATGATGTTATCTCAGTTGTGCTAAGGCTTTCAGCCTTGTCTGGCTCAGAGGTAGGTACTGAAAATACTGCAACTCCAGCAAATGTTTCCCTATGGTGCTGGGACACCAGAACCATTGCTTCTGTCTTTCCAATTTACTGAATGTTCTCCAGGCTAGCAGGAATTATGTGGGAAAACTTTATGCTCACTTTATTTGCAGTTAATGCCAGTCAAAACACAAAAATTACCACATAAGCTTCTTTAAAATCCCTGAACTGAACTTTTGTGAAGAAAACCAGCATGGGTAGGTCATTGTAGAAATCACCATTTCTCTAGCAGAAAAAAACCCCAAACTCATTACCCTTAAAAAAAAAAGTATTAACTTTGCGGATAACTTCCTGGCAACATGAGTATCATTAACTTTTACTTGTAAGATTTCTCATAAGAATCTGCAAAGTTCTTCATGCCCCACAGACTAAGCTCAGTCTGAGGACTTTCACCATTACATACCATTTGAATCACTAACACCGAAGTAAAAAGAAAACACTGAATATTTGCAAAAAACCTGTGATTCTAGTACAGATAAATTCAAATATTAAATTGAAATTTCTGAGATACTCATATTGTCACCTAAATCTCTGTACCAATGCACACTTTTCTGGACAGTGCACTGGTAATGAAAAAAGGCTCAATTGAACAGGCAGATTATGTATTTTTGGTTCAATTCTGTTGCACAACTTCCTTTGTTTTAGTGATATATGATGTCAGATGCCTGGAAAAACCTCTCACTTATACATTCTCTAGCTGTACTATTTTGATGTAAAGGTGATACAAGACAACAATTTCATGCCACATTTTGGTGTTGACTGCTCCCAAGTGAATATTTTTAACCAAATAATGTAAGCTTTTAATTTTACATATCTTTATAAGTGGAACAAAATAAAAGAATAGAAAGTGACTAGAGCAACTGAAATACAGTTTCAGACCGTTTCATGTACAAGAGATTTTCCTGGCTTGCTAGCCTCAAGGAGGGGTGTTTTACCACATGATAAAATGTGTATCAGCTTCCTCTCTAAAAGCACATTCTTCTTTGAAGGGCTGACAAGGGCCACTTATCTTGTGCTATAATTCTGTCTGTGCCAGATTCATAAATGAAGTGGATCTTTCACCCTAGAGTAAGCGAGTGAGTTAGATGTACTTTCCTGGAGGAAAATCAAATATCCTGAGGCAATGAAAGAGTTAAGAAGGTCATAGGATTTGCCAAGCATCAAGATGTAATTCTTAGGGTCTACTAATTTCAGAATTACTTAAAACTCAGAGCTTCTTTTCCTTGAGATACCAACAAGATCAGAGGACTGTCTCTAAAAAAAAAAAAAAAAAGATTTAGCAGTAGCTGACATAATGAAAACTTGGTGTTAATTCAGGAAGTCGTTTTAGGTTGCTGTGGATTTCCTAGATTGTCCATTCCTTCTAAGAAAAAATGAAAATCTTTTAACTAATATTATGGTTTACATCACATCTATGCTTAAAAACCCACTGTGTAAAAACAACTTCTTACTCAAATGATCTATTGACTGAAGTGCCAAACCCACAGTTTTTTCACCTTTTCAAGAGCCTTTTCAAAACTGCTTGGCAAAGGAAAAGAATCATAGAAGCTATTGTGGGTCATACATCATTGGAATTGTCAAGCAGGAACTAAATGTAATTGGTGTGTTAAAAGTCACCTAGAGAAATAACCTTTAAGTCTGCATGTAAAGCAGAGACTTCAGTTTCCAGACTGTCAAAAGATTTGCTTCACATCGACATTAATCAATATTGATTTTTTTTGCAGAGACTTCAAATTAATCACTGTTCTAATAAGTTCAGATATATAAAAAAGGGGATTCCAAACAAGGTTTTGTTTTCCCTGTTCCTGGGAGACCTTTTAATGATAGTATTGCACTGGTGCTATTTATTCTAAGATCTACTGAGGAGTTTATCTACTAAAATAATTATCATGTTGTTATATTTCTTATCTTTTTTGTGCACTCATGAATGCCCACTGCAAATTTGGTATCTGATCTCAGGTTTTGAAAGCAACATTGCTGCTTATGCAAGCAGAAAGTTATTGTAAAGGCAGTTACATATGGAGAAATTTGGTAATTTGTCTTTGTCCGAGTTTTTGCATCATTTCTGCTTTGATTTTAAGTAAAATGGCATTCTTATCTACTTTTTTTTTATTATTTTTATTTTTTATTTTTATTTTTATTGTTTGTTTGTTTGTTTGTTTGTTTTTTTCTCTCACAGGAAGCACTCAACTGGTCAGAGTTTCAAGTGATCTTTGACCTCTGTAGAAATCTCAAAAGTCTTGAAAGATTCCCTTAGGCCAGCTCCTCAGTGTGTGACTCTTAACTCCTGGACATTTCATAGCAGCATATGTGCACAGAAACTTAATTCAGTTGTCAGAGATCAGGATTTCCAAGTTTTGGTAGTAATTACCTTTCTGAGTCCACATAGCAAAATGAATGAGACATAACATCTGTTTTCTGGTTTCTTAAGTAAACCTATATCGAGTGAATTCAATCATTGATTAACTGTTCAAACCAATGAGGCATCACATTTTTCAAAGTCAGAAATTATTACAATTTCCATTGAGCCTATGATCTAATTAGAACTGAGTGGAAAAGAATTTTCTCAGTCTCTTGAAATGTTTGAGATTTCAAGAATTTTCCCCAAACCAAGAAACCCTGTAACATCCTTCCCAGTGGCTGGAATGTCCAGTGTAGTGTATTGAAGTTCCAAATCCTCCTACACTTAATTCAAATCAAAGAATGTGGGGTGGGTTTCCCACATCTTATTGATAGCCAAACCACTAGAAGGTTAGCTATGACTCTGCTGGTTTTCATCTGAAATGGCATCATAGTGATGGGTCATGACTGATAAGGTCTGGGAAGCAAGATTGATTTTGAGGTTTGGGGATGGAGCAGTACTAATTATTGGACAAGGGAATTCAAATCACTCTACTCATGTACTAGAGGGTTATGCAAAGGGACTAAAGTAGATTAAATCTTTGCTGAAAAGGAGGGTTTGTAACAAACCCATAATTTTTGAGCTATGACTACCACACATCAGTATTTTGTAGCAATATCTGGAGATAAGATTTCATAAAGCCAGTGTCTGGCTTTATGAAATTCCTCCAAAAAAAAAAAAATAATTCTTTTTCCACAGGATGATGCTGCATCATCTTGTAAGTAAATTTTGATCACAGTCAATTAGAGAGGTATAGCTGGAAGAATGGGAAAGGCTTAGAGGATGGATTGGAGGCTCAGAAATCTGTAGATAGGAAAGGAGTCTCATGTGGAAAGACCAGGGACAAAGAAAGATGTGGAATGTATAAAAGAATTCTGTGAAGGATATAGTTTAGGCCAGTGAAGTAGTGGGTGCACTTTGGCATCAGAAGAGATCTGGAAAAATGGCTTTGATCGAGCATGTAAGATCTAAGATGGTGATGTTGAGATCATATTGGGAAGTACTGGGGACCTCTGGAGCTCTGGTTCAGGATGGTTGGAGCTACAAAGGATTGCTATTGCATTTAGATACCTTCAACCCTGATTTGAGACAAGGGGATGATGCCTTCTCACTTTCATTGTTTCTCTTCTAAGCCTCTATTGCACTGTCCTGTTTCTTGACTTTACAAAATGCAAAGTTCAGTTTTCTCTTATTATCTCATCCATTATAACACCAAAAGGACAAAACTGTAGAGCTGAGTCTTTCTGTTTCCTCTTAAGTGCTCATCCTTCCCTGTTGTCATCAGGTTCTTTTTAACAGGTACTGCAAACAACTGCATCCTCCTTTCCTAGGATGCCTAAGCCTGTAGTATTTTATGACCTCTGTAGGGAAGTCAGATATTTCAGTACATCTAGCTCTTCTCCAACTAAAAATCTTTCTTTATACAAGGTGGCAATATCTTGCCAAGCTAACGCTAAATAATGAGCACATACTCACGTTCTAAAAGGCACTCACCTCCAGGTGAAATTATTGCTCTTTTTAGAGTTTAACCAGGATTTGTAGTCTGGTGTTTGCTAGTAAGCCACTGAAACACACTGCAGAACCCTCTAGACCCCATGCTTCAGTGCAGATGAAGAAGTCGTAGAAACAACTAATTACTGTATTTAACCCCAAGTATTTATCTTCAGTCAGTTTTGCCAGCTTTAAATTACAACTCTGATGGACCCGTTGGTCATCTTGGTCAGTTAGAAATTAATGCCAAAATCCTCATGGACTTCACCAAACCCCAAATTTAATTTTGTTGTTTTATTAAAATGTCAAATCCCGGAAACTGTGACTTAAATTATATTCTTGGTTTTCATTTACTCCAAAAAATTTTTTTAAGCATCACAGTTGTCAAAATAGATATAACACTGAACCCAGAAGAGAACTAAACCTCAAAATGTAGCATTTTTTAAAAAATGTAATTCCCCCAGAGGTATACTTTTGGGTAGCTTATAAAGATTTTTCAATGGTTGGGGTAGCCAACAGTGCCAAACCACTAATTGCAGAAGGCCAGAAGTGAGGGTGATTCAGTGAGGCACTCGGTAATCAAGACTGGGTTTTCAGAATATCCACCAGTATAGATGACACTAATTCTGCTTCCAGCAAAGTGAATGTGATGTCCACCTAGCTTTAATATGTCAATATGTCAGTTCTAAATTATTCTTCATTTCAGGGAAACAATTTCTAGACAAATACAGATTCCTCTGAATAGCACCATGCTCCTCCTCTCAGGAATGGAGCCCTTTGAAAAAAAAAGCTGATGAGATGGGATTATAATTCTGACTGACTGAATTGAAAACCTCACAATGAAGGTATGCATGGTTAATGATTTTTCCGTTTATGTTGGACAGACTAAAACTAGGGACCCCCTTTTTTTTTTTTTTTTTGGCCATTTTTGGCTTCAGAGTTATTTGCTGAAACACACTGCTCTTGGTCTCCATGCAAACACTCCTGCTATTCCCAGTTTTAAGAGCTGAGCTGTTGTGAACATAGATCCACTACTCATAATCAGTGTGGTAAAAAAAATCTTGCTAACCTCTTAACATCCATCTTTCCAGAGTATTCTTTGGTCTTGAATAAAAATGTTTTGAAAATGTTAGTGTAATCACAAATAAATCTCTTGGTAGATATCAGTAAATTCCCCTTACCAGAACTGTCCTTTTTGTTCTTTATTAGTGTTTGTTTTGCTCAAGGAACATTTAACTCTTTGTCACACACCTTACAGCATCATTATTTCTGTTTGCAGCTCTTGCCCATACTATGAAATAGTCATGTTTAATACTTTCTGGTTTTACCTAAAACCAAGTAACATTGCTATGTAGTAGTATGTATTTCCCGTCTCATGAACATACAAGCCAAGAAAGAGTTTGAAAATTGCCACAATACTAGCTACTTGGAAATGTTATGGCAAAGTTCTTATGAGTAATTTGCATAATTCGGTGGGGGGGGTTGTTTTGCTTTGGGGTTTTTTTTGTTTATTTTGGGGGGTTTTTTAAGTGCTGTTGCACAGGAATATTAGAAAAGATATTCAAATTGCTGCAGAGAAGAGAAGAGAAGAGAAGAGAAGAGAAGAGAAGAGAAGAGAAGAGAAGAGAAGAAAATGGAATATAGTATGATAGAATATAGGACTAGTATAATATAATGTAATGTAATATAATAACATAATTTAGTATTAAAACACAACACAATGCAATATAATACTTCATGCTTACCCAACACTGATTTATGACTACTACAAATTACTTCATCATCTCCTACCTGCTTACAAAATGCTGCCTTTTTTGTTCCATACTACCTGGCTCTTCATTACATTATGAATAATACACTGAATCCATGTATTTACAAATGGAGTCTAACTGCATGATCAGATGTGCAGTTTGTAACTGCACTTTAGAATGAGCTAAATGATTGAGACCACTTGGAAGCAACTTCCAGTATTTATGTTACGGTCAGCCTAAATTTGGTTATCCTCTAAATCTGCCGACTTGAGCCAAGTACCACTCTTTACTGTACTATTGACTTTTAAACAGTACTGTCCATTGATTTAATTGGAGAATCCTGATTAAAAATTGATGGGACAATGTGCCCTATTGCCCTCAGCCTGCACATAAAGCTAGTACTGATGTTACATCTGCAAAGTTCTAGTCGTTCATATTCCACCACTTTTCAGCTTATAGTTGAAACTGCAGCTCATGCTTTTAGAGATAATACCAACAGCATCACAGAATGTTAGGGGTTGGGAGGGACCTTGAAAGATCGTCTCATCCAATGAGCAGATACAGGCAATTCCTTTTAGGAGAAAGGACTGGAAACAAATACTGTGAGCCATATTAATTTCCCACTACAATCTTCATACTTTTGCCTGTTCAAGCAAGATTTTTCATTCAAACATCCCTGGCAGGAACAGAAACTGTGACTCAATAGGACTGTCTGGTAAGAGCTGAATCCTTGCTCTCTTGAGCAGTGCAGGTATGATCAAAGAGTCTGACTTTTTAGGAGAATATAGGAACATCAGTGAAGAACATCTATGACCCAGCACAAAACTTAAAAAGCACTCCCTTGTAGTTTCTTGCTGTATTTGTTGAGCGTGTACTTTCAGAACACCTTTTCTTTCCTGCAGCAACAATGTTCCATTAGCTTAAAGGTAAAATTCAAAGAAAAACCACTATATACTACTGATGCCCTCTAGATCAACAATTTCTACCGATTTTCTTAATGTACTTGGCAGAAGCATTACTTAAAACTGACAGTAACTATTTTATTAATTACAACTGAGATTCAATCTCACACAGAGCAAATTTGGAGTTAAGCTACTAGCAGCAACTCTAAATACATTTCAAAATATCATAATAGCAAGTTTTACCAAGGAAGAAGAAATGGGAAGATAGATTCATTTGTCTTTTATAGGACAGATTAACAACTCAAAATAAAATCAGAAGGAGAATCAGCAGAAAGGAAAGTTACACATAATCGAGTATCTCTTGTCTAGACAGCCAGAAACACGGACAAAAGTATACTAGATATTACAATCTCCACATTTGTGCCTGTATATTCTTAAAATATATATATATATTGATCTTTTACTATATTGAAGATGATGGTTTTAGAACTTAGCTACAGTGTTGGCAGGTGAGTCCCTATGCTACGCAAAGCTGTAGAGACTGTATGGCAAAAACTATAGCATTCAGTTCAAGAGAAAATATTCTGTAAATTATAATTCTGCTTCCCTTGCAAATATGCATTCCAGGTATATTGCCTTTAAGCATATATAACTCTTGAAACATAACAATCAAAATCCAGTGCAATGTAGTGGCAAAGGATGAACTGATTGTATCTGCAATGTTAATGCTGAAGTACACCATATAAGACTGCACATGAAGTGCAGTGATTTTTTTTTTCCTGTGGGCAAAGTTCATTTGTATAACATTCACCACAAGATTCCTATAATTTGGAAATTTGTGCTTCTCCAAAAGGTTGTTTTGAAAAACAAAGCCTGTTCACAGTTCCCACAGTGTACCAAAAGAGGGCACTTAAAGCTTTCCATATAAAGGCTGCAGAACTGCAGGAACTTGGCTTGCTTTCCAACAATATTTTAGAAATCTTACACTTCAAACCATGCTAAACAGAAATATAAAGTCTGTCACTATGAAATAGATGAGATATAACATGCAAAAAATATATAGTTACTTTTAAGGGAAAACAACATTTCAATATATTTGCATATCCACATTAGTCAAAGAATATTCCTCCAGGAAGGGAAACTGTGATCATGTAGGTTTTCCTTGGCAATGTTGTGTGCTAATTCCTTTTTGAATGAGGTCGTCTGCTTTAGAAGAATGTCCTAGCTTGACATTAAAAATTGCCAGTGTTTGCAGACTTCAAACAATGCATTTCAGTTCCTTTCCCTTCATTACTGAAGATATATCTAAAGTTCCTAATTAAGTTTTTTGGTGTAAAGTTCCTACTGTTGGGTAGTTTCAATATTTTAAAATATTAGCTACTGTTATTCATCGTTGATAATTAAGTCAAAATCAAGCCTGCAGTAAGGCTGAACTACTTCTTTAAAGCAAAGAGTAAATAGCTAGCTTGGCCTGGTGTATCTAGTCCCTAAAAGGAGCAAAAAGTTTGTCTTCTGTTTGAAGCTTGACTACTTGCCTGTAGTTGAACCTTAAATAATGCAGTGCCTTAGTTGCCATGAGCACAAAATGGAGCTCATTTTAGAAATCCTTCAGAATCCTTGAGCAGAAAGCCTGGAGAGAAACAGCATTCATACAAAGTTCTTTGTTGCGCTGCATCTCCCAAATCTCTCTCCTTAGCAGAGTGAAGTTCCACTGGAAATGCATGATACCTTTTAGATGTTCTTGGGAGGATTGGAATCTGTATTTTTCTTTTCCAGGATGGAAAATATTACTAATCAAACAAGAAAATGGTTCTGTTCATATGTCTACCCCAACCCTGAAATTTGTATGTGTCCATACCTACACTTCTGAACTGCAGAAATGCCTCAACCTTTCTTAAATCTCTAGTTCACTTAAAACTGGAGCTCCAGACCTTGAATCCTAGCCTCAGATTTCAAGGCCATTATTTCAATGGCCACCTCATGCCCAAATGCCCTGATAGTATATATACGATCCACACTCTTGTCTTTCATTTGCAGATGTCTGCTGAAGTTTGCCTGACTACCTTCGTTTTTCTTCCAACTAATTTTATACCTATACACAGCTATTTTCTTGTCTGGTTCTTCAAAGCCAAATACAAATCATGAAATGGACTTCTATTAAGAGATTCTTAAAGATGCTGGTGGCAAACAACCACATAAATCAGCACGACTAACCAACCACCTGCTGCCCTTACCAACACCCCAACATGTCTATTTAGGAATTCCACCTCATGACATATCTGTGTCAACACAATACAGAAAATAATGTAAAGCATGGGACAAGTAGTACAAGAAAACATGGATTTTATGATAGTTGCTACAAAATTCACTAAAAGTAAGTAGTGACAGGAGACACAGAAGATGACTGAGTGCCATAGCTGTGCACACTTGTACCTAACAGAGAAGAGTGCTGGACTGTCTGGGGCCAGCAAAGCACTATACACAGTTGCTCTCAATGCAATTGCAGTTAGCACTGCTGGGGAGTCAGGCTTAAACACGACAGGGTCTGTGATGTGCCCCCAAGTTTTAGGTTCCTTGCAAAGAGAAAGTAAATTCTAGAGCTGTGTATCTTGCCCTTGCACTGAGACAATTCTCTTCAGAGCAGGAATTATGCTCCATCTCTTGAAAACAGATCTTTCGTGATTCAGATTCCAAACTTTGATAGGACTTAATAATTACCTTGTGAAAGTCCTGATATTGATGAGTTTCAGTACTCATTTTATTACCTGCCTGTCTATATACTATGTTTTCCTATTATTTAAAAATAAGAACATTAGATAGATTACTTTAAGCCACGTGAAAATTTGTTTGATGTGCAACAGTTTATTTGTAGCAATGTATTTAATAATAGCAAGTATTAGCAACGCATATGAGTGTAATATACTCTTCATATTGATATAGCCATTAACTATAATAACTTGCTTTTAGTAGAAATTCTCAGTTATAAGCAGCTTTTCACCAACTGATTTATCTGGAGGATGGAAATATATTTTATGGAGGTACCCTTTCCAGAAATATTTATTTCAGATGCAAAAAGTGTGAACACCTAATTTTCAAGTAAAAGATTAAATTAACAAGAAAAAAAGATTTTCTTTTCCACTTGTTTTTAATGCATATATATGTATGGACGTATATTAGAAAACAGGTGTAAAGTAAACACCCAACTGTAGCTTTAGTGTAGCTTTTTAGATCTTTCACCATTTGCTTCTGAAATTGGCATCCTATGCCTGCCTTATGAGGAACAGAAAATAGACTTCCAACTGTAAAAATGTTAAATTTAATCCCCTATTGACTGTCTGTTTTCTGTCTTCTTTAGAATGTGCCTAATGGATTATAGGGAATGCAAGAAAGAAAATATCTTTTCCTTCTCAAATATTAGCCTTTATTTGAACAGATTTTTTTTTTTCTGCTAAAATAGCAAAAACTGCAAACAGGACATAAAGAAGAGCTGTCTGGAAGACGTGATTAGAAAAGGGGAATAAGAGTCCATTTGGTTTTAAAATCTACCATTTCACATTTCTTGGGCATTTTTACTGTTATTCTTTTTCTGCATGTTAAGGGTTTGTCTGCTGGACACTTGTATATGGGCTTTGGTTTATTTTTTTAAAAGTAATTCAAGAATGTATGAAATCACTTCCGAAAGTTGCAATAATACTTTTGGTTTGTTACCTATTTGTTCAGTAAAAGAAGCTTGGAGTGAAGGATAATATGGAAATAAAGCAAGGATAAAATATTGTGTTATTACTGCTTCTAGATATAATAATAATAAAAAAATCTTCTTATGACTGCTTATACGATTTCTGTTTTACAAGTCATAATTTTTGCATTTCTTTTCAGTGCTGGTGTCCTTGGCAGCTAACAGGATTCTGCATGCACAGGGAATTCATATGCTGAAAGGTGAGCTACAGCACAGGCTCCAGTCTTGAACGTCTAATTATTCAGCTATTGGAATAAAAAGAACTTTTCATTTGGGTTACCTGAAATCTAGATTATGTGCACAGACCTAAATGGAGCAGAACAGAGGGAGGAGCGTAGGAGGGTTGCAGGGAATGTATGCCTTTCAACAGTGCCAGGGAGTGCATATATAGTGGTGCAACATGCTCAAACATATGGGACTACAATTGGATGCATCTGCTTTAGGTGCCCGAGCTGAGAGACCTAGAGAGATGAAACTTCCCAAGCAGCCCTTGGGAACTAACCTCTGACAACCAAGCCTTTTTATGCTGACTCAACTTCTGCTTTATAAAAATAGACAATGATGATCACCCGTCAGATTTGAAAATACAGACAGGGATATTTTCTACTCTGAACTTAGAAACTAAAATGAGTGGAAAATCAGAGGTTAGAGTTCTAGGTTTCTTTGAACATGACTTGTAAACCAAAAATAAATCCTCACTAACTGGTACAGCTGAATCTCAGAGATTTAACCTGGCTTTGCTTTGAACACTGCAGAGGTCTGTCCTTACATGGCAAGGGACAGATCTAGAGGAACCTTTGATGTTTTTCTTTGCTAGTACTGATCAGCTCTAACAAGCTGCTCGAGATGAAAACTTCCTTCCTTGCAAGCCACTGTGTATGTTAATTAGCACGGTATATAAATCACAATATAATCAACTACAATATAATTCTAGGAAATACATGGATGATCCTAAGAGCTGCTGTCCAAACACCTTACTAATACAGCTATATGCATTGGCCCAAGTAATATAAAAGTGTTCTAGATTTTTCCTCAGTGATTTGTGTTCAATATCAATTAGGTTGTTATGAAAAAGAAAATGACAGCTTAGCGAGAATCAGGATTTCTTTTCCACAGATTCAGTTCTTTGATCAAAAACTACAGTAGATTGAAGTTTTGCTATTGTCAACATATTGTACACACACAGCGTGTTTATTTTTGTGCACTTTTAATGTACTTAACCTTAATGTCTGCTGCTTTAAAGCAGAGGAACTGTGGCTCAGCATCTTGAATTGTCAAAGCAACCTATTGCAGATTTCTTTTTATAGATGAAAAGAAGTGTCCAGATGATAAATGCTATTCACAAAGTGATTGCTGTGGCAGTCATATCATGTCTCAAAGTACACATGGCTGTGTAAATAGAAACTACTGAAACTCATACTGACATATAAAACTTTTTCTGTGGCATAAGAACCTTTGTGTCAACTAAGGAGAATCAGCTGGAGCTCTTACTAAAAATGCATGTGTTTTTACTCACTTTTAAATAGGTTTTTAATACCGCTTTATGAAATGGGCCAAAAGTGAAATATTCCTCTCCCACATGAGACCCTCAAGTTTAGCATTAGAAGAAGTTTTGTGACAGTCTAGTAAACCTTTAATGAGATTTCTATTTTTGTGACAGACAGATGTAAATGTATCCCTCTAATCCTATTCTTTGAGGTCTTTGTCTGCAGATGAATGTTAATAATTAGTAGTTGCGTTCCCTGCCCCCCCACCCCCCATAAAACTGTATTCTTCATAAATTCGTCTTTTTTTTTTTTGTTTGCTCAAAGTACCAACAGCCCTGACAGCCTTCCTTTGTTCTTATGTTTATAAATAATTTATAATGTAGAAATATCTCTTCTTAGTCTTAAAATATAAACTAATGGTTGAACATAACATACTGCCAGGAGCAGATCTACCACTAGCTTTAGAAAGAAAAAAAAAAGGAAAAAAGCTTCATGCTTAACAAAGAGAGAAGGAAGGAACATCACATGGATATCCATTTATCTGAGTGAATGCTGATTTTTTTTTTTTTTTTGCAGATGCTAAATGCATCTGAACTACCCTCATTTTATGCTCTGTTTCTGCTTCTTTTCCAGACTACGCACCTCAATTCACTTCATAAAAATGTAGCTTCCTTTAAATGTTCTGAACACACAAAGGGCTACAGCATGGACTAAGTTATCAGCATAAATGTGTTTATACTGGTGTAGATGATTCCCTTGAGGAGTATACCAGGCCTTATACTAACACTTTGTTGAAGATTGCTGTACATGGTTTAAACGTATTGCTAAAGAAAATCATGCTTCTAGCCAAGACATTCAGTCTATACCAAACTGTGTACAGACCAGCTCTTGGTGTTGGGATTCTCTCACAAGAATTCTGAAGGCTGTACTACAGTGGCAGATGCCTTGTCATGAACAGTCACGCACTCAACATCAAACTACAAAGCACAAGCAGTTAAATTAGGACTGAAGTACACTGAGTTTCAACAGCTACTGAATGCCAGGGAGTGATCCTGTTTCCAAACAGCTGTATGGCTCTTTATTATTGTTTTATGCACTCACAGCAGGAGCAGCATCCACATAAATGACTGGAATTACTGTTAATTTAGGTAAATACAACTGAACTTGATACTATGCTGTCTAGCTAAGTTCTACAGGGGAATCTTTATTTCGCAGTCGGTTATTGCATGTCAAAGGAAATGCCTTAAAAGCATACAACACACTGAAAATATAGAGAGGTCTTTTAAAATAACAGTCCTAGCATGCAATTTAGATAGAGATCTCAGCATTACCTCACATCAGCTGCTAGGATTTTTAACCAAAGATGAGGTGCCATATTATCTCCCATCTCAGAATGCTCCCTGTAGCAATGACAGCAGTGAGCCAATGGCTCACTACCAAACTGCTGCATGGCAGCATCCCTGTATGCAGGGTAACTCCAATGAAGACTCCAGAACAACAAACAAGCAAGTAATTTCGGTGCCACTTGTTTTTTTGGGGAGTGAGTGTAGCTCGAATTTAACCTAACCTATTTTAAATTCCCAACCAAGTGCTAATTTCAGTATACTCTGCAGGCAACATACAATATTCACCTACTCTTCAAGCATGTTATCACAACTGCGATTGAATCAACAGCACTACATAATCTAGGGATAGGAAGTGAGTGGAAAAAGAGCACCTTACCCACAGTAAACATACAGAAGAAGAAGAAGAAAGGGAATTTAGTCAGAAAGGAAATGCAAATGTAGAAATGGTTTTGACCTGGAGGGCTCAGGTTTGGCTCTTGGTAGCTTAACAGAGGGTTGGAGCCAAGATTTGAGTTTGAAGATCCAGTCCAGCTGCCCTTTGTAAAATGTTCAGTTTTGGTTTTGGCTAGTTTCTGACTTTAGAGGGTGGAATGGGTTTCGTCCAGAAAGAACATTCATGCAAAATCTTTTGAAATAACTGTTTAAGGATCTTTCTGAATAAAAGAAGACATCACTCCTAGGAGCTGAGAAATGAATCTGCTTTCACAGACACAGCTTGGAAATAGCAAGTTTAAATCTCTGTTAAGTGTCCAAAATCAACCTGAACCCCTCTTTAGAAGTTTGATCTTCTAATCTACCTTCTCTCATCCCTTGCCTTTAATGCCACACAATAGGATTCTGAGCTTCTGTTAAAATACATTTTTGTGATAGTCTGTAAATCTCTGCTGAGATTGCTGCTGCCTTCTGATCTTACAGGGTATGATGCAAGGATTCAGTGTTTTTCAGGGAATGTACATTCAAAATGGAATCCTGCCTGAAAATCCCTGGGTGCACACATTGTAAAGAAAGCAGGAAAGCAGACCTAAAATAGAGCATACATCAAGACCAGAATTTCATCCAAAGGTAGCACGCTTGTGAGGAGACATTTGAAAGCTCAGTGCAATCTTTTAAAGGAAACCTTTCAGGTTCCTGGGAGTTGCTCCAGATCAAGAGAGAAACTAGTGTCATGGGGATGGAGGATGAGGTTGCAGGGAATAAAACATTTGGTTGGAAAGAGGAGCAAAACAGAGAAATAGGGAGGAGTGTGAGAGACAGGTATAAAAGCATCTCAGGCAACTGTTTGGCAACAGTACCATCCTATTTTCAAAGTTGTGTTGCTAGTACAGAAGTTAACCCTTAAATTCTTTTGCATTTCTCTGAAAGTTATCTTCACAATAAAATGTCTAATAATGCTGACACATTACTTTTCAAATTTTAACTCATCTTTTACACAAATAAAACGTTTTTACAATACTTCTTGTTCTTGGTTAAATCATTCATCTGTTCTGCTCTGTTACACAGGTAAAAACATTTCCAAATGAACCCATTCATCTGTTATCTCTATTGCTCCAAACTTTAGCTTGAATATATACCCTGAAACACTAATGCCTGGAAAAGGGATCAGGACAAAAACATATAGCCTGATTTATTTATTTATTTATTTATTTTCAGATTATAAACAAATCAAAACTTCAGCTGTAACACGCCTGATTTTTGTTGGTTTCAATACCTTGATCAAAAATCTTTCAGCTGAGACCCTTTGCTGCCTCTAACAATGAATCTTTATAGCACAGAAATTGTCTGGCTCCCTGGTGTTATTAAGAAAATATAGTATACAAAAGCTTTAAGCTTTAAGCCATACAGCATGATTATTATGATAGCAGGCGATGTCAGGTGGAGACAAAGACACATGGATAGAATTGGTTTGAGGCACGTCATCAGAAAATAAGGGTGATGTGATCACAGTACTTATAGCATATGCAGCAGCAGTACAGTTCTACATGGCAGCTTCCATCATAACCTTCACATGAGAAAAAAAAAACACCAAAAAAAAAATATTCTGAGTAAATGATGGGTGAATACAGAATAAATTGTAGTGTGTGACAAGACACTTTTTTTTTTTGTTTAATATATAAATCAGGAGCACTTATGAATTGATATTAATTAAAATAATGTATTTGCTTTCTTTCGACAGTTATGTCAGCCTCATTAAAACTGAGTGTTAAATCTTCATTAGATTTTTCAATATTAAAATACCCCCATGAAATATAAATTAACATTTAACTTGTTGCTGGCCACAGTGAGAAAACGGAGAGGGTGAAAACCTTTGGGATGAAATCTCGACCCAATTAAATCAATGAGACTTTTGTTTCTGAATTCATTGGGGCCAAATAATTCCATCCCTGTTGGCAACAAGAGGCAATAGCTTTAAATCTGACACAGAAGCAGGTCTCAGGAAGTATTCTGTTTCAGTTTATATTCCCGAGTCGCACAATGATGGTTAAAATTTTCAAAGTCTCTCTGGCAACACGGAGGGAATCTATGTCCCAGCAAGAGTAAAAAAGTTGAGATTCCCGGGTAGCTTTCGTGCTTAAGTAAAACCTTACTGTGTGCTTTGAATTTGAACAATTCCACCCTGTGAAAAGGCACAGTGGCATTCTCTCTAGTACAATGTGGATTCTACTTTTCAGTAGATGAAACCTGCAAAGCAAGCAAGTAGTGCCTATATGTGAACACTGTAATTTCTATCAGACAGGAGGCTGTCACTGTTAGGCATCTGGAGAGACGTACCCTGTCTGATGAACACCACAGAGCACCGAGCAGGGAGAGAGGGTGGCTGCCTCACGGCTCCGTGTCCTGAATCTTCCAGATCTCAGCTCGGTTCGCAGCTTGTGCAAGATTTCCCAGCGGACCCGAAGTTTAGGAAGACAGATCAGGAAGGGAGAGAAGCTGAGCAGCTGCAATCCCGTTGAAGGGAGCTACCATATTGTCATAGCTGTGACCACTGACCCCCTGAGCCTGCAGTAGCTGCAGTCTCGCATCACAGTAAACCCACCTGGAACGGCTGGAAAACTAAGGCAGAATCCCTTGAAATGGCCTAGCTGCCTTTCAGATGTGTTCTGCTAGCTGAAGGACCTCGCAAGCTGTTTGCGTTTCAAAAAGAAAGGAGAGGTGATAATCACGCTTTCTCTGGCCGTAGCTTGTTTGAAACGGGAACTGAGGCCGCTCTGCTCCCTGGGCCTCTGCACCGCTGAGCCACAAGGTGGTGGTGTGGTGTCACTTTTTTTCAAAAAACAACAAAAAAGAGGTTTTGTTTAATGAGCTTGAACTCACTAGCCTGCTCATCTGGTGAACTGTGACTTTTCAAATACCAACCTATTAATGTCAAAGGCAATACTGAAGGGAACAGTTCTGTTTGATTTAAAAAATACAGACAATGTGAAGTCCACTATGCTCTAATATCTATCACCTATGGGGCTCCATTCATGCCTAATGCTTTATTCAAGCTAAGACCTAGTTTTTATATATCAGATTAATACATATCTACAGCTTTGCACCTTTCTATTTTGATTTTTTTATTATCAGGGCTCGCCGGGGCCATTTTCATTCCCTTACTGTAGCATCTGCAAGCAGGTGGATTAGAGATAACTCTCATTGTGCTTTGTTTTCTCCTGACACTGTCATTAATCATTCCTTAAGCCACACTTCAACTTATAGTAATCAGGACTGGCTGTTCCCGAGCTGCACAAGAATTGCCTTTCACAATGTAATGTGAAATTGGAAGCGAATGGCTGAAGCCAGACGCTTCTTCTGCATTCCCCATCTATCTCATCATTTAGGTATTTATCCATCTCAGGCTTGTACAGGGAGCATCTCCCTCCTTCCCATGAGGACACAGATTGCAACAGAGGATCAGATTTGTTACCCAGGCTTTGGGCTTTGATTGTCCTCTTATAAGTTCAGGATTAAAGTGAAATTTCCCACAGGGCTATGCAGGATTTGCTAGCATTTAACTGTTTAACCTGGCTGTTTGTGAATGAGAATCCTGTGGTCAACTATTCCTCAGAGAGTATTATGGTAAGCCAGCTCTGAATGGCAGACATTTCGGTAAATTCCTGTAAAGACTGATACAGTTGATTCCAATTAAGTTCATACCTGATAACAATTGTTTTCTTGTACATGAGGAACAGTAATCTTATGATAAAAACCAATTGTCTCGCCTCTCGTGAAATACTCGTGTCAGCTGCAGAATAAATGCAGACCTTCAAAAAGTTGCAGTCATCTGTTTATGCTTTTAGAATCATTAATTTGTCTTGAACTAGGTCATGGCTCTCACTACACAGAAGCGCTGTATTCCCTTCTATCTTGCCCAATTTTAGTAATAAGTAGAAGCCAATAATAGCTGTAGTAGTACAGCAGTGGAAGGGACAAATATTTTAAACAAACCACACTTGATGTATTAATAAAGACAAACTGATAGTTCTGGAAAGCATGCTGCTAAGTATGTAGCCAAAACAGATGTATTTTTCCTGGCATTTGATGTGATTCTTGCACAAAGGGAAGTACCTATAATGTGCTATTCTCCACAAAACTGAAAGCAAGAGGGAAAATTTTCAGTCCATATTATCTATCTTTTAGTCTTAGCTTTAGAGCCATTTAAGAAAAAAGATTTTAAAACAAGTCAAAATCATTTTTTTATCTAGTTTAAAAAGACTGTATGCTCAACCCCTGTATATATATTCTATTTAATGTGGATGTGTTTTTAAAATGCCTAGGAGGATAGTGCTCATTTCATGTGCTTCTCCAAGAGAGACATAACACCCAAGCAACTGAAGTACATAATTTAACAAAACATTTTAGCTTGCAGTGAAATCAGTTCCCTTGGAGGGAATGGACTGAATCATTAAACTCAATTTTAACCTCACTCCCTGAGAAATTTTTACACCTTATTCAAAAGTTTGCCTCTCATTTTTTCTTTTTTGGCTAAAAATGTGCTGAATTTCCAAAATAAGCTTTCATGGGATTTAAAAAAAAACCAAACAAAAAACAAAAAGATTTTTATTTCTCCTTTTAAAAATAAAGAAACCCAGAGACCTTGAGGGAAAGGCTCACAGGTATTATCGATTACAAATATAAAAATTACACTGCAGACTTTAATTAATAAACATAAAAGACAATGAATTAATTTTTTTGGTCACTGTTGAACTATTTTGCATTATGAATCTGTAGTTGTGACACTGATCTTGTGCTAACCAGTGTCTGCCTGGAGAGGAACAGTGCCTGGTTGAGAAGGGTACCTGTGAAAGCCTCGCTGGCTGAGTGCAAATTACTAAATATCTTTACCATCATTTAATATTTCTCTCACAGCATTAAATGATTACTGAAAAGGCATAAGCAACCCTTTCTATTTATTCAAAATATCCTCTAGATTCACATGAGTAATTTTCAGCTGTATATAATGCTCCCAAAGTAACCTCTTCATTTCCATTGTTTTAGTGTGAAATCATTTCCTCGGGAGATAATTAGAGTTGCTCCATTTATTACATTAAATGATTAGCATGCACTTGAAATGATTCAGTATATTTTCCTTTATTGCTGATGACTCTTAAATATGGGCCTACATTTTTAATGGATAAATTAAGATTATCTTGACATTTTGTGGATGCCTCAGAAGCAATACAAGAGAGACTTTCTTTTCCAAATACACACACAGGTGTATGTTGAACAAAGCACATTAGCTGAAGAGCTCCCGTTCATCCTAATATCCCACTGGTTCAGCCTGTAGACCAGTAACAATATGTGAAGGTAAAACAAGGGTTTAATGTAACAGAACTGCCAATGCTTTTGCTCTGTGTCTTGTTAGTAACTATTCCTCAGTGCCACTGGATCAGAATCCCAGTATAACAGCTGAAGTGCTTGCTTTCTCTGAGCAAGCTTCTTCTTCTGAATGTGTATAAGATTGTTTCTTACAGTGGCAGGCTTGCATTTTTATATTATATGAATTAACATAAATGAGGAACAAAAGAGCTTTACTATATGGTAACCAGGAAGTTATCATCCCGTGGTTGATGCAAATCAATTACTCTAGAGCTGGTGAAAACACTTCACAATTAATGCTCCTTATTAAAACAAAGACCTAAGTTAGAAGCTCAGCTTCAAGACTTTATTTTAAGAATCAGAGAGCCTGTAGACACAAAGCTGGAGGCCCCAGGTATGACCTGATATTTGCATAACTAACATTGTGTCAAGCAGACACCAAGACTGACCTGGAAGTGGTAGATACCAACTGTGACTGAAGTCAGCAGCATTAAAAGGGCTCCCAAAGGAACACCAAGGAGATGTTTAAGTGGATTTGAAAGCTTGGTCCATTCAACTCAAATAACCTCAAATTGCATTAGTGGACATGAAACTGATGTCATTTTTAAAGGACACATTCTCTTGTGATGTGATGTGATACATTTGGCTATCCCATGTTTCTCAAACTTCTCTATGGCCCAAAGACTACTCATGAGTCCAGCCAATTTAAATTCAAGTATTCAGTATCTTAAAAAATGCGATTTATTAGAGGCTTTAATGGTAATGAATTTTTTCATTCTCTCAGTGAGTTTGTATTGCAGTACTTACTTTTTGAAGAGTAAAATTATGGGTTATGTGAGCCCAAAAGAATCCATGTCATGTTTTAGTTGGAAAGCAGGTTGGTTTGTGGTTTCTGTGAATACGTCCACACACAGTTAAAAAACAAACCATGCAAACCATGGCTGTACAGAATTTGAAAGACTAGATATAATGCAAAATATATTTTAAAAAGCACACACTATTATAGACACTTTCTAACACTATAGATACTATAGACACTAAGCAACACTTTCATAAGTGTGTAAATACAGTATTAAAAACACTTCATATGCTGTATCTTACATCAAAAGTAATACTCTAAATGAAGTGCCCATTACCAGAAAGACACAATGTGTATTTTTTGCTTTATTCACTAGTAAAACATGCAAAACAATTCTTTCTGGAACAAGTTCCTTTAAGGAAAAGAAGTATTTCTTCATCAGTTCATAAGCACTGGTCTCATTGCATGAACAGGAAAAGATACTAGATCTCACCAAATCCAAGAGGTAGTACCTTAATATGCAGTGTTACTGTAGTGTCGTGTAGCACTGCTATAGAGAAACAGCAAATGCACACAAGATATTGTAACTCCACTTCATATATCTGGCAAAACCCATATTCCCTCATTTTGATCCCCACTTGAGCAGATTCTCACTCATATGTAAGCAGCACTCTTGGCTCTGTAGTGTAGTCATAGAGGACTATGGGAAGAGGACCTAAATTTAACTCTAAAAATCTAAGACAAGACTTAGTTTGGTTGTTCCTTGGGCAAAGGCAAGAGGAGTGTGGATGCCAGGTAGCCCAAACAGCGAACAGAACTCTGTTCCTAAATGACAGCTGAGTGAACCCAGCCCCATTCAGCCCAACTCTCACAGCACACGAGTGTGTCCCACTAGGAAAATGCACCAGACATAACCATGGTGAACTGGGACTCAGAGATTTGATGAACTGATTTGATGAACTCTTTGATGAACTGGGACTCAGAGATTGCTTATGCTCTTATTAAAGTCATAAATGTGACACTGCTTTCTACTACATTGGTACTGAATCAGGACTTCATAACTAGAGATGAAAGCCTGCTCACCTTATGAACAGCAAAGAATCCCATTTACTAGCCCCAGGTCTAGTATATGATGTAGGCACATTTATCCTTAAAAACTTTCTTGAGCAATATAAAAGCACACCATTAAATAATAGCACTACTATAGGCATATTATACTAAAAGTGCCATAATGTTGTTTGTATATGACAGGCATTTTCAATATAAGAATGCTGAAATTCTACACTGATGTCATTAAAGCATAAATGACACACTATCAAAAGATGGAGATTCTAATGCATGGTGGTTAAAACCACAGTTCTTTCTAAGTTTTAGAGCATTTTTAATAGCTTTAAAGCAGATTTTAATAGATGAAGTTATAACAATACCAACAGTGGTGGCATGAAAGGTTACTACGGATGAACACCATCTCTCTCAAACATTTATTCCATTTAAGTAAAAATTTCTGATAGAGAGCATTTCTATTATTCACAAGAAATCATGAAATATAATGGTTCCTAGCATTCCTTTTGTAATAGCTTATTTAAATACTTGGGGCTGCAATTCAGATTCCCACTTTGTTCAGACTTCAGAGAAATACTTCTTACAATTGATCACATTTTTATTCTTTATTGTATTCTAAATAGCCTCTGATTTTTCAGAACCCAAGACTAAAAATTAGGTTTGCAGAAGTTAAAAGTACAGGCTTGAAAAAAAACCTATACACTTTCCACAGCTGAGGAACAGCAACTACAAAATTGAACAACAAAAAAATCTAGGCTATGAATCATTTTGTTTACAGAGCTGCTTTAAGGAATTATTCCTGAAGCCTAAATGGAGCTTTGTGGGGCTTTTCTAAACCCCTAAAATCTGAAATGACCTGAAGGTATAAAGAAAGCTTGAATTCAGATTTCTTTTATATATAACATTTTCTTCACTGCTTCCAGCTCAGACTGCAGTAGTTTACACAAAATTAAGAAAGCCAGTCTGATAATGAGTTATTAAAATTCTGTTCATCATCTTAAGTTTGTCTATTGTCCAAAAAGAAATTTAAATGAGGTAATAGGAATAGATTTTTATTTATGGTGAGATTTTATATCAATGGTTTATAGATGTTATATTTCCAACTTGTCTCAAATTATTTAAGAAATGTTTGTGTATTTATCATGAGTCCAGGGTAGTCTCTCAGTTTATGTAAAATGGTATAAAATCAACAGAGTTGTTGACTTACATCAGTTGAGGATAAAGCCCTTTTTCCAGAATAAAATAGTGACAGTTGTTTTCATTTCAGAAGAACTGAACTTTTATCTAAAGAGCAAATAGATATAGTATTGTATAAACAAAGAAGAAAAAGAATTAAATCCCAGTAAATTTACATTCACACAGTAAAACAGTGGAAGATATGACTGAACTTAAGGTGAATGTGCTATCTTTTCTCCTCCTCATTTTGATGAGGTAAAATGGTACTTACTTTTTAAAGAAAAAAACCTAAAAAACCAAAAAAACCCTCACTGTGCAATGATGATTGACTAGAAAAGATTCTGTATTGAAATAAACCACTGAATTATATACATTCATACTGTTTTGGTTTTTTTAAATAAAGCTTGTTATTTGCCTGAATATAATAGAAGTATACTTATATATATAATGAGCTTTAGAGTATTACAATGCATGAATGAAGGCACAAGTGATTTTTAAATTGTATGTTCACTAAATAATAAACAGAATCATATGTCTCAGGGGCATATAAACTCTCTTATCTCAAAAAATCCCCCATCTCTTAACTTTAAACTCATTGCAAAATGGTTTAATATTATAAACTTCATATGGCAAAAGTATTACCAGGCTACAACATGGAACTCTTAGAGCAGCCAGCAGTGCTCTTTTTAATATCATTCCCATTTGCATTTTAAATAACCAAATGGTTTTCAGGCATTTAATAGAAAAACATTTTTTTTTAAATGAATACCAAGAGACATTTGTAAATAGCATCACAAATTGCTCCTGGGCTATAAACCTGAGTGCCAAGTTTCTCTCCAGTATGAATACAGACAAGTGTTAAAAGTCTGAAAAATGGATTCCTTAATGGATATACTGGCAGACCTGTAAGTGTAATAGAGCTAGCATGTGCCACTTTAATAAAGATATCATATTTCATCTCCTAGATTACACATAGCTTTTCTGTTCTAAATAAAAAGATTAGAACTAGAAATATTTTCCCTGCATATCATATTTAAAAATGTACAAGGGAATGTCATCCAACAATTTGTAAGCATTGAAATTATTTCCTTGAAAACAACAAAATGTAATCCCTAAAGATATGGTAAATATACAGTTCCTTTATTGAACAAACAAAAATAGATTATGCATCACTTTTTAAAAATCAAATACAGCTGCTTTGACTGAGGCAGGGAGACACATCTGGGGGCTTGAATCTTGCCAGAGTCTCCGTGAGTCTCTATTGTCAGTGCATCAGTAACCTTCTATTTAATCAGATTATTTACCATCAGACCCTTATAAGATCACACCCATTGATGCTGGTATAAGGGAGGGAAGGAGACCTCTGAAACTGAACACAAATGTGATATTTATAGTTACATTTATTAGGCTATAACCATATATCAAATGCACTAAATTCACAGAGATAAAATAATACAATCACACCAAGACTGAAAATTTAATACTAAACAGGGACCCACAAGTTTCCTTCCATCCCAGATTGCTTTGTAACTCGTCTGAACAAACGCTCTGCCCTGGAATTCACTGGACATTTCCTGTGGATTTGTTATGAAATGTAAAGGCTATTTCCTTCTGAAAGTTCTGCTAACTGCATGTAAATCTACTTGCACACCTAATTTGTAAAACAAAACATCCGTTATAAGACTTTTGCCAGAAAAAAAAATAACAAATTAAGAGCATATATTAAGAGATATATGAGTTTGATGGTGGGAGGATGGCAGCTCTAAGCATTGCTATTAATATGATAGTGCAGACTGGTCTTTGGAAGAATTTGAGAGTGGGGTAAATTAGTTTAGATTTCACCTGACTATATTATCCCTAGTTTCTATGCTAAAAATGCAGCTAGAATGTCACATATATTGTCAGCGTCAGACTTGAGGTGCTGACCACTGGTGTGGTCTGGGTGTTTAGGTTTGGCTTTTTTTTTTTTTTCACAAACACTACTTCCAGCATGAGAGAAAAGGTTCAAGAAGTCACTGAATCTGTAGATCCATTTGAGCAGAAAACAGGACAATGTGTTTGGGAGGTGGAACACGAGTTCTGCAGATTACACCATATTTCCTTTTGGTCAATCAAACAACAGCAAGCTCCAGCTAGAGAAAGAGCCTTCAGGTTGTGCCTTGCTCTCTTAGACTGAAAAAAATGATCCACTTCAGTGTATATGTTTTCTAATATACTCTAACTACTTCTTCCAAATATACCCATATAACATGATTATGTTTCTGTCAAGACCTAAGTGGTCTGGATCGACAGCTCTAGTAACCCACTAGAACAAAACTAACTAAGCTAAATTCACCCCCATGTCACTCATGCATGCCAGTGGGTGAAACAGGCCCTCGTGACTGCCAAATACAGCAGGCATATTCAACACTCCATTAAAAATACCAAATAAAAATGATGGAGGACAGGAGAAAAAGAAAAGCTTAGGTTGGTTTTGAATGGCTTTCTCACTTTTCCTTCGGAAGATCTTAAAAACAGAAAGTTGGATTCAAGAGTAGTATTCATTCCTATATTGGAGTGATTTTCCAATGCTCAGGGGAAGGGTCTTCCTTCTTTGGAACTGATGTAAACTTGAATGCCTTTCTTAAGAGACAGTGGAATGACACCAGCTTTACACTCATGTAACAGGCAACAGAATTTAATGCTTGGTGTACAGGTTTGAAGTTTTTCCTACATGTGAAACGGAGCCTTCCCTTCTTTCAGATAGCACAACTCCAATTAATTTATGGTAACTGTAGCTGAGTTTTGAGCTTTAGAGTAAACTAAGTACTTACATGAGGCAGAAAGAAAGTTAAACAACAGTATTGAACCAGGCGATGCCTCGTAGGCAAGGGACTGGTTGCTTTTTCTGGCAGATCTGATTGTAGAATATGCAAAATTATGTTGATACAGATTTTAGAGCTTTTTCTCCCAATTATCTTTCTTTATAAAGAATACTTTCATAAAACTTAAAAGTTGTATCCTTCATTACAACTCTTATTACAGCAAAATTGATGGAAGCCTGAGTGGTGGGTGTTTCTCTGTGATGCTATTTGTAAATATTGCTCAGAGGTTTCTTAGCATATTTTAGCAAGGCAACATTTCAGCATAGTATAATTTATCACACATGATATATGCTATGTGCTTCAAAAAGAATCACAGTGGAAAACAGACAAATGATAAAGAAGCCATGAGTATATCTCACTCTCCACTAAAAGCCTTTTTTTCAGCCTCTGGGTTTGGAGGAGTTCTCTGGGATCATAAAGCCTACAAGTTGTGGGCAAAGGGCCATTTTTGCTTTGCTTTCACTGCCCAGTATTAAACAGCCAATGACTTGGCTGATGAGATTTCTCTTGGTTTTGCAGCTTCCCCTTGCTTCTTCTTATGGTTTATACTCAGGCAAGCTCCTCTGATTGCAAGACTGGAGCCAAAACATGAGCAGACTTTCATTACCTTCTCATTGCACATATGAAAAGAATGCATTGTTTTACAGTAATATTACATTCAGCAAGGGCTTTGTTTAGACTCATTTCAAATTCCAGACCATGTAAGAGGAGATTTAAAAACATAAGGGGAAACTCGGTGAACAACCTACCAGTCGGTATCAATTAGCTTGTAAAAAAGAAGGTAACCCCTCCCCTACATTTTCTGAAAATACACTATTTCTGAAAAATTAAATATTCTAGCTGTCAGTTCTAATGTTAGTAAAAACCAAAAATATTTACACTGCCCCCACTCTCATTTATAATTATGACAAATCTATAATTTATTAAATGTGGTTTACATGTTTTATGTTTAACCTCGTGATGATAGTGTGAGCTGCACTTAATAGTAAACAGAGAGTTTGACCAGTAGCTTACTGATCAGTAAAGTCTTAACTGCTAGAGCAAGCAATCCCCAGGCATCAATTATATATCATGTATAATGAAGCCTTTATATTCATACTGTAGTAATAAAGAATGATTTTGCAAAGTTAACTACCAAAGTAGTTTGACCACACCACAGGTAAGTTCTATGTTTCCATTGCCATTATGCTGGTAAGAAAAACACATCATGACTCTTAATGCTCAAATCTCATGCATTTTGAAGATCTTCCCATTACCTATACCAAGGAGTTAATCTATTTATCTATCTATCTATCTATCATCTATCTATCTCTCTATCTATCTATCTACCTACCTACCTACCTGCCTACCATGAGAGTCCACCCATGTGTATTTTTTGTCTTTTTGTCTCTCCGTTTCCATTTAGATTTCCTTGAACAGAACGTTTACTGTGGTCTACACTATAATTTTTTGGGGGAAGATCATTTTTTTTGATATTTATTTCAAGTAAAATATCTGGCAGTTATCATGGAGAATTTCACTAAAAGGTGGATGGGAAGATCTGCCCCACTGTTAATAGGTTTTGTATCCTTGTCTTCTACTTTTGTAAATCTATGTAGTACATTTTTATTTTTTTTTACACTTTGTTTATCTGGGAATTGAATAGTTGAGCAACAATAATGTGACTCTGCAGAAATATTTGGATTAGTGATTGTCAGGGGGAAAAACAGAAGCCTCTGAATTCAGCACAGAGATGCATGCAGGTAAGAAGAATTTGGCTCAGTATGTTCTGATGTTAAATTAAGGCCATCCCTTGCTTTCTCTGAAGTCAACTAAGTTGTAGTCTTTAATCTCTGTATGATTTTCCAATAACAGAACAGTTTGCATCTCTTCCTACCTTAACAAAATATAAAATCTTACATCATTATAATTGTATGGACACACTGCACAGGGTATCATAATCCTTTTACCAAATAAAATCTTCTTCAATACTTTGACAGTATTCAGTGTTCTGATGGACCCCTTGCTATATACAGCAAATACAAAACAAAATCTGTGTGCAGAAGGCTTGCACATGCCTCATACAGCACGTGTGTTAAACTATGTGGCAGTATGGACAAGAATAACTGAAGCAACTACTCTACATGAGATTCTTATCCATATTCACTTTGGAGCAGTCAGGCCAGGGTGTCCTGATTTGCTGCTACACTGCATTTCAGAGTGACGATCAATTGACATGCTATAAATAAATAAACTATATATTTTTATTCTCGTTAAATATTCTGGTTGATTCCAGCAAATTAGCTACAGTGTGTGAAAACTCCCACCAGGAAAAGACATTGAACTGTGGTTTTTTTATTATAGTTTACTAAATCCAGACACGTTTCTCACACTGCTGATTTACCAGAACTCCAATTTACCTCTGAATTTTATACATGCAAACCAAAAGAGACAGCAGGGTTCTGCTTTTAGAATTTTAGCACCCTTAAATACCAACTAAAATTAGTACACTTGCAGAAAAGGAAGCTAAAACCACAGCAAACTCCTACTCGCAAATATTGCCATACCATCAGAACAGTAAATAAATACACTTTAAAATGTAGAAGTGTTTCCAATTAAAAAATAATATTTACACTATGTAGTTAGGCACATTTTCTCTCCAGTAAAATTAAGAAACTTGAAGAAAGATGATATAGCACAAACGTCCTTAAAAAACCCAGCCACCTCAGATAATAATTTCTATAAAACAAGTTAATATTCTTTCCACACCTTCATATTCTTGATTCTGAGTGAGAGCTGTAAGCTAATGAGAAAATTTGAAGATTTTATACTATAAATTTTATTTATGAATTTTAGTTTTACTTTGAATTATATGACAAGCGTGTTATGAACACAGATTGTGTATTTTTATAAAGTACAAGTGAAAACTGTGCTGTCTTAATTTTCAGCTCAAATTTACAGACACACTACATGGCAACAGTGTTAAAGCAAAAAGGAGGGATACATTTTCCTATTCAATAAAAAGGCATGGAAGTTGCATGGGGTAGAGTCTCTAGGAAATCCACTCTTTCTTTGAAAAAATGTCATTGGTGAGATAGGAGATTGGCACCACAATGAGCAAAATATAGTGAGGGCTGATACGGACTGTCAGCTAGAATTTGGGTTAAGACACTGACTTTTGTCTGCACGGTGTCTACCTTCCAAAGAAGATGGAAGACGCAAAACTGCAAGTTTCCTCTCTCTGGTTAATGTGGTCTATACAAGTGAATAATGTATAAGAAGATGTTCCCTTGATAATGTCACAATTATTCATTGTACAGCCATAAACTCAAATATTCACATTAACAGCTAGGTATTATTTTTCTTCTCTGAAATTAAGTGAGTGGCATCAGTGGTCATAAATGAGAGCATTCATCAAAGGCGTAGGCCATGGCAGAGGATTAAGTGAATGCTGATGAAGTGTCCAGATTCCCATAACTTGGAATGGGCTGCATTCAGCATTCCTTTATTATCCATCTGCCACATAACAAAAAGTCTCATATATTTAATGCAGGTTTGCCCTCGGCCACGTAATAGGATTAGGAATAATTTCTACAAATTTACAAAAACAAATCACATGGGAAGGCTTAGAATTTGCTAATAATTTCTCCATAGCTGGGAGATCAAAGGGATGTAAGAGTCCAGAGCCAAGCGGTAGTTTGACCCTGGCCAAGCTTTTTTAATGAAAGGGTTAATCTTCTCAGGGGTGACCATAGAGGAGCAAATAGTGTGACCAAAGGCAGATTCAGGACCCCAAAAATAGGAAGAAAATCGTCTGCAAAGTATGACAGCAAGAAAACATTTACAGAATAACAGTAAATTTTCTGGCTGGAAAAATAAAATAAAACAGCAAACAACAATGCATTGTTTTTAAGAAAAGTGTGACTGGAGGGGGGAGGGAGGGGAGAGGGAGGAGAGTTGTGCTGAGGAGAAGAACCTTGCAGGGTTGACCAGAAATGTTACTGTTTATTTCTGAATAACAGAAAAGAAGTTGAATGCCTAAAAACATTCTCTCTTCTCAGGTGAAAACTGCCTACTCCAAATGTGTGCCAAAGCTTTGGTTGCTTTTTTATTTTTTTTCCCCTTCCTCACCCTCCTTCCCCCCCCCCAGGTGAGGTTTGCTCTATTTTTTTTTTTTTTTTAGTTTTTCAGAGATGTCTTGGCTTGATGCAACTCATGCTTTAAAACTTTGCCTTTTTTACACTCTGAAGACAATTCCACATCTCAAATCAAATCAAGCAGTCCCATAACGAAAGACAGGGAAGGAGATCAAGGTATAGGGGTGTGTGGATATATAAATGTTTATCTTTGGGGTTTTTTTTTCCTTTTGCATTTGTTAAGCCTGTCTAAAAATTTACACCTTCCAGGATTTCCTTTCACACTCAGTAGATTTCAAAGGAAGTAAGTTAACATCAGCTAGGTGTCACCTACTCCTAAAGCTTTTTAAATTATGCATAATGAGTGGTTTAGATGATATTTGGTAAGCATGGATGGAGTAAATGGAGTGCTAGCTTTTCCAATGTAATAGAAACCATGTGATCCTTCTCATTTTTGGCTTTTGACCTGTTGTAACTACTTTGAATGTTATGCTCCATCTTTGTGGTTTTCTCTACCTACTGGGCTACCCATCCAATAGCAGATCAAATAGTCTGATTGCAAATAAATCAGTGAATGATTTATTCCAGCTGCACAAAAGCCCATGCTAACTTCTGAGCTTAAGTGAAGATTTTATTTCCTGTGTTTCTTTTCTTGGCAGAGAATTTTAGGCCAAAAGTTTACTTCAGCTTCAAGATTAACTTCACATGAACCTGCATGTCCCACCACACTCTTTCATTAAATAAGAAATGAGGAGTAGTGATGACAAGGAAATAATGACAAAATAATTCCCAGGGAAAAAAAAAAAACCATTTCCAGCCAGACCATCCATGTTTGAACATAAGGCTTGACATGTATTTAGTGTACAAGAAAAAAACTGAAAGCTGAGTAGCTTTGAAAAGGGTCAGACTGATATTCCCAAGGAAAGAAAACTAACATTCTGTGTTGTATCTTGCATCTTTCACACACAGAGGGTCCCATCAAGCTGGCTAGAAATGGAGGAAGAACTTTCTGATATTAGACACTCCTGCCCCTTCCAGCCCTGTGCCACAAGATTTCCGAGAAGGATGCCAATGAGTGCCTAAAACTAGCATGAGTTACATGAAGAATGAACATTTATTTGGCAGTGTAAATTGGAGTGAGGTCATCACATTTATTTCATAGATCTTACCAAGAAGCCAACAGTTTACAGTACCTTGATATGGCTGCTAGTAAAGAATGAACTTAAGCATGCTGTAGAGATAAGAGAGCTTAATTTTTTTTTTACTATCCCCATATTCTCTGTTTATTTTACACAGATGGTTCATTCCACTTTTCATGCATTTGAGTAATTCCATTTAAAGTCTGAAATCCAAACCAATTTTTGACTTTCATATACAAAAGTGCAACTCAGCCTTCTGATACAAAAGTGGTTTTTGAGACTTCTTCAGTGTATGGAGGTGTAAGCATCTTGTAAATAACTTTCAGGCAGGGCTTGAAGTTAATGTTTTGTGTGCCATACTCTAACTGGGTTGCTCATAACCAAAAGAGTAGCAACCACCATCAACCATCACAGGCCAGAAACAACAAATGGTCCACATTTCCTGTTTCTTTAGTGACAACACAGATCTATGAACTACCATGTGCATCAGAGAGGCAAACTTTTAACTAACGACTCAAAGCTTTAGGGGGTATTTAGTCCATCCTTAGAATAAAACCTCTAGCAGTTAAACAAATTTTAGGCATCTGTCTTAGCAGAATGTTGGCTGGCTATAAAAATACCATATCATTGCTGAAAAGAGATGGATTGTTACTCTGAAATGCCCCTGGAAATTAGAAGTTGGGTACTCTTAGCTGACTCTCCTTTGTTGAGGTTGTTAGCTACTGAATTTAGGTAGCTGGGCTTCTACCTAAATTTGAGCTGTGTGAGAGGACTAAGATTTTAGCTCACAGGTAAGAACTAGACCAGCAGTAAGACTCCTCCACTTTGTCCTCCTTCAGCTTGCCAAGTAGAGATGTTATGACAGTGTTCTCAGTGGATGAAAAGCACAGAAGAAAGAATGTCCCTATCCTACGCCACAAAAACATTACCTGTGAATATTCCGATAAGCTGGGACACAAATTTGATTTTACTATAGTTTTATAAAAACACCACAACTAGAAAATTGACATTATATTCTTTTGATGCATTTTCACATTATAGGAAATAGAGACACAAGACAAATTTGGATCTGGTACAATTTTCAGGTCCCTATTACTATTCGAGCCACTTTAACACAGAACTGCATTTTTAATCCTGTGCAGTAAGCTCTTTGAAGCAGAAGTACAGACATGAGGGGTAACTCAAACCACACTGTTGGGATTCAATGTATGATTAAGACTCTGTGTTTCCTAGACATCGGGAGTGTTCAGAGTTCTTGGTTCAAGCCTTTTTCAAGCTGCATATGGAAAACAGTTTTGCCTTTCTCTCTCTTAAGTAGCTGCTCATTTGATGGTCACTAAGGTTGACCTTTATGTGTCACAGTGCCACTCAGTGGGATAAAGAAGGAGATGCCTTTTTAGGAAATCATACTGTGTTTTTACAAGCAACTTCTTGACCTTAACCAACTGAGCTGGGGAGAAGCAGATAGCAATCTATTGTGTGAATTCTGCTGTTCTTCCTGCCAGGTTTTGAACACTATACTGCCCTCAAATGTAAGGTCATATCTCTGCCCTACACCTAGAACAACAGAGATTTTAATAAATGTTCAGAAATACATAGTACCCCTGTCACAATCAGGACTGTGTCCTACCCTGCTATGAGGGTCAGACAAACCCAAGGGAGAAAACTGTATTCTATGCTAGGTGTTCATGTAAAGGAGTGTCAAGAGGTGAGACAAATTCCTCCAGATTCCTCCAAATTTCATCTGTTCTGAGGGACCTTTTCAAAGCACAGGCACATTTTAAGAAGCCCTCGTGCAACGGGAAAAAATAGATTCGTTAGTTTCCTTCTCATGAGTCCACGTACCACCTGGTAACATTTTCTTCTTGCTATTTTGAACTGACAGATGTCTTTATCAGCATTTCTTAATAACTCCTTTAAGGAAAGGAAAAGGGTCTCAAACACTGCATGGGAATGATGGCTGGTCAGTTGAGAATTCAGTATTTTCATTTGATATTGGAAAGAAACACGAGGTATAATGCAATCTCTCACAATACAATTTGGTTGTTCAGGTAAGTGAACTGGAGATAGGAATACCAAGAGGTGCCCTTCAGCATCAGTATCTGAAAGAACATCAGACCAGGCCTTCTGTACATCAGTATTTTCTCCATTAATTTCTCTGTGAAGACTCTTGTCTGTGAAGGCTACTGCCATATCTATTAGAGAACTTTAGAACAAATATCATCACCTGCCACATCCCCATCAAAGCCCTAAGACATTTTAACTTAACTCATGGACAAAAGAGATGCATAGGAAATAAATAAGGCTAAGGAAAATCTATTTGGAAAAAATGTTTGGGAAAATATTTCAAGAAAAGTCATATGAGCACCAACAAAACTTATAACTGATAGGTAGACAGATTTGAGATGTGTAATTTGCATAATGGGGATCAAAACAAGGAAGAATATTTAAACACAATTTCACTACACTTTTATCATTATGACATTCCCAGAGCCTCAGTACTGTAACAGCAGCAGGTTTACAGCACTGAAAATCTTGATGTTGTAGAGGACTGTTAATGGCAGGAACAAAGATCTCCAGATTAATACTTCAAATCCAGACTCCAGTGCCTTTAGAAGTTGTTAAGATCTGGAAATTGTCTCCTGTAGCTGATGGGCTACAGGACAATTTATATAAAAAACCCAACAACCCTCGAAGACAGTGCTAAGAGAAAAATTAAGTAGTCCCTCTCTTCTCAAGGTCCTCTTTGAACAGAGAGCTACAGTTCATAGTTCAACCACGAGTCAAAACCAGTTTTCTAAAATTAAAAATAAAGAGCAATTAATTTAAAAGATCTTCCTTCTTTCAAAGGTCTTCTCTGAGACTTACTGTTTAATTATGGACACTTAACTCTATTTCATAATGAGACTTCCTATACTATCTAATGCTATCCACGGTATAAGAAATATATGATGCGTCTCTACAAGCTCTGCCTCTCATATCATGAAAGATAGCTTATACTTTTTTAGGATACAAATAAAAATGAAGATGTGAAACTAGTACAAGGTTAAGAGGACAAATCATTAGGACTAGAAACTAGTAATCAGCTTTACACATGACTTCCAGGCCATTTTTTGGCAGGGGAGTAGGATTCCCCTAGCCCCAGTGCTAGCATGGCAGTGCTTTTTCATACAGCCACTAAGCTGCAATAACAATAAAATTCATATGGCAGTGTATGCACCTAACACCAGTAAGTGATGTAAGAAATTCTTCCTGTTAGTTCACATTTTCAACATGTCCAGTTTTGAATTCTCAACTTGATCCTATTAGTACAATTTAATTTAGTGAAAATCGAGACATTTCTTAACAGTTTTTTTACTGAATAATAAAAATTGAGGTATCCAAAGCAGTATTTCATAACATCTTGGCATATGGTAGACAGACAGAAAGAACTACAAAAAGTTTTTCTCTATTGGAGAAGTTTAACAAATATGTCAAACGTTGCACAAATATGGTGCAATACATCACTTCATTAACTGCACAAACTGCATCCCTGTAGTGTTTCATGGCACAAGGACAAGGATGCTCTGGTCATGTGCTTGAGAAGGCTGAGGGCTGCAAAAAGAATGTCAGATAGAAAAATACAAGTAATGCATAAAATGCTGCCTATCCAGTAGCTCTAGGTCATCTTCTGTAAACCTGAATGTCTTAAAATAAAGTAGCCAGTGGGTATGCATAGCTCCCACATGAGTCCAGTCTCCATTTCACTGGTTAATGAAGCAACTGTAATATATGCATGTGCCACATTCTAATTGTTAATGAGTCAGCTCAAGCTATTATAAACTTACCCTCTACTGTGTAGGGATGTTTTTGCCTTGTGCTCTGAGTTACTGGAATATGGGGAAGAGCAATGCAGGCTGGATTTCCATGTTTCAGCTTGGTTCCAAAAGGGTAGGGGTTATCCCAGTGTGGTACAAGAACCAGCCACATCTAGTGACAAGATGTCCCTGGAAGTAGTACAGAGCTTTTCCTGCATTATCACACCTGACCTAATAAATTCTTGCAAACTAACTTGCATCTGCAATTCTAACACCATCTGCAAGGTAGGTGATCCCACTGCTGTTAATTAAGAGATAATGATACTTAAAGCCTTTAAAAGGCTGGTTACAGCTATGCTGGATTTTAAAACTGCCAAAATGCCTCAGGAGCATAAGCCTCACTGATCATTCAGCTCCCTATTTTTGTATCAGTTTTTGACTGGTATGTGCGGGCGTATCAGATCAAACCCCCTCTGTTATGTCAGAAATTAATGGCACAAACTGCATCCCTGTAGTGTTTCATGGCACAAGGAGAGAATATCACAGCAGACTGAGCATACCACTTCTTTTCTTACATCAAACTTACACTGGCTTCATACTGACTGCCCTGAAATTCTTCCAGTGGCACAGCAACATGAGTAACACAATGATCTGGAATCACACACACGATGCAAATAAGGGGGAAAAAATAACATGGGGGACAAAATCCAGTTTTAAAACAACATCAAACCCTGCATTTTTATCTCGTGAGTGGCTTAAGCATGGCTATTCATCTGTATCTTTGATAGCTAGTTACTTAGGTCCTCTCATAGCTGGCAGCTGCACTGCAGCTTTTGCACAGACTCTGAAATCTTTGAGATATTTCAGCCATTCTAGCAAATTCACATTTTCAATAATAAATAATGTACCCCTATAAAGTCACCTGAACACCCTGAGAGAATTATAGCCTTTATTATGTACAATTGGGGGTATATTAATCCTTACATTGAAAGATTTTTTTAGTGACCTGTCGGAAAGTTAGATAAATTATCAGAAAAAGCAAAGTAAAATTACACTAAATGTCCTTTAGTAGAACCACTGAAATGCCCTCTGCAAAATATGGGATTGTTTAGTTAGAGGAAGAGAATCCAGGGACAGACATGATCATTTTTTGTGGCATAGCTCTGAGGCTGATTACTTGAGTCAAGTGACCAACCTGGGAACTGTGAACCTCTGGACAGTCATTTTCTTGCTATTACTAGTGGCTGTTTTAACCTACTCACCTATTAATCTACCATGTATTTTTCTCTTGATTTATGGAACTTTCCTGATGAGTAACATTTGGTAGAATGGTACCTTTACTCATTGAAAATGAGCCCTTTGCCTAAATCCATCTGAACACATGGGAAATGGCTTCCGAGCAACAGAAATCAAAGTGGAGGAGGGGAAGGAGCTTGCTTAACACAAATATTGCAATATAATTGAAATTATATTAAAAAAAAGAATTAAATGACTTTTTGTGAACTTGTTTAAAAGGGTCAGAAATGTGTTTGAGCTGTACAAGATTAACCTTTACTCATTTGGGAAAATGCAGACTTCAACAGCAATCCTCTGCAGTGGTTGCACTTGCTAAAAGTTTAAAACAGTAATTTTTTCCCAAGAAAGGTCATCTTGAGCTAAAATGTCAAATAAATTATTTAGATTACTGAATTAGAAAAGTGAGGATCTGACAGGCTGAATTTTTTATGCACATTAGCCACAGTCAGGGTCCCTATATGCTCTTTCTATTAACTGCACCCCCTCTCCCCTTATTAAAAATCTCTCCATTTATTCCAGTATATTCTCCTTAAGATGTATCTTCACTTCAAAATAGCTGGTCCAATTTGCTTCTTACTTGTACAAAACAGGAAGCACTTTATTTGACTCTTGCTCAGCATTTTTCCAGTTTAAAACTGATGTAAGAAAAAATTCCATGACTTGTTTGCAGGAGAAATTAGGTGACAAAAAATTTATCTTTACAGCCTCCATGTAGCTATTAAAATCTGGATTTCAATAGAAGAAGCATTTTCAAAGAGAATATTTTGAAGCACAGAAAATTAAAAGGATTGAAATGGTGAGACAATAACTTTTAAACAGGTGCTACTCTCATGATTATGTCCTAGAGTTTTTATAAATGGCTATAAGTAATTACTAGAAAATTGGAGAAAGTCATCTTCGTCTGTACCTCCTCACACACAGGTTTTACCCTAAAGGTTCACACCTGCATTTCCCATTCTTTCTCACATACATAAATATTACCAATAATTATTCAAGACAGCACAAGAGAGACTGTCCAAACATGGTGCCATAAGATTCAGTCAAATGACAACAGCAGTAAAATTCCCCACTTCATTTTCTGAAACCAATATTTGCTCAGCACTGGAGAGGTCATCCTATAAAACAATTCTACATTCATAAGAAACCCCTCCTAATTTGACTTCTGTTGTGCTGGGTTTTTTCCTCACAGACCATGTGCACTGTGGAGCAAATTAAGTTCTCAGCCTGTGTAACCACACCCAATGCTGGAGGTGCAGGGCAGAACAAAAGGAGAGATGCTTTCAACTTACCAGCAAAATCAGATTCCCTCCATCCTTGCAAAGTCCAACATATAAGGTGCCTAAACTCAGCCCTCATTTTGCTAGTATATAAACCCTCCTCCTTAATAGTAAAGTGTCACAGGCTTCCTTCTAAACCTTAAAATGCATCCAGGCAAGGTGTGTGACTGTGTGTAAATGTAGAGGCTGTGCAGCTGTGTGGGAACCTACAAGGCTATGGGCTTCAGCTGTGATCTACCAAGGGTTCTCATTCCTTTCCTGGGACACAGACCCATCTTGAATCACTGCATAGTGAAGAGCACTAGCAATGCACAGTTGTGCATCTTGGAAAGAACTGAGGGTAACACATTCATTCTATTTTGTGTTTCTTTTTCATACAGGACATCCGGCATGTGCAGGACAAACTTCCTACCAACCTAACCTGAGACTGACCTGGTTTAAGTTTCTGTCTTGCAGTGTCACCAAAAGTATTTAGTCATTTGTGCATCACTGCAAAGAGGGATTTAGTGAATAAGACAACCACAGACCTTACTCCTTGGTGATTCCTCCTCTGACAGGGTAAATCCCACAGAAAAACAGTGTTAATAGAGCATGACGGTTTGAAGAATAGAGTCCTAACTGTTGACATTTCTGTTGTCAAGTCAGGTATTATACTATGATAAAGAAAAAGAAATATTAAAAGAATTGTGGAAAGCTCTTTGGAATTAAGTTTCTTGATGCTGCATTACTGTAAAGGCCATTAGTACTTCTCCCACTCAGGGGTCTTTCATCTTTTCTGCCATGAGCTCTTCTTTTCTCAACTTGATTATAATTTACCTTTGTCAGGTCAACAAAGTAGAAGATCTAATTTGTTATACAGTGTAAAATACTCAAGGGTCCTTTAAAGGACTACATTTAGGCAGAAACAGTTTCTTTTGGAACATGTATGTACGCTCACCTCTGATTGAAGTATTTGCAAAGTGAAGTAAAACACACTAGGCAAAAGTGTGAAAGAATATATTTGCTATTAACTATTATTTTTGAATCAACAAACAAGGAAATTCTTTAAAAGTTCTTCAAAAGGCAGAGCAAGATGAAAAATAGAACCTTGAAAATATGAGAGAGGCCAGTACATAACCTTCTCAATGTTTTCACAAGCAGCTTGGACAGATCTCGAAATCATAGGTTTTGATCATCCTTGCTGTGTAAAATACTCATTATTTACACCCTTTAATTTCTCACCTGTTTTGAAAGGTAAAATGCTTCAATGGCCAAGTGTTCGTCATGTATTATAAAAATGTTAGCTGAATCAAAATAAACTGGTTTTCATTACTTTTTGCTTATTTATTTTTCCTTTCATTATATGATTTTGGCTGTGTTCTGATCTACAATATTTGAAAACACTTCCTCCCTCCATACAGCGATTTACATGCTTTTTAAGATTCTACAGTGTTGGGTTAAATTGATTCTGCAAACTTTGAGAGGTCCTACTGACAGAAGCCCTGTTAGAGAAATGCATTTTGTTCTATATTGAGTTCAGTGCAACACTGGAAAGCAGTTCATTAGTTGTTTTCAGGAGGTTTTTTTCCCAAATGTGTCTCAATTTGATCTATGTAGCAAAGTTATTTCCAAAGAGACTGCATAGACTGAGCTGTGACCTTGTTTATTAACTGAGATGGTAATTTTTGCTGTAAGGAAAAATCTGCCTAACAGAACTGTCTCAGGTTGCTATTTTATTTTGCTTCAACAATTGAAATTAAGTTAGTACCAAAGTTCTATGCGCCAGTCCTCTGAATTCCTTTTCAAATTAACACTGAAAAGAAAATCCATCCAACCATATATATGTAAATATGCAAAGCCAGCTGCCAAACAGTGACATTATCCACGGGTTTCTGTGGGCTTGCCATAGAAATGAATGGGAAACTATTCTAATATTGCCAGGCTTGTATGATATTTCTGAAATAGGTGAGAGAAAGCAGCATAGTTCCAGGCAAAAAAAGGAAGAGCATTTACCAATTGGAACATGGGCAGATGTCACTGATAGCAGATGGTTTTAAAACTCGCGTTTTAAGACAGCAGCTGCCTGACTGTGTTATATTTAAAAGGACTACCCTTGGCTGGAATATTAGATAAAATACTTTTGTAAGAGGGCAGCTTTAAATATGAAAAGGGAAAAAAATACAGGACAGATATAAAATCAGATATTGCTTCTATTGTATCCTTTCCAAACCTTTGTTATGTACAACATAAAAAAGATAAGAAGATTATTTGTGTCAAAGTTTGTAGAAAGAGGAGAGACGTACTTGCTCTGAGTATTTTTAGATACTAAGTCCATATGGCTCTGTGATGCTATCTTAATTCAAAGATATTCTAGGACTGTTTAGAGAAAAAAGATGGGAAAATTAAGGAGGAAGTCCTCACTGAAGCCTTCTCCAGTCATATAAGAAAGAAGAAGACAAATACAAAATCCTTCCTGGTATGGAATAATTCCATCCAATAGTACAGGTTGTGGACTGACTGTCGATGCAGCGAGTCTGCAGTCTTGGGGCTCTGGTGGACAACACCCTGCACACCTCAGGGGTGTACTTTTGGGGTGATACCACTAGCCACTGACAAGTTTCCTTTGGCAAGAATATAGTTAGTGGGCCAAAGGAAATGGAAGTGCCTTCTGCTTGGCACCTGTGACACTGCAGAGGAATTCTGGTTGGATTTTAGGGAAAACAAGCAAACCCTCTATGAGCCAAGTTAAGCACTGAAACAGGTTGTACAGAGAGGCTCAGCAACCCCAGTCCTTGAGGATGTGCAAAACCTGACCACAAAAGGCCCTGAACTATCTCATCTAACTTTGAAGTCAGCCCTCCTTTGGGTAGGATGTTAGACTAGTTGAATTACAGAAATCCTTTTCAGATAGGTTTAAAAAGACTGAGAAATAATATATCTGATTAGAGATATTAGTCTAGTGACTGCAGTAAGCTGGAAGAATTGTAAAAGTTATGATTCATCAAAACCAAAACTGCTTTTCTGAGTCCCAGTATAGAATTGCATTCGCAGGTCAGAAAGACCTACCATTAGAAAAATATTAAAATACTTAGGTCTTCAGTATAACAGGGATGATTTTAAACTCTAGGTGGAACTTCTGTTTCTTATTCACCTTCTTTCTTATCTAACTTTTCTCCTCTTTTCTTTTTTTTAAAAAAAATTATAATAAAATTTTTTACCAGGTCACAAAACAGAATTCTTCTTGATTTTGACATTTGATCATCAAGAACTATGGTTAATAAACATAAGAACTCCTGAACTTAAACACCTTTGGACATCTGAAGCAAATCTTCCACACAGCTACAGAAAAACCCTTCTGCAGAGCACACAGACAAAAAAAAATGGATCAGAGTTTCTGAACCATTAGCACTGGAAATAAGAGTTCAATCATAACTGCAATCAATTTAACGAGTGCCTTAGTGTTGTCCTATAAAGAAATGACATGTCAATGAAAAAAGACAAGAAGGAATTGGTGCTCTTATGGCAATTCATAACATTTTCTGAATTTCAATGTTTGTACTCTACTGTATTTTCAAAATGAAATTTCAGAGTTTTTTAAAATTTATTCCAAGAAACCTAAAATTTTGTAAGCTCAGCTATATGTGTTAGAATTGTTTATGTTGTACTCTGTGTGTCTGAGTAATTCAAACTCTTGTAGAGCAGCAAGGAGAACTGATGCCTGTTCAGCTTGTGATGTCAAAGAGTTTTAGTGCCTAAAACCATGTATCATTTTGCCAAAGAAAAAGTATTTTTATGGATATTTGTTTGATATCCTCATAGACTGCTAGTAAAAAAATAAACCACATGAAATTATCTAGCTTTGGTTTCCTAGGATATATGAGTCAACAACTTGGTTTGTGATTTGTATTTTTCAGCAGAGAATGGACCTTATTTTAAGAACATCACAACGATATTTTAGCAAAATGCTTGCACGCATTGATGCAGGCATATTTAACATATGATGTAGACACGTGTTCCTCATATATAAAAAAAATCCCTGCAGTCCTTTTGAGCTTTGCTCTGGATATAAGAATTTGGCCTCTGTTTTTGTCTCTGTTTCTCTATTACAATTAGAATCATAATTAAATCGGCACCTAGATGGATATCCTGTAAGTGAACATATCGCTTACATTTTTCTGTTAAATGGTGAGAACATTTCTGAGCACAGACATGAGTCCCTGATGTCCAGTTAGCCATATAAACCTCTTACACAGCTTGGCTCGAACAGTGGATTTTGAATTCTACATAATTCTTTTTTTTTTTTTCCAAAGGCTAATTAAAATCAATTCCATGGCATTTCTCTGCTGCTAGAAAAGATGCCGTGGGTAGATGTTTCAATCATTAGCAATATGGTGCTGCTGGATTAAAAACAAATTTCCAAATAGCACACCAATGTCAGTTCATGAATGATAATGCAAGCAACTGTTAATGAGCCAAATCTGTTCTGCCTCTATACCTGAATATTTATTGATGGCACCTGAATATGAAGACGTCAAAAGCAGTATTTTTGTTATTCTTTAGAAACTATGTTCATCCATTTTAGCTATGCAAATTTAATAATTTTCTGAATTTCACTGAGGCTGCAGATTCTACAAATATGGGCTTTCATATTTATTCTAAATATATATAGTATCTCAGAATTTAGTTCTAAAGGTAAACTATGCTCATTCACTCTGGTTTGAGTCACTAGTCTTTGTTTAAATGTAGTTCCCATCTTTAGTCCTTAATTTTTTAAAGTTAGGCTTACTGATCCTTTTGGACTAGATGATGTCTGGAGGTCTCTTCCTGCTCCTATGATTCTGTGATTCTGTGATCCAGATTCTACTGTTACTTTACACAATGTAAGCCTAGTCTGAGATCAGCAACAAGACATTTTTGAAAGCTTATAGAGTCCAATTTAAAATCATTGGGCCTAACGGAGTTGAAATCCTTTCTTCATTAAAGGTCAATGAATTTTGTCACTGATACAGCTGAAGTGAGGATTTTACTTCAGGAGTTTGGAGAAATGGTGATGTAAGTGACAACAGGGTAAGAGAGAAGATTTTTATAATTACTTTTGAGAGTAGAAGTATGATCAATAGAAATGAGTATTTGTAATTGAATAAGAATCAGTGCAGCACAGACACGACAGCCTAAACACATTTTCCCTTTGTGTTTTGTTTTCACAGTTTGAGAAGGGGCTATCATTACCTTTCATCTGAATTTATTGTGGATAGAAGACCAAAGCTGAAGCAGAATATTATGATTTCTGAGTTAAACAACTGTAAATGTAATTAGCATACACCACACAGAAGTAGAAATCCTTGTTCTGATTCATTTGGCATCTGAACTTGCACCTGAGTCCCTTACTTCTAAGCTTTCTTTTCCCCAACCTTTTTTTGCTATCAAAACCTGCGGCATCAATATTAGTGAACAGCGTGAAAAAAACCCAAAGTTTTACATAAAAGTAGATATAAAAAAAATTGGAGAAGAAATTATCAATGTTTTTTGGTATATTTTAACTGTCAGTGATAACATAGGGACATACTAATGGGTTTTCCTGTCTTCCTTTCTTAAATAATTACTACTACTTTCTCCTTGTCTGTTAAAGGTGGTCCTTACAGACTAGGATCCATTTCATAGAGTAATTTCCTAAATGAATTATAGGACACTGTGTCAAATACATTGCTATAATGAAGTCAGATGACAACCACCACTCTGCCCTCATCCACGGAGCAAGTTGTTTCATCACAGATGGCAAGCAGTTGGTCAAGCATTTGCATTGTTAAATCTATGTTGACTCTTCCCAATCACCTTGTTCTCTTTCATGGTCATGGCACCAGCTTCCATGAGGGCCCATTTTGTAATTTGTTCAGGGACTGACTTGAGACTGAATCATCTGTAGTTTCTCAGATTTACTTTTTGAAAGATTAGTATACATTTACAATCCTGCAGTCACTCAGGATCTTTCTGACTGTCCCTGATCTCTATAACCTTTCCAAGATGAAGCAGGGTGACTTTGCAGTGCTGTCAGCTACCTCTTTTAGCACCCTCAGACTCATCCCAGCCAGTCCCATTGACTTGTGTATGTCCAATAGGTACAGACAGTTCTTGACCCTCCTCTCTCAGGGGTTAACTGTTTTTTATTGCTTCCTGGCACTGAGACTTAAGGGCTAACTTCACCCTCGAACACCAATGCACAGAAAGCATTTTGTATCTCAGACTTTTTTGTATCATATTTAACTAATCTGTCAGCTCATACTAACTTCATCAGTAATGCACCTGCATCCTCCCTGTAGTTCTGTTTCCTGCCTTTCTTGTTATTCCTGACAGCTTTTAAAAGTTTCAGATCCAGCTGAGCTCTATCTCCTCGTCACCTCCAAGCAATATTTCTGTGTTCCTTTCTGGAAGTCTGTCCCAGAGTCACTGCTCAATACCTTACATTGGTATCTGCAGTTGACACTGGTCTTTGATTCCTCATATTTTCATAAAAGGTAAGAATGAGTAAACTTCACAGTGACAATCTCAATAAGCCATATTCAAAATAGCAACAAATAAATTATCTTGTCACCCGGTCTACTTCTTTCTCCCCCTGGCATTTGCAAAACTGTTTATGAGTTAGTTTAACACTGTGCAGTTAAAAGGAAATACTTTGTAGTATCAACATAGAGATGTTTTTCTGAGTTTTCTGTAGCAAATTTTACCATCAGCTTATGATTAATCAAGCTGCTACTACACAAGATTGTAAATGCACATAATGAATGTTACAAGGCCTGTGTGTGCTTCTGTATAGAAAAGGAATATATCTATGTTTAGTACAGGCTAGAGGCATAATGCAAGGAGAGAATTTTTATATAGGCATCATTGAAGAGACAGCATGAGAAGAAGCAAATAGAGGCATTTGATGTGGGCTGGCGAGGAACATGGAAGTGTGCTCTGTGAAATGTGCACGTGCACATGGAAAACTTACATTTGTTAGGGACAAAAGTGCATATGCCTTGAGACATTTATAGAGAAGAGTAGTTGTACAGCGTGCATCTGTGTGAGGGAATTTGGGCATGGAGTTATAAGGCTGTTGATGTGTAGATAAAAGGAAAATATTTGGATTTGTGTCTAAGCTAGGGTAGTGGATATAACTGAGGTGATAGCAATGTTCACTCCCCGTATGCACCATGTACGGACCCAAAATTTTAACTGGAAGGGTGTATCTATAAGAAGATTGATCGGTGGAAAAGTAGGAAGACAAAATAGAAAGAAGGGAAATAAAACCAAAAATAATAAACTGCACACTAAGATATAATAAGCAATTCCTTATGTTGCCTTGTTAAAATTTTTTATATTTTTGGTGTATGACTTGGAAAAGCATCATTGTTTTCTCTTCTGATATCAGCTGAGTTAGCCAGTATTTCTGTTCCCAGCAGGACAAAAACCATAGAGACTATCTTATTTTTCCTGTTGTTTAACCTTAAATATTTTTAAATTTTGCCACTTTGCCAAACAATTTTTTTCTGAAAATTTCCCATTTCCTAATAAATTTTTCAGGGCAGGATGAGTGAGTATATTTTGGGGTTTGTGTATTTTTTCATAAAAAAACCTTATTCTGTCAAAGACCTGCACTATTATATAGCTTGCTGCACTGATTATTACTTCTGCTTTGATTGGCACTTCCCACCCTACCAATCATTATCAAAACAGACTTTGCTGCTAATTTCCTGGAAGATTCAAATGCTCCTATTTCAAGGTCATCTCAAAGGATAGTTTAAAGAGCTTTTTCTCTAAAATATGTATATTTACAAGAGCACTCATAAATGGTCACCAGGGAAGATAAGCTATCAGAGAGTAAAGAGATGTCTTTCCTTATACAGTTCACACACCACTGAAGCAGATAAAATTGGTTTTGTACCCAGCCTATGAATACACTGTTAGGAACTCTGTCCTGAAAATTGATCTATAATACTGAGATAAAATTCAGTGCATCTCTTTTCACATATATCTAACTGTAGCATCAAAATTCTACTGCTCTTGCCTGAATAACCATCTACTGTAGTTCCAGCAGGTAGCAGAGTGCCTGCACGTGTGTGCTCTAGAGACAGGGGAAGAGGCTGCATCCACAGGTAATTATAGCATTAGTTTTAGCACACAAAGATGTGAGTCCAAGTTTAGAGTTATTAAAGTCAAATGCATGACTGACTACGAAATGTTAAGATTAAATCTGTGTTTATTTTTAATAACAAAGGCATTCAGTATTCATTAACTTGCCTTTTTTCATGTCTCTCTCTGCAGATTTGTATTTCTGGTCTTGTCTTCCCTGTCTCTGGTATGTAATAGTGGCACACTACTGGAGCTTATAAAAAAAGACTGTAACATGACTGAGACTCCCTTTTGCTTGGCTACCTCACTCTGTGGCCACAATCTACCTGAACAAGCTTAACTTCAGTGTCATATGAAATTTTATAAGGGCAGAAGGGTGCACATAGGCTTTAGTGCTCTTAGAATATATAGTCAGCTCAGTAACACATAAAATCAATTGTGGCCATGAGCAAGCACATAAGACTATTCACAGCTGGAAAGTGCTCAGAACCTTATTAACTAGCACACAGTTAGCAGCAATTTTAATGTATTATTGGAAAAAATGAAATCACATTGCACTGGCTCTAATGTGGCAGCTCCTACAATTTTCCCTTAGAGCTACCATTCACTTCTCTTCACGTTGCATTTTACTCAATACATAAACTCCTAAAGTAAAAAACAAATATGTGGGAAACTGGAAAATGTATTGGGCACAATGCACTTGCTGCTACAGTCAATAGCTAAAGTCCTGCTATTGAAATGAATCCAGGCCCTTCATTTCACAAGCAAGCATACTTAGATGTGATCTATGTGATGAAAGTGGCAAAAAATCCCCATTTACATGTATTTTATTATCCTATAAACAGCCAAAGTGCAACATGCTCCTTTAGAACAAGTCATACCTATTTCACTTTCCCTTTATTTTTGCCATGTGTTGCAAGAAGAAGATAAATTATAAAAAATATTTAAAATTCTATTTTATTTTTAGTTAGTGGACATCCTCTGGCAAAACACAAGTTAACTGAAAACGCCTGAGTCTAAAGCAAAGAGGATGATGTCCCATAATGATTTTTTTTAAAAAAAGAACCAGTTTCTTTCTCCTGTTGGTATAGTCAGGTCATTTGCTGGAAAAAAATCTATGGAAAACTCAGTCAAATTTTTTTGTGATAATAGGGGAGAAAACCAGCTTAGCTAATTCTCTACTCAAACCACTTGAGCAATCATTGTGCTGGAAGCCCTGCAGATGAATAGAGCTTTAAGAACACACACCTGCAAGGATTCTTGGGAAGGGCCAATTCAGTCCTCTATTCATCTGAGACAACTTGCCCAGGGAATGAAAAGATGGTTCCACAGTCCTCTTATTTTCAGTGTACTGGATTTGAGGTGGTGCTAGAAAGAGAAATAAAAGCTCTAATTCTCTTCCTGATGTGTAAAGCATTAGAAGCCTGGAGGCACAGATGGTTATACAGTTCCTACTCCTCCTTCACAGATGTGGGGAGTACCACTACAAAACTACTCAGGAATGCCTGAGATGGCAGAGGAGATGGCTTACACTCTTTCCAGTCCTCACTCCTATGGGAAGTATCACTGCTTATTTTATCTTTCCACCTTCTTTATTTTGTTTCATGATTTGCAAATAATGAGTCCTAGTGGTTGATATGGAGTCTTATTTACGTACATTTCAAAGACAAAGTATTTCAGCAGGTATGAAACACTGTCAAACTTACTTAGCATGTGGGTATATTCTGCTTTCTTTATCTTATTGTGAGGAATCGTTCCACTTCCTTCACTTCCCTATCAACTAAAATTTCTGCAGGAATGCACTAGAACTCAAAATATGGCAATTTTTTATTATTTCATGCTTAAAAAATAAGTATTTGGGAAGTGCAGTCTGTAATCCTGATGAAAGTGTGTGGTATATCAAGGAGCTTTTTTCAAAGGGTGAAAAAAGGGGATCTGGTAATAAGATGTGGATATCACCTCTAATGACCACCATCTCCTTCCTATGAAACATCTCAACTTTCAAAATATCATTCCTTTGTTTCACCGATTTTGAAAAATTATTCCTTTACAATGCCAATTTCAGCTTCCAAATTATTTGAATGCATTACTGTTCCATCTAAAGCTATAAATTAAAGGCCACTCTCTTTCAAGAGGTCAGTTCAAACATATGAGAGAATCAGGCTGTTGCTTAGCACATGCATAGAAATATTCCTGTTCCTCTGAAAGGAAAAGAGAAATCAATTCTTGAAAGAGTAGATATAATTCTCTTTGATCAGTATTTCAATGGTAGTTTGAAATGCCTATTGGGAACACTATTACAATTCTAGCTTTTTTGTAATCTGAGTAATTATATTAATTTTAGTACCTCTTAAAAACACTTGCCTCCTTGTAAGAAATTGTTTAGACATTTCCATTCGATGCTTTGTTGAACAGAGGTATTGTAAGACAATTTATAGTCAATTAGTCTTGCATGTTACTGATTCACTCAGCATAGGAAGGAATTTACAAGTGATGGAAGCAAATGAGGTACAGAAAGGTAAGGCAGAAGGGGCAGAAACTTATCTATCTTATCTCATTTAGATACCTGCTAACTCTTTTACCTTGATTCACTTCCTCAAACCTAAGGCCTGTGGTCTTGTTTAATATCAGCCAGTAATAAAGAGCTCTTCAGCTAAATACAGCTATATTCCACTATTAACTGCTGCTCTTGAAGCAGTCATTGTGGAAAGGGGAGTCTAAACCCTTCAATGTCAAGGCATTTAGAGGCACTCTAGCATCAATCAAGGTCTACGTCCAGTAAGTGCCTGCTTACATTTACATGAAATATTCATACAGCATTCAGTTTTGCTTTTCTCTCTTAATCATCACTTTTAGGAAGAAGCTACAATCATCACAGTTAAGGGAGGGCGTTATGGGATGTGCAGTACCTTTCAATGTCAGGCTTCCTGCAGACAGCGAGCTCTGTAATGAGGCAGCACACTGTACAGACTACCAAAGGTCTTCCTCACACTGCCTAGCATTGTTAGCAGGCACTACTCATCTTCAAGTATACAACTTAAAGCAAATAAAAGTAATTAACTAACCATAACAAAAAAAAAAAAAAAAGGAATTTCAGATCTTGGAAAATATTTATCGTTGCCTTTAAGTGAACACGGTTTCCCCCCACATGCCTCCAAAATGCTGTATTCTCCAAAAAGAGCATTCAGATCTTCCACTACATTCTTTTAACTGTAGAAGCACACAGGATCTTTTTCACCTGAGAGTGATTCATTATTTTTGTATTTTTTTCTAATACTTTTCATTTGACTATACAGAGCTTTGAAAATGTAAAGCACTATAGACTAAGAACTATTATTATATAGTGTCAGCTAGATACCATCCCTAGTTTTTCCCCCTTTAAATATAACATCAACAAGTCCATGTAGTAATCTATCTACTATCCTTGACAGTTCAGACTACATTAACCTCAGCACTTTTTAAAAAGCAAAATAATAACATTTGTAGGGAGTTACCTAGGAGTTTGGGCCAAACAGAAACATTGTTCCATGCCTTCTGAATGAAGCATAAAGAGCATTTCTCATCACCCTATATTTAGCCTTAGAGCTAATTCAGTTACTCTACCCCAGGTAGTAGCAGCTTCCAAAATCTTCTTTATTATCAGATTATTAATATCAGAAATCTAGGTTCCATAAAAAGTACTAACAAATAATGGCAATTGTTGTTGTGATTTTGCTGCAGAAATAATAACAGTTCATGACAACTTATAAAAGCAGAAAAATATAAAAGGATATCTAGTGCAGGTGGTAATGGAATTGAGCATGCAAAATGGTATTCAAGCTTCTAACTTTCAGTATGTGCAATTCTATTTTTAAAAAACTTGGATATTAGGCATCATATAGTTTAATATGTATTAAAAATAGAGGATTTCCAAGAAGAACACGAAGTGCAAGGTTTGTACATTTAGTACACTGCACACTGAAGTTTTTATTTTCAGTAGCATCTTCCTCTTTCCTCCCTTTAAACATTCATAGATCAAAGTAACAGCATTTGCATTACAGTCTTACATCGAGCCTGCTCGTTTCACCGCTTCTGATTTTTCTCAAGGAAATTTGAGTTCTCTAATAAATTACTATGCCAAATCTGAAGCTGATTGCTAAAAATTGACTGTAAATGGCAAAGTGCTGAAAAGTAGGAAGATATCACAAATATCAACATATTTGTTATTTTTAAAAATCTCAACATATTTGTTTACTTTTAAAAACAGTTAAAATTGAAGTCATCTTCTTTTATTATATTCCCTAAGTAATAACAAAAATAGAAAGCCATGATCACATTGTGCACATGGGAAAAGGAAAAAGCAGTTCTGAGTATTTGTTCATCTAATGATTAAAGCACGGGTAATCAAAAACAATTTGAATCCATTTGGGCCAATAATCTTCTGTTGCCTCAAGTAGAGACCGTCATACTTAAAAACAAAGGATACAACTCTACCATTGTTGAATGCAAAAATACTTGCTATACAAACTCACAAAACATTCTTGTTTATTCCCCTGCAGCTCTCCTTGGGAGAACTTGTATTATAAGAAGAACAAATTAGGCCTTGAAAAACAGTTCTTTCATTTTTCTCTGATTTTGAATGAAATATACTTAAATTTTTGTTCAATTTTTAAAACAAGAGCAAAGACAGAATCTAATGACAAGAAGCTGTGTAGGCAAGACACATTAAAAGATAATGTATAAGAATGAGTAAAGATTGCACAGTATCTGACTCAGAACAGGAATGGAAAAACCTTCCCTGAGGAGGCCTCACTGAGTTTTAAGAAGTAATTCATGGAAGGCTTATGGAAGATAACAGTGCAGTAGTAGAAGCAGCCCTACTTTGTAATACACTTTTCTAATTTCTTACAATGTTTCTGACTTAGGAACAGCTGATGTGGGGTGCAAAACTCCTTCTGGGAGACACTGAGAGCCCTTGATTACTACCAAACTTAGTGAAATCAAAGGTACTTGTCACATTGCCAGTTTCAGGCTGCTGATTTATGAAGAATTCCTTTCCTACTATTTTCTTATCAGCAATACAATTTATTAGTTATTATAGTAATCCAACCTCTATTCTTGTATGTACACTATTGCTATAAAATCTTGTCATCAAATGCTGCATTTTGTGCTTCCTGATTTTGCCTTATGTCAATATGATTTCTGAACATTCAAGACTTTGTTAGACAAGAACATAAAATACATGTCTGTATTGAGTAGTATAAATAGAACATTGACAAATGAAAATTATCTGGAGACTACCTGGGATTCAAACACCTTTTAAACAGAATTTAGTGTTAAATTGCAATTTCTGCTAAATTTTAGAAAAAGAACAAAACCAAATCCCTTATTTTAATACAAGCTTCTTACTAACCCATATTCATCTGCAGTACCACCCATTCTGAACAAATCAAATCCTCAGGAAATGTACTATTTCTTTAAGTCTGACTCATAAAGTGCCACAACTGATTGTTCACCTCCTTGCATTTAAGGAAAGGTAGATGTTCAAATTTAACTTCTGTCTTTTGGTCTGACACGAGTTATGGAATTCATATTTGAATATTTCAAATTACTAATACGAAACAGACTTCTGCTGCTTTTGGGTTTGGTTTCTGTTGTGGGTTTTTTTTTTTCTGAGTTCTTTGAGATGATTTCAGAATGGCATCTAATCAGTTGTGGTTTGGCTCATATTTCAAGCTATGCTGAAATCTGCTGAAATTTGAAGAGTTTGAATCAATTGCAGCCCATCATACCTGTGGGATATCTTTAATCCCAAAGGCTGTGGGAACTTATGTATGCTGTTAGCTTTTGATCTTACTACAATGATTCTGAACATAACTGGCAAAAGCAATGCTAGTCAGACATAAAAGAATTGACTCTCCCTTTTTCTGCTTCCTAAAGTGTTCTCAGAGCACTGCATAACATCAGGCTTTGCTTTGTGTGTGTGTGCAATGCAATGATTTCCACCGCAGACGTCCACCAGATTCAGCATACAGAAAGCCTACCAAACACAGAATCTTTTTGAACAGTTACCTCTACAACAAGCACAGTTTTGGAAAATGTAAATATTATTTATTAGCAATATTCTCGCTTTGCTGTATTTACTTTTAAAATTAGTATCTACTGTTATGCACAAGCACAGTAGCTGGAAAACGCACATAAATGTTATTCAGTGCTTTTTCTTTACAAATCTGATACATCCCAGATATTTCTTTTAATAACCTTGCATTTTTGTACTGTCATTACTTCTGTGAAAAATATTCACGAACCAGCTTTGTGCTTTTGTATTATTTGCAGATATCTCAAACGTCCTTTAGAAGGCTAACTAGCTGACTTCATCAATGACAATCTGTCTATGCAATGTTGCAGGTGTCAATGACATATGAGCACAAGGCTGCAGGTCCATCTTGATAGATATGTGCAGCCTATGTATTATCAAAAATGAATTACAGAAATTCAAATGTGTTTTTAATGTCACTTCAAATTCATTTTTAACTTTTTTTGTTCCCTTACAGTATAATCCAGTGTGATCTACATTACTGTATTTTAAAATGATGGATAGGTTACCATCCAAATTATTTGTAAGACATAAATGACCATTGTATGTCTCTTTGAAGTCAGAGCATGTATTCTGTATGACTCAATCATTAAATCATCTTACCAATGTCTAACAAAGCACCTGCATTTAACCACATTTCCTATATTTACATTTTTGGCCTCTTTCTAAGATCAGGCATAAATCCATCAGGCCACTTTAGAACTTCAGAACTTCGTTCTTTTACATATCTACTGCTCATTATCCAGAAGTTATTCTGTCCCCTGTGTTAAATTACTTTATGCTGCAGCTTAAAAGAACATGTCTTGCTTTCATCTAGCAATTCAAATAGGGCAAAGACTGCTGTACAATTTCCAAACACAACTGTGCTAACAGAGATGAATTACTACAGTTTATATAATTTATATTAGGAATTCATAGACCTAGCAAAAGGGATTAGTACATTTTATTTCAGGGTAGGAGATGATCCTGTCATTAATGGTCGATACTTTCATCATCTTTTAAACCTGAGGAATTTCCTGGGTGACAAGACTGTAAGGACATATCAGGGATTCACAGCTGTGAGCTTTATCTGGCCGTGTACTGCTTTACTCTCAGTATGTGGACTACGTTCCATCAAAACTGGATTAGACTGTCAATCATGTCCTGCAATGTATATTGTATTATGATTTTTTGAAAATGTCACTGAGATCAGAGTAATTTCTTGGCTAATTGCATCTCGTCTTTTCTTAATACTGTGCATTTAATGGTTTCATTACCTTACATGACAATCACAGAGTCTAGTCCAGCATTAAGGGCAGTTTTACTTCACTTTAAAAAAAAAAAAGAAAAAAGGAAAAAAGAGAAAATCTAAGGAATCCTCAGTCCTTTTAATAACATGGAAAAATATTTAAGACACTTCTATATTTGATTAAACAAAATAAAACTGTGTTTGTGGTGTTTGTATTGTTCCCTATGGTCTGAGATATACATACTAGTGGAGATTGTTTCTCTAATCCCAAAAGCACACCTTATGCTTAGCACAGTATTTTCTTCTCTTCTCCTGTTATGGAAATAGATTAAAGAAAATATTAACCTTTAAGAACCTGTCACTCATTACTCACATAGCTTCCATTTTATGTGTGCTTCTCTAGGGATAGACTCCTAAACACAAAAATATTTGTGTTTCAATATTACCCATTTAGGCATGAGAGATTCATTTAGATGAGTGCTGTAGTGTGTTGCCTGATGTTTCATTAAATGATAATTTTCCAACAGCAAAAGGTTCTGACGATATGTGTCAAAAGTAGTGAAATCGTTGGAGTGTTTACAAAAACACTGAAGTCAAACTTGTGTGAGTTGAAAATAAGGGTCCCCTCAGAACCCAAACAATTATGGGGAAATGTATCAGCTATTAAGGCAGTCATGCACACCATCAGAATTCTATCACTATATAAAGCAGTGATAGGCCCAATTTAAGTGCTATTCTGTAAGCTGTTAAAAGGACTATTTAGGAAGAAAATGCTGCCTAATCAGAACCGCTGTGTGAAGTGTGAAGTGGTGTGGGTAAAGGTTTAGGACGGCACTGACAAAAACCGTATTTTCAATCACTGTACTACATTACCTCTGCCACACTGAAATACAAGCTGTTACTCATCACTGTAGTCTATTACATAATTATGTGCCTAAAGCTGAACATGCACACACTCTCTTGGAGATTTTTTTTTTTGTTCCTTTAAGCAAGGGAGGCTTTGCCTCCATTTTTGACATCCAACTTGCCTCTAAAGACCCTCATTCTCCACCAGGTGAGGCAAAGCATCAGCACTTCTATCATTCCGCAGCTCTTCCTTTTCTACTCTATCAACTAATTGCAAGCTACAGGGCACAGAATACATGGGAAAGATAGGCATATATTGCCAAGGATTCCTGGTAGGGGTGCTCGTGATGAAGGACACTCTTGGTGTTGGATCTGACAGCAGCTGGAATATCTAGTTCGAATTTGCTGTGGCAGGTAGGAAGAGTGTGAATGTTAAAATGTCCAAGGCGTTTGTAAATACTCCAACTTGCTAGCCATTTGCATCCAGTTCGAATGGATTGCTCCTATCACTAGTATAAATGTAAGCTGACATCTTTTTAAACACACTTCCACTGATAATTTGGTTCTGAATGCCTTTTATTTAAACATTACAATACATTTTATTGATATTCTTCTCGCAAAACAGGAATAATGATTAAACTCTGCACAAGGCTACAGTGTATTTTATTGGAGAAAACTAATTATCAGCAGATGCACATCTGCACCCGTGAATTGCTTAACTCCTGGTAAGTTTAAAAAATAACAAAAAGACTATTAGTCTCTCACAAAGGGATTATTTATACTCTTCTGAAACAGCACCGACAGTTCTGGCGAGGTGGGGAGGGGAGGGAGAAGGAGAAAGATTGACAAAACCTGCACTTCCTTGCACTAGCAATGAACCATAGTCCTGGCTCTTTGTTTGTAATTCCATTTTCTATCACTGTAATATTTGGTATCCATATTTTCCTAAGAACAAACCGAATCAGTGATTTAAAGATAGCCAACTCATTGCTTAAAAATGTATGTGCATAAAGGTATTGTGTCTAAGGGTAGTCGCCAAGCCTAGCAGCATGAATGACTTTAACAAGCAATAGATACAGACATAGCTCACATAGGGAAGCTGGCCTTTTTCCTGCAAAGAGGAGGACTGGGTGGAGACAAGAAGAAAAGGAAGGAGTTTTACATTCCCCATAGTTGCTAAAAATAGCTGATTTACATGCTATCTAAAACGTACGGATACAGAAACAATTCTTTTCTACTAATTATAGGGAATCCCTGTGCATGTTTTTGTCATGGCAAACAGAATGCTTTGCTAAAAATCTGTTAGTAGGGAAGCAAGAAGGAGAAATTCTCAAAGGACTTTTGATACTCCCTTTTCTTTTAAAGCACAACACGTCAGAAAATGGTTCCTGAGGTCAAGCACCTTTGTCTGCAAGGCATAGAATAATGTCCTGTGAATCTGGTTCACAGCACACGCTGTGTAATGTCCTGTTGGTCACTCAGCTGAGTATAAACCAAACAAATTAAACTTTATTTTAAAAAGCAAGATTTATTTACAGTGTAATATATTCATCTTTTTTTTTGCACTGTTTTAACTTGTGGTGACAGTAAGTGTGACCTTTCTTGACATGGTTGTAAGATGGCCACAATTGCCAAAGAGACATGACAGTGCCATTCTGGCTGACCTGGAATATCTTGGGCGTTCCTGTTATCCACTTGAATATAATTAAGTCTACTTTCCACTACAGGGCCTAATTTAAAGTCTGCTAGGCACTAGTGTGTTTGCTGTGAAGTAAAATAGTCCTTTGACAAGATTCTATGTCTGTGAAAATAGTTTTAGAAATCACACTTTATCGACAAAAAAAACCTCAACAGCCCATTTCAGAAGTAGCTTTTTCTGTCTACTTTGGTAAATTCATCCAAATAAGCAGGTATATTGCAACAACTGAAGTAAAAATATCCCAGAAGATGGATTAAGGTCCTCCATAAGATGAGTATGCATTCTTAACAGATTTTCAGAGAAATCTACCTGAGAAAGAATCATATATATAGGTTCATTTCAAAGCTTGATAATTATGTTAAAAACTCTCTTGATCAGGATTTACTCATGTGGCCATTTCTTGTGCAGCACTAAGTATGAAGACAAAAATAATACATATCTGAAAAATGGTAATCATCTCTACAGTACTAGTCATGTAACTAGTGAAGAAAAATTACTATGATCTATAATGGGAAAGAGATTTGAGTGAAAATCCTTAGTAAGCCTCAAAAATGAGGATCTGGATTTTGGGTCACGCATCTTCATAAATTCAACGTAAAATTTAATCTACATCCATCTTGGGTCTCTTCAAACTCCTATGGTTGCAAGTGCTTGAGTAACTTCTGTTTTATCAAAATACAGAAATTTAGTGGAAACTCAATAAAATGACTGGAAGCTAGAAAATGAAGTCTACTTTGAAATTAAACATAGAAAACCCTCTAGGCTCCCTTTTCCTCTAATGCTCATCCCAAATTCTAGAAAGCTATGGATTTGACATCATCATCGGTCAGAAGTTTGGATTAATATTTCCTTTTTTTATAGTAAAATTAGACTGTTGTTTTTATGATATGATGATATGATATGATATTCAAGATGGTTTGAAGATGTTAAGGGGCTTCTTCTATTTTTTTTTTCAGAGAAGAAGGAAATAGAATCCTATAATAACTCCATGAAATCGAAATATTTTGCCTCAACTTTCCAGGTCTAAGACTACCACCAATACATTTATTATACAAGGACTACTTGCTGCTTGAAGGGGAGAATCCATTCATCCTTTTTCTTACAAGAGCCAAAGCAGAACTGACAATATCTCTCTTCTTTTCAGAATAGGAAAAGACATGAGTAAGACAAAAAGATGATGTAAAGTTGACGTTCAAATACCTCAATGACTGGCACCATGCAGACATTGTCCTGCCCCAAAATGCCAATTAAAGAAATCGAAAAGCTGTTCTGCATTAGACCAGCTACAATAGCTTGAATGCACTCCTCTGTTACCTGGTCTGCCTGGCAAAAGATGATCCTGGTTATGCTGCTTAAGAGCTGCATCTAGGCAAAGGTGTAACAAAAGAATTCAAGAGCTGACTCTTGTTAAATATACCTTCAGCCCAAAAGTGACCTTGGGGTGATGCTAAGTCAACTTTTGAGGAGTTTTATGCTGTGTGAGCAGTGGAAACCTGCTTCAAAGCACTACAAAAGCTTTACTATATATAAAAGGGATATCCAAATCCTTTTGACACTTGACTGATGAAAGGACAAGGACAGATAGGAGGAATACATAGTAGAAGTAAACATTGTCCAAAGGAGACATACTAGAGGTCTAGCTGGCTAACCTCTTCTCTCTGCACAGGGATACAGTCCTGTTTTTGAGGTTTTGGAAAACATATTTCACATAATTTAACTAGAAAATGTGCAATGATCCTTCAATGCACCACTACAGTGCATATATGTGATCTTGAAAAAAAATATTTGCAGTAGGTTGATAGATGAATCAATATTTTAGATAAAATTAGCTTCATCAATAAGAATTAACCAAAATATTGCTGTCTAGCAAACCCCACATTGTAATCTGCTTTTTAAAGATACAGAGTAGGTATTTATTTATTTATTTATGTATTTTTATGACAGTACAAAGATTAATGTCTTCTACCTCCAGATACCTCTAAAAATTTCACTCCCTTTGACTGAAGCTGATAGAACACACACTTAGCAACCTCCAGGGCACTATTGAAAGCACATTCCTTTTATATTTTCTTGATCATTTGACTGACTTTTAAAATACCTTTAAACTATGTACTGTGCAGGTTTTAACTTGTGTGTTTCTGTGCCTGGAGAGGAAGTTGTGTCTACTTATTTCATTCTAATTCTGTGCTTCAGTGTGTCTCTCAGCCACCTTCATTTTTTTTTTCTAGCAGATCTCTGTTTCTCTGCAAGTCCATTCAATAATTCAAACCACAAGCATCCCCATCCATTCTTGCCTTACCATAGCATACTGCCACTTTTCAATCAGGCTTATCTGTAATTTGATTTAAAAGGTTCTGAATACCAATGGGATACAATGGTGTCTGCATTGTCCTGCATTATATTATAAAACACTTCAGATATTAACAATAATTTAGATAAATTGTTTGTTTTATGAATTTCTTCATTCTCCTGCTACACTGGATACAGGACTACACTGGATACAGGAGATCCTGAGCTGGTTTTGGTGTTATTGAAAAACAAAATGTGAACCACACTGAAGACATGCACTTAGTGTAGTTTTAATGTTTCCCATGGAAAAAAACTTGAATCACTCTAAATTTGCTTACAATTCACTTGAAAAATTTGCAAACACAGATGTCCGAGTTTTGTGTTGGTTGCAGATGTGAAAGCAATGTGGTTTTGATACAAATTCAAATTTGCATGGATTTGCATCCTCAAAAATACTATTTCAAATGTGCCTTCAAATCACAACTCTATGTGCTCCAGCATGGTGTGAAAAACATATTGATAACAAAAGTAAATCAAAAGAATTACTGCTGAAAGACATACTTGGAAAGTACCAGTTAAAAATCCTGCACAGCCTCTCTTCCAAAATCCTATATGAAGTCTGTTCAGGTCTGGTGCTCCAACATTATGAAATTAGTATGAAAAAAGTTACAAGTGGCTGGATAGTTATATTTCATGATGTTTTCAGGTTTTTTTCATGTTTTATAGTTGGTCAAATCTCTGGGGGAAAAAAAAACTTTAAAAATTTAGAATTTGATGTGTTTCCTTTTGGAGTTAAACTGACTTTAGTAAGTACAGATTCATTCCTCTCACCATGCTTTAATTCACTGTCCAGTCTGGATATTTGCAAACATGTTTATTAGGAGGCAATACTTTATAATATTCTAAACAAACTTCACAGTATTTCACATGCATAATAATTCACGTGAAAATGTGCTCAACATCAGGGGTTATAAGCATGATTGCTAATACACAGCACTTACCCAAATATGCATAAATAACGTTATGTCCTCATAAATAACACTGTGAATTTAGTAATTTTGCTTGCAGAACTGCTGACTGGCTGGCCCTAAAGCATTTCCTACAGCTCAGGTCGACTCAAGCGGCAAAATACAGAGATGAAAGGTGGTAGAATTTCTCCTCCCCCATCCACAACACACACACAACCGTCAGATTTTGGGATTTAGATTTTGTGAATTAAGAATGTGGATCACATTTATGCAATTTGCATTCGGATGCAGATCCTGCTTGTACTCTGAAAGGTTAGAACTGGGTTTTGCTTTGTGCTTGCCTGTAGAAAATCTCTTTGTTTGCCATTCTAGTAGTAATATTTAGTTTCTATTTATCCAGTCCAAGATGTGACTTCTCTTGCTGCCAAGCAGCTGGATTTTGTTTTCCCAGAGAAGAGCCAGCCTGCTTAGATGAGAGCACAGGCTTCGAAAAATAGAAGAGAGTCTCCTTGCAGCAGTGATTCTGTGGCACTGCCCAGTGGCAGTAAGATGGTGTCACAATAATTTATCAGACACAGTACAGGGCAGTATGAATCTGACTTGTTTAAGTGCTTCAGTGGCCTTATTTCACAGACAGAATATGGGACAGGGTACAACAACTGCAAAGGGCCCTACAAACCCCAGGTTACACAATTGACCAAACACATTTTTAAAGTTTCTGAATTGATATGAGAAAAGAGACAGAAAATTGGGGCTCTGACTGTGACATTCTCCAGTGGGAAATAGGCAAATTCCTTTCTCTTCTTGAGGCGTGTTTGAGCTTGTCTCCCTCAAACCTCTGTTTGTACACTTTCTTATCTAAAATGAGAAATGGAGCACCAATTCAAGGCTCAATCATTTATCTAAATAGCAGGAACCAAAATTTACATTTTAATTAAATATTAATTGTCCTCAAGCAAACAATTTTAAAATATAATATTATTTTGTTTCTTTCTGTCCAGCTGAAGGGTTGTTCCATTATTTATTGGTTTCAGCTGTTTTTTGGGTTTTTTTTTCTTTTTTTTTTGTTTTTGTGAACCTGCCTGCTGCTCCACTGTGGAATATTCACAATGTAATTCTTAAGTTCATCTTAATAGGAAATACAATAATACCAATTTACTATATGACAAAGTACAATTTTATACAAGAACTACATACTCCCTTTTCTTTTAGCACTCTGCAATCCCAAAGCTTTTTTTTAATGTTAGGATCTTCAAGAGGTGCAAAAGCATCACGTGCTAAGATGTGACATTACATCAAGTGCATTATAATAGTGTCTACAGGCCTGGGACCAGCTGTACTTAGGCACAGTGAAAACACTGAATAATCTTGAATTTGAAGAGTTTATGGTTGGACCATGGACCACATCTAAACAATAACCTGTGGCTCTCTGACAGACGTGACCAGTGCAAGGCCCAGAGGAACAGTGATAGCTCTAAGGTTTGTGGCAGCATCTTTCCATAGAGCCGAAAGGAACACTTCCTTTGTAAATGTACCCAACATCCCACAGGCTGAGGGAATCATGACACCGTTTTACATGTCCTTCCTGCTCTTCAGGTAGTCTGAGGAACAAATGCACTGCCATGAAGTATAAATGCCTTTCCATACCACTCCCATTCCCCACACCAGGGCTGAGGGGTGGAAGGTGTGGAGGTGGGGGGCAGAGGGTTTCTTCCCAATGATGCTGTCTCTGGGGAAGAGCCATAATAGATCTACAATCTAAGTTTTATTACTCTAACCCCAGGCAGCACTGAATGGCTAGAAATTACACAATTGCAAAGTATATTTTATATCTGTGGAAAAGAAGATAATTTCATTTCCCAGGAAAGCGTGAGGAACCAGTGCTTGGCTCTCCATAGAAGGTAAGCACAGCTATAGCTTTTCTATGACAGCTGGAAAAGCTTCACTGGACAGCACAGAATTGGCTGAATACCTTTCTTAGGATATTTAAAAATTTTATTTTTATCCTTCTTTGTAATTAAGTGTAATAAAACAAAATTTTGATTTTGCATTGTTACGTCTCAGAAAGGAGGGGAAAAATATGTGAATGATTTCTCATCCATGCCAAACACCTCCTCCCTTGAAAGCATAAAAAAGAAAAAGGAGAAAAAAGACTATTTTTGAAACAGCCTTGTAGCATCATAAAGAACCTTTGCTCATCATGTGTAGAGAAGACAGTGGTGCTGGATGACAATTACCTTCATAAAAGACCTAATAACCACTCTGCATGTGTGCTATAGCTGTGTTATGCCATCCTCTGACTGTGTGTGCAGATGAGAAGAGAAAGGAAAGTGCCCATGAGGAAATAAAGGCCTGCAGGATGAAGTTTTCTTTACCTTTACTCAGGTGAAGTCACCCTGCTGATATCAACAGCGCAAACCAGATGAGTAAAGTTCAGCATGTGCATCAGTGTTGGAGAATTACAGCCTTCATTTGGGACTCAAAGCCCAAACCTGCTGCCACCGAATCAATAAAAGAGTTTTTCCATTAGCTACAGTGGTGTGGGACTTGTTCTCTGTTCCTGATTTCTGAAGACACTTTGCTGACGTTAAAAAGCACTTTGTTTTGTAGCTCAGACATCATGAAAAGAAGAAGGGACAACATTTGCTCCCTAGCTTTTGGATCGTTTGTAGTTTTACTGTAGGCAAGAGTTGTCTAAATGGGTTGTCATGCTGCAATGAATTAGATTTCTAGGAAAATCCTACATATAAGATTTATATTTTATCTGACAGAAACATATAGTAAAAAACAGCATTTAATCACCATTACTCTTAGAGCCAATTAGAACTCATTAAAAAGTTCCTAACAGCAGCATGTGCTTTAAAAATTGTCTCTGAAGGTATCATAAAATCTACTTTCATCATGTGCATGACATCTACAAATTCTGATTGGCATTTCCCCCTTCCCTGAAAAGAGGTTCTGCCTCAGTTTGCAGCAAATATGACAATAGGCTGTGCAAATGTACATCTGAAACACAGCCCTTTTGGGGTTAAGCATTCAAGCTTATATGAGAGATCATCAGTTTCGGGTCAAAGTGCTGTTCTTAAATGATCAGTGCAGAATAGAAAAAAAAAGGCATTGAAGTGACCTTGCTGAGGGTCTAAAACTGTGCTAAAGCCTTTTCTGCATGATTAAGTGAGCAGAATCTTAGATTAGCTAAAAGCAGTGCAGAAACATAATGAGTTCACTTATTTTGGAGCATTTAATAACAGTTATAGACAGTTATGTGATCAGGCGGAGTTATGACTTATTCATTCTTTCATTGCTATTAAAATTACTGCATTTTAGGTTTTTAAAGTCATTGAAATAAAAAAGTCTGATTTATGTTAGGAGAATGTAGCTTGCCCTTTGGTCTCTCCATTTTTAAATGATATAATTAGACTTTTTAAAGACCATTCTAAAAGCATTATTAGCATTTTCTATAGCTGAAAGTAAATGCATGTTTTGTGGGTAGTTTAATTTTAAAAAGGATAATAATAATACTTGGTTCAGACAGCGATAGATTGTTACAAAAAGAAGTATTGCATAAAATTGTCTTAAAGGTGACTCTGTGCCTTTGTACGTATGTGTACACACTGAGATACACACACACAAACACGTGCATAAATGTGAGCACACATACATTCAGTGTACATATGAACAGGACTTTCACACACACAGAAAAATAAAGCTATTCCCTTCGCCCATTTGGGAAGAGAAGGCAAGAAGAAGAGCAAGTTCCATAGGACATATTAACTCATGACCTTTAACATATTACCTCACAAATTACAAAGCCATCCATCAGTCTAGAGGGAGAAAAAATGCTTTGATCAAAACAAAAGGACTTGCAGGTGTTTTGAATTAACACTAAGCAATAATCATTAAAAATCACTGGGATGAGTACATTGATGTCAAGAATGTATGCACATTTTCACATACTCTCAATTCCTAAGTCTTAGTATGTATATTACTTTCAAATTATATTTAGATCTTAATTATGAACCACTGCAAGCATGCCCAGTGTTTTCAGTAGCAAGAATACACAATCTCTGTATGATTTGAAGCTTATGTACAACACTCACGACACAGACACAGCTGAATTCTTTCACACAAGGCTCTGTATCTTGCTGCAAAGGGCAAAGAGGTAAACCAAAACACTTTCACATTTAAATAACAGGTTTTTCCTACATTGTTTTGGATTAGAAAATAAAATTTTGCGTGAGATTAAGAAATTCTGCTTTTAGTTGGGTCCCAAGGGAACATATCTTGGCTTGCAAAAGTCATGCTTACAACAGCTTCCTTAACTGAAAGCCCTTTTTATGTGTGCCTTGCATGTTTATTCAGTAGAGAGTTTAGGTTGCTTGTTTTGCTGCTCAGAATGCAGTGTGCTTTTCTATTAAAACATATTATTAAAACTAAATCTGAAAGAAGCTTATTTAATAGTCATTTCATGCACATGACTGATGGGAATACATAAATTATCCGACTAATATCTGATTAAAACTTGATTAACATGCTAATAAATTATGCTAGAAATGTTGGGGTTTTTTTAATTTCTCCAATTTTACTTAAACTTCCTAATTGACACTTCAATTATTTTGTTCTCTGAAATTTTGCCTTCCCTACGAATAACAGCAGAGATAAATTATTTCTTTGCCTGAACTTGATACGAAAAATGATCAATTATGATTATAAAAACTCTCTAGTAATCTGTTAATTATTATGAAAAAAGTCACCTTCATTTTGTTTGTTAAATGGAATAAAAAAACGTTATTTTTGCATTTTTTGTTGACAAACCGTGTTCTGGAAGGCTGTGCCCAGAATCAGTGCCCAGCATGGACACAGAGCAGAGGGCTGCAAGCTGGGACATCCTCATGCTTTGCTCGGGGTGACACAAACTTTAGTCTGTCAGCCTCACTGCTTAGGGAGATGATAGAGAGGAGTCTGTGTCAGCCTCACATGCTGCTACTGCCTGCATGGAAAAATCCATCCATGATATCTTGTAATACAGACTCCTGCCCACTAGAGACTGATCTCAGCCCAATAAAGCATCCAACTCGGGACCCTCACAGTTAAGACTTGAACTACGGTCAGAAAGGTGAGAGGCCAAGGATTCATCCACTAAGCCATTTACCCTTTTCCTTTGTAAGGAAGATTGATTTTAAAAAAGCTATTAACCTTCAGCAATTTATCTCATCAGATCATCTTCATTTTGTTCTGCCTATAATAAAGCTGTATTATATTGTTTAATTCTTCACTAGACTATCTGAAACAGAAATACACAGGTGGGAGGGGAAAAAACCAAAAAGGGGGAGAGAAAAATTATCACAATCTTTGCAATTAAAACATTATCAGGAAAACAAAGGAAACTACATATGTTATCAAGACTTGCAAACACAACAGTCAACAGTGCATGTATACAGATATCCTGGTTGGACAAAACCTCAATATTTCTCAGCATTTCATAATGAAGGGGTGCTATGTCATGCTTAGGACAAGCCTCACCTAAGCTATTCAAGAGAGGAGAATATTCTTTTAATTTCTTGAGCCAAATCACAGTTGCATCAAGACAGTTCCATAGTAATTCATTTCTATATTTTCAAATACAGAGGCTTCCTTGGCAGAAATGATCAGATCCAAAGAAATCTCATCTTGAAATTTAATGTTTTGCTGTTTTTTTTGGGAAATGACTTGGAGAAGTATTTAAAACAGTGGACTGTTTTGGCAACAGTGTATATAACACTAATTTTCTTTGAGACGAAGCAAGTTAGGGGTCGCTTGCTAGGAATTAAATTATTTCTGGTTTATGATTGATTTGAGAATGGAGAAAAAATACCGTTTTATGAATAATGAGTCTGAATTAATGACTTTAATTCATCTGGCTGAACTTTGTAGCAGGTAGCAATTTAAATTTTGCTGGAATATGCATTGATAAAAGCAGTTCTAAGCATTTCAGGTGGAACTGGATAGTGAGTTCACTCATATTGAAGGTTCAAAATTATTCATAAACTTAGGTTCCAGTGACTTTCAATGAGACTTTGATTTTTAAGTCCCTTAGGTTAATCTGTAGAAGCACTCCTTTCTTTTTGTGTTTATAAAATGCAGAGCATGGTCCAAATCATGAAAATAAAAAAATCTTTTTGTTATATTCAGTGGGATTTGGATGAGAACAAAAACTTTTACTCCTTTTTCAAGCAGCTCTATGGCTTCCTAGACTTTTTTGCTATAGCAAGAACTGTGGGGTAAGTCCAGAATTGATCTGAAAATATCAGGTCATAACTCCACATTGCTTTTCTCTTCTTGTACACAAACACCTTCATAGGTATATGCATCTTACAGCATTTGTTCTTTTTCTTCTGGTACTTGGATATTTAAATTGTAAACTGAAATGAATAGTTACACCATCTCAGTATCTGATCAAACAATGTAACCAAAGTTTGTCTTAGTTTTGCCTGTGCTTATTTAGCACTTCTGAGCTAAAAGCTCTTTCATTTCAAGTTAGTATGAGTAAGCTGGTGTTTGGGCAGCTGAATAAAACTTGAAAAGGATAATATTAAAAGCTACTATGAGAGCCCTACTAAGATACCCAGAGAGTCAATAAACTACTCCTTGGAAGCCCCCTAGCAAGTGACTCTTTGTCAACAGAAGACAGGCTGCAGATAATAAAACTCTGGAAGCAAAACTCAGGGAAAAATTCTACTGCAAAATAGTTCACTTCTTCTTTGCAAATGAAAACCATGATAAAGTAACTCTTCAGGAACTGGTTATAAATCCTCTTCATACATATTTAACAGTATACAGTGAATAGGATTAGTAATATCTTTTGTCTAATTTGTCAATCCAGTTCTTAGTTCCCCACAGTGCTTCAGTCAAATACAAAGACAGTCTCAGTTACTTTTCCATAGATTAAGTAGCTCTTGAATTGATATTTGCTGTATGGTTTGGGACTTTGACTGGTAAACACTGTGACTGATGCTGAAGGCCGAAAAAAGGCAGCAATACGGAATTAAAGCAATAGACTTTTGGTTGACTTGAAGGGCAAATCCTCAGCCCCTGTTTTGATGTAAAAGCACATTGGTAACAAAAAAAGATACATAAAGCTATTACTATAACAATTGGAGAGTGGTTTAATTTCTTATTTCTTTCATTGGCCTAATTCATCTGATATGTAAATCTGAATTTTGTGGTATTTCAAAACAGGAAAATACAAAGGTCTATAGTCAGCCTGGCTGTGATCATGCTGCTTTTGAGCCCCCTTCAAAAGTCAGTTCCAGGAGCATGACCTATAGAATTCACAGTCCATTCCATCAGAAGGTTTTTTTCCGTGCAACTAGACAAGACTACCACAATGCTGGTGCTGCCTTTTAGCCTGCCTAGATCATTCTGGAGATTAAATTTCAAGTATATTTCTCAGAATCAGTAGATAACTTACAGAATCATAGAACAGAATCATAGAATCATTAGGGTTGGAAAAGATCATCAAGTCCAACCGTCAACCTAACACCACCATGCCAACTAAACCATGTCCCAAAACACCACGTCCACACATTTTTTGAAACCTCCATTGATGGTGACTCCATCGCATCCCTGGGCATCATGTTCCAATGCCTGATCCCTCTTTCAGCCATGAAATTTTTCCTAATATCCCATCTAAATTTCCCCTGGCACAACTTGAGTCCATTTCCATTCATCCTATCACTGCTTACTTGGGAGTAGCCACTTCCCACCTCAGGATAATCTCCTCTCAGCTGCAGTGACACAGACATTTAGATGGGTATGTTAACTAGTACAGATTCCATCAACAGTTGGGGTGGACTGGTAGAGCATTTCAGAACTCATATGGACACTTCTGCCTGGACCTCTGCAACTGCAAGCCCTTTTTCTTTACCATTATTCTATTGATGAGCTGATGTGTAAGCAGATATTTACCTTATACTGATGATAACAGAAGTGCATGAATAACTGAAAAACTATTTTCAGACTTCATAATATTTAATCACCTGACTGTTGAAGCTAGCTACCTATTTTCCCTGGCCTGCCCTCCAGTGGGTCTTGTTTTCTTGTTCCAGTAAACTGATTCAACCTCGTAACTGTTAAAACTGATTGTCACTAGATTTGACTTGCTACACTATTTTCAGAATAGCCTGACATGCATATTCATCTTTAGACAGTCGAACACTCACATTAATTTTTACCAAGTGATTACTGGACTATTTGTAAGAGCTTGTGAAAAATCTATGAATGTAGGAAAATGCCTATTGTCTGACTACCTGTGTCCTTTTCATTGACCTGGAAAATTTTTTTAGGGAAGGAGTTTTTTGTAATTCCTTCTGGTCTGAGATCCATGGTCATGGCAGCAGCTACATATCAAAGGAATGCTCTGTGAGAACACAGAAAGAAGTAAGAACTTGGAAAGGAAAATAGGACATTTAATACCTATTTCTTGTGTTAAAGCTACAGGTCATAAAGCTTGCAAAATTACAACAGAAGCAAAAAAAAAAAAAGGCAAAAAATTATGACTATGCTCAGCTTTTTCTAACTTACTTTCTAATGATGTATTTGGTCTTGTTCAGCTGCCATTAAAGGCAAATAAAAGAATCAAGAGAAGTTCAATGTGATCATCAAAGATCCAGTTTTTTATAAGGCCATTCTGTTCAGCATAGTTATTTCAAAGATTCGTATATTTCAAACTGTTAATATAAAATGACCATCTTTGTGTTTAAAAGTACCCTTAACCTGTTAATAACACAGGTGTGATATAGAGACATAGAGACAGCTGCAAATATCCCTTCCTGCAGACAGGCAACAAAACTTTTTTTGATAGGAAAACATTTGTAGTTCAGGATTATGGATACAGTGGTACTCATGTTCTTGTCTTAAAACTGCACACACATCTCAATTCCCAGTTTTAGTTATGGATTTCCCATGCAATCTTGTACTTGGATTAAATCTCTTCAAACAGATGCAACTTGTTCTGTCTTAAGCTACTACATGGCAGGTAGCAGAGATGGGTCTGGCAGGTTTGCATACATATGAGTAGCATATCCAATATCCATGCATGAAATCCATGAACTAAACACACACCATCCACCCAAAGCTGTTCAGGTCTGATCCCAGACTCACAAATCCAGTTTACTCCAGTGAGCTCACCAGCCTGACCACAGTGCCAGGCAGCAAGGCTCTACCTGGAACTGATCTGGCACATCCTCACACCACTACACTGTACCGAGTGGGATTACTTGCCACGGTGGTGGGTAAGGATGTGCCATGCTCTGTTTCTGAGTGCAGCCATTTCCTCATCACCTGACACCACAGTTCTTCATATGAGGACAGTGCTGCTGACACTTGGTAAATACACACTGAAGAAAGCTACATGTGGGCAATCATCTGGCAGCATAAGCAGTCCTGAACACTTAAAAAAAAAAAAAAAAAAAAAGCCAAACAGCCATTTAGTATTTGAACGAGGGAATGCTTGTTATCTGAGTGGTTTTGGATAGGAAATACTAAATTGTCCCTAAATTATTTTAATGGTGCCAAGAAACAAGCAACTTGAAGAGTTAATAGCCAGAAGTCAGCAACATAAACTCTTACATACCTATGTTTACCCATGTTTTATTTATGGAGATCCTGGTTACACTGAGTGAATCCTTATTTTCATGCAAAAGAAACCAGGCATGTGATAGCGTGCATGTAAAGCTATCTATGCCCAAATGTTTGACTCAAGTAGAGACTGCTAAAGGATGAAGCAAAAGATATGGGACAATTCTGAAGTCATATGAAGCAGGTAAACACCCAAAGAACAACAAAAACTCTACACAATAGAAACCAAGGAAAAGGTAGCATTAAAAATACTTAACCTGCATCAATATTGTCAGGGATGTCACCCACAAGTACTGATTAGGCTGTGACAAACAAGGTTGTCTTTACATTGACATTCTGCTACCAACAATGTGTATTTGCTTTAACTGTGGAGAGGCAGACACCCTTCCTCATGACAGGGCTATAATATTTCCTCATTTTACCATGCCTAAAGACAAATCTTCAGGCTAACACTAACCTTTAAAACAACTGCACCTTCACTGTCTATAAACAAGTGGGGAAAAGGTCTATTTGCAATTGTATCTATTACAAGCCCAAACAAGCATAAAGTTAAAAACAAACACACCATAAATAGCAACACCATGCTCAAAGCTAGCTCTGGGAGCTAACGGTGGAGGCAAAAAGCCTTCAGGATGCTTCCACAAGAGACAGAGAAATGAGCTCATTGCCCAGAAGGTACTAAATGGTGAACTGATGCAGTTGCTGTTGTTTTCCTGCTTTCCAATCTTTTCATTTTATGAGGTTCAAAAACACCCTGAAAGTCTTCATTTTCTTTTTAAAAAATATTTTTGTCCTCGCTTCTTACAAAAAAAAAAAAGAAGAGCACTTTATTGAACATAAGACTTGATAGTTCCAGCAAAGCATGGAAGCATGGTAAGATTTAGCAAATGATCAATAAATACCTACATATCTACACAGTGTTTGCAACAATGTAATGCTTTTTCAGTCAGAATTTAAACCTCTTTTCTGAGCTCTAAAGACGGACCACATAACAGAGGATCCAGGCAAACCTCCCTTTCAATCCTTTTTAGTATGACAAATCCTCTAAAGAATGAGTTCCTTCTTGAATCAGCAGGGAGTCACAGATACTTCTCTCTCTTCCCATGCTTCAATCTTTCCAACTTAACCTAGGCTTTTGACCAATTTTCTATGTTTGAAATAAATCTTTAGCAGCCCTGGTCTGGTGAAGGGAGAGGGGAAAGGAAAAACCTAGGAATGAGTAAGTCTCAATTTGTTATCTGACTGATTTTGAAATTAGTCCAGACCAGTTACAAGACTTCAGAAGAGATGAGGACTTATTCCCCTCACAGGCCAGCCACAAGGCCTACTTATTCCATTATATCATTAAGGTTGCATGCACAAGGACAGGTATGGATGAACTGGGGAAGTTGATTTGTAATCCACAGAAATACTCAGGCATAAGAGCTCAAGCAACCAAAAAATGTATTACTTTCTAAGTGCCCTCTGGGATTCTCCTTACTCCTCTCTTCTGAGACAAGCAGAGTTCCACTGTCCCTGTCCTTTACAGTTCCTCTAGGAGGTGGTTTACTTAGCAGATTTCTAAGTGTGAGAACAAGTGGTATTTATTTTGCACTTCAGCCCCCTAAAAAACCTGAGTTCCATTCTGAATGTTTACAAAACATCTCCTCTGGCAAAAATTTCATAATTATTTAAAAATCTTGAGAGGTATCTTCACCCAAATAAACAAGACTCATAGGGTTGTTTGGGGGAACTTAGTACATTAGATGCCACCGTGTACCACTACAAAGGCCAGAACTAAAATGGAAGCTTAATTGTAGCAATGGTCTCAGTCTAATCTACCCTATTAATCACCATACTACTCCAAGGGCAAAACTATGCTCAAATGCCTATTTCCTTAAAGTTTTGGAGTTGAAATGGTCTGCAGGAACTTAGGGGTCTCTGGATAATGCCCCACTGAGTTGTGCAGTTGTGTTCCAGACAAATGCAAACAGATTAGACTTGAAGTGTGCAAGGGAGCAGGGGAAATGTATAGGAGACAGAGAGGAATTAAAGTCCTCAAATCTGAAAAATGGAGTGTCACAGTTTAGGCCCAGCCAGTAACAGCCCGGCCACAACTCCCTCACCCCTGCTGTGGGTTATGGAGGAGAAAATCCACCTGAAGGCTCATTAGTAGAGACAAGGATAGGGAGGTTTTCACTCCCAAATTATGTTAACATGCAAAACCAGACAGACTCAACCAGGGAAGAAAAAAAAAAAAGTAATTTAATCCACCAGGAGAAAGAGAACACATGGCCAGATCTTAACACCTTCTCCCCACCCCTCCATTTTTCATGGGCCCAAATCCCTTCACTGCTGCCCCCCAATCAGAGGCATAGGGGGAGGGAGGGGGGGTTTAGGGTCTGTTCACCACACGGTGTTTCCTCCTCAGGGGAGGACTCCTCATATTTTTCCCCTGCTCCAACACTGGGTTCCTCTCATGGGAGAGTGTCCCTCATGGACCCCTCTGATATGACTCCTCCACTCCTCTCTTCTGCTCTGCAGGTCTTTTTGGCTGTTTAATTTTCCCTTTCTTGAATATGCTACTCACAGGGTCACATCCATACTCACAGGGTCACATCCACCTTCCCATATCTGCTCGGCTTCAGACTGGGCCGGGGCCAGGATTGGGACTGGGGGAGCTTCCAGCAACTTCTCACAGGAACCACCCCTGTGACTCCCCTGGCTTCCAAAACACATCTACACTAACCCAAGATTTGGAGGAATGGAGTAAAATGGGAAATGTGGTGAGGAGAGGAGAGGAGAGGAGAGAGAGCACCATGCAC
>JAAWXA010000009.1:8920046-9070046 GCA_038090715.1 Florisuga fusca
GAGAGGAGAGGAGAGGAGAGGAGAGGAGAGGAGTGGAGAGGAGAGGAGAGGAGAGGAAGAGAACATATATGACCGCATTAGTACCATCATCTTTGTTTCAACAGAAAAAATGGTAGCACATAGGGTGGGATCTTCCCTGTTTCTGTGCCTGTTGCATTGGAGGACCCTTCTCTTCCTCCTCCTACCTGAAAGGAGGTTGTAGTGAGGTAGGTGTCAATCTCTTCTCCCAAGTCACAAGGGATAGAACAAGAGGAAATGGCCTCAAGTTGCACCAGAGGAGGTTTAGTTTGGATATTAGGAAGAATTTCTTCACTGCAAGGGTTGTCAGGCACTGGCATAGGCTGTCCAGGAAGGAGGATGAGTCACAGTCCCTGGGGGTGTTCAAAAGACGTGTAGATGTGGTGCTTAGGGACAGGGTTTAATGGTGGACTTGGCAGTGTGCTAGATTAACAATTGGACTTGATGACCTTAAAGGTCTTTTCCAACCAAAACAATCCTATGAGTCTATGACTGTAGGGAAAAACTGAACAAGTTTCTCTGCAGAGAGCTGTTCCCATTTCAAATGCATAAATGCTACTGATGCATTAATTCATCATTGCATACATGATGGGAGAGTCCTTATAATTTCCTCTTGTGAACAAATGAATCAATTTAATAGCACACAGATAAACCCAGTACTGTATACATACAAAAAGCCCACCCTTACACTTCTGCTTTAGTCATGTGTTAATACACTCCATGTATATGAACAAACAAACTGATGAAGTCTAAAACAGATTAAAATAAAGCAGCTTTGAAACAGCAATAAAATATTTTTTTCTCCACAGTGAACAACTTGGATCCTCTTCCCTGAAGCTTTATATTGCTTTGGTATTTTATTTGGATAACAGTAACCTTAATATATTTCATATGAGTTCATAACCTGAAGGTTAATTACCATTCACCAGAAACAGGAGCAGTGTTGTTCAGATGGTTCTATAACTCTCTCTAGCAATAACCTGGAAAGTCACTGCATGAAAATAGTATTGCAGATGCAATTGGTGTTGTCTTTCTCCATTCTCCAAGATAACACTTAACCTGCTTTCAAAAAAAATTACAATATTTTATGGGGGAAATTTGATTTATATTAATGGAAACTGGATGTAAAATTTGAAGATAATTTGAAGATGCCTATTATTATTTTTACATCACTTGTAAATGCATTCAGATGCATTCATTATGCTTGGAGAATTCTGGGTCTCCATCACAAGGTTAATTTCAATTTTAAAAAAGTAACAACAAAAATGAATTTAGGCCTGACACTTAAGGTTGTATCTGAGAACACAGTTCTGTCACTGGGGCTACACCTATCCTGGTAATACCACCAGAGGTGGGCATGAGCTTGAGTAAACACCCATACTCCTTTTCATAGTTTCAGCCCATTCAATATACATTCTCCAACCAGTGCCTAGACACAGCTCTGGACATATGAAAGACCGGGACTGTTCCCTATTGGCAACAAAAATTAGAATACTGAGTTGTGTCCTTCTCTCTCACGGCTAAAAAATGGACCCAGACTGGGATTCCACCCATGGCCCAATGACCCGGTTTTCATTGCAGAGAAGCAGTATGAAGTGTTATGGCCAAAGGAGCAAACGCAACCTGAGGTAAATTTAAAATTTGATGTTACACTATTATAATTAAAATTTCACAATTTTTGAGTCATTCTTGTCATCAGCTTCCTAATGACCAAACAGCTTCCTCAACTGAACCTCCCTGAGTCTGCTGCCTGATGTTACACCATCAGACTACTGAGAGAAGTCTTCTACTGTCCTGTTTCTAACTCTATTTCAAGCAGTCACAGAGTCCTGTTAGACAGTCCCTCTTCACCATCTCTTTCTACCACTCCTAAGAGGAAATGCTCCCCAGGTCTCTGACCATCTTGGTAGCACTCTCCTGGTCTCACTACAGTTTCTCAGTTCAGACAGACTGTGCAGGTTATCCAGATTCACTAGGCAAAGCCATGGTTTACCCAATTTATTGCTGGATTCAGTCCCACATTGAGTGAGATTTTGGACTAAATGACTTCTCAACAACACTTCCATGATCATATGCCTTACAGTAGATCTAACAATGTACCACTGTAATCTAAAATTACTTCTGTGTTTTTTAGACAAAGTAAGTCAACTGTTTACAGAAAGAAAACCAGATGTCCACTGTGTATATAGACGGCAAAAACATTTGGGCACAGAACAGTAAGGGGTTTCTTCTTTGGCACTGGTATAAAAATGTGTTGCTAACCATGAAATAATGATGAATAACACACTGAAGTCATCCTTTTCTTGACCAGAATAAAGATGAAAAATCAGCTTTCCTGAAGAAAATTGAAATATGTAATGAAATAAAAGCTTGGTAATATTCAACTGCCTTAAATTCAAAGTAGGAACAAGTGCTGCCCTCGAGAACAAAATCTTGGGAGTTTCTGAGACTCCTTTTAGAGGAGCATACTGTGGCCCTTTCTTCACATTGTAATCAGCTTCCTGTCTAAGTTACCTGAATGAAGTCACATAACTAAAAATTAATATAAATTTTTATCAGTATTTTTAGGGGCTTCAAGGACCCACCATACATCAGAGCTTTATGCAGAAAAACAAATAAGACAACAAATAACACCTTGGATATTCTCACTGAATACCAATGCATATATTTTTTTAATTTGGAATGAAAATATTACTTGAAGGTTGCTGAATACTTGTTCAGTCCAAGTGTAGAAACACGGTATGTGCCTCTGTGAACAGTGACAATTTCAAATAAATACCCTTTCACAATACTAAAATATTCAGAGAAAACACCTTTAAAAAATAAAAAGTCATAATTTACTTGCCAATTTGCAAAGATGCTGTATTTTTATTTTCTAACATTTCTTTCCTAATGTCCAAAGATACAGACAAATATCTTGCTTCATACACTGCACTTTTTTTTTTTTCTTGATATATATATGCAAAGCTCAAGGACCATCCAATAAAGAGCATCTTTTGATGGCCTTTATCAAGGGTAATAAAGGTCAGAGAAGGCTGTCCTTTACACAGACTGCATGTGATTTTTTTCTAGAATATTAAGGCACATATCAATATGAGCTGTCATTCAACCTTGAGGTGCAGTTAAAATAGAAAAATGATGAGAGGTACTCAGTAGGTACTTATTTTACTAAACTGGTCTGCTTAAAACAGAGCATTATGTGTCAGAGCAATTAAGGGTCACGTGGTGAAGTGGCATCTCTTAAATTCCACCCGTGGAAAATAACGCCAGACTAGTCACAGTGAACACAAGTTTTATTTTAATTTCCCTTAGCACAGAGATCTTGGGGTTATAGATTTGGGATAAAAGGACTCTACAGAAAAAAACAGAATTTCACCTTTCAAGACGAGCAACCAGTAATTTGTCCCTTAAGAATCACTGCTTACAGAGATTCAAAGGTTTTGTACATAATGTTGGTATTTGTATTACTTGGAAACTTCCAAAGACACACTGGAAAAACTATTTAAAAATTGCATAAACTCCACTCGGTCAGGTAAGACTCTCAATCTACTCAAGTAATGCTATCATTCAGGGTCAGAGAAGTAATAATAATAATAGGAATATCTGGAAGTGTTATATGATTAAACAAATCAGAAAAAGAAAGTATTTGTTGACTATTTTAACTAAAATGCAGTCAACATTCAAAATTGTCAGTCAATTGCTTCCTGAAGAGCACTTCTCACAGTCTGTGTGGTACTTTTGAAGTGGGACATTTTATGTGAACTTATAAATCTGAGAAACCCCTTTTAAACATAGTGTAGTCCAGACACATGTTTACCAGCTAAACTCAAGATATGTTTCACCCCCAAAGGATGTGTGGTGCTTTCACTGAAATCTGCTTTTAAGTGTCCAGCAAGAGAGCTTCCACCTTTTCCCACCTCCAGTCACAACTGTGTCTTTTTATTCATAACCTGACTGTTTTGACCCCAGATCTCTAGTACTGCATACAGACCAGACTGCTTCCCTATAGAGAGAGAGCAGCTTCCTGCTCTAAACAGCCTCAATCTGGCTTCAAAACTTGGATCTAAAGACAAGATTTGGTTATTAATTACCTAAGCTGTTAGTGGAGACCACCATAATTTTAACAGGCATCCTAAACCAATTCACAGTAAATTTCATCCTCCCTGTGCCTGAAGAGATGTTATTTACCATCCTGACCATAGCCTGAATATCAAAACTGGGTGAAATATGAATTACACAATGATACCAAACCAATCCTCTTTTTGAGCATATCAGCAGAGAATGATTGCTCAGAAGACTGTTTTCACTTCTGCTGTCTTATTAGCAAGGACTTATCTAGCACATCTCTTGAGCACCTTCTCTGGCATCAGCAAAAAGAGCAGCATCTTTATGCCACAACTGTAGAGTGCAAACACTTGCTCAGATCAGGAAGTGCTGCAGTTAGCTCTTATCTCCATACAATGCTCTCACTAAAGACAGGACAGTGAATGCTACTTGTATTGCTGAAGATATGGCTTATTTTGCCTTTCAACTTGCCAGCATTATTATCCTCTCAGCATCCTCTTGTGTGATTATGTTCTTCATCTGGACATGAAGTTGATACTTGTTTACTTTATGATTTGTTTTACAGCCAAATTTTCATTCAGTTGATAAATAGGTGGTGGTGCAGCCTGATCCTAGGAGCCAGAAATGCCCAAGTTCTCCTCTTGGCCTTGAAACACTTACTGTAAGTGCATCCATTTCTCTGTATTTTTTATCTCCTTCAACAGAATGTTGTGAAGAGGAATTACAAGTTGTAAAATACCTTACAAAAGTGTCCATAGAAAACAATCTAGTGAATGAGACATGGGAATTGGGACTAACTTGTGATTAAGATGTTCAGTTACCTGTCAGAGCCATAAAATTTACCTTAAAGAGAAATCAGAACTAATTAAAAATAAGTAAAAGAGATAACTAACATATTAATTAGATTATATTAAAAATACATATTTAATGGATTAATCACAAATTAAGGAATATACACGTCCACAAATCAGTGCTTATAATTTCCAGAGGCAAAGCCTCTGAACTCCTGCCTGCTCCTTATCTGAGTTTCAACTTTGACTCAAGCAAGACAACTTTTTTTTGACTAAACATGTTGAATTAGTTATTTCATATTAATCTTGACTCTCTCCTTCCATCAACATTTCAGCTAACAAAGGCTCACTCCATCTATCCATCCATCCATTCATCCATCCAACTTTCCAAGCAGTGTATTTTCTCCAACAGTAGAGAAATCCTACCCTTGTTCCCAAGGTAAGCACAGTGGAGGTTTGGGCAGGGCTAGCAGCTGTGCAGCTATATTCTTCTTACTATGTCCAGAAGAAGCACAAAGAAGATATTTACCCACCAAAGAAGACTATTTTCATTATCCTTGTTTATAAGCTTCTTAATATCCACAGAATAACTGAACTTCCCCACTCCCCCCTTTACATTGTATTCTGTTGTATATATTTGTATACACTATCTAATATTATTAACATATTTTCCTAGGTTGTTAAGTGACTGTTCAGTAAGCATGCTGCATTTTTGCTTCACCTTCAGTGGTTTCTGCTGTAATCTCAAGAACTTAACAAAATCAAGGATGCAAAACAGAGTGATGTGTATGGGACTAAATCATGATCCCTTAAAGCCCCACTTGGGTAAAAGGAAAGCCCACAGTATCACAGATGTTGTGATTAGGATCCTAAAATCTGGACCTAGGTCCCACACTTGCACCTGCACATGTAGACAGTTGTGAAACATTATGTCTTTATTCATCCAAGCCCAGCTCAGATCCAGAAATCGCTGCTTCTCTGGCCAGGCTCCCCAAAGAATTTTATTCTGTAAGTTTCCTTACAGTTTGACTTATCCTGATGTGCTTTTTATACATCTAATTCTCTTAATGTATGCACAAGAGAGAAGGCAGCAATGCCTCATTTTTAAGATCTTGGCTGGAGGCTGGGAAGTAGGAGACCTAGATTTCATTCCCTCTTCTTGTGGAGAGTGGGATGACTGCTTTTCTCTGGGAAGAGACCTGAATTCTGATCACTCTCAAAATACTAAGGTTTTTTTCTATGAAATACTAATTAGATGGAAAACTTTTACTGCTCTGAAATTGATAAAAGTATGGGGTCTGCAAGTGCTTAGTACCCCTTCAAATAAAACAGCAGATTTTCAGAAATTTTCTCTAATTTTGCATGTCCAGTTTCAAAAATGGGATTTGTGTTCAGTCATACCAACCATCTACCAGTTCCTAATAACCTCGAGCTGAACTGGAAAAACGTCTAGGAAAAAATCAGGTATAGGATATCGCTGTTCAGACATATTCTCAGCTTAACATCCAAACTTACAAGCTGTGTTTGAAAATATTGTTCTTCACTTTTCCTCAGTCCTTCTGTGCTCCGAGAAGTGAAGTAAAATGTTTTGAACTCATAAGAAAGACTGTCAGATCTCCCGAGATAAGAAATGAAAACAAAACTAATAAACAGAAAAGCCAAAAGCTAGCAGCATCTTACAAGGTAACAGAAAGGAAAATACAACAAGCAGCACAGAGCCTAAAAATAGCCACCACAGGGCTCCATTTCTTTGTTTTGTGAAATTTAAAGGTCCAGGCTCCTGAAAGCAAGCAGGCAAAAATGATTATTGGGGAAGGAGGGACGCAGTTTTCAATGCAACAAAGACACCTTCTTGATCTGCAGAAAGGCTGTGTTTCTGTGTGCTGCATGCAGTCAGGATATCTCAGCACTGTAAAAACTGAATTTTAGAAACATGCTAATTCGAATGGTAAAATAGTCTGTTGGTGAAATTTTGAGGACTTCGATGTATCATCTTTTCTTAATAGATTTTTCTGATATACACATTTTGTGTCAAGCTCCCATGCTGAATGCAATACATGGAAAACTGACTTGATTTTACTCACTCGACATATCCTGGTTAGTATTTGTTCTTCATTCACATTGTAATATTTATTGCTGAGCCATAGAGTGAAATATTGCAGAAATATTATTGTTGTTAGCTTGGTCTCCCTAAGAAGGAAATGTACAAAAATATATCATAGACTATTGACTCATGTTTAAATTATATTTTCACTTGCTAATAATTAATGTAACAGAGTGAGCAGTTGAGTAAAAGGTTATATCTATAAAATTATTAAAAAGGATTAAATTATGCCTAGCAGCTACGAGTGAAAATGCACCCAGCCATGGCTATCTATAGTGCAGTTGCACTGGCTCAGGTGGAAATGGCATATTAATGTGGCCCATTTACTTTATGCTATAGACTCCTCTGAAGGAGGAACAGTGAGGGGACTAAGATAAAGTACTAATGGAACATAATAAAATGTGGATGTTGATATTGAGCAACTAATGACAATTTTGTACTGCTGCAGCGGTAAGTGCACCATTACTACTAATTTTTATTTCTTCAATTTAGTATTTTAGTAATGCTGAATAATCTGGGCCTGAAAGAAAAAAGATAAAATGACATTCCATTTAGTAAACACACCCTTATCAGTAAAAAAGACTTTAAAATCAATAACCTTTCAACTGCTTTTGCCTTTCTATAGCTTTGCTTATTATTAATACTCTTTTTATTGTGTACTGTATATCTTATCAAAGCATCTAAAGATCTGCTGAAACACAGAGGCAACTGTTCCTATATTGAAAACTTTATATTAAAAGTTAATAGTTTATACATCTGATTTTTTATCAAGTTTGAGTATCTCTTTCTGATGAATGACTTTTGTTACTGACTGATTTAAATCTTTGCTGAAGTTCAGAATCAAAGATATTGCAGAGCTTGCTTCAGGGCTGCAGCACATGTGGTAATAACAGAATAAAGAATGAAAAACAATCTACCGTGTGCGTCCCCTTACCAATGAATCTTTTGATTTTGCTTTATATAGAAAAACCATAACTATAACAACTAGAAATGCAAGATTTAAGAATCGACTGTAATTCTTTCAATTATCACACTTCCCTTCCCCATTTCTTATCATCTTGAAGCTTTATCCATACAGTAATTAAAAATTACTTTCCTCACTCTGTTGACAAGTCTTCAATTTTGGCATGACAACTCTTGTTTTATAATGAGATGAAAGGACATTACTGATAAAGAAAAATGGACTTCTCTGCTGACTGTCAAATATTATATTTCTCTGAACATCCAGTCTTAGTGGGAAGAAAATAGTCATGTAGGCTTCCAAATGAGTGCTGGCATGTTTATTTTTATAATACAAACAACCATGAGTTTAAGGTGACTTTCTCGAAAGTATTTTTAAAAAGAGTAGAGGCTCCTTTTTGTTTCAAATGCTGGATATTTCTTCTACTAAATTTAGAGGTTTATAAGGAGGCATGACCAAAAGTCACAAACATGGAATTATCCTTTTGGTATCCATGCTGGTTTGGTTTCCATCTAGGAAAGGGAGGATAGGGTGTGATGAAAGTCATGAGCTGTGTTTTGAAGTCTAAACGTCTAGATTTGAGGTTAAGTGGCCATCTGTGTCATTTACAAAGGACGTAAGAAAAATCTGGATTGTTTATTTTAAACTTTTTTTTTTTTTTTTCTCTAACTGTTGATAATTTTCTGTTACTTCCTTCTCTGTTTAGTGTGTAAAATCAGCACAACTGTTATCTCACACCAGCAGCTCCTTTAGATGGCTTGGCTTTATTTCTGCAATATAGTTAGACCAGTTTCTCACAAAGGCTTTTGTGGCATCTCTAGGTGGCTTAGAAATATTTTAGGTCATTCCTGAAGGAAAAATACAAAGGCTGTGCTATCCGACCTTCTTAATGAGAGCTTCCACTATGGAAAGACTTTCCATCCTCTGGCCTTTGGAAATTCCTAGCTTTAGCTAGACACTGATTCATTTCCTGCAGCATTTTAAGCACAGCCAACAGTGTGCTGCTGATGGTGTTATTTAAGTACTCTTTTAGAGACTTCCTGTCCCTGAATTCTGTAAGAGGGAAAAAGTCTTGTTATGTTATTTGTTTTCATGTGGGGTTTGGGGTTTTTGTTGTTGTTGTTTTTGGTTTTTTTCTTAGAGGTGTACATTTCTCCCTCAGTTAAAACAAGTCCTTGGGGAAGAAAGCTTCTGTAAATGACTAATAAGAAGTAGAAAAGGAAGCACAGTCTAAAAGCACCTAGGTTTTCAGCCACTTCGATCTCTACAAGTCCAGGGCATCAAAGAATTAGAAGTCTAGATATAAGAACAAGCAGAAATTAAATGTATCCTTTACACAGATGCATAAAGAAAAAGGAACATTACAGATTATCCGATTCTGTAAGCCTTAATTTATCAGCAGTTTCATTGCCACAGAATATGCAGTGACAATGTCAGCAATAAGACTAAAATCCAAGAGCTTAGAGACCTTGTTTCTCCATTTCCTTTCAATAATAATTCAGGCTTCATGTCAAAATAATGATAAGTATTCCCACAAAGACGAACTATTAGTGATGGGCCTTTGTTTCTTAGTTTCTTACCACATCAGAAAGGGTAAGTCTTTAATTGTTTTATTAAATATTCATTTTGGTGACTGTGAAAATATTAGAAACCAAATATATTACATAAACTCGTTTAAATCTTACTCTGTCTCAAGGCAAATTCAACCATAAACCACATTCCCTCTTGATTAATATCTCAGTAGTGTTTACTACTCTTCGACTGCTAGTACAGTGTTTATTCTGTTCATTATACTATTTCCTGTATCACTGTGGTGTTTATTGTCCTTCTGTGTATTTTTGACCTCTAATGTTTTACAGCTCTGCTATTAAATTCACTCTTTTGTTAAATACGGTTTCCATCTCACGTGGATATTGCTGAATCTTTCAAAGCTTTACGTAAAACTATCCTAATGTTGATTGACAGCATGTTGTCAGAAGAGTTAAGTAGCCTTGGAAACAGTCTTTGCTCTCTAGCTGCAGGGACTTACTTGGACATACTGTTTCTGCTCCCAGCTTTTCCAAGCTATTCTGCTGTATCAGAACATCGTTATGACTCAGTTCTTGGCATCAAAATTAATCTTTTCTTGTTTCTTTTCTTGGAGTACATGCACCTTTTTTCCTCAGGTAGAAAAGATGCTGTGTCTCTAAAGACCCAGTTATGAATAGATTATGGATCTCTATGTAATCCATACACTGGCTTGGACAAAAATGTGTTAAGGGAATATGCTATTTAGCTCTCATTTCTTCTGATGAAGAAGCCCCATAAACCTATTATGAAGACAGTTAGTATTGGGCTGAAATACTCCCTGCTGATTCTTCTGGAGCTGTTCTGCTGCCTGAGGCAGAAAACTCAGAACCATAGGAATGGTTGAAGTTGGAAGGGACCTTAAAGATCATCCAAGTCCACCTCCCTGGCATTGGCAGGGAATACCTCCCATCAGACCAGGTTGCTCAAAGCCTCATTCAACCTTGCCTTGAACATTTCCAGGGACGAGACATCCAGAGCCTCCCTGGGAAATGTCTCACCACCCTCACACTAGAATTTCTTCCTAATGTCTAGCCTAAATCTACCCTATTTGCCTGAAATCACTACCCCTTGTCCTACAGCTACATATCCTTGTAAAAAGACCCCCTCCAGCTTTCCTGTAGGCCTTCTTCATGTACTGGAAGGCCCCAGAGCCTTTTCTTCTCCAGGCTGAGGCAACTCTCTCAGCTTATCTAAATAGAAGAGGTGCTCCAGCCTTTGGATCAACTTCATGGCCCTCTTCTGGACTCACTCCAACAGCTCTATGTCCTGTCTGTTGGGAACTACAGAACTGGAAATGGTACTCCAGGTGGGGTCTCACAAGAGCAAGGTAGAGGGATATAATCAATCTCCCTTGACTTATCTCTGATGAGTGTCCCAGAAATGGTGAAGTCCTCAAATATGTGAATTTATGGTATGTTGAAGGTAACCAAGACATACCAATGAGTTGAAGGAAAAAAAGTGTCTTGAAGACCACCACAGAGAAGCTAATTGTTTAGACCCAACTAGACAAAAAAAGTGTGAGATATCTCAAACTACAGACTAACATTTTTAGAGAACTGTGTTAGTAATTGCCAGTTCAATAGATCACTGACGTGAAAAAAAGAAACAAGAGCATGTTTTCAAAGGTAGAGAGAAGCCCTCTCTGAAGCCCTGCCTTGGGTTAAGTGGTACTGTGTTTAACCCAAATATTTCACATGAAACAAACCAGATTTTGTTGATCAATTCTATTCCCAAATGAGCCAAATCAATATAACTGCATTTTGGATTGTATCCCTATCCCTGTAAATTCAGTGCAGATTTTCTTTCTTATGTCTCATAATTTTAAACATCACTTTTAAACATATTTTAGGTAGTACTATTTTGTGCTGTTTTCACCTACTTATCTATCTGCTGTAAATACACTTTTAGGTGATAACTGGTAAAGATTCAAACATACGTTTATCCAGATTGGATTTCAACTTCTCTCTCAGTTGCTAACACCTTTTTAGTAGTGACCTCTTCCAGCAGATGTCATTATGTTGTAAGCAGCAAACAGAAAACAGGCAAAGCCTGTACTGCAAAACAGGAGCACCAGAAACTATTTAGTGCTCTTACTAATTGAATGTGTGTGTATAGAAGGAGTTGCACAGTAAACAAAAACGTTGTTTAATCTCTTCTTTTTTACACCCTTTTCCAAAATATATTCAAACCACATTTTCAAAAGCTTATGGAAACAAAATGAAGAATCTTAAAACGCAAAACTACCTCTACATTAAAAAGGTGTGCTTGACCTCCCATTAGGTATTTTATTATTTCCTTGTGTGGATTGTATCCATTTGGGATACAACGGATTACTAAAATTTGACACCACTGAGATGGAGCACATCTTATGTTTTCCAATAAACAAAAACCTATTAAACTTTTTTCAAACAGAAAGACAATATATCCCAGTATAGTTCAGGATTTGGGGAACTTCTCAGATTTAAATAGAACACCGAGCTTGACAAATTCTGTTATTTCTGGTGTGTGCTAGGATACTTATCAAGTGCAGGTGCTGTGGTTCATATTGTCAGGTGCCATAGCACCTAAAAAACAATGGTCCAAATTCTCATATATTCAACATGTGAGGCGATTTTAATCCCCAGACATATCCTGATTCAGGAGAGGAAATTGTTTGTCCTGCAACGTGCAAATTTTCCTGCCCCTCTGTTAGTAGATGTCAGAGATGTCCATATAAATTCACCTCAGAAATATCTGTATGCTTTCTATTATATCCAACCATGCACCGAGCACAGACAATTGCTAAACAAACCCCAGAATGCTAAAGTGTTCCAAATCAGGACTAACACACTGTGACACGTGTATTTGAACTACTGTGGTGCAACTGTGGTGTGAGCGGATGAGCTCCACAGTGGAGGCAGGAAACAGCTAGCTGAAGATCAACATTAACATGAGGGAATGGGAAACACCACAGTCCTCCTCCACTAAGACATTGCAGCTTGTTAATACACAGCCAGACACTGCCCAACTATTACCAGCAGTTTTTATACTGTAATAGCACTCTTGGATGCTAGTCAGAGCCTAGGGTCCCCATGGTCAAAGCATATGAAAAGAGAACCTGGAAGAAGCTGAAATACAAGTGAGTAGCTGTTGTGCCAGATACTGGTTTTGCAGAATGCCACCAGGCTTCCCCATGGCAGCTCCCAGCTCTCTGAACAGAATGAAGTTTTTTATGGTCACTTAAAAAGTTGCAGATAATTTTTCCAAACCACAGGCACACAGAATACTCTTTGCATATCACAGCAAAACCTATGGGAGTACCAACACCATTTCTGCAGTATTCTTGAACACGTTACTGTAAAGATCAGAAAATTCATTTTATCCTCAAAAGGTAAATTCTGTGATCTTAAGAATATATGGTATTCTTTGATCCGCTTCACAAGTGACAAATGGAATACACCATTAATTATGTGCCCTTGTCTAATGATGGCCTTTTTGTTTCCTTATGCTCTATATTGGAGACTTCTTGGCTTTTAATGCCAGCAGGATAGATATATATGTCAGCACCTTTTTTGTATTATTATTGTAAAATATCAAAAAGCCTTAAAAGAGCTATAACTACACACTTATTTGCAGTGATGTTCAATCTGTCCTAGAAGTGCCCCTGGGAATCACCTGAACATCAAACACTAATGCATCATACGGGTTGAGCTGAGGGAGAGGTAAGTAACACAACAGAAGGAAGAACATGGACTCTGCTCTTGACTTTCACCATCTGTGACGTGACACCTGCATCTCAGCACTTCTTGTCCTTTCCAGTGTGAAGACAAACATGATAGCTTAAACCACACTTTGTGATGCAGCACAGATTTAAAGTAAGGTGCTTGGCTTCTGCTGAAACAGCCTAGCAGTGAGCATGTAAGCAGACAGGCATGACTGTGATACCCAACAGCCGAGAAGAAGAAAGAGTGAATTCCTGAAAAATTCCCCCAGTTATAAATGGACTAGACCTAGATAGAGATTAAACATGGAAATACAGGCTATACACAAATAAGAACTAGGGGGACAGAACTAGCATGTGATAACTTACTTGGTGAGAAGGCAGTAACAACACGTTGGTGGGCATGCTGTTCAGGTTGAAGAACAGATCTCAGCTGACAAAGACATGGTCACACAGTCTCTGATCATTATTTACAATACTTTTTTTTTTTTTTTTACTTTTGGTAAGATTAAGGAGATGCATTGTATCCCCATTCCATGTGCCTTAATAGTCATACTCTGTAATTAGAGAATAAAAACGCTTTTCATAAACAGATGCCTATTCTAGTAGTAAGGTAAAAATGTGGAAGTGTTAGACCTGTTTCTCTGTGAGGAGGGAAATTTGAAAGTATCCACTAAAACAAGGACTCAACTGAAATCAAGTTATATCCAAATACCTAGCAGTTTTCAGAGAAGATCACCAGAGGCCTGGAAACCTTTTCTAATAAAAAGCAAATTGTTTATAAGCAATTAAGATCTTCAGATATATGAGCAGAGCTGTAAAATTTTGTTCCAGAAGGTCAACAAAACTATTAATTCAATTAATCCTCTCAAACTATTCCTACAGAAAACTAGTTTTAACATTGAGGAACATTATTAGAAAACTATTATTGACTAGGTGGGAAGTGTGATGCCAGTAGTCAGTGATAGAAAGTATTAGCTTTCTGGTGAGCTTTCTTCATTGTCTCTATATAACATAAACAATTTCTGCATTTTTTTCCTGCAGTCTTGAAATTATTGTTCTCAGGTCCTTCCTTCTACTTGTACCTTGAGCTAGAGCGTACATTTTAAAAGTACTTATTATCAATATTAAATTTCATTAAAATTTATCTGTCCAGTCTTTTCCGTTTTCTTGCAGTTTGCTTTCAAGATATGTTGCTTTATCTTTAGCACAGCAAAATGGCATTTTCTATGTCTATGCATTTTTTCAGTTAACCTTAGGTGACTGAAATTATTGTGCTTGTACAGATCCTGCACTAAAGTGTTTTCAGCTTTGAGCTCACTGGGTTGCTTGCTGCTGGTGTTCATATTTTACCAACACATCTTGAACATCCTTCCCCCTCCTAGAGAAATCACACATATCCAACAAAAAATGGAGTACTCAAAATAACATAATTGTCATTTCACAGCATAGATTTTAAGTCTCATTTGAAATGGATAGAGTGCACACTTAATAATCCCAGAGAGTTAGAACACATCTCTCAAAAAATCCTCTGCTTTTTAATTTTTAGCTGGCATGCATTAGTAAATAAATCAGAACACTTGTGCCTTTTCTTCACTGAGATGCATACTCTGTCTGCCAATACAGTAAGGTGATTTTCATTGTGTGTTTTATGAAACTGTTAGATTTGTTGGATGAAATCATAGTCTCCTTTGAAGTTAAGGAGAGCATTACTGTTGACTTAATGAGACTGAGATTTCTTTTATGTTCAAAGTTAGGCAATGTTTTTCACTTTCTTTTTTATTAAAACATATCTCAGAAAGTTAAAAAGTAAAGCAGTACTTTCAGTGTTGTATCCTCAACATCTAAGAGCCTAAAAATGTCAGTAAATCAAAAATCCCCACAAGTGGTTTTGAATGCCAGACACAAAGCTGGATAGAATTTGTATGAAGGGAATAACATGTTAAACAAATTGTTTCTTATTGGTACTGAGTGGGATTAACAAACTCTTATAAAATTGTTTTACAGAGTTTATTTAAGATTACAATCTATTTTTTATAACCTGCTTTCCCCCATAAAATTAAAAACGATGCAAGATTTTTCATAAAATACTATGAAAATACTATGCCAATGGATTAAAACAAGAAATGTACAAAAAGGTCTGGTTATTTACTAAAGACTATCAGCTTTTAGACTAACTTCTAAGAGAGTCAGTTTAATGTCTGTGGACTCCTACTGTCTACACCTCTGTTATTTATTCTGTATGGAATGTTCATAGGGTATATGAGATTAGAAATATCCCTTACTGAGTTATAGGTGTTGAAAACTATAATTTATAAATACCTCATATAAAAGGGTACCATTTTTGAAGAAATGACTTCACATTTCAGGATATTTTAGTGGGTCTTTGTTCTGTGAACATGTTTAGACACATTCAGATGTCATTCTTCAACAGGTGTTTTCTTGAGTAGAAGTTGGAAAGTATTTTTTTTAGTAGTTTATATAGAGAAGTATGTGGACACTGTCAGTTGAAACCCTAAGGAAACATTGATTAAGCATTTTTTGATGGAAAACCAGGATTAATTAGTTTAATGTCCTTTATTGTTCTTACTGCCTTTTAGTATCTGGAAGACAAGGACATGGCTGATGTTCAAATAATTGCACAAGTTTGGAAGATGGAAGAACAAATATTTGAGACTTCAGTGCAATGCTTTTCCTCATTATGAAATGGGTTTTACACATAGAAATCTAGCAGTCTGATGCTAAGTAAGAAAAATCTAAGGTGATCTGAGAGCCTTGAATGCTTAAAACATCTTGTGCCATCTAGCAAACACATCACCAGAGTAAAATGGGCAACTTTCAGGACATCGTGGCCAATTGTTTTTTTCACCAGGGGCAGGTTTTCCTGAACTACTGGCTGCTTATAACAGCTGATCATCAGACATTACTAGGATGGAGAATTTGTGCTTGAGTGCTTTTGGTGCTATTTCTGTCAGGCATTCCATGTTCAAGAACCAACCAGTGTTCTCAGTTCAGATTAATTTTAGGTAACACATAATGAATAAGGAATGTCTCCAAGAAAGAGGAGAAATGTGAGTCTCCTCTCAGTCTCACTCAGTCCCTCAGGTCTCCATCTTACATTGCCTCAGAGCACTAAAGACAGAAAAATACTTAAGTTCTTGGGTTACTCAAAAATCAGAATGTTAAAAGATTAAGATTACATTATATTAGAAATAAACACACAAAAAAAAAGTAAACTGTTAATTGAAAATGCACCAGAAACAGACACTCAGCCTTTGCTTTTACTTTACATCACGTAATTTTCCCCATTTTTAAATCTGTTTTATCTATTTACACTGTGAATTACAGAGAAGAGAAATGCAGAAATGCTCACCTACATATGTATAATGCATAAACAAGATACATTTCTCTTATGGAAAGAGAATTAAATGGAATCCTACACCCAGCTCTGAGCTAGAGCTTATGATTTTAGAGTTGCAGCTATGCAAAAAGAAAAATAACCAGTTGTGGATGCCTTCAGCTTTCGTTCCAAAAAGGTTTTAGCACCCAGGATTGCCCACAGTGATCTCTACTGCAGGCCTGTATAGGGTTTTCAATATATGGCCACTCCATGCTGTTGAAGAATTCGACTTAGTTTCTTTTTGCACCTTGCAAACCAATGCATAGGTCTTTCCTTTTTAATTTTCCTTCTCCTTCCCTGAAACCAAGTCTTTCTAGTTTAATTTTTTGAGTCATCTCACAAATTTTGTTTCTGTATTTAAAATACGAATTGAACAATTTTGACAGTTTGTTTTCTTAAACAAGTAGCAGTGAGAAACCTGGAGCCATGTACTGTATTATAGGTAACCAGAATAACAACATAATGACTTCCAAACAGCATTCAAGTTGCTTTACTTATTCTAATAAGAAAGAACAAAAGATTTTTAAAAGCAGTATGTGTCTGCCATTATCAAGGTCCCTTACATGGAGCTGCAGAGAATGGGAAAAGGTACAAACAATTTATCATGAAAGAATCTCGCTCTGCATTACACAGAGTATGGAAAAATTTCTTCAGTATGCAGCAGTATAATCAAGCACTGAGAGACAGAGATTATGCTTTCAGCTTTATTCATATTATGCATGAGAATTCAGAATTCGTTCTTTGGAGGATAAGCATCCTAAATCACCTGTAAAACATTTGCCTTATCTTTCAACATTAAAGCAGTAGTAGAAGTACTGCTGAGTTCTAAGAAAAAATTAACAAGCTTAGGAAATCAGTTTAACGTGCTGCAAGTGTTTCAGTGAAATGTTAACTTTTTATACACAGAAGTGCTTGTGAGCACTTAGGCCTAGAAAAGCAAACCCACCTCCCCCTCCTTACACCTTTTTTTTTTTTTTTTTTTTTTTTTTTATATACTTCTGACAGCTCAAATGATACATAAATATAAGGGCTGACAAGGGTTGGTTTGTCATTGTAGTTCACTTCGATCAACTCTACATGGTTCTGTAGGACAATGAAATTCAATGCACTTATAATTTCCAAAAAAGTGAGCTCAGATTCTTTTAAAAGCATTTCTATGTGAAAACGGATCATTTACATGCCAAAAGCACTTTTAATGTGACATATTTAGCACATGTATTATTGAGAACGAAAGCTGCTTGAACTTAGTGAATTTTAAAGTCTATAAAATGGCACCCTGCTGAGCAGAAAGGTAGCTGTTCGGTAAATTTCCCAGTTATGTGATTATTTTGAATAATAGACTTGTACATAACTTTTTACGAAATTAAAGGTATGACATTTGCTTTAGTTCAGTCCTGTAAATTGCACTTTAGAACATAAAGAATGGGCTGATGTATGAATTTGTTGTTCCTCCAAGCAATTTTGCTGATTTTTTAAAGAACAGTTTTATGTTTCATCTATTGAGTAACACATCAAACAGTTATCTCAGTCGATTTAATGAGCATTCATGTATAAGTTAACACATATGAAGAACAGTCAGAAACCTCCAAAATAGCAGTATTGTGTTTTACGTTGGGTGTCTAGGACTCATCCAGACCCTAATGCAAGATGATGACTAGTTTGATGAAAAGTCCCAACACTTACAAAGCCTAATTAAAGAAGCATCTGGAATTATACAGACATAATAATATCATTTAATTTCGCCCAGGTTCTCTTTGACTTGATTAAATATACCATAAACTTCACTGTCATGGAATTACACAGAGCTACCTGCTCTCAGACAACAAGAAACCAGCAAGAGACTAAGATGTATCCTGAATTTAATTTTTTTTTTTTCTCAGGAACATAAAGCACATGAAAATATGAAATAAAGAACAAAAAGCCTCCATGTGGGATAGATATAAAATGAAGAAATATTTGTTTTCTGATCAGATGCTAATCAAAGGGCAAAGGTGGTAATTTTTCCACACAGCCTTCCTTCAGATGAAAACCACCCTCCATAGCAATGGTGCTGTGTCTGCTCATATTGCTCTCATGTTGGCCATGGATAAGAATTCACCTGGCACCAATGAGCTACATTACTTTTATCACTGGGGTCCAATAAGGTTCATCATGTCTACCTATAGCATGGCATGGCACATGGTCCCAGCTAAAGCTAAAAAATGTACAGAACTTTTGCAGTTAAACATTGGATTAGGCACTTGGTGCAACTGTTTAACAGAACTCAGAGAATGAAATGAGCACTTTAGAAAGCTATTCAGGACACTTTCTTATTGTAGCTGGCTCATTCAGGCTATGTATATAGCAATTTATAAAGAAGGGGCTTGCAAAGAGTACAAGATAATTCTTTCAGGGATCACTGTTCTGTTAACCTAAACGCCAGTAGCAAACACACATACACCAGAAGTTGACTCTACTCTGAGAGATTAAGGCAGAGAGCAAGTCTGCAGTGATTTGTAAGAAACCCTGCCCTCAATATCAAAAAACCTCTTCAACCAACACATCATGCAAATATTTCTAGCCATTTTAAACAACTCATGATCTAGGAAAAAGAACAGTAAGACTATCCTGAAAAAAAAAACCAAATAGTCATGTCCCCTCACCCCTATTTAAATAAGCAAGGTCCTTTCAGAAAAGATATTCAGAGGTATAAGATCAGTGTGACAATATTTGATACCACTTCCTGCTTTTCTACTTTTCATTACCTTATTAATGGGAATTCAAATCTGGTGTAAAACCAGCCTGCTATAGCACAGTGGAAAACTAGAAATGAAGATGCAGGGACAAATGAACCCTACACTTTTTCACAAAGAGAATGAAAATCTCTGCTAGGTAGGGAAACTGCCTGAAAATTTCAGGGAATTCAGGTGATGAGACTGCAGTCTGTTGGTTAATGTGCCCCTGGAAAGGACAAAGGATTTATACAGCAGATGTGAGGGGTGACTTCCTGAGTACATTTCCACACAAGTGTAGGTGCTTTGCCAAATGTATGTATATTTTCCCTTCATTTACAGTCTGGAATGATGCACTGCAAATTAAATAAAACAAATACATAATTGCAAAAACTCTTGCCTCCTTGGCTCATTGTCAAATGTGTCATGTATTAAAAAATCAGATTTCAAACAAAAATAAGAGCTTAAAACTGTTCCCTGTTCACTTCTGAAACGTTATGTTTTGAAGGCTTGCTCAGATCAGTCCTTATCCTTCATATCCTGTAGTAACCCAACAGTTACTAATCTAGGCAAATGTATGTTAGTAGGGGGAAAAAAAAAAGTTGCTTTTAGCAGACATGCGTCAAGGTTTTAATTTGTAGCTGATAATTTGCTACTGGAAGCTTACCCTGATTAGTCTTCTTGCGGCACTAACAGTTTTTGAGGTAGTGTGAATTACCTACTGTGTATGTTTTTACCACCCATTCAGGGATGAAAATGAGTTACAACCTAGGCCTCAATTAAAGCTTGAAATAAGAAAACCTAAAACTTCTTTTATGTCCTCACTTCTAAAGAATAGAATTAGTTGCTTCTGATATTATTGGAATTGTAATTCACACTCCTGGAAATCCAGCAATGGATCTTTCAACCCTTTTCAATGAAGCACATTTCAGCTGTTACCCAATTATGCTGCCTTTGCTCCAAGTCAAATCATCATCCAACAGCTGAGAATTGAAACAGACTCCATTTGTGAAAATGAATGGTGTATTTATCTGGTAATGCAGAATGTTTTTAAGTGTTACTCTAGCTGTCGTGTAGAAAATAGGATGTTATTGCTTATTCTATTAATTCTCATTTCTGGGAAACTGATTTGTAGGTTGGCTTCATCAGAGCTATCTGGTAGGCTTTTCCATCAGCTTTATACTCAAACCATGCCATGGGCATTACAGTGAGCAATGTATTGCCCATAATCTGAGCATCTGGTTTAAAATAAAGAACTCATCATGGGAATCATTATTTCTCAAGGGGGAATCCATATTACCCTTTTTGCACACTGGTGCTTAATAGTTTACTAATCTTAACAAATTACCTTCCCACAGAATGATGGAAACTATAGGGAACTAATAAATACAAATAACAGAGAATAATATTCCCCTTACCTAGGTTTCCCCATTTTCTTTTAACAATGTGCAAGTGTGGTTATGCTATTTTTTAGGGCACATTGTAATAAATAGCCAGATACAAAGCATCCTTCACTACTACCCAGCACCCTAGTGAGGTGATTTTATCAGTTTGCCACAACAGTGTGGAATCTTATTTTAGTTTTCATTAATAATCATTTTAAGGAAGGCAAAAGTGAGAGAAATTTTAATGGTAAATATCATCATAATATTTTTATTCTATCACTGTTCACAGGTTGCCATAGATGATGTGAGACATTGTAACAATAAGCAATAACACAACTGGTAGGTGTTGAAGATAGAAACTAGGAAAGAGGGCATTCTTCATTATAAAGAAAAAAATTACAATCAAGGGATGCAGGAGTCATGGGGAACATTCTGGCATGCCACAAATACAACATATTTATTTAGGTGGTTACCCTGTGAAACAAAGTGCAGTCACTCCTTGGTTTACATCAGTCAGTCTACTGAGATTAAAACTAGCTGAAGAAACTTATCTGTACTGAAATACATTCTCCTCCTACTTTGTGAATATACTGTTAAGACTGGGAGAAGACAAGAAGCAACATGGAAGAAAAGCAAAGCTACTGCAATGAGTGGCTGTTATCAACATCTGTGCTTTGTGTTAAGGTGGTTTTTTACCTTAAAAATTTATAATAAAAATGTTAAAATACTGATAATGTGTATATCTTCCAGCAGTAACAAAATCCAGAAGGTTGAAAAAATATTTTCTATTATACAAGTTACTTTTTCTACTTAGGGTACAGGTAAATTTGTTTCTACAGACTTGGAAATACAAAGTGTTGGAGAATATTCTACACCTGAAAAGAAAGATGCTTCATGTATTAAAAAAGATATTCCCTACCCAGTTTGATTAAAAGTACTTATCTGCTTGAGAAGAAAACACTACTAGAATAAAGAAAATTATAGAATTGTTCTTTTTAGAATATCCTACTAATAAAAAACCAAAATGATGTTTTTTAAAATTTCTCATGATGTCTGTTTATGAGACCACATGGAAGGCACCTGCACCCCGTACCCTGCCTCCTGCAGCCAAGAGATTAAGTGTAAGGCTAAGTGTATAATTTTTTCTAAGTACTGTACGTTGGGTCCTGCTACACATAAACTTGGTAAGTACAATAATAAGTAACTATCTTGTACAACACAAAATCCTGTTTTTACAGTGCTTTGAAACATCAAGACATTTCAAGGTAATTTACCAGAGATATACAATAATTGAATAATACAGTCTGCAGCTCCAACCGAATGACGGTAAGAAAAAGGAAAACAAATGAGTCTTCTCTACTGTCAAGGTAGGGAATCTTTTTGTTCCTTAATCTTTTCCTCTCCTGGGGCTGTCAATTGTGCAAAGTGGCTTGAAATTATGGATTTTTTTTTTTCTCATGGACTACAATTTGCTCAGGGACTATTCAAGTAAACAAAGTCATTCAATTTATGATCTGGTTGCCTCTTTCCCTACTGTATTTACAATGCATTTTCTGTAATTGTTACAATATTGATCAAGAAGTGCTTTGTAAATATTCTATACAATGGTGGTGGTGTTTATATACGGAAGAAGTCAGATGGTGTCAGTCCACATTTATTTTACACATAAAAAAGATCTGCACATTTTTACTTTGATCAAATCATACTTTTGATCCATTTTACGTATTCTGCAAAAAAAAGCCCAGCAAAGCCTGCAACCTGAAAAACACCACAAACTAAATAAAAATGGAGTTATAGCTCTGTTGAAGCCAGTGAGAGATTTACTTCAGTGCTGCAAGCATTGTACTTTGAAATTTATAATGTACACTGTTACCAAGCAGTATAAAATAAATTTCAGTTGAAAGAGAAGCTGAACCAAAGTAGACTCCTTTAAGGGTCATGGTCTGTTCTTCTATATTAACACCAAAGAAAGAGCAAAAAGAAATGAAAACCAGTACCCCAGCAAGCACTGCCTTTGATTTACGCATTTCGTACTCCGTAGGTTTTCTGTGATGGATATGATTTCTTCTGCATTTTCCCTGATATTCCTCACCAAAACTCTCTACTGGAGCTATTTCAGCTAAATGTACTGTTAACTTCTTCATGTCTCTTCTAGTTCCTTACCAAGTAGCCCTGAAGAGAACAGCATTTAATTTACAGCATGGGTTCCTTGATAGAAATGTTAGCAATTGGAAGAGGTCCCCAGAGCAGCATGGTGGGGTGAGCACTCTGTCACCTCCTGTTATAGTTCTAGGTCTGCCTGCATGTTTGAGGGCTTCATGTGTGTTTTATTACTACCCTTGGTGACGTGAGAAGCAGAGCTGTATTAACCAGAGCTTTATGAGACATACTCAGAAGCCTGAGCCTCATACTCTGCAGCCTGTCCCTCAGCATTCCACCCACCACTTTGCATTCCCCATTCAGTCCTGTCTTCTCTTGAAACCTGAGGCTTTTTCTCATTCCAGTGTAGTTAGACACTGCAGAGCAGTGTTTTTTAAGTTGCAAAACTGTGGTTTTTCACAGTCCAGAAATAGGCTTTTTAACTTTCTAACATGCCAAAGCATGAGACCCCATGTCACAAGCGTAGGAGTAAATACAGATCACAGTAACACAAAAGCTATACAAGGGACTATCCACTCATGCAATTGTAAAAGGGCTACTACCTACACATATATGGGAGACAGTGGCTCCTAATGCTGCTTCAGCTCAGAGCATGTCTAAGAAGCACAGCCCGTGGGTACAACACTGGCCTTTTCCTCCCTTTTCTCAGCACCATGTCCTGCAGCAGGTACATGAAGCAGGCAAAGGGATGCTGGAGTCCTGTTTAGAGTCTGTGCAATCTGAGATTAAGAATGTATGGAGAGAGATTAAGACCTAGCATATCCAGTAGCACAGTGTATTTATATATATATATACATATATATATACTGGTGTGTTAATATTTGGCAGGTTATTGCACTTTATGCATTTCTCCACACAGTATAATAGGGTGCAGACTGAGCAGTGAAGGATGAGGATTTTGTTCATTAATTGACTCAATTAACTACAAAGTACCTACAACCCAACTGTTGTGTAACACTCATCATTCCCCTCCTGCTTTACAACCACAATGCACAGAATGAGAAGTCATGGTTACGTATAATAATCAAAAACCATGTTTTATGTTTCTTTACCCCATGCAATGTCTATACATTGAGAGGGTTGAACATCCAGCCTCAAAACCAAAAGGGGAAAAATGGACAAAAAGGGAGTAAGGCAGTAACTCTGGCTCTGCCCTGTCACTGACCTCAGCTCCAGTCAGGGCACACCACACCAAACAAGGAGCAAGGTGTGTGAAGTGAAAGCAGTTCAGCTCTTCTGCTGCTGTGGGTCAAGTCAAAGCAAAACTCTTTTGAATAAAGAGTGACAATTTAGGTGAGTTATGTGTGGTGAGTTTGTGATGTAGATTACTGTCCATGAGGGACTGAGTTGAAAAACACTGAACTCATTGTGCATGTACATATAGATTATGTGATAAAATTAGCTATAAATTAAGAGATCTATACTGTCATAAAAATTGCCTCAATAAGACCATTTGAACAGTACAGTAGCTGCCTTCTAGATTACTGGACTCTGGATCTGAGCTTGTAGTTATTTCTTATACTGAAACACTGAATTCCATTTCTGATTCTTACAGTGTTTTGTAGATACAGCCAGAAGGTAAGTTTGTTGTTCTACTCTAAAATGAAGCAGAGTTTTCTTTCTCTTTTAGCCAGATGGGTCTCCTTAGTCAGGATTATTTGTCAATTCTTAATCCATTTTTTCAAAAAAAAATTCACAAAAAAATTTTCAAAATATTGGGGATTGAATTGGATTTTGAATGCTAGCAAATATTTCCAGGTTCTCTTCCAGGTGAAAATAAAATTTTTAATAATTTCTCTTTGGTATAACAAGATTTAGTAACTTCGTTTCTGGGACTTTATTCCATTTAGATAGTATGTAATAATTTATTGTCATACAAGTAAGTTGATGCTGAAAAATGCAGAACCAAAACAATCCCTTCAAAATTTCTGGACATATGGTGAAACCAAACCAAGCCAAACCAAAACAGAAAATAAGGTAGGCTCTGGAAAAGTTACAATGAAACAAGAGTCAAGGACTGTGTCTTCTAGCCCTGACTGTTGCTCAACAAACCTTTGGCAATGTCAGAAAAATGTTGAAACATTGTTTTAAAATATTCTGCAGCATTCATCTTATGTCCAAGGAAGAGGAATGCAGAGTTAAGAGCTAAAATGAGCAATTTTATAACAGATATTCACACAGGTTAGTGCAGGTATTTAAAAATCTTCTCCCCTTCCTTTTTTCTCCTGTGACAAGAAGTTGAAGTGCTCTGCAGGACTTCTTGGTACTTCTTCAAGAGACAGAGGAGAGGGCAGTTCTGCATCAACACTGCCTAATGTTACCATCAGCTGCCAGATGTGAATTCAGAAAGGCAAAGGGCTGGCAACAAAGCCAGTGTTCCATGGAACTTTATACACCCCACCTGTGATCCAAGCTAAGGTAAGCAACGACCTGCTTCCTAATTTCATGTTTATTTCAAATGGTTCTTGATGAAACAAACAGCAACCAGACGAATCAAAACACATTCTGTCCAGCACCTGAAGGCACCATAAAAATAACCAGGTAGATCTAATACCACATATAAACCCAGCACTGCTTCCTTCAGTTTGCCTAATCTGGTTGATAGGCAACACATTTTCCTGCCTATTCTGAAATCTTCAGTTTCTTCTTAGTTTTTCTGCCTTTATAGTTCCCAGGCTTACACTGCACTACAGAAGCATCCTACTTGTAACTGCAACCACAGAAGACACAAACTGTATTAGCAGAATGTGGCTATGTTTGCTATAGATATGATTCTCCCCTTGTCTGTAGATCCACCCATATCTTTGCAAAAAAATCTGTCAAGTCTGTCAGGAGTAGGCCAAGTGTGGGCAAACTGTCTGTGCTTCCCAGACTGATTTGAAAATACTTTTCTGGAGAACACTACATTCCCATATCAACATTTGTTTCACCCTCTATCTGGGGCATTTGAATGAATTATTTATGGAATGTCTTATTTTTGTGTTTGTGAATAATGCTAAAAAATCCTTAAAATCTATTCACCATCTGAACCAATGAAACTCACTTTTCATGGATTTCTCTAGTGTTGACAGCTATCAAAGGAAGTGCAAGCCTTAACTGCATTGGGACTACCATATGAGCATCTCTCCCATATGGGTTATCTGGTGTCTTTTAAGGTGTCAATGATCAGAGCAGCTTCCTTCTTCACATGGGACCTCAATTGCATTTTTAAATTTTATTTGGTGTCCTACTCAATATCTACTGTCTATAAAATTCAGTGGAAAACAGCAACTAGTTTCAGAAATTATTACCAGAGGACACAGATAGAAAGACAGGAAAATGGAGACAAAAAAAACCTTTTTTCAAAAGCAAACCAAGACTGAGATGTTTTAACATTTGTTACAAAGGTGAATAACAGCTATTACACTACTGACATATGCATAGTAATCCAAAAAAGCTTAGTCCAGCAAAGTTAGTTTAGGACAGGGTAAACTATGCTATTAATGTGGACTAAGAACTCCCTGGCTGACAGGTCCCACAGCAAAGCATTGCCACTGAGAAAGTGCATTTCTATGGTGTGAAACTGGCATTGCACTTGACCCTATTTAAAATGTGCATCTGCCGTGTGGCAGTAAATAAACAACCGAGGCCAATAAAATCATCAGGTAAGGCAGAGGCCAGGAAAGACACAGTCAGCAATCAAGATGGCAAAGTAGGCTGGGCCCCTGCATGCAAAATATCAACATCACTGAAGGCAGAGCTACACACCAAAGAAGAAATGAATATTCAGAACAAGAAACTGACTGTGTGTTGGAAAACAAGGGCTGAAGAGGACTGGAGGTTACAACAGAGAAGTATCTTAACATGAGCTTCCTGGGGACGTGGAAAGGTTTCCAATGTGAGCACCTGGCCAGTTCTTTCGTGCTCCCAGGGACACAGCTTCAGGAGGCCATATCACCTCATGAGATGCTGGAGCATGTCTTGTACCTGGAATGTTTCAGGCTCTCAGCTCTACTCAGCCATCTACACTGGGGACTGATAAAGAAAATGGCACCATAATTTTGTGTGAGGGAATAAACAAGAGGACCTAGTGGCAGAACAAATTAGCACACTTAAGAAATACTGCAATACAAATTCTTGCTCAGGTCACATTGAAACTGAGTTTTGATGTCTCTTCTTCATTCTTATTTTTCCATAAGAAACGCTCAGGATATGAACAGCAATGGCATCACAAGTCACAAACTAAGTATTTTGCAGGGACTCATGTTTTTGTAATGTCTGTCTGCAACCAAGCCCACAGTTTTCATAAACAGCACATTGAGATGCAATGTTTTTTAAATAATGAAGAAAACTCAGAATAGCTAAACCTGAGGGAAATATGTTGTGTTAATGGGAAGTATATTTTTTGTCACTGCACTGAACAAAAATTCTAAACAACAACAACAACAACAACAACAAAAAAGTGACTTTTTCAAATCTATTTTCTTCCCCAGATGATATGAGAATTATAACATGACACTACACCAATGTGCAAACCAAGCATATTCTTAAGAAACCAGGGTCAGCTCCTAGAACCAGACACCATGCTGCCCCATGGGACCTTTTGTCCATGTCTGGCAACTTCTAGTCAGAAACATCTGGCATTGGGCTCCATGACTAAAAGCATTTTAAAGGTCCATATGAACAGACAACGGTAAGATCATCTCCAATGCATGGAAACTCCTCAAAAAGTGTTTTGCTGTCTTTGGAGTGTTTTGGAGGTGTTAGGAGCACATTAACCCAGGCCTATCACCCAGTAGAGAGCTCAGGTATGGGAGTAATAGATGGAATGAAAAATAAAGAAATTAAATCCACTGACTGGGAAAACTGAAAGGTAAGTTTACCTGTTGCCCAGGGTTAGTAGCAGAGAGATGTCTGTCAGCTGCTTATAGTTGGGATTAGCTTCTAAAAAGAGGCTTTCCAGCAAGTCCACAGCCCGAGCCCTGTCACATCATTGGATGGTGCTGTAAAACATACAGTGAATCATGTACACCTTCTGAACAGTTCTTGAGCAGGTACAGGACCAGACCTACTCCGATAAAAATACGTAAAAGTAACAAAGTTGATAAATGGATAATTCATTTATAAATTTTTTGCATGAAAGCATAAATATCCATCTATATCATGCACTCTTTAAAGCCCACAGAAACATACTCAAAATTATGCAGTATTTTTTCTGCCATATACCTATAGCCCTGCCAAATATTTTCCTTGAAATAATTTATTTTTACAGTAGCACTATTAGAGTATTTTAATTGTGAAAACTTCTATGTTAAAAAAAAAGTTGGTAATGTTATGATAAGAGTTTCCTTTTAGGTTTAGATATTTTTATTGAACATTCAACACATACAGTTTTCAGAAAGAAGTAAGGCTGTGTTTTGCAGTAAAGTCAGAAGGGAAATAAACCAGAAGCTTGTAACATGCTTCTCTGAGAGGGAAATTGATTTTATGCATTAGGACAGGCTTATAAATATGATAAAATTAAATATAGTGTAAACATATAATTTGTCAAAAATACTGTAACACAGTTGTAAAAATACATAAAAACAATGGAAATACAACCAAGTAACTGCATTTCTTTATGATTTATATTAATTTCTTAAAACACAAAATTTTGAAATTTATATGATAATCATATTTCCTTATCTGGTCTTTCAAAGGCAATTTCATCTCTAGATGTAATTGTTTTAAACAGCTTTTATAGCTGCACGACCACAGAGTCCTGCCACTCATTTGATGGAAACATCCTGCTCTCTGAACCATAAGGCCAAACCCATGGAAGTGTTGTAATTTCAGAGTAGCAGGCCAGGCATATGCTTTTATACAATCAGAGTGTAATGGGTTCCTGGTGATCAGTTTTAGGAAACAGCACCTAAAAGCTTGGAGACACTGAACTCAGAAATACATTGTGCTAGAGATCTGCAAAAATGTATCTGTATTTTTTTGCTGTTTTTGTTCTGACAGTCACAGCAATCACATGCCTGTTGCAAATAAAAATAAACTCAGAAAGTATACAGAATCTGTGTGTTCGCCTGCTTTCCTCCAGACAAGTTATATCATAGGGGAGTTCCATGCCCTGCCAACCAAGGGAAATAGTTCAAAGGCTAAATTCAGCTGAAAGGGAGGCTAAAGGTCTGAGAGCAATTGCTCCCTGACATTTCTGCATGTAATTACCATTCCCCTATTTTAGAGGGACATCTATCTCACTGGTTTTGCATTCAGTCACTCCATTTGCATGCACACTTATGGTAATTGCAAGTGTAAATATAGTGGGGAAATTGACCCCAGGCCTTGATTATTTTTTTCAAATATGGTCCACATTTAGAAGAGCACAGTTAGATTTACCACTTCCAAAATTCTGTTCCTCATAAATATCAGTATATATCAGGGTTATTATTTAGTTTCCAAATATTCCGAAGTGAAGGAAAGGGGAAGGAGAGAACAGCTGTAAGTAAGAATAAAGACATGTTTGAAGGAGCGGGCAGAGCTTAGGATAAGAAATATAGTGACAATATTGTGATTTACAGATCAAACATTCCAGCCAGAAGCTGTGTAGGAAAGCAAGATACAGCACTGTTCCAAATAACAGGATAGCTCTTCAACTGATGCAATTCAGCAAAGCTCCACAGAAAACAATGAAGCTACACTGATTTATACTGGCTTGAGATCTTGCTCAATATGTTTACAGTTTAATGGCTCAATATTAATCTAAAAATCAGAAAAATAACAACTTGTCATTTATTTAACCCCAGCATGATGGAAGGTTAAACTAAATACAGAAAGCCCATAACAAATAGCAGGGACATTCTAAGGTCACCAAATGAAGGCTGTCGTTTTTGTATTCAGGCCAATGATAAAAGAGTTTTTAAATGTTTGGACACTCAGTCTATGTAGTGCCACAACCTGAACATACCCCTTTGCCAAACACAGGCTCACTAAATCCTCTTGGAATGTTGTTTACCTCTGAATAAATCAAATTTGACAGAGCAGGGTAACTTTACAGATTCATTTTTCAATCACAAGTGATTGATATTTTTGCAGAAAGCAAGCTACAAAATTCTTACTGCATTACTGACTCTTGGAAGTCATATTGTTCCTGGGTGTCATATGGAAATCCAAGCCATTTTTCAAGTACTTGGTTTCACAGCCATCCACCCTCTCTGTGAGAACACAGCAGTGAGTGTACCTCAAACAAGGATCACTCAGCAGAGATAGTTTATCAATTATTTTAAGTCAGTGCCTGTTTCCCAGAGGCTGAACATGCTGTAATGTGCATTTTTCAGAACTATTCCAGTGCTAAAATCCTAAATCCATTATCTAGGCTTATATTACACAACAGTAAAGAACAGGCTTATGAGATACACTGAATGAAAGCTCAGATATAGGAAGGTTTATTGTTAGTTGATTAAAAAGAAATCATAACATAGGAAGGGGAGCTAGAAGCAATTTCTATAATTTCGTTTAAAAAAATCTTTTGTGGAAAGGCAAGAAATAAAAAATAACTTCATTTTTAAATTTGTGTGTATTTCTTATTCCCTTAGGAGAAAGAAACGCATGCATGTAAAATATTCCAATGACAAAAACAATATTCATACATTTCATTACTTGTTTGTCCAACTGAATATGCTATTTTGTTAAGTATCTGTTTAATTGTTATATGTAATACTGCTTGAGGTTATCTGATATGGGTGTCTATGGAAAAATGATTGTAATTCACTTTTATTATTATTATGACCTTGGTGTATGACAGCACTGAATTAAATATCAGTGAGAATTTACACAATTCACTGTGCTCAGGTTTATGCCACTTAACATTCAGTGTTTAACTGGAGCACCTAACTTAGGTGGATGGATTTAGATGCACATATGTCCCGAGGCTCTCTATACTGTCAATGAAGACTGATGGGCACTGCCAAAAGGCAATCCAGATCTCTGATGAATGGAATTACCCTTTGGGGTGTCTGCTGCCTCCATTTTCCATAGAAGGGAGCCCGGGGTAAGTGTGTTTCTGCGCTCAGCGCTTCAGCTGAGTGTTTAACAGTTATCTTGGGGTGTATATTATGCATAGATTCTGGGGAAATACGTATTCTCCGATTGTCAATATTTAATAGTGCATTAGAAAACTGGTATTTTCTGACTGAAAAGTCAACAAACAGTTGAGAAAAGAGATAAAAAATATCCAGCGCTCAAATCAGTTTTGCACTCAGTTTTCCCAGTGTTTCATTACAATATAACCTATAAGTGGTTGAAAATCTGCTGTTTCACAAGCAACATCATCTAATTTCTGCAGTCTTATATATCTAGAAATTAAATTATTTTTATTCTTTTTCAATGTAGTCTAAAGATATTGCCATAATAGTCCCAGATACTTCCATTATGGATGGGCAAATAACTTATTTGAGAACTTTACTTGCTTTTCCTATTCATTTATTACAAATGGGTTTTCAAGCATATGATTTTGGAGATCTACTTGGGGATGTGGGTGGGACTGATAAGCATTAAGCACTTAGAAGTTGTTCTTCATTCAGTGTAGCTAGTGTGTGTGGTTTTTTCTTTAAATTCTAGGTATTAACTAGATATTAACTAAAGTATATAACTCAGATATTAACTAAAGTATTTCCCCTGACTTGGAAAGATACCTGGGAGACATTGGTTGTTGGATAAACAGTCTTAGGTTAAGAAACTAACTTTTTAAGGAAGAAGAATACCTGTTTACTGCTTTAGAGGCCTGGGCATATAGCTATAGGAAGGATGTGGGTGTCAAATCAAGTAAATGCCACTTTTAGCCTTGAAAAGGCAATCTGAGGAGTGTGACCTTGGCTTCCCCTCAGCCACTGCTGGACTGAGTGTGCGTGTTCAGTTTGTCTGTTCTGGTTGCACATGATTTTTGAGTTTTATCTGAGACCTCTTGCAGCACCTTGTAGGCATCTCAGTTCTTTAGTCTTCTAGGTTAAGCACTAGAACCAAGAACTTGAGTTTGGTATCACAGCTCCTAAATTCCTCTTTTTTTTTTTTTTTTTTTTTTTTTTTTTTTTTTTTTTTTTTTTTTTTTTTTTAGTGAATATGTATGAGACTGTAAGGATGAGGATTAGAAAATCAATGGGACACTAAGTGCTAAGAGCACATTATGGAAGCAATATGTTTGCCTATCTCTTAGCTCCTACTCTGGACACTTCTGCCAGTGGCTACTGACAGAAAAAAAAGTTGTGGATCCAGTGTCTGTGTCTGCATTAGCAACTGGAGTCATCAAGTAAGAACGGAATTGTGGAGCAGAACAGTCTATGCCAGCAACCCACTATATACACTAAACATGTATCAGGTGGGTTTAGTCTGTCTCTAGTCTGACACACTGGACTTCCTGCTCATTAGTAATCTGAGTGTACTGGGAGCACTGAGGGAGCACATTTTTTTTAGCATTCTCCTAAGAGAGTGCAGCCGGCACACTCAGAAACCAAACCAAGGTGTGAGCCACAGTGTGGTAAGAGAGAGGCTGCTGGGCGGCGGTTTGAAACGTGAAGAGGGGAGATTTAGAAAAAAAAATAAAAATCTTTTTTTCATTAGAATTCTTTTTTTCATTAGAAAAAAATTCTCTCCTATGAGGGTGGTGAGACTCTGGAACAGGTTGCCCAGGGAAGCTGTGGATGCCCCCTCCTTCGAAGTGTTCAAGGACAGGTTGGATGGGGCCTTGAGCAACCTGGTCTGGTGGGAGGTGGGTTAGAACTAGATGATCTTTAAAGTCCCTTCCAACCCAAACCATTCTATCATTCCTGATACTATGATGCTCCTTATCCAAAACAAAACACTAATGTAGACACAGCCACTGTGACTACTTTTCTTTGAAGCTGGTGTCTGTCGTGGTTTGAGCCCGGCCTATAACAAAGGACCAGGCAGCCGCTCACTCCCCTCCCCGTTACGGGATGGTGAGGAGGAAATCCACCCAGAACCGCGTGGGTCACGACAAGGTCTGTGAGGTTTTCACTCACCAGTTACGCTCACGGGCAAACCAGACTCAGCTTGGGGAAGAAGCAATTCAATTTATCATTAATCAAATCGAAACAGAGCAACAAGAAAACACAAACCAGAACTAAAATACTTTCCCCCCACCGCTCCCTTCTTCCCAAGCCCAAAGCACTTTGTTCTCAGTATCTCTACCTTTTTGCCCCCAGGGGCACGGGGGTACAGGGAGTGGGGTTACAGTCCGGACGTCACAGGTTGTTCTGTGCTGCTCCTTCCTCCTCAGGGTGAAGGTTTCCTCACAGTTTTTCCCTACTCCAACGTGGGGTCCCTCCCACGGGAGAAAGTCCTTCACGAACCCCCCAGTGTGAGTCCCTCCCGCCAGGCACAGCTCCTCAGGAGCAAACTGCTCCAGCGCGGGCGGCCCAGAGCCACGGGCTGCTCCGGGAACAGCCCCCTCCACGGCTGCAGCTCCACAACATCTGCTCCACCGTGGTCCTGCAGGGTCTGTTCCACCGTGATTCTCCATGGGTGCATGGAGCAGGCTGCCTTTTCAATACGGGATGGAGAGAAAAATCCCTTCAGGAACCTTCCCCCTCTCCTTCCTCACCGGCCTTGGTCTCTCTGCTCCGGCATTGCTCTCCTCTGTTGTTGTGCTCTTTCTCCACTTGTTGCTTTCTCTCACCTCTCCCTTTTCCTCTGCCCTGCTCATAATCACCTCGTATCTCCCCTTCTTGAATGTGTTAATCGCAGAGGAGGAAAACCTTTTGTTCAGTGATGGCCTAAGGCAGGACCAGGCACCTTGGGGCAGGCAGAGCTCTGCAGAAGCTGCTGACCTGAGTCAGCCCTGGGAGAGAGGACACCCCTTCCCCGCTACCGAAACCGGCACCACATCAACCCAGAACAGTGTCCTACAGCATAGAGATAATTTTGCCATTTTACTTCCAATATTGGAATTGCTGTTGTGGTGGGAGAGTATAAGTTAACGTAGTTTTCATAAAATTAATGGAAAATTTAAAAGATCTCATGGTATGTAGAGCATTATTTTTTAAAATACTCATAGAAAGCACAAAAATGAAGAATATCTTCTGGTGAGAATTTTTTTTAAAAAACATTATGGTTACTGCCTTATGCAGTGAAATTATGAACCTGTAGTTCAATAGCCCACTCTCCATTTCAAATACTACTTACATTCCAGTATCCTGATGATACAGAAAGACTATTTGGTACAGAAAGTACTATTTGGTACTACCTTGCTTTTCCATAAACATTGCCTCCAGAGTTCTCTCTGAGGAATGGCCTCAAAGAAGTGGGTAGGGGACTCCTATATAGTATATACCCCCATACAGGGATTATAAAATGAAATGAGAGTAAGATGTTTTAAACACAGTATATATTCTTAACAATAAAAAACCCCAAGTAACTAGGAACCCCTTTTTCCACTTCCGAATCCCAAATTAGTCTTATTGTTCCATCAGTGCTACAAAAGAATTTTTTTTTCCATTACACAGTGAATTTTAACAGCCAAGCAAAGAAACTTTGAAAAAGGAGTTGTTTCTAACAAGACCACCTTAACCAAAGCATAAAGGACCATTTCTGCTGAACAGGCTTTGAACAGGAAATTTGTTCCATTTAATGTCAACTTGTTCTACGAGAGCAGGCTTACCATGAACAGAGAATGAAACTGGAAGCAAGCAGATTTTTTTTTCAAAAATTTGATTTCAAAATTCACCATGAAATATTTTAGGGCTCATAATTCACATCTGGCATTTTGGGTTCTTGCTAACCAAATCTATTTTCATCTTGAGCATCCAGTTAGGCTTTTCAGCGCTGCTGTTCTAAACACATTAATCCAGTGTTCAATGAAGCCTGAAATATTTATGGATGGATAAGGCTCCAAAAAAGCAAGCAGAGCACAACTCTCAAAATTATGTAACAGTTCTAGCTCCCATGGTTCTTAGCTGGATCACTAGTTAATGAGTTGGATTGAAATTTTTTCCTGTTTCATCAGTTCTCTCCACTAGTACACTGCAGGAAGAACACAGTACTTTCCAAGGACTTTCATAGAAAGAAAGAAAGAAAAAAAATAATCCAGTAAAACACTGTCCATTACACCCATGTAGGGTATAATGAGTTGATGGCTTAAGCTCTCAATTAATGTTAGGCTCTCCTTTTCTAGATGACTTTTTAAACTACCCAGCTGAGTGTCTGTGTTGGGCAAAACTCTTCCACTTATCTCAATTTTGTAAAAAGTTAAAAATTGCACCTAAAGAGACACTACACTTCATAGAAATTCCCTTCATCGTGAGCTTCCTTCAGTATAAAAGAGGTGGAGAAAATGACTAAATTTAACAGCTGGGGTTAATAATGAGCAGAAGAGTTAGCTGTTATGACCCATCCATGAATAAACAGTGAACAGAAGATTTTAGTGCAAAGTTCACAGTTTAATAGATGCCCAGTCCAGCTTAGCACAGACCACACAACCACATCCAATAATTCATACAATACCCGGTAAGGAATCTGCCATTATTTTTACTCAAGATTCCTGACATGGTTATTAAACCATCCATTCATCTATTAGTCCAGCTTTTTGCCTATTTAATGATAACTAACTTTCTCACTCTCTCCCCCTCCCTCACCCTAACCAAATGCAGTAGGTAACATACACTATCATTTTCCTATGAAAATTTTCCTACAAATTATCATAATGAAAATACTGTTATCTATTTTATCTTCTATTTACAATAATCATACAAAATAGTAATTGTCTTTTGCTGTACCGGAAAGACTTTAAATATTTGGGTACATTCGAAATTTAACCAAGGGTCATAATATCCTCATTCCTATGAGGAAGTCAGATTTTGTTGAGCAAATGAGAAGCAGGACTGATCAGGTGATAGAAAGCTGAAGCCTGGGCAGTGGACTTAATGCCCTAAGTGTCAGTGTATCCAGGATTTCAGCCCTGGTGTTAATCTGAAAGTTTGTTCAACAGTTGAATCACTTAGATTGTGAAACAAAAAGGAACTCATAACAAAGTGACTTCCCCTGTAAGATTTCCCATACTCACTGGTTGTAAATGGAAGGCAAACACCAATGAGATGGAAGAAAATGACAAAAGATGAAAACTGAGTGTTGCCCAGTAAGAGGGTCAGAGGCAGTGGCATGAACTGAAACACAGGAGGTTCTCTCTGAAGATGAGGAGACACTTTTTGATTGTTAGGGTGCCTGAGCAAAGGTTGCCGAGGGATATTGTGGATGTATCTCCATGCTTTTAGGTATTCAAAAGCTATCTGGACATGGTCCTGGGTAACCAGGTCCAGGTGGCCCTGCCTGACCAAGGGTGTTGGACCAAATAACCTCCAGAGTTCCCTTCCACCCTCAGCCATTCTGTAATTCCCTAAGGTTTGCCCAGCAGATTTAGACTACTTGGCCCAAGTAAATGCTAGTATTACTTTCTTACCAAATAGCACTGTTCAAATTTGTGCCTTGACATTGCAAAGAAAAGGTGCCTGCAATACATCTACAGGAGCAGATTAATAAAGCAGGGTAATCACAGCACCCTGCAGTACCTCCTGAGATGTCAGGCAGCAATGGCTATTGCCCTCCAACCCAATTCATAAAAGAATATTTCCAAAAGATATCATAATTCCATGCATTTGCACGTTTCCTGTAGGACAGATTTCCAGTGACCTTAGCCAGAGGCTGTAATTATTCATTATATAAAGGCCCCTTTTCAGTGCTCAAAAAAGTGAGAAGCAGCTTCGTACCATCTAGATGACAGTTCAAGATGAGCAATATTAACTTTAAATAGCAAATTAATCTTTTTATAGACCATGCTTAATCCTTGAGCAGAACCTTACAGTTATTAGCACCACATGGTGCAATATGCATAAAATTCACTGCCGCTGTTGAGATAGACCACAGCTTATGCTAGATTTCAATTCCACTTAAGGTTTCAAATAAGGATTTAAATGGGATTTTGGGATGTGGAGTGAGAGGAGTGGCTAAGCTAATCATTTGCCAGGGTGGTTCACTTGCTGTGAACTCATTTGGGATTTCTAGATCTAAATATGTAAAGTAATAGAATACGCCTCTTATTAATTATATACAAGAATTCTGACGTATAATTTTAAATATAACCCTAATGTAGATGATAAAATATATGTAAAACACAATGAAAAGAAAAATGTCTTTTCAGGTCACTTTTCTTATATGCCTTTTCTGAATCACATGAAACTCAGCTAAAAATACTTCAGCATTTTTGCCAGACACTTCAGTGATGAGAATTAAAAGCAATAAAAACAACAACAAAATAAACAAAAAAGCCCCAAACCAAAAATACAATACAGGGAGCAAAGCTTTTTCTCAGTCTTTAATATTTTTTTTTCTTTTTTCTTTTTTTTTTTTCTTTTTTCTTTTTTTCGTATCTGTGACACCCACAAACATGCAAAACTGGAAAAAAATAAAGAAGAGATTATTTTTCTTATTGATTTGGTCAGTTGGTAAAAAGGGTATGGCAGTAAGGGGAATGTACTGTACCTGTGTTTTGATCTGTCTTAAGGTTGTAATAGAGAGGTTATACATTTCATCTGAGCTGACAGCAGTTTGAAATGTTATAGATAGGCTTCCTGAGCATAACCATTATTTACTGTTTGTCTGTAATGTCAGTCTTTTTCTGCTTTTTCAATATTGTTTGCACTTTGCCTTTGTGAAAAGGGTCTTGATTGAACTATACAAGGGGAGATATTTCTATCTTTCTATGGGATCAATGAAGATGTGTTTACAGGTCCAGGACACAGTGTACACATCACAATAATGGATTTTAGTCTGTTTGTTGACTGAAAGCTCCTTTTCTTTGTAACTTGTCAATCTTGCATTTATTACTTGATTGCAACATAAAAGGCTATTTGGACAAGCTCCGAAACAACTGTATCAATCTAACTGAAGTGGTTACCTGCCCTAAGTATGCAGCCTTTAGCAAGATAAATCACTTAAAAGTTGAAATCATGCAGGACTTTATTTGCCTCTCCATCTGTCACCTCTACTGGGTGCATATTTTTCTCTAATACATTCTTATTTAAACCATACTTATCACCTTTTGATTGCAATGAAATAATGAAAATGAAATCCCCACACAGTTAGCTTGCAATTCTGAACAGAAGCCAAAACCATATGAACAAGTCAGTGCTCCAGCATGTATCTTCTCCATCACTGATCTCCTGTGTCCTGCAGTCACCAATGCATATTTAGTCGAGAGTGACTGCCCTGAACTTTTAGTCCTCCAGTTTTTAATGTTGGCCACTAAAGGAACATACTCCTTTCTTAGCCCTCTAGGTAGTGACAAATAGATACCCATCTCATCTTGTTACATTTATTGAGTCTTGAAAACTACACTCATTCATAATCCAAATGAAAGTATTCATCCTCTAGAACAAAATACAGCTCAGCTCTTTGGTTCAATGACCTCTGAGAGCCAGCAAACTCCAGAGGGTGACAGTATGCAGCCTAAGCTCTGTCAGAGAGTTTATACTGTTGGACAGAGAAAAAAAAAAAAAAATGAAACAAAACACTCTGATTTGGGTGTGTTATAACACCTCCAAGAGCATTGACACCTCAGGGAATGTGAGCCAACAGGGGAAATTTGCCCTAGACTACCAGAGAGGTGACTGTGCTGAGCCAGAAAGGTTGCAGGGGCAAACACAGTAATCACAGTAGCAGGGATAGCAGAGGCAGGGATTCAGCTCAACAATAGCAGCAATCAGCACTGAATTTTCTTGGTTTTCCTCTCTCTGCTTTGTGCTAACTGGAACCAGCAGTGGGAGCACCTGATCCTCCTAACTCAACAGCTCTCCAGCTCCAAAGTATGCCCATTGCATACACTCCATCTGCCACACAGCAGCAGAGTGGCAGAGAAGAAAAACTATCATTTGGATAGCATAGCACCGTAAATTACAAGCCACTGTAATATATATTTTATCATGGATATTTAATAACTATTTTCTTTGTCTCCCCTCTCTTTCTTTTAAGACATGCATCAGCTTTGGTTCCAGCACACTCCTAGTAGACCACTGCAGCTCTACAGAACTGATTATGCTTTGCTAGAAAGCCAAATACAGTACTGAAGGTGACAGTGAGAAAAGCACCAATATGAAAGTTGATGCAGCTCTGAAAAACACACAACAAAAATCAGTTCCTCCTAATAAGCTTCAGTCATTTGAAATGTGTTCACAAACTGCAGAATACCGATGCATTTTTTTCTTACCATAGTGGTAAATTTTTAAATTATGATTCAGAATAGAACAATAGTTACATTGACCTGCACTCTGTTATTCTCTGGTAGCAAGTGCAGCAACAAGAGAAGGACAATGAACACCTGTTTCAAAAATAATTTCCTATCCAGCTATTAGACTGCTATCAAGGGAAAATGATGCAGTCTCAATGCTATCATACTGGAAAGCTTTGCTGGCAGTAACATTTTTAGTAACACAGCTTTTCAAACTAAAATGTAGAAATGTTCTTTTTAAATTGCATAAGACTGTGGCTGTTCTACTCTCCTTTGTTCCTACTTGCTAACAGAAGTCGCGAGTAATTAACTTCTATCTGAATGAGTCACGGTTCTAAAAGCTTGTACTTTTAAAAAAGACCATGGCAAGAGTTAAAAAAGAACTGAGCATATAATAAATTCAGAAATATTATTTTTACACACTTTTCATGTGCTCCTTCTGAGATGCTTTTGCTCTTTAGCCTTTACATTTCGGAGACTCAGTAACATAAGCTCTATAATTTTTGAAAACATTTGTGTGCTCAGTCAGTAATGAGAATCCTCTTGCCTTTGCAGAAATCAAGCAGAAGACTAAAGGCAGACAATGCAATTGGGAGCAGTGAGCAGCACTGCCTATAACAAAAGATTCTTGGGCCCTCTTGTGCTGTTTTGTGTGTTAAGTCACCATATTCTCTTAAAACCCCTGTTCTGTAGTTATACCAAGTTCCAGCATTTTTCTGTGGTTTAAAGTAATCTCAGAAACAGGAACATGGTTCAGCAAGTTCCCATACACATGTAGTAGACGGGCTGAAGGGGTTACTCTTAATTTGGTTTGTAATCATGTGGCAAATAAGCCGGCCAGACCCTGCACCACTCTGAACAAAGATGCATTAAGTGAAGCCTGCTGAATCCTAAGAATCTTCAAGAAGTTTTAGAGAACTATTAGTTTAAAAGATAATGGAAAATTATTTGTAGAACTGTAATTCCAGTTCCTGTAAGTACCTTCGTTTCAGTCTCAGTGCCATATAATTTATCACATGAGTCATTGTAATACAGGGCATATGATGCAGGCTGAAGAAAGAGAATGAATAAACTAAGTACATTTCTGTCTTTTTAGCCTGTTTTCATCATCTAAAAAGGAAGTTTCTAAAGACAGAAGAGGAGAGCAGCAGGAGCACTAGTAAGGGATAGAAGCTGCAACAAATCAGTATTCTAATGACAGCACAAGCCAGGAAACAGCTTTCTGTGAAGCACAGTATGCAATGAAACATTAAGAAACCTTGTTTTGCTTTAGGAAGAGAGGGGAGACAAAGAAAACAGTCACTAAATATCCATAATAAAATATATATGCTATGTAATTTATGGTGCTATGATATCCAAAAATCCTGAAACAGGATGAGCTGCTTACTTTATATAAGCATCTGAAAGATCCAAGTTGTGGAAAGGCAGCAATACAAGCCAGTAGCAGAGCCTCAGTGCCAGCAGTTTAGGTTGTACACAACAGATTTATGCTGCCACTTCAAACAGTGCTGGTGGACTCAACGTTTTAGTAAGAAAAGGTCTGTCTAAATTAAGAAAAGTACAGCAGAATGGCACAAGCAAATAAGCCTAAATTTGACAGAGCTGACTTTTCATTGATCTGCCCTCAGAGCCATCAGTTGTAGGATGCTGAACTCAGGTAAATCAGAGGCAGGGTGAGCACAGGTATGCCAGAGATAAGTTAAATCTGAGCAACATTAAAAGGACATGACACTTTCTACTGCTTTCTTCTAAAGCTGCTATAAATTTGACTTTCAGAGCAACTTAATAGCATTTTCTATTCCTGAAATAATATGTAAACAGTGAGGACATAGAAAACTTTTACCCCCTAAAGTTACAGTGCACACTCCAGTCAAGTCACTGGAAGCTGCCCATTTTTTTGTCTTAAACTGACTTCCCACTTGACAGCCTCATGTCACCTAGATGTCACCACCTTAGTCACTCAGGTTTTTTTGGCAAGCACAAGAGCACAAGTAGGAATAAAAAAAATGTCCATGTATATTCTTTTCAAAGCATGATACAGACACTGTAGTTAGCACACAAAACCTCAAGCCTTATCTGGGTAACTGATCCACCTGAATCACTGAAACCCACAAGCCTTGGTTATGCTTAGTAGATGTTGTAATGTGCACAAGTAAGCAAATAAACAGCTTTTTCCTGTATTTATATGTGTGTATCACTGTCATGTATTGTGAAGACTGTTTATGCAAACCTCTGTCCCAAAGAATGAATTTGCAGTCTAACAAAAAAGAGTAAAGTTTAAATGCATACAGAGAGCACCAATAACAAAGTAATAATAATAAAAAAAAAAAGAGTCACAGAAATAAGAATGTTAATGACCCCAGGTATTTGTCATCAGAAATAAATATATGCGCAAGAAATCCTGGTGCATTAGGTCATAGTTTTTCCCATTTTTCTACTGAAAAATCCAGATTTGTCATAAAGATTTTTTCAAAACTTTTACAGCCTAACTTCAACTGTGATTATGTAGCAGCCCACTAAGTTAGTACAATGTGGCAAGAATTCATTTTGCTCCTCATCTAATTCATGCAATCTTAAGAAGGTTTGATTTACGAACCAAGTCTGATCTCTCAGGTTGCATAAAAGAAGATCAGTAGGTTCAGAGTAATCTTCAGAACAAACTGAAAGGCAATTGCTTTAGAAACTTAGTTTCTTTATTTTTAGCAGTTGCAAAGATAGGTGCTTCTCAACAGTGTTGGTTAAAACAGGAAAACATCTTACTGAGTTTCTGACACTTTTTAAAGGAAATGTGCAAAATTTACAATACAGGGATATAAAAATTTCTTCTTAAGTACACTATTTATTAAATAGTGGTGGTGGTAATTTGGCGGTAAAAACACCCACCTCATTCTTGGCTCAAGAGATTCTCTATGCAAATCAATTATTAAAAAATTATTTAAAAAAATACTTAAAAAAGGGAAGAATGGAACAAGGACAAGCTCTGAGCCTTTTTCCCCTCGTAAATTCCAAATAATTTCATCATGCTCACTGCTTTTTTCAGCTCAGTGATACATGTTTGTTTGTTTTTTTTTCCCAGCCCAGTGGAAAACCTTCAATGGAAAAGGAGTGCCAATTTAGACATCCCAAAACAACCTTGTAGTCAGACCAATCTCAGGACAGCTGAGACATATATTGAATTCTGTGATACAATTTGCTTTCAACCCAATTGGTAGCCCCCAACAAGTATTGCCAGGCTTTTCAGGCAATGCTCCTGTTCAATCTCTCATCTCAGAAAAAAAATACCAAAACCTGCTCCATTTTGGTAAAACAAAGCATCCAATTCTACCTTCAGGAATGTATCTTCATCTGTTGGCTGACAAAAAGCTTCTTCTTCAGGCCTAATTAAATCCTGGAAAGATGTGATATTTAATATATTTTCTGATTTTAGTGCTTTATTGCATGTGTTTCAGGTCCTAGTTTGTGAAATCTAACTTTCTGAATTAACTGTATTACTTATCTCTGTATTAATTTTATTACTTATATTAATTAACTCTGGCAGCCTTCCCAAGTAACACTGCTCTGCTTTTTGCATGAAACCTAAGTGCACAAGGTTTAGCTATTGCAAACTAAGAACTGTCATAACTACTGCCTAACTCTTTTTCTGATTTCTCACTTTACCTGGGACAGGATACATTGCAAAAACATCTCTTCCCCATGCTGAACAAGGAATTTTCTGATGTAATGCTTTACAATTACCATATAACTGAGAGATGATTGACTTCCATAAGTGGTCTTGTAGTTTATGACGTTGGCAACTTCAACCAGCATAATGTTCTTGGAAGCGTCCTCTTGATCAAGAATTTTTCAAGCATCATAATTTTATCATGCAATGCTGGATCATTATGTATGTTTGTAAGTATTGCAGGCATATGTAAAATTGGATCATAAACTTATGTGAATTAAATGTCTGCATAAATAAACATATTGTACTTAACTATTACCTTATTGGGAAGCTGTAATGTAGTACTACAGCTGATTAAATCAACCAGGTAAATTCTCCCTACAGATATAGAAGGTACTGCAAATATTATCCATATTTCCTTTTTTTTCCCTGTAAAGTTGGTTATCTTGTTAATTCAGGAAGGTATTAACTATCCAATAAATTCAGCATATTCCTAGCTCTAAGCTGTCAGGATGTGACATAACATCCTATAACATGATGCTACATGGTACATAATGCCTTAAATTAAAAAGAAAAAGAAAGCAAGACATTTCTTTGAGAGAAATAGTAGGTAGCTAATCTGAATATTGGGGGTAATTGGCTCTAGGAAGAGAGAGAGAGATCATTATTTCAGGTTCCCTAGTGAGTGTTAATTAGTCATATTGCTTCATTGTTTGACAAAGAGAACATTGCTCGTATTGCTAAATCTATAATGACACACAGGCTTTTGCAGCACAGGTATTTTAAACTTGCTTGACTGACTGACAGGTGGGTATTTCTATTCATAGTTGAGTGTGCTCACAGAGTCAAAGTTATGTTGTCTCAGGGGCATAAGGGTTTTCTCATCCTGATCATGAGAAGCTTTATTTTTAAACAGCAGAGAACAAATTGCACTCTGACCATTAAAATGGGAGTCCTCTATTTGTAAGCATAAAGGGTATGTGCTTTCCTTTAGGAATGAGGCCTCAGTACTGTGCTTAGCCTGCCAGCAGACAACAGCTATGGGTAAATTACAAGCACTTTAATATCATGTGAGGCACCCAAGTCCACACTGAAGTGCAAGAGTGGAAGTATCATGCCTGTCAAACTTTTGTTGTCTGCTTCTGACAGCCAGTTCTTTAGCACTAAAAAGTCAGGTGAGAAATAGTACCACAAAGATAGCTGTATTGCAGTCTATATCTTTGACATGACTATATTATTAAAAAAAGAGAGAGAAGACAAATATTGGCTTTGCTGCCTATATGAACCTCAGATTAAGGTTCTGATTACAATTACATTACAATAACATTAATTTATGGAAGTTGACTAGTTTAATAGGAAGGACTTAGAGAAAACAGCTAGATAATTGCAAAATGGTCTGACATTCCCAGACACGTGAAATGTTTTAAAATTTTTCTGCATCCTCGAACCTCAAATCTCTTCCCTCATAACACGACTACTGATTGCAACAAGACATGGGAATTATGTCTGAGAGTGGTTATTGGATATATTGCCCCCTTTTTTAAAATAAGAAGCAGATGACCTAGCTCAGGCGCTCAGGTACCTGTAAATTTTCCCTCTGATTTCTTTGGTATGTCTTGCTCATGAGCAGTGTGGATCCTCATTCAGTTCATTAACTTACACATGCATTTGTGTGAGGACTTAAGAGTTAAGTTGGGGTGAATTTAAGCTGGACAGATGAAAAATTCTTGCTGCTAGTTTTGTGCTCTTACATTCTTAATCTATTGAGCTAAAACTTACGATTGGTTGAGATCCAAATAATGAATTGGTTGGAAATGTTTTTGGGGGGCAGAGCAATGGCTAAGAATGGGAATAACTTCACTCATTGCCATGACATTGCCATCAAGTCATCATTGCATCTCTAGCAGAATAACTGGATGCCTATCTCTTCCCATAAACCGTATGAACAGTCCTGGTAAGACTTAGAGCAGGAGAATTACCACAATGGTGTCTGAACAATGTGGAATGTCAGCTTTGTCTGCCCTAGAAGACTGCATTACTTATACATTACAAATGCTTCCCTTGCAGTCCAGACCTAAGTGCACTGACTGGCTCCACCAGCAACTGCCAGCATGTTGATGATTGATACTTACTCATAATGACATTTTAAACAGGCATTGGCTATGGTAATTGGTATGATATGATAAGAGTAATCTGTATCCAATCTTGTCCACTTGAACTTCAAAGTTTGTCAGAAGAACTTTAATAGCAAGACTCCTGATGCCCTGTGACTAAATTTTTAGGCCATTATTCCATTACAAGAGAATTGGTCTCACATTCTTTAAGACCCTATGTATTATCCCTCTCTTGAGGCCCACGAGAAGTCTCTGTTATCAACAGAGGTATGAATACAAAATACGAAACCAAGATCTCTAAAATGGCCTTTTAAAACTATTATCATGATACTTTGCTTTGCAGCATGTGGCATTTAACATTTTGAAGGCACCACACAGACATTAACTAATGAATCCTGACAACATCCCTGTGAGGTACGTGTCTACAGTCATCACTGTTTACAGGTGGTGAAGCTGACACAGAAGGCCACTTTCCTACATGAGCTACAGCAGGGATACATTTAGGCAGATTAGTTAAGTGTCATAAAGAATTCTAAGCAAGTCCTTTCTGCATGTTCACAGCAGAGCTGCAACTGGAACCTGAGGTTTCCTCTCTGCAGTCCTCAGACCCAGTACACCACATCTTATCTGATGACTTCAAGCAGTTCTGGGCCACACCTTCAGCTACCATCAGCAGCTGCAGTTTTTCTGAAGCTGGCACAGTTGTAGCTGCTTACACCAACACTGAACTTAGTCCAAAGGCTCTCTGAACAGTTTTGCACAAAAACTCTTTATGCCTGATTAAAAAGAAATGAATTTTTTTTTTTTTTTTTTTTTTTTGGCAGCACCTGGTCTCGTCAGGAACACATGTTTACATTTTGCTGAATTAAATAAATACACTATGCTTTCTAGATAGCTGCAGACATATTAATATTGAACTGCAGACAACCACATGTTGGTAATGAGCCCACTTTGTGTCTTGGCTCATGGAAAAGAATGTGGAAATACCTTGTTCTGTGGTATTTTTCCTCTGACAGTACTGATACAGTGCCGCAGGCACTCTGAAAGTAATAGCATAAGGTTAACTGACAATTGCATGTGTATTTACACCGATAGCCTGATATTATCATATTGTTAGAGAAAGAAGAAATCTGGGGCTAGAATATGCAACTAAATAAATTTCTAGCTAGTGAAAGCAAGTGAAGCTAGAAGAGACATACCTCTCAAAATGCTCACATTGCTCACACACCATTTTAGAAACCCTTGAGAATGCTAGAGGAGGAGCAAAGACAGGAGGAAAGCTTTAAAAAGTGGTAAAGCATCAGCCTGCTGCTCCCATGGAAGTTAACAGAAGCGTCAAGCTTTTCATAAATACACTATCAGGCCACAAAAGCCAAGCAAATGAAACAATGAGGATTCATGTAAAAATGGAGTGGTTGTGACAGCTGGAATGATCTGCAAAGTTTTCTTCAAAATAAGATACGTTTTTTAGGCTCTGAGTCGCAAGATCTCAAGGAATTGTATTTGTGGGACAATTAAAAATTAGTATATATTTATAAAAATTAGTATAAAAATTAGTATAAAAATTAGTATATAACACAAATGTTATTTTTGTATGCATGGCTGACAAAGTGCATTAATGAGAAATCCTAGCTGAAACTGTCCTGCTAGCTTCTTGAAGGCTCCCATCCTTATATTCTGTATTATGTGCAGAGAGCTGTTGCATTCAATGCAAAGAGTCTTAATAAACAGAGGCTTCTTACTTCTGCAGTGCCTTGCAAATTGACTCCTCTCCACCTGTATTACTTGTGATCCTTCTGTATCTCTTTCTGTTCACACAAGTTTCAGCTAAGCTGTACAATTTACCCTAAAACCTCTGCTCCAGAGCTTAACACTTTTCATACTTATGGAGTTAAATCAGGTCCCTTAACAATGCTTCAAACGCATCTTTTTGTTTTGTTTTTTGAGTAAGGCTTTTGCTAGGAGTATTTTTCTGTGTTTATGAAATTATAATGATGTTTCTTTGATCCTAGTATTGGCTGCTTTTACTGATTACACTTTAAGTTTGCTGGCCTGCCACAATAAAGTATTGCATTTTACCTGTAAATTCATTACCATGGGGTTTTAACTTTCCTTTAGTTTAGAAGGACATAAACAAGTTTCACTAACATCATTTTAATTCTGTAAGAAGATTTAATTATTTGTGTCTCTTCTGGACAAGCAAAATTCAGTCTCTTAAAGCATATATTTTGTATCTAGAGATTATTAGCTGGAAGTTTAGATGATATTAAGGTTTTAGTGTTGAGAACTGAAGAATTTAAGGGGTAATTTCTGGGCAAGTACACTACACTAAACCTTTTCAAAAGTTGTCTCACTGACTGACTTTAAGTATATTTTTTACTCAATCAATAATTTCTTAGCTGACAAAAACAATTTTCTAAAAGCTGTAGTAGTATGTAGAATTTGTTATACAGCAGTAATTCAACTTGTCATGTTGTCCAATAGAAATATTACCAGAAGGCAATCCACCAGTTTCAGTCACTGTCACCAGAGTTTAAACAACACCACAGCATTTGAGAAGGAAGGGTTTGCTATAAAATCTACATCAGCTAGTGGTGGCAACTTTCCATATCATGTCACTTTAGGTAGTGGGTTCAGTCAATATGTTTTGAATTGCTTTTCACTCTTAGTAAAAGAAATTGGGCAATGCAGAGGACTGAAAAACTTTTAGACCACTGAAATGGCATGTTCAACATGATGCATTATTGCTACCAGAATATCTTTCAGAGCAATTCCCTTAACAATTATTACAGCCCTCAGAAAACTATTAGAGCAGCGCCCTTAACAAATAGTTACACATGTTCCCATTGAGACAACTTTACAAGGAGAAGGAAAATAATAGGGAACACAAGAAGCTCACATCCTCTCCCTGCTTTCCTCCCTCACAATTTGTGAAGCTGGCCTCAGTGTCCCCAGCACCTGGGGATGAAGGGCAGGAGAAGGAAATAGAAAGCAGGGGTACAGCAGCAGGGAGCCTGGGGAGCTGCTGCACATTGCTGGAAGGAGCAGACAGGGATGGCACAGCTCCTCAGCCACTAGGGAGGAGCTGGTGCCATTTTCCACGATAAGAAATTTTCTGCTCTGTGCCACAGGTCAAACTGGCTCACACTCAGCTGAGATGACGGAGGCACCTCTCAAATCTTGCACTTCCAAGTCGTCTTTGGGGGTTCATGTCCAAAAGCTAATAGAGCTAACGAGATGAATTTTAACGCAAGATAGTGTGTGATTAACATTGAAAACAAAGACCAACATAAAAGACACTGGAATTTAAGTATCTTGAAAAGGAGATTAGTTTCTCCTGTCCCTACATAAGCATCAGGTTGTGTCCATCTGCTTTGCATGACAATTAGCCTCCCAATCCCCAAAGCATGTCTTTTTAAAATTTACTTGCTCATTTTGATCTTGTGGTATCTAGCATGGATGAAAGAAGTTGTGTAACACTGATGTGATCCTCAAAATATCATCTCAGTAGCTAGATTTTCATTAATTCAATCTGTGTTTATTATTATGCTGCCATACAGATTCCACAATAAGCTTCTACTAAGTTAAATGTCATGTGCCTAATTTAAACATGACAAAAGCCCAATGATATTTTCTTTCAAAAATATTCCAACAGCAAGGTCACTTGATTCATAAATCATCACAACTGGTGACAAATTTTAACAGGAACTCAATCCAGGGCTCTCGCAGGGAGACAAGACTTTCAAACAGAGAATTCATTCTCTTTCCCTGAAAATACGGTTTAACATGCTCAAATCTGTAGTACAGAATCTCCAAAGAAAATTTAACTTTTCAAGATTTATGTAGTAAATCTAATTAAAATTAATTCCTTTACTGTCTTCTCTGTGAATTGTGACTTTTTGATGTTGTTGTATTTAGGAGTTGGTTCTTTCTAAAGTTTTCATAAAGCCCAACTTTATTTGCAGAGATTGTAAAATAGCTAAATGGTGAAGCAGTGCTGAGTATTACAATACTGCTCATGGTAGTTGTATATAACACATGTAATCATACAATAACCTCATGTTAGTCTATACATAAGACAAGAAGAAGCACAGATGTTCCTGCTATTTTCTAAAGAACATGTGTTGCTTTACAAACTATCAAGATCATATGACCAGCTTTTTGTAAGTAATACTTCAACAGAAAAGGTCAGGCAACTTCAAAATGAAATTCTTTCACTTTCTTGCCATGAAGATTAGCTTTATTGTTTAAAATACATTCAAGTATTTTTTTTAAGAAATAAGAAACCCCATATCTCTGATTTTTCCCCATTTTTTTTCCAGATGAGGATTACTGTTTTTATAAATTTTCAGAATTTTATAATTTTTTGAAATTACAGTAATTTGTGAATCATGGTAGCCAGATTAAATCTGTACTCCTGAGGGATTCTAATACTCTACTGAAAAATGGTGCACAGCTTTACACCTATATTCTCAGCTTTCCCAACTCACTGCTGACACAGAAGGCACAATGCAGAGAGCAAACCTTGCTGTGAAATTCAAAACAGCAGTAGAGCCCTGTAGGTTGTAGGCTTTACTTCCTGCATTGGTGGGAGATCCAGATGGGATTTAGGCAGGGAGAGCTCAGGCACTGGGCATGCACTGTAGACAGGCAGAGCTCTTGCCCTACCTCAGGCAGCCCTGGAATTCACCTCCTTCAGTCTTTAGCAGCAATTCATATGTGCTTTCTTTAATTTTTTCGATAAGAAGTTACCATTATTTGCTATTTTCCAAGAAGTAAACAGTTTATATATTGTGGTTACGTGTAACACTCAAAGACCATGTTTGTAACAAAGATATTACCTGTGTGTTAAGGAGGTCTATCAGTACAAACCCCTTTGCTCAGGCCTCTCAGAACACAGCTCTAGGCAACAGTGTCACCTCCCAAATTAGGAGTAATATTAACATACTTTAAAACTGTTTGTAATATCTGAGTTGATTTTTTTTGTCTTACGCATTCAAAAATTTTCTCTGATCTGTCTTTTCATATTTCTGAGATGGATGCAACTGGTTCTTGCCTTACAATGGAAGTCATGCTTGTTTTTCTATCTCCTTCTCAACCACCTGAAGAAATAGTGGTCAACACTGACAAAATTTTAACACGTGTCAGAACATCTGTTGGTATGGATAAGCAAAATATAATGGACTACATGTACTGTGCAGGAGTTGATTAGCAAATTCTTAGGAATCGTTTTACATTCTTAGTATCTGGGGGTTTTTTAGAGGAGGGAACACAGAGAGTTATGTGTAACCCAAGGTACAATATAAGTAAGCATTTTTAATGGGGGAGCCTTGTGTATAGATATATACCTTAGTGCAGACTACATCTCCAAAGAAGTCTATCCCAGCTCCTTTTTCATCAACCTGTCTACTCATCTACAGTTTTCTTTATCAAATTCCTCACAAATTTGAGATTTACTTCTTTCTCAAATTGGCATAGTTGGATCACTTCTCTTTATATTCCAGACAGTCTTCACAAGCACAACAAACCAAGGGTACTCTTCGCTTCTTAGTGTCAATCAAGCTCAACACACAAGCAAAGGCAGGTGAAAAGGTTTGCTTTTTAACAAGTGAATACAATTTTCATTAAAAAATAAAATATGTTAAGGAAAATAAAGATTCCCCAACACTGAAGAGATTAAAACATTAGAAATACTTCTGCATTTGCTTTAAATTTGAAAAATTTCATTGGGATTTTTCCCTTCACAGTCTCTACTCATTTACCTAAACTCACTGTTCACTCCAGTAAATATGTTTTACTGATCTTTCTTTGATGTCATGATCCAAAACACAGAATTTTTAGGACATGTTTAAGACACAATATTTTTAGGGCAACATAAGAATGTGGATTTTCAGGCAGCCAAAAGCTGCTGAAGAGCTTCAACTCTAACGAGTCATGATTTATTAAAATTTCTTCTGACACACACACACTGAATACAGACTTAGAAAGCAAGTGGCCCTTCAATTGCTCAAGCCATTCTTCAGATTTTTCTCTGCCTTAAAGCTTTTTTTCTTTTTTCCACACTGTGTTTAGTAAATATTTTACTTTTCCCTGGAATCTTTACTGTCCTCTTTGTAACATCATGACTATACCTGTACTATTGATTCCCCTTAAAATAATTAAAATTGATACAGTGGAAATTGTATTATAGATTTTTCAGGTAGTGCATGCACATCATTATTGTTTCAGTCTTTGGGGTGTTGCTGGTCATTATAAATAAGGAATATGATACTTAATAACTTAGTATTGGGCAAGAATTATTAATTGGAATAATATTAGACCCCACTCTTCTTTCATATTTTTTTCCCATATTCTTCTTTCCATATTGTTTTTTTGAATGGACACACTTCAGAATCCTTTGTCATTGGAGCATACTGTCTCCCAGTTTGCTGGGATACACCATTTGGGAACACTGTTATATACCAAAAAAAGCAGCATTTATTTACCTGTCCCCCTAGGCATCAGCAGTTTCCATGGCAGGACTGACAGGACAGCATCGTACCTGCTGGGATGAGTTGGAAAGTTGTCATACAGCTGAAAGAGAGTTGGCAACTAGTAACAATTAGGAAGACCAAATAAATATATTTTAAAATCAAACTGAGACTCTTTTGCCAATTGGTACATTTTGCAAGAAAACTTTAATTTATGTTAATCTCTCAAAAATCTATGGTTCAATTTTATCAGGTATTTGTCGGTTGGCACAGATTTCAGTAATCTTGCTAACAACTTGTCTCTTATGAATTTGCTTTGTTTTAAAAAGACACATAAACCCAGCTGCAACATTTGGTTCTCACCTCACAAATAAACCACAAGCAATGCTTTAATCAGGACTTTCGATCTGGGCTATTGTGAAACAAGGGAAAGTGCAATTTTTTTCATTCTTTAGATCAGTTTCTAAATCTGGTCCTCAGCAAAGTGCAGCAACACATGGAAAAAAGGTTTCAGATTAAACTCATTTCTCAGTGTTATTTTTTGAGGTTGGAAAATTATTCATCTTTCTGGGACTAGTAATACTGGATGATATCCCCTAGGTCTGTAAATTATAATTGTCTGATTGAATTCAGCAGACATATGACAGTTGATATTAGTAGTGCATCCATCTTACTGTGTGTAATCCACCAGTATTTAGCCATTCTGCAAAGCAGTATGGAGAGACTGGATTTAATTCTTAGCTCTTAACTCTTAAATAAAAATTAAAAATAAAAATCGTTAGTTAAGATTTTCTTGCCCAAAATTATATTTTCAGTGAAAAAATAGTTTCTGTCTCACCCAGAATGAAGGGTGAAACCTTGAAAAGCCCCTGGAGATGGAGGTGATGGTGACTTGGCTTCCATGGGCAGGATAAGGTNTCCTCTTGTCTTGCTGAGAGGTGCCTGGGAAAAGAGACCAACCCCCCCCTGGCTCCAACCTCCTTTCAAGGAGTTGTAGAGAGTGATGAGGTCTCCCCTGAGCCTCCTCTTCTCCAGGCTGAACAGCCCCAGCTCCTCAGCCTCTCCTCATAGGATCTGTGCTCCAGTCCCTTCACCAGCCTGGTTGCCCTCCTTTGGACCTGCTCCAGCACCTCAATCTCCTTCCTGACCTGAGGGGCCCAGAACTGGACACAGGACTCGAGGTGTGGCCTCACCGGGGCTGAGTACAGGGGCAGAATCACCTCCCTGGACCTGCTGGCCACGCTGTTCCTGATCCAGGCCAGGATGCCATTGGCCTTCTTGGCCACCTGGGCACACTGCTGGCTCATGTTCAGCTTCCTGTCAATCCAAACTCCCAGGTCCCTCTCTGTCTGGCTGCTCTCCAGCCACTCTGTGCCCAGCCTGGAGCTCCCCATGGGGTTGTTGTGGCCAAAGTGCAGGACCCGGCACTTGGCCGTGTTGAACCTCATCCCATTGGAATCAGCCCAACTCTCCAGTCTGTCCAGGTCCCTCTGCAGAGCCCTCCTGCCTTCCAGCTGATCCACACTTCCTCCCAGCTTGGTGTCGTCTGCAAATTTGCTGATGATGGACTCAATCCCCTCATCTAAATCATCAATAAAGATATTAAACGGAACTGGGCCCAACACTGATCCCTGGGGGACACCACTAGTCACTGGCCGCCAACTGGATCAGCCCCATTCAGCACCACTCTCTGAGCCCGGCCCTCCAGCCAGTTCCTAACCCAGCACAGGGTGCTCCTGTCCAAGATGTGGGCTGACAGCTTTTTCAGGAGAATGCTGTGGGAGACGGTGTCAAAGGCCTTGCTGAAGTCCAGGCAGACCACATCCACAGCCTTCCCCTCATCTACCAGGTGGGTCACCTGATCATAAAAGGAGATCAGGTTGGTCAGACAGGACCTGCCCTTCCTAAACCCGTGCTGGCTGGGTCTAATCCCTTGCCCATCCTGCAGGTGCTGTGTGATTGCACTGAGGATGATCTGCTCCATAACCTTTCCAGGCACTGAGGTCAGGCTGACAGGCCTATAGTTTCCCGGGTCCTCCTTCCAGCCCTTTCTGTGGATTGGCGTGACATTCGCCAACTTCCAATCATCTGGGGTGTCCCCAGTGAGCCAGGACTTCTGGTAGATGATAGAGAGAGGCTTGGTGAGCTCTTCTGCCAGCTCCCTCATCACCCTTGGGTGGATCCCATCTGGTCCCATAGACTTGTGGGGATCCAAGCAGCTCAGTAGGTCACTGACTGTGTCCTTCAGGATTACAGGGGGGCTGTTTAGATTCTTGTCACCTTCTATAAGCTCCAGAAGCCAGCTGTCCGCAGGATAACCTGTCTTACTTTTGAAAACTGAGGTAAAGAAGGTGTTAAATACTTCAGCCTTTCCTTCATCTTTGACAACTATATTCCCACCCATGTCCAGTAAAGAATGGATGTTTTCCTTGCCCCTTCTTTTGCTGCTGATGTATCTGTAGAAGGACTTTTTGTTATCCTTCACAGAGGTGGCAAGATTCAGTTCAAGTTGTGCCTTTGTCTCTCTAATTTTCTTTCTACATGACCTAACTATATTCCTAAATTCCTCCTGAGTAGTTAGCCCTTTTTTCCATAATTGGTAGGCCCTCTTCTTAACCCTAATTTCTTTCAAAGTCTCCCTGTTCAGCCAGACCGGTCGTCCTCCCCTCCGGCTAGCCTTTCAGCACACTGGGACAGCCTGCTCCTGTGCTTTCAAAATTTGCTCCTTGAAGTATGTCCATTCCTCCTGGACTCCTTTTTTTGCAAGGGCTGTTTCCCAGGGTATACTCTGAACGAGTCTTCTGAATAGGCCAAAATCTGCCCTCTGGAAGTCCAGCGTAACAGCTCATGTACCACACTGGTTATGGACAGCGTCAGGACTCTGCTCCCTTCCCCCTGAATATGTCCCAGGTTTTAAGTATCCAAACACATGCTGTAAATGGACACAAGCTAAATGTGCTGTGTAACTGCATCTCTTGGTAAATAAATCATCCATCAGTTGAACTGCCTCAATCTTTGCCTTGGAGTACGATAGCTGTTTTAAAATAAAGACTACACTCTGCTGGCTTGGCAGATACCAAGGTTGCTATTACTATTCCAAAAAAAAGTCTCCTTAGTCTTGTTCTCCAGGATTAACTACTCAGTGCCAGAAATTACTATTTCTTGCTGCTGAAGAGATATTCCAACTGATAGGTAGCATAGTAGATAAAATGACGATAAGCATGTATTTATACAGCAGATTGATGGTCTCTTTGGTAATCAATCCTTGGGCTGCCTTTCAGGGTCAAATAGCTCTAGGCTAGATACACTGTCTTTTTCCCTCTTTGACACCGTTTACATACTTTTTCCTTAATTAACTGAGTTATGCATGTGTATTTTCCCCATGGGGCAGGCGTGCTGGCTAGATGCCATTCATCCGAAAGAGCATTCTGAATGCTTGTGTATAAACATCTAGGCAGGTTTTCACTGACCACAGGCTTGAGGAGGGATTTTTAAACAAGGACTGATACAGTTTCCCTTTTCATTTTTGTCTGACATGTAACGGAATAGCACATGTTAAGTAACTGAACACCTTTTACTACATTCAGTAAGGAGCAGCTGGCATCACTTTACAGGAAATGGATAAAGTGGCTGCTTTAATGGCATAGTCTGGGAGAATTAACTCAGCATCATTTCAGCTAGTTCCTTTGCTTTAAAAATTGCTGCATTAAATTGTCTGCTAAAGATGATGCAGTTCAAAAAGATCATTCTTACTCAAGAACCAGACACAACATTATTGTTGTAGAGAGTCGGACATTCTTACGGGAGGAAACATGAATTTTAAAAGTAGTTATTGCAGCTACAGAATCATAAAATCATGTAATTATAGAATGGTTAGGGTTGGAAGGGACCCTAAAGATCATCTAATTCCAAACCCCTCTCCCACCCCAATATGGGCAGGGCCATTTTCCATCAGACCAGGTTGTTCAAAGCTCCATCCAACCTGTCCTTGAATGTTTCCAGGGATTCTCAACTTCCCTGGGCAAGCTTCTGTTGTCTCACCACCCTCATAGAGAAGGATTTCTTCCTGATGTCTAACCTAAATCTAGCTTCTTTCAATCTGAAACCATTCCCTCTTGTCCTGTCACTACACATCCGAAAGTCTTTCCTCAGCTTTCTCATAGACCTCCTTCAGGTACTGGAAGGCTGCCATAAGGTCTGCCTGGAGCCTTCTCTTCTCCAGATTTAACAACCCCATCTTTCTCAGCCTGTCCCCATAGGAGAGGTCTTAACTGCAATGTATGGAAACTTTCACAAGAGAAGCTTGAAATTTATAACTTATTAAAGAGGGTACTTGCACACTTATACACTGGCATTCGAATTTGTGTTCTTATAAGCACATGAAAACTGTAATATTACAGTGTATATTGATATAAATGAGATCCTCAACTATTCTGTCAGCTACATACTCATGCTTTTGCCCCAGGGAATAGCTTTATTTCATTAGCTTCATGGCATTTTGAATAGTCTCTTCTTTTTAGCACTGTATTGCAGCAAAATTAAGACCTGAAAATTTGACCCTATCTTCAGTCCACATTTTTGATCCATTCTGTTACATTTTTACTCATCCCATTTCCTCTTAAACCATCATGCTTCTGTGCTAGGCTTAGTCTTCATGATCATGAGCAAGGAGTTTTAGAACAAGTCATCCCTGTGACAATCTCCATTTTTTTCCTATTCAAGGTCAGATGAATCTCTTGATTAATTAAAATTAACTCTTTCTCAGAGGAGATTGCTACTTATCATAGTCATTCTTCTTGTTGACAGAGGAAGGACAGTACAGAAATAATATGATTAATTTTAAGACAAATTTGGCTGAATGGAGAAGCATTAAAGTCTGACTGTGAGACAGAGTGAATGTCTTTGTCTTACCTATACTGAAAACTCTATAAAAATATAAGCAAAGCCCTTGAAGCAAACCCCACTGAAATGATTTGAAAGACACCACAGTGACTTTGAAGAACATTACATCATCCCCCAGTAAAAACTGTAAATTAATACATATATGACCTGGTGGAATAAAATTAATTTTTTGCTCAACTTCAACAGTTTTCATATAGGCTTTTGCTGTTGTGGCTAGCTGGTCCCAGCTCTTAAGGACATACCTATGCCTACAATGGAAAAAGTAAAAGTGAAGTAAATGAAGTTCTGTTTCTTTTTCATAATCTTTGCTACAATAGATGAAGTCATCTTTCTTATAACTCCATTCACATTACTTCATGAGCAAAGACCATACATTAAGCAGACAGTACTTGGAAGATTATTTATCTTATAACTGTAAAGTGACCAGGACAAACACTTGCAATTGCACATAAAAGCAGGTAAGCTTCTGTCTTATCAGTTTTTTTCATTAAGTGGTAATGTATTGTCTGTATAGTATTCATGGTTTCAATTTAAAAAAAAAAAAAAGATAAAAGGTTGTTCTCCCTTTCCTTCCAACAGCAATATTGTGGGTTTTAGATCTGAATGTGGATAACAATTAGAAGCTTGATTAAGTTGCTGTGTGGGAAGAGGTGCAATTTAACACCTGGGGGAAAAAGGATTGAAGTTGTGGTAAAATATTTCTGTGTTCTCTGGGGTTTTTTGTCAGCTTTATGGGATGAATAAAGTTGACCTATAAGAGCTTGTCACCATCTACTTGGGAAGTAGCACTGCAGAATCCTGTGGTAAAACTTCACACCTTCTTAGATTGTTACACACCTCATTTCCTAGGCCCAGACCATGGCATGCCCCTGTTCCAGGAGCTCCTGAGAAGATAGTCTGTAGGTATTTCCTTTAATAAATTCAGCAAAAATAAGAGTAAGAGAATTTTATACTCCCTTTATGCCTTTTTGCCTTTTTCATCGAATTAGTCATATCTGTGAAAGGATTTTTATAAGAGCAGATGTTTGACTTATATATCAGAAAAACCTTTAGTAATCCACTGTGGGAAAACTCCAATATTATCACTTAAAATCTAACCAGTAATAAAAATATTTATCAACAGAGGACAATAAAAATCCATACAATAAAAAATGCATCAGATTCATTTAGCTTACTGACATTTAGAAGAAAAAAGCTACAAAATGTAACTTCAGAAATCTTTTACAATCTTTATAGGACATTTCTTTTAAGTCCATGATTTGTTTGATAAATTTCAGATGCCACTTCAGTTTAATTACATCAACAGAAAGATACTTAAGTGAAGTTGCAGGAAGATAGCAATTTGCATCATCTATAATTTTTTAAGCTGCCATGCTCTTGGCATGTCAATCAATAGGACGTGATGTCTGGTTATATGAAGTTCATCATACATCATTTGGTACTGCCTGTCACATCATATCCTCAGCAGGGCAATGTATTATAGGTGAATTCAGTCATATGGCTAGGAAAGTGGATAGAAACCTGTTCCTTCATAGTGCCAAATGCACATAATTAATAGCACAATAAATAATTAGAATAAAAATTTACTGCACCCCATACATTTTCCTGTAATTATGTCATTTTCTTCACTCATTTAGAAAACAGCTCACTTTTTAAATTGTCACAAGTGATTTAATACCAATAAACAAGGACAAAATGTGAGTCTTTCTAGTATTAATAGATTCCTGTTTGTTCTCTGATGTAACTTTTCAAAAGTTACCAGCATAATCCTACTGAGACAATGCCACGGAACCTTTATAGGCAGGACCAGGACAAACAGTACCCAAGTAAACATACAGAGTAACGTGTAAGTAGCAAATAAGCCATTTTTTAAAATCAATTTTTTCATACATTTTGATAGGTGATACTATCTTACAGTGCAATGTCTGGAAACTAGTAGTGTGCTTAGAGGAAATACCACAAAATACTTGCACTTGTCTTGTACTCTTTCCTAAATGAACAGCCATTGTAGGAGACCTGTTGTTTGCAGTGCTGAAAGCTGTCAGCTCAAGAACCAAGCAGAAAACTGCATTATTCTAAATAAGCATTTTGGGGCAGGGCTGAGGGAGGTTGTTCCCCACTACCTCAGCACCCTGGAGTTCACATTGCACCTACTTCCCATCACGTTATAACAATGCAAAGAGTCTCAAGCTGAGGACATTCCATCCATAAAATGTATTTCTAAGGACACCTGAAAGTAATGCACCCAGTCAGAGGGATGTATCTTGGATAATTAAGGAAAGAAAAAGCGCTGAGAAGGCTTCAGTTTTTTAAAAGAGAAAACAGGATATGAGGGAGCCCTTGCAAACTGGCAGCCATATTGTCTTCCTCTTGGATAGGCACCAATTGCTGCTAATGTTATTTTCTGACTCAGATTCTGCTGTCTACCCAATAGGTTGACACCTTTCCATCCTCCCTGCCACATCATGTTATCTACATGCATGGAATCCTTCACAGCATCTTCCACACTTAGCTGTTTCCTTCTTCCCCTGTGTTTTCCCCACCATGCAATCATAATCATCAGGATATGTATAATTTCTCAGGTTTTGCTAATCTGATTTGCCTCAAAGATGGCAAATCAGGAAGTATAAAAGGTAGCTGAATGCAAGGATGTGCAATTCTTGCAAGGATAGAAATAGAAATGTTGAGCATTTTTATGTGATGTTCATATGAAGTTGTCAGATTTTGGGGGTTCTTACCTTTCTCTGGAGACTGTTCTGAGGTTCTCTGTCTTATTATAGAGACAGCAGTTAAGCTATTCTCAGCTATTTTCACTGAGAAAATATATTCATTTTCTCAGTGAGACTGCAGTTTCCTGATCCATTTACTAGTCTCATATGAAGGCATAGATTCCTGTGCTGACCACATGGGGAAGGATAAGCATTTGAGAGTCCATAGTGTTAGAACACACAGCTTTGGAGGTTAGTCAAGGCAGACCCCTTTCAGCAACTTCCCTGAAATGAAATTGAGGCAGAAGAACCAGAAAGAGTCTGAAATGAAGAAAAATCACTATGAAGTCTCTGGCTTATTAACTGTAATTTTCTGGTCTGCTGCCAAGTGGTGAGTAACAATGAAGTGACTGGGTCAGAAACATGAGCTTGCCATGCTGCTGTGGAAGCATAAGTTTCTCCGAGGTCTCCAGCCTAGCGCCTTGGAAAGTGGTAGACTTTGTCATGTGTCCTTGAAGTCACCAGCTCATCAGTATATTGAACAGTGCAGTGATGTCAAAGCACAGGCCTCTCTGGAGAACTGACTCAGGCCTTCTGTCTCGCTGGACTGGTGTCAAAACTTCTGTAGGATCAAGCTGGATGAAAGCCAAGGAATAGGCTCTTGTAGAATTACTGGCACATCCCCTTGAATTTTCTGGGTTTATGTCAAGATAGTGACAAGGCCATTCTGTTTCCCTTAGCTTCTGTGGAGGGGAGTATGTAGTAGGGTATCCATTTTATTATGCAGAAATTGAAACACTGCAAACAAAATATTCTTATTCTTTTTCTCCTCTCCAGAGTGTTTAACACAAGGCAGAAATGGAACAGACACTAGATTTTCGGTATAGACCTGGGTAATTCACTGAATACCCAGGACTTTCTGTCACTTCTGTTGGTGTAGAAGGAGATCGGGATGCTCAAATTTCCAGTATTTTAGACCTTATCTAATTGTTCCTTTGACCTGATGACTTTCTCATTTCCACTGCTTGAAATAGTAGGAAATAACTACAGTTACACTCATGAATAAGGAAACAACACTGTACCCAATGTATTAAAAAAAAATGGATATAATTATTCTTCTCAGTGCTATAATGAGAAATCTATTCCTGACAAACATATGCACTATGATTTATTTTTTTTTTAATATAAGTTCCTCTCCATGTCCTGTGAAACCTCTAGGTTGTAAATAAGAAAGCACAATGTTTTTACCACATCAGATCATTGTTACATGGAAAGAGTCTAATATAGTGTTTTTATGTAACAGAAGAATATTTTGGGTTCTTCTGAACTTCCGAGAAAAATATTTTAGGATATGAAAAACTCTGAATATTTGGAGAAAGTCAAATATCTATCTATATTACAAAAATTAATTTGAAGTGATGGAACACTGTCAGTTTCCTGACAACGAATCAAACATTAAATTGTATTGAGAAAAAAAGAATCTTTGTCCCTTTCATGAGAGTACTTAAAGAAGCTGATAACAAAGCAAAGTAGTAATTGAATCAAAAGACTGGCTACAATTGGAACTAGGGCTAATGTTTCTTAAGTTCCCAAAAGTGATCTGAGGCTCTGTGTGCCACTGTCTGAAGTTACAACAGTGAGTGACAGAAGCCTCGCTTAGAGCTAGTAAATTTATGCACTTATGATGAAGGACTGATAGTCTCCATATTTCTACGGATCCAGTCCTAAGTTACTTCTGAAATTAGAACTTAGGTTCCTAAGTGATTTGGATGCTTCTGAAAATTTTTCCCTTGATATTGCCTATAGGTTATACACATCAGCACAGAGCACTATAATTTTAGGTGGTCTTTGGTATGTGTGTCCCCTTGCGGTTGAAAGGAATTAAAAATTGTAATGCAGATGAATTTATTGCAGTTTAGTTTTAACTAAATAGGAAGCTTGATTTATACTGTTTGAAAGAAAATTTAAAGGGATAACAGTGTAATTATATTTAGAAAAATATAGTGCCTTGTTAACAAAGCTAGCTGCTGGAGCTGATACTTCATCAGCCTGACATATCACTATTAATTTGAAAATGATACTTTCACGTAATAAATAACCCATTTATTTTACTTTTTTAATTTTTTCTTTTTTTCTTTTTTTAATATGTTTTATCCATCAATTGTTTTAAGCACCCATTGCTGAGCAGGACATGCATTTGTTTCTTCTGAATTTACTGGAGCAAATTAAAATAAGTTTAGCTTGTCTGAGCACAAAATAGGAAAGGATCAGCTTCATTTTTGATTCTGTAATTCTGTATCCGATCTTATAATATTTAAAATTCTACTTTTATGAGTTGCAAACCATATTTCCTAATAATTACTATAGATGGAAACATAATTTAGCGTATTTTCACAGGCTTAGTACATTTTGTTCTATTGTAAACCGTATTTCCTGATAATTACTATAGATAGACAAATAATTTAGTATATTTTTATAGGGTTAGTACATTTTTATAGTATGGCAAACCATATTTCCTTATAATTACCAGAGAGAGAAAAATAATTTATATTTTTATAGGTTAGTACATTTTTATTACTTTACAATTTCTGCAGATTAAGTACTTTGTACTTTTTAAAGCAGTCACATTTCCTCAGGAACCACTTTTTTATTATTTATATAATTTACAGATGATGGCTTCTTCAACTTGTTTTCCCTATTTTGCATTTCGAAGTTTCTATATATGTGTATGTGCTGCTAATTTTGAAGGAAGAACAAAGAGACTGTGAGACACTGTAGAAGTTAATGACATTGTTAAAATGATGACAGATTGCTTTAATGGTAGATATGCACTTAATTGGAGCAAGTATAACAAAATGTGCTATTTCATACTACTAAAAAGAGTCAGTCAGGAGCCATCACCCATTTACAGTCTTGTCTTCACCCAAATCAAAATGCATGTACAGTATGATAACTGAGAGACATTGCTAGGCATGCATTCATGTCCTGTACATTCATTCCGACAACCCATTAAATAGTGTTTGTTAACCTTTAATTCAGATGTCTGCAATAAGATAATACAATGTAAAACACAAGTCAATGGAGGGTCGTAAAAGTGTTTCTGCTACAGTTTTTATTATCCTGTTATTCAGTGCTGAATGCAGCTACACCCTGAAGCAAGTCTTGTAGGAAAGTACAACGTCAATATATTATGATACAAACTCAACCTATAAAATCAATGACAAGTATTATGTCTGTTGCTAGCACCTACTAAAATATAGATACTGTTTTTAATGGATGCAATAGTGCTAGACTTGACATCCTTTTGCTATTAAGCTTAATCCCTTAGGCACGAAACACACTTAGAAGGCTCCTGGACAAGGACTACTCCTTGTAGGGAGCTGTGACTATCAAGACTGACCACAAAATATGAAAGTGTTGAATCCCTTTTAAAAGGATGTTAAAGCAAGGTAGATTTCTCATCTACACCATGGTGTGATTCTCTCTTGATTTCCACTCCACAAGGTTAATCGGTAGAAAACGGGGACCATCTATGCTATTATCCAGGTGTTTGTATTTTGATTGACAACTTGGTTGACTGAATGGAAAGTTTACTGTAAAAACCTGAAAACAACGCTGAGCCATTGAGGATGTTGAGTGTTCTAAGGAACATGGATAGAATTCAAAGAGATCTTGATAAATTGAAAGAAGGATCTGAAATCAATACGATGTAATTCTGTATGAATAACTGCCAAGTACTAAGGGGAAATCTTCCTCCTACCCCCACCTGACTGTATAGGTAAAAATGGGGACATAACTCAAGGAAATAATGAAGCTGAATCCAAGATTAAAAAACAAATAATGCTATTGAGAAGAAAAAGACAAATATTGCTTTTCAACATACCAGTAATATTGTTGTTAGACAAGAAATAAATATTGTTCTCTGCTAAACACCAGAGCGCTTGCAACTGGAAGTCTTTGTCCAGTGGCAAATATAGCAGGGTTAAGGACAAGCAACAAAGTTAAAAGTAGGGTAAAAAATCTAGAAAATATCAAGAAAAATCATAGGACATCTTGTGGATTATAGAAGCCGTAAAGACAGATTGCATGAGGGAAAAAAGGAGTTAACCAGATTTTTAGGGTAAGTATGTAAGGAACCACTTTTGGCATGAAGGATTTAATCAGGGTAGCTCACCTAGAGAATTTGGAAAATAGACTATATAAACTTTTGTATACATATGCTTGCTCACAGCAGAGGAAAGGCTTAGATATTGCTAAAATTCTGTACTCATCTGTGATGCTGTGAAAACATCCCTAAATTGCTTCTAAGTCAGAACTGCTAAACACTTGCAGGGCAAAAAGAATCAGAGCTCTGTAAAAGTAGTTTTGCCAATAGATCTCCTACCAAATGACCATTTACTGCATAAAGCAATGAAATAATTACTAGTAATACAAAATCTAAGTGAATTTGACTCAGAAGAGGCAACTACCTGTAGAACATAGTGCTCTAGCAATCTGCACCTTTTTGATTTGTCATGTTCCTGCATAATGCGTTATGCAGTATTTGAGCTGGTGGAAGAAAGTGTGTCATTTCTCACAATGATGTAACTCTTGGCAATGCATTCACGGATGTCAGAGTTGCTGACTGCTTTGCTGTTTCAATTTCATTTTCATATTTAGTTGATAGCAGGGTTGTTTGCTATGCACTCTGTTTTGAATGGCATGGCAAGTCCATATCATTATCGCACAGTATGAGAAGAGTTCTGCAATAATTGATGGATGAAGTAATTCATTATGAATATGATGTAATAGAATAGGCATCATGATTTAATCATGAGAAGAGGGGGTCTGTGGAGCCCACACAAAGGTATCAAAGTAATCCCCATGATAAATAGCATGTAATAAGCTGTTTAGAAAACAATAATGTAAGCCACAGAAAAATGTACAGAAGGGAGGCATACAAATTCCTTGGATGGAAAGCAATTGAATCTAAAGAACCAAAGAAGAGGTAGTCTGATAAAGAGGAAGGGAAACAGCTGTGGAGTGGATGCATCACTCTTTTAAAAATTATCTTGCTTGATAGGAATATTTGGTATGATTAAAACTTATTTACTTGACTGTTGTTCACAAGCATTTCAGATGCTATTTGTTGAGGACCTGAATATTAAGAAATTCTTTTAAGATGATTTAGACTGTAATTTGTCTTTTTTTATTTTAATGTTGGTATTTCTTTGCATGGAAAAATTGTCTCTTTTTGTTTTTTTTTGTTTTTTTAATGATGATGCAAACCAATATTAGTTTAGTCAAGGTAGGAACTGCACCTTAATTTCAGCTACAATGTCTTCTAGCAGAGGTATTACGATCCTAGATGGTCTATTTTTGTTAAATAGAGGAAATATCCTTAATTCTGTATATGCAATGCATGATGTGAAAGCTGAAAAATCAGTACCGGGAGGGGAATGGTACTTCTTGCTTTGTAACAAACTTGTCACAGTTCACTGCTACTGGGCCACCAGTTATCAAACACTGGCATTTCTACTTCTACTGCTCCAGTTCTTCAAACGCCATCGAGCAAGAGATGAACTGGGACTGAATGAAGACAAAATGACTAGTTTGTCCTGATATAAGAGGTTTCAATGAGAAAATCAGCAGAGCTTTCCAGAAACAAATATTACCAAATTCATCAGTGAGATTAGAGAAGTGTGTTTTCTCTTGATCTGTTGCTATGTTTCATTGCAGAGAATATAGTCACCCAAAGAAGAGTCATATCCTTTCCAAATTGAAAATATGTTCATTTGAGGTTTCATTTACAGTACCTGCTGATAAATGGTATATCCTGTTCTCAGAGACACAGTGTAGGAAGAACAATGTCCACTCCAAAATATGAAAATTCAAATTGCTTCATTCATTTTTCCTGTAATACCCTGAAGTGGTTAACGAACAACCATAGCTGAAGTCATCAGTTCTAAAATACCTTCTACCTTGCTGCTACCCTACAAACCCCATCACAAAACAATATCTGCCTATCTGTGCAAGTCAGGAAACGATGGCAATTCAGTCATTATAATAAGCCCCAAACACCCCACAAAAAGCAGGCAACATCCATAGGATCTTATAAACTCTGTGCTGGGAAAGGGAAAGAAACATATTCTGCAATGCATGCTGCTCACTGTGCATTGTTGTTTCAGCCAGTGCCTAGATATGAGTACTGTTTGCTTTATTATGTGTATTTCAGGACCTTGTTAAAAACACAGGATAAAGTTTGTACCTCCGTGAGCCAAAAAATAGCTGCATAAAATTCTTTTCCGCTGAATCTGATAGTATAAATAAAATTGCTTGTTCTGAAAACGCTGACCCATTGGCATCATCTCCTGAACCTCCGTTCAGGTTTGGAGTTGCTACAGAGGGAATGACTGAATGTCAGGAATGATAACTGTTCTGGATGTAACCAGGCTCGTGAGCCAAGGTCTGAGAAAGGTGGAGAGAGAGAAAGATCAGAAGTACAGAGGACACATGGAGCTCCACCTGGCAAGGTGCAGCCATGTGGTATCAGAGGACATGAATGCTCAATGTATTCCTTTAAAACAGCGACGCATCACTTGCCCCAGATAATCAAATGCATTCTTCACTGGGAAACTGCAAGGCTAAAGCTTACAACTTCAAAAGATGAAAAGGGGAAGAAAGATTTTTTTGGGTGGCAAATATAAAAGCTTTTCCTAGTTCTGTCACTGAAATATTTGGGTCCAGGAGGCAACTCAGTTGCCTCCTTTAAAAAAATTGTTACATTTACAATTCAGGTAAACATATAAGCTCTGAATAAACACAAATATTTGGGCGACTCAGCTAAAGCAGACAAGAACCACAAAATCTTTTGAAGTAGGCCCATCACTGATAATTACGAATGTGAGATAAGCTACCGTCATTTATTCTTGTAAATAGTGTCATCTCTTCCAATTAAGATCAACTACTTGTATTTCCTCCATTGCTTTATTAGCATTGTTGTCAAGTTCTGCAAAAGCTTTAATTAAATAGTCATCATAATTATGGATAGTTTTCCAAATGATTGAAGTAAATAATTTATATATGAGTTATAAGAAAACTTTTTACTTGCTGAAATACTCTATTTCAAAAAACTTTCCAGGGGCCTAATTACAAACTATTTTAAAAAAACGTATTTTAAATAAGTTATGCATTAAAAAATAAATGCTAAAATGGAACTAATTGAAAATTTTTTGCTTCAAGTATTTATATTCTTCCAAGCGAAATGTAAAATAAAATTAAAAACTGAATGCAGAAAATTTCATAATGGAGGCATTGAGCAAGAAGTTAAGCATTTAATACAAAATGAATTATTAAAAATATTTTAATGATTAAATCTTACTAAGTAATTATACTGATGAATACTGGATCATACAAAGATGAAAAATAGTAAACTTGGAAATCCAAGATACCAGGACTAAATATGCTATAACGGTACATCTGTATCAATGAGCAGCATACTGATACATCTTTTACTTTATAAATATAATTATAACCATTATAAAAAGTAGGATTACTAGAAATTCTCAAAAGTACCTAGTTCTTCTAAACTGATGCTATAATCTGTAACAATGGGCATTAACTTTTGAAATGAAAAAGTCATAACCTTTTTGTCTTTCTGGTTGAGGTAACTGCAACTTAATTTCATTTCGCAGTTGTGGCAGATTAGAATCAAAACAGGGAATGAGAATCATCGAAATTATGAAGGTCTGGTATTTTGATTTTTTAACTTTACAACTCAAGACTGAACTAAGATAAACTTTATTAATTATGTTGCACTAGGGTATGTTTTCTTTCTGTCTCCATGTCCCTCATATTAAGCAACTGTCTTTTTTTTTTTTTTTTTAATATGCTAGTGCATCCTGCCAAAGGACACTTGCTTTGTTGATGTTTAGTTACGTATTTAGTGTTTCTCAAGTTATCATTTATCTCTGCTGCATGTCAGTGGAGGCCAATGGTATGCACCTATTTACTCTTAGCTTACCTATTTCATAGCACAATAATTTGAATATCATGCCTCTTACAAAATTTATGAAAGTGTCACAGTTCTCATTAAAAGCTTGGCCTTTGAAATTTAAGACGACCTCTAAGCTATTTCTTTGTTTACTGTAAATTTTTGAATTTAGATGCTGGGATTTTTTAAAGGATTAATTTCCTTTGAAGAGCAGGGACTTGTGTGTGTGTATGCACATGTACATAATATTTATTTCACAGGAATTTCTGTCAGTATTGCAGAATGAAGAGAGTGAGCAAGGCATTGTGAAAATTACAAATAAAAAGCTTTTATTTTCTGCATCTTGACCGCCTTGTCAGTGTTATCAAATGAAAAGTAGGGTTGGGCATGCCTCTTATTGGGAAGTTTTTTGACATAAAAATCATTAGTTTTGGCTAATGTATGAGACCGTAATTTTGGAAAATTTTATATACGACCTTCTGTTTTTTCTGTGTCATTGCCCAGTTAGTATCCTAACATCTTTTTCTGTAGCATGGCTATAAAACAGGATGTAGGCATCCAACAGTACTCTTGAGTCACATAGCACCCAGTGCATGAATACACAGAACCTGACCTTGTTCCATAAGAATTGTTTTCGTTCAAAAGTTACAATCTGGCATTGTAAAATAGGATTGTCCAGGTTGCATATAAGGGACTATGAAGAAACTGTATTCTTATCATGAGAGATAAAGGAATGATATGTTCAAAAAGAACTTCAGCTACAGGAGAGGGAAACTAAGATCATAATCTTGGGGAAAATGTTATGATAGTTTGCAAGCAATGAAGTGACACGTGCATGTTATATTAGATATTACAGGAATCTTTCTGCTGAACAGGTTAATCAGCAAGACAGCTGAGAGCAAAACAAGAAGTATAATTCAGTATATTCAGCAAGATGGATGCTTAATTTTATCTCTACCAAGCATACATGGAAAATTTTCAGAGCAACAATTGAAACAAAAACTAGAAAGGAGTTTTTATTTCTCTCATAGGCATCATACCACTTAAATCATACCTGTAGATTTAAGACGACTTGTTATATAGAAAGCAATGTATGTTGGGGCAATCTGATTGCTTTTAGTTTCAGAGTCTTTAAAAAAAAAAATTCCTGAAGTGAAAGTCTGTAGCTGGTACTGAAATAAGTTCAGTCAAGCCAGTGACTGCCTGGGCATTAATATACGAGTACAAAAATTCGTGTGGTTACCCTTAAATGGATGATGGCAAAAAAACCCAAAACACAACCCCCCAAAAAACCCACCACCCCTCATAAAAGCTAGAAAATTAGAAAAACATCTGCACTATTTCCACACACACCTAATTTCCTTCTCAAAAGGCTAAGATATGCTGCTACATTAAACATTGCCTAGTGCAACTCATCATATTTCTGAGAAGTGTTTATATGTGATTATGGAAAACTAAGATTCAGCATTGCCCTACTGCTACTTATACCAGATATAGCTTCCCAAAAGGGTCATAGTGAAGGTATAATATCTTCCATGTGTCTTAGTGATTCTTCACTGTTACGTGCCTTCTGAAACTGTGGCAGTGAATAGGAAGTTGATATTTCGGCAGTTCCCAGACCTGCCCTAATGCTTCCCAAGGGCTTGACTCTCCTAAGGAGCCTCAGAATAGGAGCAACACAAAATGATTCCTATGTGATTCCAACTTAATCATCTGGAAGACATTTATCCAGTAATGTTTCAAGTAGAGCTAGGCAAACATTTGTGATCATATGTTGTATTCAACAAATAAATAAAAAGTATTTATGTCAATAAAAATGCTTGCAAAAACAATGTCCAATTTGGTGGACATTTTCAGACAGCAAGAAAACAGAAAAAAAAATCTTGATTAAGGATTCTTTAAATAAATATTTCATATTTCCATTTAGTTAGTATTCATATGTTTAAAATAAAGCACAAAACCTGAAAATGAAATAGGTTTTTTTGTGTTACCAGGAGCAGTTCTTTTCCTGATTGTTCTGTGGGTAAGAAGAACCAAAACCAAACAATCCTTCTTAGTCAATCTAAAATGATCATTCCCTCCCCCCACTTCCAGTTTTTCAGTCGTGTCAGTGAACCAAAACATCCAATTATTTGCTCAGCTCTAATTTCAAATATCTGCCAGCTGGTACCAGTGATAATAATAGAAGAATGAAGAAAGAATGGATCAGGATCCACTAAAAAAAAATCTAACTATTTTTATCATGGTCCTAGATGAATACCATGTTAAACATGTTGAGCAGACAATTTTTTTTTTTTTTTACATGTAGGCCTGGTACAAACAAATCTCTCTGGTATGTGTTCAGTTTGGTTTCAGGCAATTCTGAGAATACGCAGCAATATTTCTTTAATTGTGTGGATCTTTCTATGTCTGGGTTTAGTCTATGAATTTCTAATCTGTTTTATTTCATCTCTGGAGCTTTTCTAAAATGAGTAAGATCAGTGAACATGTGCTTAAACAAAAAAGTCAAAGGTGCCCTCTTTGGTGTTTCTGGTTTCCTGCATACTGCTGGTTGCCAATACAATCTTCATTGATTTACTGTGATGTGGTAGGTTGGGGCAGAGGATATAATCTGTGGACTTTTGGTTTCTCATTGGTTTGCTGCTGAATACCTGCATCTTGCCACTAAACTCCAGTATCACAGACCCATTGCAACTGTAGAAACAGTGCATAAGAGCCTTTCTAATTCTTATCAGAAGCTGCACATTTTTAGGCAGCAGAAAAATGTAGTTCCCAAATTCAGTGGAAGATGCATGGAGTAACTCGTGCTATATATACCCAATAGTAACATGAGGTCTCTGAGCTCCATACTGTCCTACCTATAGCACCAGGGATGCATGACTGCCTGATGCTAAAGCAGAAAATATATTGATAAAATAATCCTACATGCCACATGTTCAGAGCAAAATGGCCATATGTAATAGCTTATTGCCCCTAATTAAGAGGTAACATAATTTATCTCTGAATAGTTTCAATAAACCCTTTCATGGATGCTATAGAAGAGCAGTTAGACTGGATTAAAATATCTAGCCCATCTAGCCTGATGAACAAACACAAGAAGTTAAAGAAAGAATGAAAGTAAGTATATGTATGAAGTTTATCTTCTGAGAATGTGCCCTCCAAGCATCTGGCTGTTACTGGAGAAGGGGGTATTCTGAGTCTAAGATGGGCTTTTACCTTTAACTGTACATTTGGTAACCACTAATGGACTTTGGACTAGCATAATCTCTTCTTCTATGCTGTTTTTCTCCACATTATTTGCTGGAGATGACTTAAGAAGAGGAAGTGAAGCTGGTGACAAAAGAGACTTTCTTTACTTTGTTAGTTGCTGGCATATGTTATTGTCATACTGGCTTGGCTCATTGGGTTCTGTTCAATAGAATCTCTTGGTTATTTAAAAGCATTCTTTTGTATATTTCTTTGCTGGTTCTCATCACACAGACATGATGATCTGAAGCATGGGGTTTTGGTTCTTTTACTTTCTGGGGTTTTTTACAGAGGTCTTACAAGGTGTGCTAGCATTGTCAGGAACCAGCAGCTCAAAACAGCATCCGTCCATCATCTAACAAGACATAAACCAATCTGACTGCTACACATGTAGAGAGAATTTGAAAACTGTAGCAGAGAAGTAATGTTAGAGGAATCTTTGCTCTCAAAGTAAATAGTGATAGGAGAATAGTGCTAGGTACACCTATGCTGAAGAAAATATGTTTACCTTAATGCTGTTAGTTTTAAACTACCTTAATAATTAAACCCGAAAGTAATAAATAAATTTTGACCATACTTGAAGCAGGAGGACCAGCCTGGTCTCTGCTGATGTCTGTGAAGCAGACAGGTCACTCTATAAACTCATTCTTCTGTGGAATTAGCAAGCTTGTTTTTAATACATTTATCTCCCAATTTATGAAAAGAAAATTAATGTCTATGCCTTTTTTTTGTTGTTGTTCTCTGTAAATGTTAAGTGCTAACCCTACTGCTGTTTCAATTCTTGTAAAAATCAAATATCTGAAATAAGGCAAGATCGTGCTCTATTATTCCTGTCTCTGCTGTTTTTAAATGAACAGCAGGCTATTAAAAAGATAAAAAAAATAAATCCACCTCATTCTTAAGTCTGCTCTGTGTTATAGGTATCACTAAGTGTCTGATGTATTATAATAATATAATAATTAATAATAATATATTAGTATGCTCTCTGCTCAAACATATCAGATCAACTCATATCCAGAAAACCTGTCTCAGTTGTAGATCCCACATCTCATGCAAATTTTTCAGAAGAAAGTTTTCCTGATTAATGAGAGAAGGAATGAAAATCCTAACCTGTAAGTAAGTATTCAGCAAAGCCTATAGAAAAGGTCCTATGACTGAGAAAAATGAATTCCTAGTTGTTGTATAGTATATAAAAAAAGTTCATAAGCAAGGAATATGTATATTGTGATCAGGGTTTATCTTTTGTGCTTAGAGAACTTCAGTCTACCTGGGATGGCTTCAGTTTATAGCCAAATTTAATCTTCTTAAAATATCATTATCAAGCCAATATGCTAAAATATAAAAATTATAATTCATCTTTCTCTGTTGAAAAGATATGATTATTCAATGGCTTGATGCTAAAAAAAAATCATATCTGAATCTTAAGAACACACTGAAAGAGTAAACGAAATGAAATGGCAGCAGTAGGTTTACTTTTACAAGTGAAAAAAGTCACATGTATTAATGTCAACAACTGGAATTTTACCTCATTAGGCAATTTCTGATCTAAGGCTCTGATGATTATTCTAAGCAGAAAAAATATGCTAATTATCTGCTCTGAATGTAGAAGGAAAAAAGGTGTAAAATCTTCCTTTAGCCGTGTGACCATGTACTAATTGCATGTCATGTGTCAAAATAATGCAACCCACTTTGCCTAAAGCAATTAGACATACAGAACTCTATTAATGAAGCACTGTCTGTCACTAAAAATGTTTTCCAAGCTATAGTTGAAGATTAAAATATTAACTTCTCAAATATTTATGATAGTTACTGACAGCATTTCAAAATGTTATCTTTAACAAAAGTATTTTATTCAACTTCAGTTTTTAATTTTGATTTTATATTCAAAAACATTATTAACATATGGGAGTCATGTGAAATTTCTATGATCTCCACTGAGACTTCTTTACAGAAGGTACATTAGCTCCTTGAAGTTTACAGCATCTTTTTCTACTGTAATATAAACTCTTTCAGAACAAAAAAAAATGCTAAAAACTTGTCTTTTCTTCAACAGTCATTAAAAAAAAAAAAAAAAGAGAGCTTATTGTGCTACCTATTTTCTGTATGCGAAAGAAAATGGCCCTTCTGGTCAATGTACCATTTGGTGCTCTTCTTTCTTTTAGGGTCATTGATCATCTATGGTCAGGAATACAGAGATTATCCTTATCCTTTTGCAGTAGGAAGGCAGGGATGTATGTTGTCAAGCTGTTTATCAAATCCATCAGATATGCTGGGCAGGAGCACACTGTTACATTAAAAAATTCAATGCCTGTTTACCACTGCTCACCAAACTCCTTGGGGAAGGATTTTGCATAGTTCCTGTGTGAGCAATACAAATCTGCACCACTGTCTGTACCAGAGAGAACTGTAGAGTGGCTCTGAGGTCCTTCTCCCTTTTTCCTATAGCTTAAACTGTATTGAATACTGATTAAATGACTATTAAATTATAATTTCTAGTATGATTTTTACAGTTAAGTAGTTTTTTGTCTTTTATTCTGCATCCCTTATTTTACAAGGTAAAAAAACCCCCACAACTTATTCATGCACCTGCCCCAGTAACCTGTGCAGGAATGCATACAAGGTGAATGGACAAGCCCTTAATTTGCATTCCACATAGAGACTAAGATGGCTACTGTGATACTGCAGGATTTATAGCTTTACCAGGCCTATGCAGCAATGATACCACTGTAATACCATGGAATTATTGCCCTTCTATTGTGCCAAAAAATCAGCAAATAAAAAAGCCGTGTTGTTAACACTGCATCATTTTCTAGTACCATGGTGGTAAAAACTGACTGCTATTATGTATTAGTCCTGCCACTGCTTTTATGTTTGGTAAGGGTATTGCCTTGGTTTTGGAGCTATTACAGTCTATGGAAATCAATTATATGTACTTGAACTAAGAAGGATTTACTTGGTAACTGTAATGGCTCTGAAAGAGCCATTATGATCTGTCATGTCAAAAAAGCACATGTGCTTACAGTAGATACAGAGCTGTGCAAAAAGTTTCATGCATAAAGCAAAGCATTTTTGTTAGCTTCCCAGACAAAACAAAACAAGCATTTGCTGCTAAAGTACTTTCACAATTTTTTGAAATTAATGAAAAGGAGTTCCTCCTATTTCTCTGCCTTTTGCTTTGCTAAAGGAAAGCCTATGTTGTGTGAGATGGAATCAGGCAGATATTATTGAAGAGCCAAATGTGTGAATCACAGTGTTTTGAGGACACAGGAAACCAGTTAAAACAGAAAATAAAAAGGTGAAGTACAGAGAAATGAAGATTTTTTCAAGTAAAAGAGAGCAAATGTCAGCCTGCTATTGTCTACGTCCATGAAAGGGATGTGGTAGCTCTTTGGTAAGAATGAGCACATAGGTTACATGCTCCTAACTTTAGTCATGATATGGATGCATGTACACAACAGCGGACACCTTTGAGTCAGACTGAAGTATAAAGGGAGCCAATGAGAGTAAGGTTTCCTGTGTCTGTGCTGTAGGATAGATGAAGTAAAAAATCTTATTTTCCTCATCATCCAGGTTGGCAGACTCTACTGCAGAGCATTGTAGCTCCCTCAGTACTTGGCTATTTAGATTTCCCCTGAAAGAAGACAAGAATGCTGAGGGATTGCACTGGCATTTCTTTTTCTGACCTGGAATCAGGATACAGCCAGGGAACTAAAGTCATATAGCCCACCTCATGCATACCTACCCAGTACAACAGACATGGCTGACATGAGGTTTGGGATGCAGTCGCTCTGGAAGGAATGCCCAGATGTGGTGGGCAGCCCCATGCAACACAATCTGAACCAAGATGGTGCTCAGCTTGCACACAAGATAGACACAAGGTGAGACACAAGTGCACCAATCATACATACAATTGAAAGAAAAGCTCATGTAACACCTGGATCAAGGAGAGAGAAGTCTTTTGACAGAAGCTTTTTGTCACACAGTGCTCACTAAATTATTTCTAGCTACCTTATTAATTTCTGCCTGTGAAATTTCCTTCATGGGCAAATGAGGGCAAGATGGCTGTTCAGTTTGCAGGTTGGGATGCAGTGGAAGTAAGAGATGAGTGATCATTTGTAATGATTTTCTGGTGATGACCATCTTTAAAGACAAGTTTAGGTGGTAAAATCTTAGAAATTAATATAGTCAATGCCATATTCTTGCAGTGAAGTGCAGACATTATATTTTCTTTTAAATAAAACAAAAAAGACATTAAAATGGGTCTACAATTCATAATGCCCACTGATGTATAACTATTTTTTTCTACTACAGAACTTAATTTTGTTGTTTCAATATTGGTTTTACATTTTTTATTTATTTGCATATGTACATCCCTTTAAATACTTGTGCCAAAGTTGACTTCAGTACTTTCCCCAGAATACTGTATGTTAAGGGTGAAGAATGGTGTACAGTGGCACAGCTCTTGTGGTTTGGAAGTCACTTGTTTGTTTATTGGTCTAATTTTCCCTAACAGAGGAATGCTCTTCAGAATGCAGCAAAAACCTTTCAATCCCAAAAGAGCATGTCCAAAAAAAGAAACAGAGATTTTACTTTTAGCTCATCTTCGGATTCACAAGGGACAATAAGGGAGATTCATTAGGCCATTTGTTACTGTCATCTGCCATGATTCAAAATGAAATACTAAATGTTTCATGGACGCAGAAAAAGAGCAGTATTTGTCTTTGTGTTGGCTATGCAAAGACTGTATGGCTTTCAGCCTCCATACAAGAGGTCTGATGGATGAAAGGGGGAAGGGTGGTGCCATCTGAATGATGATGGGCTAATATCATCATCCTCTTGTCAGCTGTAATAGGCTTTTCCTCACAGAAATAATTCATAAAACCGCTACATTATATTCTATCCCTGACAGGCCCTATCTATCCTGCAACCCAGCAGGCTCACAACTAATAAGAAAATATGTGGTTCAGGAACCCTGAAAAATTAAACAGGTAGTTTATGAACAATTTGTTTCATGGGGATGTTTATTATGTTTATTAAATATTGAGCATTTAATGTTTTCCCAGTACAGATGATATCATAAAATGCTGACTTAAGCCTCAGTTGTAGTCTTAGAAAGTGGCATTTTATAGCTCTTGTAGTACCCAGTAAATAACTAAATTGTGGTGGTTTATATGTGTACACAGAACAGAATTTATAGGAAGCGTGTATATTTTTATTGTGCATATGCAGTGTATTTAATATATTCATAATAGACACATGCAAACTAACAAAATATTGATCATCTTGTTTGGTTTAAAGAAGACCAGTACTTCAAAGCCCTGAGCAGGGAAGGTCAGGGTTTTGTTTTATTGCTTGTATTAAAGGAGAAATACTGAGCTTAGTGTTTGAAGTGTCAAGGCAAAGACTCTGTAGGCTCTAACAATAAGCTTAACCAGGAATACTAGTTTGAAAGTATAATTTTTATAGAAATTATTTAGACAGGTTGTTATTACAGGAAAACCAGGCTGACACCGCTTATGTTAAAGCCAATGTGAGACTGTGCCTTTCTGTGAAACAAGTGAGGGCTGCCAGAGCTTTATCTCCTAACACAAGGCACATTTTCCATTGGCAGAGAGTGCAGGATTGCATTCTGGAGAAAACCTGGACTGCACAGAAGAAGTATAATGCACAGCTACGTTCTTGCCATGTCCAGACCTTTTTATTACAACTTCTTCCTTCAGAGTTTATTAAATAATTGATAGTTCTGCAGCAGGGTATGAAAACTGGCAAGTAGAAAACTTCCATTCTTAATGAATATTTAATAATAAATAATGCCTATGATATTAAAAAGCTGTATTCCACAGACATATTACAAGAGCATGTGTATGACATGATTTACAGAAAAATTGTACAGATCTTTCATTAAGCCTTTCAGGAATCATGAGTTGTTCTTGCATCCTATTCCTGATAAGAGGCAGATTGTAATGAAGAGTAAGATCACTGACTACACAGATAGAACCTGTCTAGAATCAGCATGACTCCTACAACAGGAAATTCTGTCTCTCTAACCCTCTGGAGTCCTGTGAAGGTTTCAGTAAGCACATGGATTAAGAGGATACAGAGGACATAATATATTTGGATTTTTGAAAAGCCTTTGACAGGGCTAGTAAAGAGACCCACTTACCACAGCTGTTGAGAAAACATCTTTCATGGATTGTAAACTTGTTAAAGAATGGGAAGCAAAGGGTAGGGTTTTTTGGTTGTTTTACAAGATGGATAGTTTCTTTTCAGCAGCAAGGTCCATGAGGAATAGACATTGACACTGATTTTATTGAATATTTTCATCAGTGGCCTGGAGAAAAGAGTGTTCAATGACATCTCCAGGTCAGACAGTGATACCAAGCTGTTTTGTGTGGTCAAATGTCATTGCTGTCTGGCTGAAGGAACTTCAAAGCTGGGAAGAAAGGCAGCAAAACTGAGCAGAAAAAGACGATGGCAAATGAGCTTAAGTGTAGGTGAATTTAAGGCAATGTATCTGAGAAGAATAATCTGAGCTGTGATACTGAAATCAGAATGACCATTCAGAACTCAGGAATCGCATCTTGGAGATATCCCTGGAAAGCCTGTGAGGTCACAAGCTCAGGTGGGCAGTGAAAACCAGCAAAATTCAGGATATAATCAGAAACAGGTTTTAGAAAAAGATAGAAGTTATATATTTGTTGGTATGTAAAAATGTGGCTCTGCCCATAGTTTTAGTCCGATGTGCAGTTCCAGTCTCCATGTCTCAAGTGAAAGGCCATGAAATTGAAGGAGAAACAGAGAAGACAGTTACAATAAATGAGAAGATTAATAAACTACATATGGAGAGGCTAAAAGTTTGAAAAGATGGCTGAGGACAACTGTGGTCAAAACTTATTACCAACTGGATAATATGAGTGTGGAACTGTTTCACATATTCCACAAAATAAGACCAAATACTACTCACTAAAACATATAAGATGCTGTATAAAAGCAATAAAGGAAATTACTTCTTTGTGCAGGGAGCAGATAACTTCAGAAGCTTTCTTCCACAGAAGGCAGACAACATAAACAGGTTCCAAAAAGAATTAGGATAGCAACAGGTCCACAAATGACTCCTACAAACACTAGATGGGGTTCTTTCTCATATCCCTAATGCAGCATTTCTGGACACTGGGAGAATATGAGGGCAACTGACAGTAGAATGTTTTGGGGTTATGTGTTGTCCCTAACAGTGGCTCCCACTCTACTGTCAGAGGCAGAATACTGGGCTACATTGACCGTGAATCTGAAAAAGTTCTTCTAAAGTTATTAATGCATCTTAATTTTGTTGCACATGTCTGATTTTCTTCTCATTTGTTCTAGTTTTTCACTGGTATAGTTTCAAAGACTTTCATGTTTTTTCTCCTACTTTGTATAGGTACATATAAAAGGTGGACTGTTTTTTCTCTCTTTCATATACATACAGTTTTAAAAGTAGTACTCATATCCATACATACAGAGAACAAATCCTGAAAACAAAAATGAAAGAAAATATGTCGGGATAAAGACATCAAAAGCTTTAACTCAATGGCTTATGCTTGAAAAGCAATGTACTTTTTTAAAAAAACCTCTCAATTTCTTTCATTTTTCACTGAAAAATGTTTGTTTATTCTTTATTTATACAGAGGCTTGGCATGCACAATACTTCTTTTGAACTTGAAGTGTAAGCAATAAAAGCTGTTTCTGTCTGCTTCCCCCCCAACTCAAACATCTTTTTTTTTCTGTAATGCAGATGGAAAAAAATCTCTTGATATATGAAATCTTTGTAATGAATTTTTCAAATAGAAAAATTGAGTAAAAAAAAGTCATTTATTATTAACTATGAGCCACATGGCTACCTTGATGTCTCTGGACCACAGAAACTCATTTCTGCAACAATTCAGACCAGAAACAATCCAGTTATAATGGTGGGCTCTCAGGCTGCTTGTCCTCTTCCAAAAGAAAATAATTTACTTTATCCATTGAAAAGGCAGGATGTTGATAAGACACATTTGGGATTCTAGTCCCAGTCTCTGTTTCACAAGTTAACTTTTTTTTTTTTTTTTTTTTTTTTTTTTTTTAAATGGAATTTCAACTGCTGCTAAAAGTTGGGTAGGACTTGTATTGGCCCTTCTCCCATGGCAAGTCACATTTCTGAATTAATGTCTTGCTGCTGGTTTAAGGTGACTTTTTTTGGCAGTGGGGACACCTCTTCAGCTGCATGTGCAGAAATGTGTGCCTTGTAGTATGCTCCACATGATGTTTGATCTGATGGGCTCTGATGTATAAGAGGCTTGTGTTTTGTGCTGTGTCACTGATTTGAAGAAATACCACTTTCATTGGCAGGCATTTGGAAGCAGTTAATTACCCATGGAGGGCATGTACAGCTGTTGCTTGTGTATGGAAACAGAGGATAAATTAGATTTAATTGGTTTAATATCATGAAGAATATGGCATTTATTTTATTATAGTTTTTTAAAGTAAGCTACTTGATTATACTTTTTATCTTTTTTTTTTTTTTTTGGGGGGGGGGGAAACACTTGTCCAAAATTCACTTGACACAAAAAATCCAGAGGAAACAAAAGCTAAGTATGTTCATTTGCCTTGTTAGAAATTTGCAGGAACAGAGGTGAAACAGATAAATTGCGCTAATTAATTATTAAATTAAATATTGCTGCAGCTAACTCCCAAATATGCCTTGTACAATACCTGCATATCTTTTTTTGAAGAAATTCTAAGTCCAGATTTCAGGAGGGAATGCGATTGAAATTATTAAAATAACTGTTAATAAATATTTGCTTGTGTAATGTTGTTAGACTTACTGATGCAAAGTGATAGTGAAGAGAAAAACAATTATATCTGCATGTGGAATGTAAACATGTTCTATATGTACAAACCAAATTCTATTGCAATATATTCACAAAACATTGATATTAAACAGCTAATGTTGGACTGGATTCTGCTCCCAATTTTCCCGAACTAAGAATGAAGTTATAGACACCTATTTGCTTAGATATTTGTGCCAACATAACATAGAGAAAAATTTAGTTCCACATGTCCCTAACATTTAGCTCATTAATGTTTCTGAAAATACTCCTTGTCAAGAGGTGCTGTCCATGTACAAAGTGTTAGTAGGGTGTTGTAGCTATTAAGCTTTATAAATAAACATCTTTCTACATTACTGTCAATTTAATGTTCACTTTCTAATTATTTAATGTGAATAAATTCAATGTAATCTGCATTCATGCAGCGCTCTTTTTTTGAAGGCAGGTTCTGTAGCCCTGTAAAAAATACTTCAAACTAATATTTGGGATGTAATGCTAGGTTTATTTTTCATATTCACAATTAAAGAAAAAAAAAATCTGGCTGCATACTGAGTAGCTGCATGTCATGCCGCATGCAGGGAGATGGATGTTAAAACACTGGGGGGAAAAAATAGTTTAAAATTATTCTGAATACAAACATTTCCTAGTTGATTAAAGAGAGCAGTTGTATTTTGCCTTCGTGTTATATCCCCTTTCACAAATATTTAGAATTTTTCTTTTAAGAGCAGTATCTTATAAATTATTAAAATGAGAGAAGGAAGGAAGGAAGGAAGGAAGGAAGGAAGGAAGGAAGGAAGGAAGGAAGGAAGGAAGGAAGGACAAGGAAGGAAAAGGAAGGAAAAGGAAGGAAAAAGAAGGAAAAGGAAGGACAAGGAAGGAAAAGGAAGGAAAAGGAAGGAAAAGGAAGGAAAAGGAAGGAAAAGGAAGGCAGGTAGGCAGGCAGGCTTGTTTAAATATTTTTATGGACTGGGCCAAACCCATCCCTCTTATGGCAAAAATAAATTCTGGATGTGAAGTTCAGTGATTTAATCTCTTACAAAAACAGCACTGGAACAGAACCTCTGAGCCTCTGGAAAACACCAGAACCAGTTCTTTTGGCTATCTAAAATTGTTCATGCATTTCACTCCACTACCCAGTGAGAGAGAGCAATGTCAGCTCCTGCCTGTACCAATATAGAAGTAAAAGGGGTGTAAAGTATAAAGCAAATGTTTCAGAGTGGAAAAGAGTTTCAGACAGATGCTGTAAATTATTACTGAATTAGAAAAAGAAGTAAAATTTTAATAAAAGCCTAAGTTCTGCACACGTACATCCAGTATTTGATCAGCTTTTTGAAATTACTCAGATCGAGAGACAAGTGTACTCTATAAGGTAAAAATGACCTCTTGATGATAAACAGTATGTTGTACAGAAAGTTTGTGTAAACACAATTAATGTGGGATTGCTTATTGAAACCATAAACTGATGACAGATATTTTCATTGAGAGCATGTCTGTATATCAGAGCATTGTGGAAAAAACACACTGTCTAGCTCTACTAATTTGCTTTGTTTACCTTTTTGAAAAAAAAATCTCAGATACACTAAGTAAAAGCAGTGTGTACCTGTCAGCAGAGCAGCTTTTAGCATTTATTCACCACCTATTCTGCACAACACATGACTGGAGCAGCTGGCAGACACATTCAGGGAAACAACTGGTCCCTGTCAACACCACCCAACCTTCTGAGGCCAGGCAGGCACTTAGAAAGTCACAAATAAAGACCAGGGTTTTGTTTTGCCAATAGCCTGGTGTGTTTCCCCCTCCTCTTTTGTTCAGATTGTGCAACACCATTAAAGGAACCTGGTAAGAACAAAGGAACAGGGATCACTGTAACAATTATTCTAGAAATGAAAACGTGTAACAAAAAACAAACCCCAAAATCAGAAAAATAATGCCAGGTGAAGATGAATACACATCCGCTGGGAACAATTACATAGCAGATGCATCAAAAAAATCATTATCAACGTATAATTTGACATGTTCCTAGTAATGTTATTCATTGCATTTACAAATAATTCATCACAGGTGTTGTGAACTAAAATGGCATACAAGATCCCTATGTTATTCACTGGGACAAGAGGAAATGTCCACTTTGTAAACACACATTGCATCCAATTTTATAAAATGCTTTTTTCTTTTGTTGTGTAAATCCTTCTGCCATGCCGGATAAATTAGATATTGGGAAATTGCTTTCCTTCCAAAACATACTTACTCTCACTAAAGGAGTGGTAAATATTCTATTATTTTACTTTTCTGCTTCTCTTCTTTTTCTCAAAAACAAAGCACTTGATTTTACAGCCTCTTGTTTGTGTTCTTAGTTTTACTGATTTCGTTTACTGCTGGTGTACTTCTAATGCTGCAGATCTTGTGCCTTTGAGCTCATTTTTAATAATCAGGTCATCTGGCAGGGGCAAGTCCTGTTCATTCAAGTATAGCACCATTATTTTAAATAGAAATGTATATGCATGAATGAATGGAGCAGGGATTGATGAAGGGTATTTTTACTATAACCCAGCTCAAGGAAAATCTCTTATTTAAACTTTTGTTTGTTGGCTCAGGGTTAATTCTGCAATGAAGTTATGGGGAATTTTACTTGTGTAAGTAGTACAAAAGCCAGTCACCACTAGAAAGTGACAAAAGGCAGCATTTCATTCCAGGTCAGATCTCATAAATAATGACAAAATAAATACAGTTACATTTCTCTTGTAGTCTAAAATTAATCAAATAGATTAAATGTATTTAAGCTTTATTGTAATAGTGTAGCAATAATTTATTAGTCCTTGGTACCAGAGAGAGGTCCAGCAGCACTGTCCTAATCCTAGTGTGCTGTGTCCAATAGAGCCTTTGAGCACAAATATAAATGTGAACACACCCTTGAAGAAGAGTTAATTAATAGTTTGTTCTAGCTTGGGTAATATGCATTCCAATAATTTCTTTTGCCTGGAATTTCGGATCACTGATGTAAAGAAAACTGAAGGTTTTTAGGTAGTTTTTTTTAATTTCAGACTGATTGCTTCATATTTGAGCCAAATTATTGTTCCTTGTTATGACTTCTCCTCACTGCATTTGACCACCACACCAGATGTCATACAGACATGGAATAGCAGTGCACAGTTTTGCATCCACGTTGTAAATGTTGTAATCACGAGGCTAAAGAGTGATGTTCAGTCTCTGGATGAGAAATATTGCATAAAAAGAGGAGAAGATTCAGATGGACTGAAATTCCCACCTCCTTTCAAAAGAATATATCTCTTGAGGCATGAGGCATCTTTGTCAGTATCAGTGAACTGAAACCAATGTTCTAGCCTGGACAATTGCACAAACTACCAATCTCTTGTTTTGTTGGAGATAAGAGACCTTCACTGACATTTCCTCAGGGAAGTGTTTTGATTGTGGGGACTTGTTCCTTCCACCTCCCATCCTTATTCTTTTAAAGAGGAGGGTCATGAATCTACTTAGAGGTACATATTTCAGACTAAGATTCTTCAGTGGAAGAAAATATGTACTTCCTTGTAAGGCACAAAAATATTGATGGAAAAAGGTTTGATTTCAGAGAAAGTACCCTTGATGATGAGGGATGCATACTGGCATACAACAGATCAGAAAGCCCAAGTGTCTGCTTTAGGCTTGTGGTCTCCTCTAACGTAGCTGTACAACATTGTTACATCCTGGCAGTAGGTTCTTCAGGTAAGAACTTGAAAAAAGTGATGAAAGAATGGGTGACAATTGAAAACTGTCTTCAGAACTTCTCCTCTGTTGCCTGGGACTGCAGTAACCTGATCATGTCCATCAACTGAATAACATTCAACTACTGAAACTACCAACCCCACCTCCTGTTACAGTTAGTCAGGGTATGACACCTCCTCCCTGCAGTGGTGTCACCAATTTTCTGAAGCTAAGGGCAGGAGTCAATGACTTGAAGTAAGCAATGCTGGCTTTCCAGGAGCCTGTTGACTCTTACCAGTCGTGAAGATGTTGGGAAAAGCTTTCAATTTTTTCTACCTGTCTTAGGGAACAGAGTGATGCTACTGTATGATCTTTGTTTTATTTCAGGAGAGGAAGGGCTGCTGCCTTAAAGTGTCCCTTCTTATTTAGAGTTTGGTTTTAAAAGAGAACCATCAGACAGTGGGAAAGGGTTGCTCTAAATTATTTTATGTACAAAACACTATAAATTAATACATTGATGCTGCAAGACAAGCCCATTATAAGTAAAACAGGATTTTTTTAAAAAAAGTCAATGATTAACCAAAATCTTGTAAATAGCACAGAGCAGTGTAGAGAAAAAACAAAACTTCGGTCATGAGATCTCCAATAGGTTTCCCTCTTATATATATTCTTTCCTTCTTATATATATTCTTTTCTAGCATAGCAAGCTATTCTCATGCACAGCCACTATTTTTACCTGCTGAAGTTGGCCACAGTCCAGAAACATTCTGTCTGGCAGCAGGACCAAGATCCAGTTTTAAGATACTAAATCACAAAGAACATTTATGTAAGTCTCCAAGGCCATTTATGTAAGTCTCCCTCTCTACTGAAATCTGTCACGAAACAAAGGAAGTACCCTATCTCTTAGAGGAACTGTGTCATATCATTCCATCTTTCCTGTTTATAGGGGAAACTATCAGCCTATGTTGGGGTAGAGTGTAAGATAGCTACAACAGTGTAAGATAGATTTTATATTGTTTATTAAATACTTCCAAATATGGCCATTTACAGAAGTCAAGTTTATTCAAGAATATTATAAAATGGTGAAATATGCTGTATGTGTACCCAAAAGGACTAATTTTACCAGTTTCACTGGTATGGCAAAGAACTCCTTTAGGGGTCACACAATAACCCTTTTATTCCATGTGCTGTTCTCTATAATAATGTAACTCAGCAAATTATGGATATTGCCACTCCATATACTTGTCTGGAAGCAGAAGAAAACATTCATTAAAATTCTCATTGTGCTTTCAGTATTTTTCTTCAGTATATTTCAAATAAATAAATTAATGAAATGGAGGGAGAAATGGGGAATAAACTAACATTATGGTTTCATTATAGGCATTGCAATTACTACAAAACTCTTTCTCCCTCTAACTCATCATCTACAACAAAGCTATCATTATATTTGCATGTTTTATACTGTAACTACTTGAGGGCAGTGTGTCAGTAAGCATCAGTTTCTAAGTGACTAGAGTTAAAATCATTCTTAATAAATCTTCCGCTGAATCTTTTAACATCTGTGTTATACAATACTGCATATCTTTTATACTTTTAAAAAAACTAATCAACTCTCAGCTTAAGGCTTGGTGAACTTACATGATCATTTAGAATTTAAAAATACAGCCACAGGACACTGACATTTATGCTTACATTTTTCTAAGCAATATAGATAAAGAAAGTAAAAATAAAGTGACTGCTCATACAAATAGCTGAAGTGTATGAAGACAATTAATTTGGTTTATGTTTTTATCATTCTTGCATAGAAAAGACTTCATTTTTATTGGTACGAAAGACGTTACAATAAAAAGAGAATGAAGGAAATTAAACAAAATCAGGGGACTTCCTATTTACACATCCTCTTCCCACCCTCATTTTCCCAAATTATATCTGCCTTCAAGCCCACATAAACATCCTGTCTGCACTTCCCCCACAGGTAGAGTGACCTCCTCCTGGATGTGAAGAATGATGTCAGTTGCAAGTTCTGCACCATTTGGCTTATTCCTTTTAATTTTGCAGTTGTGGACAATAATGTTATCTGTCAGTTCTTATGCCAAAAGTTTTATTTTTTTTTTTTTTTTTGTCCTTGCACAATAGCACAAAACTTGCATGCAAGCTCCCTGATGTTTATAAGCAGTTCCTCAAATTTATTTGCTACGGTTTTTTATAACCTTCTTTTTGTACTTAAAACTGCAAACATGGGGTAGACAAATCATTCCTGGCAATCATTTTTTGGATTACAATGCAGTAAGCATTTGTACTGGGTCAGATATCTACTGCAAAACAAATATGGTGTGCTCATAAATGGACAAGAAGTCAGCACTCTATTTTATGCTTCATGACATAAAATAACCACAGATATATTGGAATCTATTTCTACCAGGCCAGTTTAGCAGAACTATTTTAGGTGGTATATCATACAATACTCCTAATAGGTCTCCTCTGTGTGTTTCCTGTTGTTTTGCCAGAGGAGGTCTCCTAATTCAGTTTTATGTTGTTTCTCCTGAGGTAGATGATTTGGGCAAATGAGTTTCTAGGGACACATTTCTGTATCCTGGTAGTTGTGGTCACTAGAATATTTAGTGCCAGCTCAACATCAGTAATTTAGTCTAAGAATTCCATTTCTGTATAGAAAAGGACATATCTGGGCCTTCTGGATTTCCTTTTCAATGGTAGAAAGTTGTCATTAGAAAAAGGACAGAGACTGCCTAAGCTAATGGATATGTGTAAATCCAAAGTATCTGACTGAGCTCTGAGGATATGAATATAAAAAAATAAAAACGCCTCTTCTCTTGTTATTTTTTCTTGTTTTCTTCTTGTTCTTTCTTCCTCCTTCACTCAAAATATTTCAAAAGTAGGAAGGACAAATAAAAATTTTCTGTATAAATACTGAAGAGCTCGGGCTTGCTTTTTATTTCTTCAGTCTCATTTTTATCCATGTAGTATCATGTCTGGTGCTCTACTACCTCCATTCACTGCTTTTTATTAGCTTTTTATTCCTTTTTTTTTTTTTTTTTTTTTGGCAGCCTTGTCAATATCTAGAATTCTACAATCTTTGGCAAGCTGAGTATACAAATACAACAGTTTGCCAAGTTTTCTCCAGTGATGCCTTGAATAAAGATGTTTAAAGTTAAAGGCCTTTAGCCAAGAGGTCCATAAATGAATGAACATAATTTGTTATAAAAGTTAAAGGTGACAGGAAGGGATTTATAAGAGGAAAGAGGCAGCATAGGATGGTGGCTATCAAGATGAGGGTTAAATTTTGAAAGTGGATGGGGATGAATTTTTTGAATTTAACTCATTCTGTGGAGGATTAGTTTGTAGTAAGGAGTTATTCAACTCATAAGCAGTTATTCAAAATTGCATAAGACATTTTATCACACTGAAAATGCTGTAAATACATAATTGACTGGGTTCAAACACATAATTGACTGGGTTCTCTCTTTATCTTATATGGAGGTGGGTTGTCTCTTTATCTTATATGGAGGATACCGGTCTTGAAAAGGTCCATAAAAATGGCATATTAGCATAGATTATTTGAAATTATCTTGTAAAAAAGTAAAGAAATAAAGTATATGCTGTCTCCTTATATTTTCTCCTTTTTCCACCTTCATGTGCATCACATCTTCAAGCAAGGAAGTGCGGTTTCAGACCAATAAAAGGACAAGACATTGTCTCCACCTGGCAGTTAACTAGCTTTATAGTCATTAATTTCTATTTGAGATATTCGTTATGTCTGTTCTCTGGAAATTGCCTAGGACAGCAGCAAATTTCTTCCTGAGTTCCGTTGAGTTTCTCACAAAGTCTATAGGAGTTTAAACATGTATCTCTAATCTAACACATCGCTGTGCTGAAATACAGGAGAATTTGACTTTTCTCAGGAAGAAGCATTCTTCCTGATCTACTTCTCTACTTAGAGCATTTTATAGTGACTATAAATGGTTATGATGGTATAGACAGAGTAGAGCAGCAGTAATAATGTCTTCCTAAATCCCCTGACTTGCTGCAGGGACACACTAACAAAAGAGCAGTTCTCACACTGCCTGTGACCCAACAGAATGGTACTGAAGCATTACATACATCAAAGTTATACCTTTTAAACACAGAATTCTACAGGTGTAAGAAGCTGAACCACAGATTAAATTTTATAAGTATATAAACTCTTTATTTACTTTTCACAGCTACTTTTACAATATATTCTTTGTTTCGTCAAGTGTTTATGGGTGCATGAATACCTGTGTACATGTGCTTTATCACACTTTTAAAGTCTTCCTCTTCCTCATGAATATTTCAACCATGCAGACAGAAGGAGAAAAATACTATATTATTCAAGTAAATGGTAACATCAGGTGAATAACAATAAGCAAAAATAATAAAATATATAGTCATAGTAGGCAATTCATGATAAACTGTAAGACTTAAACTGTTTGCATAAAAAAGAGAAACAACTTGGAATGAAAATCACTTCAAAAACACAAAATCACTGTTTATATAAAATCTGTGAACTGAAAAGGGACCAAATTTATTTTTTAAAAAGAGCTGCTCCTGCAAGAGGTTTACACAGATGAAGTTGTTCACCAAGCTCTAATTATGATGCAAACAACTTTCAGTATCCAGAGTTTTAATAATATTCAGAGATCAGCTATATCTTCCCCATTGATATTTCACTAGTACAAAAGAAGAGATATTCCTAAAATAGACATAAAACTAGAATGAAATCATTTGTAAGAAAAGCAGCTCAAACCCCTGCAAATAATATCCCAATCTTCCTATATTCTTTTCTAGTCATTGCACCATAGCGTGAGTAATTTTGAAGCTGCAGCTTTCCATTTATTGTACAATTATGTTATATTATTTTCCTGTTGCCACAAAGCTTCCATGAAAACATGCTCCATATATGCCTAAGCAGTTTGCCTTGTATGACTATTTGCATTAAATAAATGAAAATTCACCTCTTTCTAAAGATATCATGCCGAGACACAAAAGTGTTCCCTGCTATTAGGAATGCACTTGTACAGATCTAAAAATTGTAAATGAATTTGTAGATGGTTGGTTCCATTTAAGTAAAATAGACTGAGCATAGATCTTTATGTAAGTGTGTTTACTTAACCAGAAAACACAAATATTTCTATTAAATATGCTTTCAAGTTTAACTCCAGATTCCTGATTTCTTGTGGATGTATGATTTTATGGAGCTGTACTTGAAAAGGGAATTTCAGTAGCAGCCTTTAATCTCTTTCTCCAACAACATTTTAGGGTATAGGAAAACCTTTAGAACTCCAATGTACAGTTTAAATAAATCCATGGTGTAGCATGTAGGGTAGAGTTTTATCCATTTATTTCCCTGATACTGAGTGACCTAAATGATTGATTTGCTTATAATGAGGAGCTTAGAACTTGTGATTATGCTTACTTTTGTGAATTGGAAAAGCCAAGATGGCTATGTGTTACTTCTGCTAAGTGGAAAGTAAATACTATTATACTTTATTTTCATTTAAAATCACATTACTTTTCTGAATGGTTAATGAAGAAAAAAAAAGTCTGACAGCGTGTGTATGTGTATGTGTGTACTGCACAGTGCCTAGGGTTTTGAAAACCAAATTAAACACCAATGGGGAAAAAAAATAACATGAGGAGAAATGAAGCTTCATAACAAATGTATTTTTGTGATACTGTCTGTAATTCATGCTAGATAATCATGAACCCAGCAGTTAATGACCTCTACTCTGATACATTAAGTCCAACCAAAGATAATGGTGTCCTGCGTAAATTAACAAACCCAGTGGTAAACTTGCTTCTAGTTCAGCGGGAGACAGTGTGCAAATTAGCATTGGTTCTTAATAAGATCAGTGTCCTGCAATCTACAGTTCTGAAGTGTTCATAATGCTGATTCGTTTCAGGTGAAAATTTTTTCTCTAGAGGACACTTGCACAATATATTCTTCTGACAGAGCATCAGCCTCACCCTAATCAGTTCCCTCCTTGAAAACTTTCCCTATTTCTTACACTTTCATGCTGTGAGTGCTGCTGTGAGTTGTTGGGAATGGTTATTCATTTGTAAGCTACTTTAATAACATTTCCTTTAGATGTGGAGGTACCCAACAGAGCAAAGCAGGATTTGATTTTATAATTATAACTATTCAGCAAAGGTAATGGTCACGCTATTGGCAATCTTCACCTAATTTGTACATCATGGTTTATTATCTTTTGAAATCTTCAAATAAACAATTATCTGTTACGTAATTCAAAGGTAAACTACAATCAAGGGCCTAATTTTGAAAATTGCACCCCATATTGCCCTTGTGTGGTCAGGGTCAGACTCCGTCCACTCAGTTCTGAAACCAGATTGCTTGACAGATGCCTCAAGGTGTCCTGTACTGTTTGGGGACCAGCCCCAGTACCTAACTCTCCATGCCACGGATTATAGTATGAACAAAGCTACATGGAGGAGAAATTTGACATTTTCTGCTAATGAACATGATACATTGGAGATTTAGCAACATTATTCTCATGTTTTAAAATAATTTATTGGAGTATCTAGGCTATAAAACCACAATTAATTAGTTGAATGCCAGGTACAGGTTTGGTTTTGGTTTTTTTTTTTAATACATTCTAAAATTGGCAAGTGGTAAGTGAGAACCTATGGCCTAATATTCATGAGTGTATTTGAATATTTTTTTCTGCCAGTTCTTTAAAAAAATTATTCACGGGCAATCTTTCCACTATCCAGCTGTCTCTGTAGGTGATCAGACCATATGTGCCAAATAAATAAGTTATACATGTTGTCCAATAGAAAATGAATACTTTTTCTATGAACAAAATTTTTACAATATTAGATGAGGTTTAATGAGGACATTTCAGCTATAATTTATGGGCTGAAAAAAGAGGACAGTCTCTAATTTGTCTGTGTATACTGATGTATAATTATGAAGCTGGGGAGAAGGGGGATGTTCCAGCATGTACCTGAAAAAAGAGATAGGAATGTGGAATATTCTTCATACACTTCTAATGGTAGTTTTGTAAGAAAAAGTTTAATACACAGCTCTTGTCTGAACAAACCTCTAACTGTAAAATGTTTACCTTTAATGACATGTACTATTATTTCATGATTATTTTAAAATACACTTAAAGAGTTTTACATGTTAACCAGCTACTAAGAATGCCTTAATAGAGAACTAATTTTTGTTAGAGGTGTCTCGACAATTTGAATTTTATATGCATGCATTATGTTTTCTTAAAATGGGGAAATTATGCATCTGAAGGAATCTGTCTAGAATAATGGGGTTCTATAGAGGTTACTTTAATCACGTTCACCAGCAGTTATAGCTGTTTTACATCTTATTTGCAACAAAAGGGAACTCTAATTATCTTCAAAAAGAGCATAAAATGGTGTGCTTTGCTGCTGATGTAATGTTGATTCGTGAATGCTGCTGATAGGAACTGACAACTAAATACATGTCACACTTTTAAGAAATCAGTGGTGGTGACAGGATAACCCTCTTTTGTGACCTGGGGACCAGGAGATGGGGTATATATTTGCTTGCTAAGTAGAAACAATTTACAGTTTCCACTTTGAAATAAAAATAAAAATGCTGTTATAGATGGGTTATCGACTCTTTTCAACCATGTCCCACTTCCGTTATGACTTAGGAGCTGCCTTCTGTAAATTAGATGTAGTGCTTACAACTCCCAATAAATCAGTGAGACTCTTTTGCATATTACACTCATTTTTCATAATTTGCTGATTTTTTATTTTATCTCTGTAACTATTTATATAAAATACATATAATAGATATATATTCACTGCACTTCTAACAAGGGACAATAAAGAATTTTGACATCTTCCAGCACGGTTTCAAATGCTTCCATTTAAAGCTCACATTTATAACTGTAAATGGGAAACATGTAGCCCACCAAAAAGTGCAAAACTCATTAAATAGGATTCAACTGTATGTCAACACCCATGCCACCCATACATCTGCAATGTTTGGCTTATGTTCTGTTTTAAATATGAAATTAATCAATGGAGATCTAAAAACATTAGACATAACCCAATGTTTACTGTATAGTACTGCTTAAGATTACAGTGGAAAGTTACTATTTTACATTTCATGCCTGAATGGTCTGTGTTTTAGCTGAATATTGAGATGCCTGCCCTGTTTAACTGACAGCTTTTGTTTACTTAAACAAAAGACAACAACTAAAATGCCTATATAGGCTGAATTCTGCTGTATTTTTTGACTGACAATTTCCATCGGCATTAATGGACTGTAACACTTCAGTAGCTCTAACTCTGACTGTAAAGGGTTAAAATAGTCTGTATTTATTACTGTATGCCTTTTCTATAGAAATTAAATGAGTAATAAATATTTGTATAATAGTTATCTTCATACATTTCTCAGCTTGGCATGCCAATGGTATGTATGACTGCATACGTTGTGTGTATGACTTAGTAGTAGTAGCATGGAGTTGATAATTTGCATGGTTAAATACAGCCAAAGGTTTCAAAGTCTCAATTGAAAAAAAAATTATGACCCACTGTAAGTTTTACTCTACTCAAACAGAGTATGCTTTAGAGGTGATTAAAGTTGAAAATGTATTTTACCTGATGTCTCTTTGATGGTAGTCTCTCCTTCTGTGTACTCTCTCTATCCTTTTGTTATAGTAATTTAATTACATAACTAATACCAAATGAGTGATATGAGGACCCCTACTTTGTCAGGCTTTCACTTACAAGTGTTGTATGATAATTTATTGTACATATATTTCACAACAGCACAATGTAAATACCAGATTTGATCAAAAAAACCCTACAAGGAGCTTCAGGAAAACACTGATTTTAGAGTACAAGTGCATGTATGTCTGATATGAGATTAGTTTGGAGAGAGGAGGAATGGTCTAAAAAGCTTTTCTATCTAGGTTCCTAGAGATTTTAAGTAACATTTTTATTAGATGTGGTTTATTTACTCTGATGTGTTTAATTTACTTTGCACTCCTTATGTGCACAGTCTTTAAATGGACAAGAATGGTTCTCTCCTGACAAATACCTGGGGAATGTCCTTTTTATATTATGATCTAATTTTTTCTACTGACTACCCAGGCACATTTTGTTGTAACTGTCAGCACATTATACAGGTAGAAAGAAAGCATGTTTTTTATGAGTTATTGAATAGTACCTTTCTGTTTAAAAAGCAATAAATCAGATACAAAAAAATGAAAAGTTGGCTTGGTTTTTGTTCCTTAATTTCCACAAAAAAAATTCTTCTATTTTCATCCCTTCTACTTAAACATTCTGCAAATGTGAGACAGAAACAGTTATTTTTTAATATATAAGAAGATGAAAAATCTTAGTTTGTGTTAGGTATGTAGCACACATTCACACCATTATTTTTCAGGAGGAGAGGAGAGGAGAGGAGAGGAGAGGAGAGGAGAGGAGAGAGAAGAGAGAAGAGAGAAGAGAGAAGAGAGAAGAGAGAAGAGAGAAGAGAGAAGAGAGAAGAGAGAAGAGAGAAGCCCTCCCACAGCAGACTGTACTGGTTCCGTTTCTCAGGAAACTGGCAATCTCAGGCAATAAAAAAGGCTTTCCTTATGACAGAGCCTGAATTTTTTAAAGGCCTGGCGGTTCCCGTGTCATCCTGCAGTCTCAGCCAAAAACCCATTACTCATCACTAATTCATGGGAGCTGGCATTACCATGTGTTACTCATTACCTGTGTTACAACTGTGGGTGGGAGCTACAGCAGACATGTTGCTCTCTGGGCCCAGAGTACACAAGCTGGCCCCTTGTGCAAGAAGTGTTACTTTTAACTATGTATTAAGTGATGACTCAATGGGCTAGCAAACGAAAGCTGAAAATTGAGCTGCTCACCTATCTAATAAACATGGAGTTAGCTAACAATGTATCTCATTTAACTACCAAGCATCCTCTGAACTGAGCAGCCAGTTTGATACCAGCTCCCTCATAATCGTATCATATGTGCAATCCATAAACCCAAATCTTCCATAGCTAGCCAAGTATTGGAAGCCACAACAAAGTCAGACTTCAGGTGTCAAGGCAGCTCTTGATGCCTGAAGAGCAACACAAAGGAAAAGAATACTGTTCATTGACAAGCTGTTTCTTTTCCTAATACTTAAGAATCCAGGGCCCAAAATACATGACTATAGGGCCTGATCAAAGCCCATTAATTTCCATAGGAGTCTTGGCATTTACTTTGATAGGCTGTGAATCAAGCCCTTCCCCAAGTATAACATATGGATCTCCTGCACAACCTATTTCTATTCATATTTCCCATCTTCTTCTTTTTTAAATTTTTTTTAAATTTATTTCATACATTATTCACAGTCTGCGGTGGCAGAAAGACAGTTTATATCCTTGACACAAAGAAAACAAAGAAAGAAATACAGCATATGTGTTGTCATTATTATGAAAACTAAGGCATATTGGGCACAATGCATTTCATTTTCATTATATTACAGGATTCTAATAAGCATCATTGATAGCTAAGTCACTTGTCCTTAGCACAAGTAAAGAAGAAAGAACTGAAAACTTTTCAGGTTGTTTTTTAAAATCTTGTATACTGTCTAGGCATTTTAGGCACAAATTTAATTTCACTTCAACATCACAAGTTCCTTTGATGACAAAGTCACGTATCTTTAGTCCCAAACACAAAAGTAAATAAGACATTTAGATAGTTTTCTTTTACTTTGAAGGCAGTTTGATATTAGAAAATGCCAGTGCATAAATCAGGCACATTGAATTTTCTGGTTCAGTCCAGCTCTGGATTTAGTAAAGGCAATTATCTAATACCTGAAAAAACACAACCACGTCTATCTGAAGGTCTGCAGAAACATATGAAATCTTTATGTAAATATAAATTAAGATGGAAAGGCAGGACTGAACTTCCTCTCACAACCAGGACTCTGGACCTGCTCCTGTTTGATGTGTACAGCTGTAGCCAACTAAGTTATCTAAGTTATAACTCAAGGTCTCAGAAGACCTGGGGAATGTTGAGGTTTTATCGTATTTTTATTCATATGGATTTTAATTTAATACAATTTGTTATATATTATCTATTAAGGTATTTTTACTCCAAATTCCCAAATATTTCTCTCTCACAGTGCCTAATTTGCTCTCCACTTAGATCTGTTTTTTGTGCAGATTACAAATTAATGTCTGATTGCCAGGGGTAAAGAGTGATTTTGAAATTCACTGTAGCAATATTTTAAACACAAATAAAAACAGCTGGGAAAAGTCAACAAGATCTCTATGTGAATAGTATAGTTCCTCTTCAAAAATGTGGGCAGAGGACTTTCCCATTGAGATGTGGCAATGATACTTCTAACAGCACCCAACAATTAGGAAAGAACACTAAATTGTAATTGTCTTTTGTGGTGATTTTTCTTTTGGTAGGAAGAAAATGAATCCGTATGATTTTTCTGGTGAGTCAGTGATGAATATTTTCCATGTATGCCACTGCTGAGCTCCCTGTAGGTCGTAAGAGATACAAGTGGGAGGAGAGGACAGTTGCCTGGGAGAAGACGATGGCAATAAAAAAATATAAACTCAATTTCCTTTCATGGTTTCATTGAATGAAGAAAATTCTATTTAAAACTTAAGATAATCTTTCAGATTTTCACACTGCACTCTTATTCATCCTCCATCAGAGTAATAAGGTCATATTTGTATGCTTTTTATTTTGCAGAAAAACGCTCATTCATCAGCTCTCTATCTGGGTTCTATTAATCTGCATGCATATGCTCTTTAACAGATTGAAAAAATAATTCTTATGAAAGTGATTAGACAGAGTGCTCCTATATACTTGCCACTGAGTAATACCTTTGTATACAATCTGCTACATCCATAACCATTTAAACAGTTTAGATCAGTGGACATTTGGACATGTTATTAAGTGGTGAAATTCTTTTAAAAGCGTAGTATTTGCTGAGCTGTCACATCATGGGATAAAAGAGTCAATCAAGAAAATCTTCTGAACCTGAGAATGTTTTTCTTCAGGGTTTTTTGTTGTTTAGTTTTTTTGTTTGTTTGGGGGGTTTGGTTGTTTTTTTTTTGGTTTTTATTTTCTCTTTTCTGCTCTAGGATTATTGATAATTTTAGTTATATGCAAAATAAGCAGTCTCCTGGAGTTTTGAGATAGCAAACCAATTCTGCTAACAGAGCCCTTACGACCACTTTTCAGTGCTTGAGTAGTGTGCCCTACTAAGCAGTTTATACCCATTATATTTCTCAACTGGACACAGCAAATGTGGATAAATTGATAGGTTTTGCTAGAGGAAGAGTGGTGGTGGAAATGTTTCATACCAGACAGAGTTCAGCCTGCTCCTGAGCCTCATATTGTTCCAAGATCATCCATATCTTCTCCTTTGTCCAGGTCTCCTTTGTCCCACTTCCTTCCATGCCACTCCTTCCCTTTTGTTTGGGCACAGAGGAGTTTGCACAGGGCTGTTGGAACATAAAGAAAGGTAGGCACTGACTGATGTATGAAGCATGTGGTTTTTCCACCTTACCCTCATTTCCAACAGTCTCAAACCTTTCTTACCTTACAAAACCTATTATCCACTCTCTTATCACTTTGCTTTCCCCCCAAATATCTTTGCTGACTCTCAGTCCTCCCTCCAAAGCACCTGAGAACATCTCTTTTGCGACAGCAATTTTGAATTTTCTGATTCCAAGAAAGAGCTTGATGGTGGAAACCATTTTGTTCTCATCCTCAGAAAAAATCAAGTTTCTGCTGTCTCTTCTGATGAGGAGCCCTGATCTTGCTCTAATTAAGGAAAAAGGAAGTTTTCAAAGATTTTCTAAAAGATTAAAAAGAGAAACAGAGCGTGACAATGAGATGAGTCAGAATAATCAGAGGAATATGTGAAAGCAACACCAGAATTTGTGAAGTTAATCTCTTTCTAGCTGTGTTGCAAAAATCCAGCTAGGGTTTTGGCACCCTAACAATTATGAAGGTTTGTTTGAACAGCTATTACCTAGATAAATGTCTTGTTTCAAATAAACCTGGAAAGAAATTTCCAAATACTGAAAATGGAGTGTAACTGTAGAGAGTCCACCTAGCTACCAAGTAAGTGCTTTACTTTACTTTGCTTTTTAAGAGAAGCAAGACTGTGCTATATTCTCCTTCAACCACACTTCAAATATGACTTCTTATGAATGTCATTGTGATTGCTTGCTTCCTGACTCCACATAAGGAATAGGATTTGTTTAATCTCCTTTCTTTCCAAGCCTGCTTGTCATCTTGAGTTCCAGTTTTAAAAAAAATATCTTAATCTGGCTAGTTGTCTGATAGTATTTGGCTTCTTCTAGACTAGGGTGGGTTTTGTGTCTTTACTAAAAGGAAGATATTTTCAGAGCAGCTCAGTATGACTACAAATATGAACAAACTTCTAACATTGCTGACTTAAGAGTTATTATTACAAATAAGATATATTTTGATCTACTCAGCAATTTGAAAATATTATATTTGCAGCAAAGAAATACTTAAACCAAACAAAACTGGAAAAGAGAAGAAAATTCAAGAACTTAAAAAGCTAGAAATAAATTTTAAAGTTTATAAGCATATGCTGTGTAGTCTGAAACCAATATCCATGCAAAATTTTTCACTATATAAATCTGTATAGGTACAGATTAAACTAATTTTTTGTTCAATAGCTATAATTAGTTAAAACTATAAAGGACATGTAAAATATTGTCACATCCAGAACTGCATGACTGAGACTCCTGGTACTAATAATTCTGGTTTACATATTTGAAAGGGAAAAGGAATCAGTTCTGCAATTAAAAAAGAGAATTTAAAAAATAAAAATAAAAAAATTAAAATTGCAATATATAAAGAGGCTGAAGGAAAGTATCAATGTAAAACCAAATAATGAAGTGGCTAAATTTATCTACAAGGCAAATATAAATTCAACATTTAAAAGTCCTGCTTGTTTAATGTAGTGGCTGTATGCCTCAGTTAGATACTGGGGCACTGGGATAAGTGTGAAAAAAGCAAACACAGGAAAAGCTTCCTATTCCAAAGATAAGGCAAATTACAAAAAATAAGACAATTGTTCCATAAGACAATACATAAGACAATTATTTCTCTGTTATCAACATTGTCTAAGTGTATAGGCAGGTGTATAGGCAGGGGCAGGTTTGTAAAAAAACATTATAATAATACCTTACCCCAAATAGGACAGCCAGAGAATTTAAGCCTTTTGAGTCATGCAAGTCTTTTTTCAGGTCATACACTTCAAACTACCATAGATATCTCATGATTTTGTCAAGCCAGTTTTGCAAATATTTAGAATCAAAATAAATGAGGTCAGTATTTTGTGGAAAAGACCAGTCAATTATCCTATAATTAAAGCCTGCATAATAATGCATTACACCATGGAAGATAATTCACATTCAGTGTGCAGCTGTACAACTGGTATTTCCTAACATCAGAATAATAGACTCTACAGTCTCAATAATTGTAGTACTGACTTGAAAATCTTGAAGATACAGAAGATATATAAAGCATTCTCTCCCGAAATGGCTGTTGGTTTGTTTTTTCTTTGATAAGCACAATGGCATTATGTTTCTTGTCTTCATTCAAAACTGTGATGAGCAAGTCAGTTTTATGTCTTGCATTGTTAAAATTTTGTAAGAGTTTTGCAAGTCTGTCATGCATGGATAAGACTAATACAGCCCCACCTTTTCAACACATACTCTTCTTGTTTCTCCTGGCCTGCAACTGCTTACTCTATTGTGTCTATTGTGCTTTCTGCCCTTAGGAGGAATATGCTCACACCCTGCATTAAATATCTTTGTAAAGCAGAAATGATCATTCCCATAAAAGAAGAGTAAACTGGTCCTCTCTGAGCTATAGAATTAGATTGGGGATGATTGATTTATCAATCAAAACCAAGTATTTCCATGTATCTTGCAGACAGGTGAGTTTCTTCTGAATCATTTGTTACTGTGTCTTGGCATTAGCAAGATACTGATATAGATGGCTGTGCTATTCATGTTTAAATCAATTAATTTGATGAAAGCAGAAGTAGCAAGTTAAATTCATCTTTAAAAGCTTCAAAAGATGGTAAATTATCTAAAGTAGCAGCCAAGAAGTAATCTGATTTACATACATACATAATGACAGTCTTTTAGAATAGTCTCAACAAGAGAAAAATATTAGAATATGGTTTTAACCAGACCCTGTTCCACATGACCAGTAAAATCAAATGGTTTCAGATGTGTCACAGAAGATATAGTCAAATACTCAGGTTAGCAGAAAACCCAAGTATTCTGGATTTTTCTTGCAGTTTCAGTGCTGTGTCCTCAGGATTTCTTCCACTGAGAAGGAGAATTATTAAATAATGTAGCTTTATCCTAAGATTCATAAATAGAAGTAATGTCCTTAATATAGTTTGAGCTGTACATCAGAGGCACTTACCTACTTCAGTGTTTCACAACATACAATATTGCCAACTGGAAAGGTGAGTAAATCAATTATTGCTCCTAACTGTGGTTTTATGAGCTTGCAACCAGTGGATCTGAGTCAATAAAATTTAAATTTTTATTCAAAGGAATAACCCACTGTTTATGCCATTAGACATGAATTGCTGCTTTATTAATTAATAGCTAGCCACGATGCTCAAGAATGGTGACAGAAGAATATTGCATGCACATATCTTCTCAACTCTCACCAGAGCTGGATTATCATAGTTAAAATAACCCTTGTTGTCAGTCATTAGGGTTTTTTTCCAAGTTCCACTCATATGCTTCCCATGCTTCTTCTTGGTTTTGTAGCTCAGCAATGCACAGTGAGTTCTAAACAGCAACTGCTTTTTTGAGGCTTGGTTTGTTGGCTCCTTCCCTTACAGTGCTCTGAGCAAAATCAACCTTTTTCTCATTCAATTCCTTTGCTTTTCAGGGCAGAGCTATCACTGAAGATGATTTGCAGTTTTGGTAGCACATCAAACCACAAGATATATCAACACAGCTCTGCAAGAAAAAGCTGTCTTGCATGAATTTTAAGCATACAGCTTGGGGAAAGCAACACCACTTCTGTGTATGTAAAGCTTATAGGTAATCATCTGCATTGCCTTAGAAACTGAGCAATGTTTCTTGCCAAAAGTACAAGACTAAGTGTTTGCTAAATAAACATTTGTTACAGTTGGTAAAAGTAGAAGGTGTGTATTTTTCAGTTCAAATAGAGGCACATAGAAAAAGAGCTATGTGGAGCTGCATTTAAAACTACTGTCATTTTAAGATACAAAATTGTAACAGAAAACACCTGGATGCTTTGTGTAATTGTTCTCTATCATCATAAACAGAATCTTCATTTTAAATTCTATTGCATACCATTTCTCTAGGTATACTGGGGGTTTTTTTAGTGCAAATTTTCTTAAGTTGTATGGATAAAGCAAGCAAATTTGCACTGGAAAAGAAAATAAAACCTGGATTTCTCTCCCTTCTTGTAACAGCTCTACTTTGTCATCAGAAGAAACAGTGCAGTAAAATCATTTGTGCATTGTTAAAATATCTTCAGAAATTCATCAGTTATGATGTTATACGGGCATTATATTTATTTCTTATTGTTCTTTCACACAACTTTAGCAGTTTTTAAGAAGACATAAAATGCTTACATACCTTTACCCTCAAGCAGCTCTGGAGGCATGCTTACCTTTACACCCTTGCCCTCAAGGAACTCAGTTTCTGGGCAAGGAACTCTTCAGCTGCCTGTGACAGTCTGGGTTCACAAATTCATGATGAGCCTGTTTTAGCTTCCAACGAGTTACCAAAATATTTTGAGACAACTCTAAATGCAAAACCAGGTAGTTAACCAACTATTGTCACCCATAGTTGAGGTCAGATGGGAACTCTGGAATTCATCTGGTCTAACCCCTTCCTGCTCAAGCTCACCTAAACCATGTTTCCCAAGTCTACGTCCAGACATCTTTTAAATATCTCCAAGGATGGAGACTACACAAGGCGTCATCTGTTCCAACGCTCAGACACTTTTGCAGTGAAAAATGTTTTTGTTTTAAGGAAAATATGAGCAATTAACAAATGGTGATGAGGAGAAACAGAAGCTAGGAGTGATAAGTCTCAGGTTCTTTGTGATCCCTTCTTTACAATTTCCACAGGGAAACACCAGAAAGTTTAGCACTCATTTTTATGGCAAGAGGTGTGTCAAGTCTTAGAGCAATGAAAAAGCCTGAAGTTAGAAGCACCTGCTATATGACTCAATGACAACATCTGCACAAATATTCTTCCTTTCTGTACTAGATGTGGGAGGCAACATGGCTATCAAACCTTAAGTCATGGTAACTCCATGGCTGCTCTCTAATGTAAGGGATTTTACCCTATGCATGACATTGAAAAAGTAATTACAGAGAGGACAACAAAGGTAATAATGATAGTAAAAGATACCATCCTCAAAATATTTGACCCGCAAGGTACTTCATCCCAACCAGGAAAATATTAAACCTGATGGGGAATATTGAGACTAGTTGTAGTTACTAGAGACGTTTCCAGTGGTTTCTTTTGTCAAAGCAATCTTTTTATTCCCGCTCTCAGGAATCTTTTCCTGTATGTTTATCTAGTACATCACATCCAACACATATTTTCATTCCTATAGAAACACTCAGTTTGGCTTTCCAATACAGCTAGAGGAAAAATAAACAAGCAAACAGACATTTCTTTCACCTAACCCTGTCTGCATTAACAATGGCCAACCCTTTTGTGAGTGAAGATTTGTCTTGTTTCCCAGCCTGAGCCAACAATTAAGGCTGATAATACCAAAAAAAGGCCAGCAAACTAGGCTGACTTTTACCTTTGTCCTCTTATCAGCTACAGTGCTTGACAGCTTAATTTGAGTTTGCCATAAGCAAAAAGAACAAACTATTGGCAAGTGTCCTGAGATGACTCCACCATCTCCACTGCTTCGTAAATTTGTCAGTTCCGTTTCAGTTATTTATTTGTGGAGTCTTGATGAAGATCAACACCAGAATGTACATGTCAGCTTTTTCAGGTGTGGAGGTGTCCTCTCATGAAACTAGCTTTTAAGTTTATTACATTTGGGGTAATAATATCATTACTATGGTAATGACATAATATGTGTCACTTTGGGGAATGAGAAATTACACATAATTTCTATTTGCTTCGGTCCTGTTTCTATAGTAACAAGAGTACTGATTCTCATTAATGACTAGGTTGTTAGCATTGTTATTTTTGGTAATTCCAGGTTGTTAATGTCCTTCGTTTTTCTGCTTCTTATTGATGACTTAATCTGAGTGGCTGTTAAATGAAAAAAAAGGTCCACTTTACTAAAACTGTCTTTCACAAAAATCAGAGAGTATTCTTTGAAGCTCGTTTTAAAATTAGTGCAGAATTAAGTTGAGAGAGTAAAATCATTAAATTGTTTAGACTGGAGGCAAAAATCAAACTGACTGGTAAACACAATTATTAACATAAACCACACAACTCTGATGAAAGTGCTGACATTATCATTTAACATTTCCATTTGCCAAGTTCATCTTTCCACTAGAAAAGACATTTTCCCTCTAGAGTAACGTTGCCATAAGAGCAGCAAAGCAGTTTCAGGCAGAATGGTTATCATGAGCTCATTTACCATTGGGATTCAAGCCTAAAGGTTGTACCTAGATGCCATAAGGTCATTATTAGCTCGTGGTCATATCTATATATTTAGTTACATTTTATTTTCCTTAAGGGCAAACATCAGGCTAAATGCCTAGTGTCTAGAAAATTACAAATATAGTCTTCTAATTATATTTCATATCAAGACTGCATTTACAATGTTTGTCTTCCAAAAAGTTTTACAGATACAATGAGGTAATTCCCAATTTAATACACCTTATTTTCTTAATGAAACTTCATAGTATGCTCAGTTCCTTTTCCCTATAAATGCCTGTGTATGTCCATACCCACTGACTATTCACTTGAATACTCACCTTGTAGAATGTCTGCAGAACCAATAATAGTTTATCTTACTTTTTTAACTCACTTTTCTGAAGAAGGCCTTAAAAATAAAATTTCTTGAAAATACTTAGGTAGTACTGTTTATTATGTCTTTATAAAAGGCCACTAAAGTACTTAGTGGTATTTTTGGCCAGGAAGGAAAACACCATCCTGGCCTGTATCAGAAATAGTGGGGCCAGCAGAACTAGGGAAGTGATTTTCCTCATGTACTCATCACTGGTGAGGCTGCACCTCAAATACTGTGTTCAGTTTGGAGTCCCTCAATACAAGAAAGACATCAGGGTGCTGGAGAATGGCCAAAGCAGGTCAAAAAAACTGATGAAAGGTCTGGAGAACAAGCTTTATGAAGAGTATCTGAGGGAACTGGTGTTGCTCAGCCAAGAAAAAAAGAGGCTTAGGGGATACCAATTGACATACAGCAACCTGAAAGGAGGTTGTAGCTAGGTGGGTATCAATCTGTTCACCCAAGTAACAAGGGATAGAACAAGAGGAAATGGCTTTACATTGTGCAGGGGAATTTTAGATTGGATATTCCAAAAAATTTCTTCACTGCAGGGGTTGTCAAGCACTGGAACAGGCTGCCCAGGAAAGGGGTAGATGAAGTCCTTGAGGACATGGTTTAGTGGTGGACTTGGCAATACCAGATTAATGGTTGGATTTGATAATCTTAAAAGTCTTTCCCAAGCAAAATGATTCTATGATTTTACAATCATTTAGTAAACATTAAAGGATTTGTAACCTCTTTACATTTAGGATGCTACCATTATCTTCCTTGTCAATATTAACCAGTAGAGATCTACTTCTGCAATTAGTGATTAATTTATTAGTAGTTGTGGATTTAAAAATATGAGTTACAGCCAGACTCTAGGTAGAAAAACAGATGACTTGGAAGAAAATTTAAAAACAAGTGAAAGTAAAATATTCTTGTCCCTTATTATTTCCAATCTTAACAAGTTTACCCGGACCAGATCTGTGACAAAGATGCACAAAATGCTAGACTGCATTTTACATTTCTGGAGATAAAAACGGGTTAATTCTTCTGCAATCAGGCAGACAAAAACAACTGTGTGGACTATGAGAATTTTCTTTCTAGGTGCCTCTGTAACTGGACTATATAACATGTGCTACTCATAATCTGTAGTAGCAGTGCTGCAACTTACACTTTTTTGCAAACTTTTGATAATGCCTACTCATTCTGATATGTATGCTTACACAGAGAAAAAAAAGCCTCTCTCAACACCTACTGCATGAAGAAATCCTCTTAATTGCTTCCATGCATTAAAAAATCAACTCAGAGCTTATTTTTACTGCAGGCTACTGTACTGAATTTATGAAGCTGAATAGGATAATTTATTTCAATTAATCAGTTCCTACCCTAAATATTATTCATGTTAAACATCTTTTCTTCTTGCATTAAAATATATGTTTTAATATTTAAAATTACTATTTGAAATAATGCTTTAAACTCCTAAGAATGGATTCTTTGGAATCTTAGAGAGGCCTTCTCTCTGTCTTTTGGGCAACAGGGACAAACTAGCCAACTCACTCTGCTAGTCAACTCACCCTAGAAAGAGTTGGAAACAGAAAAGATTGTGGCAGAATGCACAGTGCAAGTTGCCAAATGACACTATGGGTCAACAGCCATTTAGCATGTATTAAAGCAGTGTGTAGGCTGCTGCTGCCTATGCCAAGCCCAATGAATAACTCTTGCTTGGATGAGGATGCCTGGCTCCTTTGCAGCTCTTTTCAACCTCCTGTGCTTATGGCTTCCCATCATATCTAGGAATGTACTAAGTATTCAGGTTCTTTAACGTAAAAAGATGATCAGCTTCAATGAACCATTTAAGAGAGGGATCTGTGAAAACTGAAATTGAATCAAACATCTGCATTAATGTTAGCAGCTATAAAGTTTTGCATACAAAATCCGATAAAGAAAGGCTAATGATAAAAAACCCATTTGTTTGGAAATATCTAATGTTTTAGTGGAAAATTCCTTCAGACACATTTTTGCATGTAGAAATTTCAAATCAGATTTTGGCAAATTTTAAGCATCTGACACTGAAGAATATGATGGGCATATTCTCTTCAGTGTAGCCTAAGGAATTAACATTAGTGCTAGTCAGACATTTTCTGTTAAGACAGATTCTAACCAGGTTTTGCCAAAACTGACACTTTTAGTAGGAGGGTTTGCAGCAAGATGAATATTCTAATCAAAACTAGAGGCAGAATCTGTTCTCAAAAGAGGCCATTGACTACAGGAGGTTAAGGAAAATTCACCTTCTTTACTACCACCAAAATTATGTACTTTGACATTTTCAGTAGACAGACAACTTGGTGAGAGAGGTAACTCAAAGTGACTTTATGATTTTCCTAAACAACTGACTAGTGCAAATTTAACAGCTTAACATAAATAGGCTTGGAACCTGTTTCTGATGTTTTGAACTGAACATGTTCTGTGTGATACACACAACCTCATGTTTGCCCAGGTTTCACAACATGCTCTTGGGAAGTAGTACTTGGTATGCAATCCACTTGACTGCCTTGACATTTGCCTGTACCTGTTTCTATCCTACATCCAATTACTCCCTTCTTAGAACACTTAATGCTGGTGCATAAACAGACATTCCTGTTTCTGTCCTGCCAGATTTTGGAATTGAACCCCTTCTGATGAGAACAGTAAAACCAACAGACTGTCTGCTATTCTGTGCCAAAGCTGATTAATCTTAAACAAGATTCCTCTTCAGATTCCTCTACAGGGGAAGAGCCTCTTCCTCTAAACTAATGGTTTGTCCAGAGATGGAGCCAATTTAGACATTCTTGAAAGATTTTACTTAAATAAGAGATTACTTTTTCACCACCCTTAGCTCTGCTTTTTTTGTCTTACCTGTATTAATATATAAAAATGAAGTCTGAATTCACAAGAGCAATTCAAATATTGTGAAGGACAAATAATTTTATTTTTGCTCTTTTTCTACCGGTTTTCCTTTAATTACAGTCACCATCACATTCAGTGGTAAAACCTCAAAAACTTCAGTAGATTGTCTTCAGATATCATAGTGTTTTAAATATATCCACACATATATGCAATGGCAGTTCAGCTAATAGGAATTGCATTGGTAACTCAGTTAATAGGAAAAGACACACACTACACAAGTTACATTTTTCCCTTCCAGTATTTTCCCTGGGTTTTGTATTATGTTCTATTCAAATCATTTAAGTAGCAGTATAACAGCTTTGCAGTGGCTGCTAACTTTAACCTTTGTAGTACTGATGTTAAAACATGCTTCAGTTTGAATCTAGCCTTTTGTGATGGGGTTTAAATATTTTAGTGAGGACACGCAGGAACATCTTAAGAGTACTTGCTAGAGTTGTCAGTTTGGTTGCTATGCCTGATTTCTATGCACTTGTGTGGGCAAAAAGATATATTTAGAACTTTTTTTTTTTTGTTTCGTTTAAAAAATTATAGTGGGGGAGGTATTACATTCCATCAAGATGAACACAGCACTTACTAATTTTTGGCACACAACATTCATCTCTTAGAATGATGTCACTTGTCAAACCTTGAGATCTTTCATAGCCAGAACTGACATAATATGCCAAGCATTTGCAAAACTTCATTTTCCAAATGCTTTTGGAAGTAAAGATGTGAGACCATTTATGTAGTAAGAGCAGATAACATGAAATACCCTAAACAGATAGGACACATTTCAAAATGTAACAACTATTGAAAACCTGTCGTAAGATATAATTGTTAAAGGACTTTCAGTAAATTTTCATATTACTTCTTAGTTTCTCTGATTTTAGTCTTATAAAAAGGATAGTGCTAATGTTGCTGAAAATTGCTGTCCTCTGTTCTTTTTTTTTTTTCCTCAGTGAACTTGGATTTTTTTTTTCTCAGTGAACTAGTTATCAGATTTCTATAAGAAACAAAATACTGAACATTAGTTATTTTCAGGTTTAGTCACATTATATTGGTGACTGACATTGCAACCTAATGCTCTGCTACCTGTATTTGTCGCTGTTGTTTTCATCTTGTACATTACAGTACCTGATGTGCTTACCTGATACGCTTTCTATCTGTCTTTCATACTGCACTGTGAAGTCCTGTCCATGTTTGGAGATAAGTATTATTGCAAGAGAAATTGAAGATGAATTTTAGAATGCTATTTCTGATGTTTGATCTCCTACTGTTTATGTGGTTTTGTCAGTAAAATTAATACATTTCTCCATTTTTAAAGTGAGGTTTGCTATATTCTTAAATAGTTTAATATGTACAGTTAATATGTGTAGAAATAGTAGACTCATGGTGTGTTAATTCTTTTTCTAGTAAGTGATCAGTATTGGAGTAGCTTCACAACAATTCACTTTGAAGCTCAAACTGAGAACTATCCAATTTCATAGCTGTTCTCAGGAAACACAGGCTGGCTGAGTAGGTTTTGTAGATGGCAGCCTCAGGTCCTTGAGTATCAGATGCTCTCTTCTTCCATAATGTTTTCTTTGTCAAATATAAAGCCTTCTGAAGCATCCTATTCAGGATGTCCTGAATATTGCATTTAATTTCCAGGTAACTTATCTTGAATTATACTTCACCACCAACTTGGAGAAATGGAAGACATACTGGGCAAATTCTTGGCCCTGCTGAGGGCCACAGCAAATCTTCTGAGGTGCCAGAATTGCTCATTAATCTTTTATACATTAGGTGCTCGAGCTGTGCCTACCTATGCTGCAACATAAAGCTGAATTCATATTCAAGATCACATTGATAGCTAATATATACCTTTCACATAGAGAATTCACCAGATATCTGACTAAATGATGTCAGTAATTTTTTCAGAGGGTGGTATTTTGTGCTTGTAAGTGCATCTATTCTCCATGCTTCTCTTACCATTAATTTCTTACCAGTGGGACATGCCCTGCTCTTAAGTTGTATTACTGGTTTTTATCTGTCCTTGGTGCCTCCTCTCCTAAGATCTTATAGTGCTGAAAAGACAGTGAGTGTGTGCTGTTGGCATAACAGAAGCAGGGGCATCCATGGAGATGTGCCCTGCATGCATTCTTTTTTTTACTGAGTATGATGAAATGGAATGAATAGAAATGAAATAGAATAAAAAATAGAAGTGGAGTGTGTTAAGGAGCCAATTCTTTCATACCAGACAACCTGTCATACAGACTGTCCATCTTCAGTGTATGATATTACAACTAACAAAATTATTTTGCTTCCTCTAATGCTTTGCTTTTCTTACCCACAGGTGTGCAGTTATCAACGAGACCACACTGCATATGAAAACATTCTTAAGGACATCTCAGGGACCGACCTCATTACATATCACCATGACTCTTAGAAAAAAATTATACATCTTCTATGCAGTCCAGGTTACCATGGTAAATACTTTGTTCTTTAATAGAGAATAAAATGAAATGGTGGAAAAAATACATATAAAAATTGTCTTTAAGGAAAGTGACCCCATGTTAAGCAACACAATCTTAAGGTGTGAAGTGTGGCAGTGTTTCAAAAATTTTTCAGTAAATAAACCCCAATATTTCCTTCCATTAAACCAAAACAACAGACTTTTAAAAATATGCTGATTCCTCAGGTGCAATGTAGTTGAAATGGCCAAAAGACAGCTATTCTAGGAACACAGAAGAAAGTGTACAATATGTTGTACAAGCACTGGCTTGTTCAGTATTCACCCTTTAAAATGAAAACTTCTGAGTTCCATACTGTGGAACAATGGAGTTCTGTGCTTATCCTTTCAATATTCACATTTACTGCTTTTAATATTGATGTTTCCAGTCAGGCTAGGAATTAGGATCTGAACATCCTCATTTTATTCCTTGCAGATGTAGTGCTACTGGCAAGACTGACTCTGTAAGTCAGCCTCTGCCTTGCTATGGCTCCTGAAGGTAGTGCCTCCAACAACACAAATGCAATCTCAGAGAACTAGAGACTAATCTCACAGTTGAGCCTGAGCAAATTAAAGGTCCAGGAAAAAAAAAAAAAACAACAACAGAACAACTAAAACTTTTATTTGATGAAGAGTTACTCTGTTTCATCCCACTGTAACATGGACCTGCTTCTTATGCCAAAGTTTGAAAGGACTGACTGGTGCACTGGAAGGTGGAAACTTTTCTCTCTCCCTTCTGTGCAGAGTAAGAGATGAATTCTGCCCACATCATTTGTTCTGTGTACAGCAAGGAGTTTATATAAGCTCAGAAAGAAGCTATTTCATGGCACCCTTCAGGTCCAAAGGAGGGCAACCAGGCTGGTGAAGGGACTCAAGCACAGATCCTATGAGGAGAGGCTGAGGGAGCTGGGGCTGCTCAGCCTGGAGAAGAGGAGGCTCAGGGGAGACCTCATCACTCTCTACAACTCCCTGAAAGGAGGTTGTAGCCAGGGGGGGGTTGGTCTCTTTTCCCAGGCAACTATCAACAAGACAAGAGGGCATGGTCTTAAGTTGTTCCAGGGGAGGTTTAGGTTGGATATTAGAAAGAATTTCTTTACGGAGAGGGTGATCAGGCATTGGAATGGGCTGCCCAGGGAAGTAGTGGATTCTCCGTCCCTGGAGATATTTAAAAAGAGACTGGATGTGGCAGTCAGTGCCATGGGCTGGTAACCGCAGTGGTAGTGGATCAAGGGTTGGACTTGATGATCTCTGAGGTCCCTTCCAACCCAGCCAATTCTATGATTCTATGATTCTCTCCTGCCCAGATTAACCATGGGGCTGTTCCTCACAATTTCACTGAAGGCCATGTCCTTGGAGGCATTTCTCAGGTAGACAGTAGCATGCAACCGAATATGCTAATTACTGCCCAAGATTCTTCACAACACAATATCTTTTGATCAGTGAGGTGGTGACCTCCAAATGAAAGTATTTCACTGCAAAAGATCACTGCATCTAAATGTTTCAGAAAACAGCCCCAGCTACTAAAGATTTTCCATCACTATTACCCATTACTACCAGCTCTTGGTACAGGCAAGTACAGTACACGACAGGGATAGCTTCAATTACTTTAACTTCAAGAAAGCATCACTTTCTTTGTATCAGGATCAAAACCTATTTGATGGCTTTGAGTAAAATGAAAAATAAAAGTCCAGATTGCAGCTTCCTACTATACGTCACTCGGACATTCCCAGAAAGTTATCATGTTTATTACTTTGCTTCCATGAGAGTCTAATTTCTATGTTTTTGATATGAATTCACTTAAGGCTTCTTCTATACTTTCATACGACTAATGTTCTTTTTTTCCTGTTGTTTAGTATTGCGAATAGCTGGCAAAAACTTGTTCTCTTTCATGAACATGGTTGGACTTCAGCAACTGATACAGCTATACCTACAGAGTTTTCAAAAACAGTGCTTTATTTTGGTTTTGTGTCCCTCTGAAAAATGTAAATTCACTATCCTCATTACCATTGTATTCAAGTCTATGTTAATGACGTGTTAATGTCTCTGGCTGGTAAGAATTTTCCAGTTAGTATATTTTCATGTACTTGATGGAAAAAAGGTAAAGCTATTGCTGCAATTATGATTGCATTTTATGATCCAAAATTATTCTTTAATTTATCATCCACAAACAATACATTTTTGAACTTAATGAGTTTACTTTCACTGCATTCCCCAGTTTAAAAAAAAAAAAAAAAAAAAGAGGGTTTATCAACCAATCCATAGAATATCTTGGATTGTTGCAGTCTCTTAAGTCTTTCACTTAAAGTCTAAACAATAAAAACAGATAAATAGAGGAAATGTCAAACTGAATTCTGGGTAATGATCAGATCAGCATGCTTTTATACAATTTCCATCACTTTGAATTTTAAATCACCTTTTAAAGGGCACTAAAGCATTCTTGCAAATTAGTCTGCACTCCAATTAATGCACCCAACATGACAATAAGACCAGTTTCAGCTTGGCTAAGCAGACCAGTCAACCAGGAGGATGTGACTTGAGGACTTGGAGAGCCTGTGCCTCCACCTTTTTTTCCTCTCTCTTCACAGCAGCTTAGGTCCAATTAGGCCAGTTAATCTGCCTAAAACCACTGGGAAGGAAGGATTTCTCTAATAAAGATGAAGCACAGTCTGAGAGGACATACAAATTAAGTCTACTCTTTTCAAAGGACAGAAAATTCTAAGATTTCCCTCAGCCATATATCTTAAAAGAGGTACTTCTTTTGGTTGAGACCAAACTATTTTTCTCCCCAGGGATTTTAACTTTAAGAGATCTTTCTGTGACATTCGTTAGTGTGTAAAGGGTTTCTCTTTTGTCTATTTATTTTTCATACTGTGCTCATTTTTGACATCCATTAAATTTTATAAGACTAGACTGCAAGCAGTAGTGATGAGAAATGCCAGGTCGCATTACAAGAAAATGTTCATAAATAGAAATGACTTCTTGTTTTTCAATCAAAAAGTAAATAATACTTGCAAGAATATATAGGTATTTGAGTAGCCTAATCTGCAGGTTTTGGAAAGGAAAATTGAAGGGGGCTGAAAAGCAAATTATGAATACATACTCATATGTGAAACACACTTTAAGAAGGTGAAACATAAAATCATTGCAGAATGGATAAACCATTTTACATAGTATTTAGCTCACTCACTCAAAAAAAAAAGAAAGTCTCGGTCCTCTTTATCCTTATCACTGGTGCATGGGAACTACATTGTACAGTCACTGCACACCGTTAGAACTTTCTCATTTCTATTGTGCTTCACTTATATTATTTGATTCAATTTTCTACATAAAAAACCTAAGATGTTTTATTTCAATAAAATCAGATGAGAAACATTCAGTCAGGTACAAAAAAATAAATATTGGGTTTGGAATTGCTTCCTTTTCTCCTCAGAGAGCTCCTGCTTTTCTCAAGTGCTGCTGGTTTTTTATATCTTGAACCACGATTTGGAGTGGGAGGGAGAAGATTTAGTGTCTCTAGTTCACCAGCAGCATTTGATGTATTGCAGCCAAAGATCCTAGTTTAAGTTCATGTGGCAAAATGCTAGAGTGCTCAGAAATGATTGGCAGGGTTACAAAGTAAAAAATAGAGAAAAGACTTGAAACTTTTAACTTTAAATTAAAAAACAAACAAACAAACAAAACAATATAGGGGTTTAATGATACTGGAGATAACTTTATGTTCTTTACAGATAGAGTAAAAAATTTCCTATTTAACCTGGCAACAAACAGTTCTGTCAGTTTTTCACATGCTGTTTTTACTAAGAAATTCATAATCAACTTTCCTTGGACTCCTTGTCCCTGACAGAAATTTTGTTCAAAAACATGCAAAAACTTCTTATTTTTCAGCACCAACATTCCAAGGAAAATATTTGGTTCAAAATAAATCTGCAGATTTTCCTACTCTTTCTCTTGTCCATCATAAAAGCCACTAAAACAATGACATTTATAATGGCTCATTTATTTTGTCAACATACGTATCACACATACCTTCTGTTGATATTCCATCCCACCTCTCTGTCTGGATGTCAAGAAGCAATTCTGAGCACTTTAGGATATTAACAAACAATCCAGTTGGCTGATCATTAGGTCAACCAGGGACTTCATCAAGTTCAACTTGATCCTTACTGAGATCCTTATTGAGAAACCAGTTTCCCCAGCTACTGTCTGAACCTAGTGATACACTTAACTGCCCCAGAAGAGATTGGTCCCTCATTTGGATCCAAACTTAATCTAAATACTTTAGCTGACGGGAGAGATCAGAGGCTTCTAGTTTTGCTTCTAGATTCACAAATTTGGTTGAGTGTGCTGCCATTTCTTTTTCTTTCTGTTTTTCTTTCACCTCTTATTCAGCTAACTGCTTTGTTTGCCACTGGGGCTGAACAGCCAGAAAGAGACATGAAGGCTTCAGATGAGAGTGAGTTGAGAAAGGGCTTAGATTTCGAAAGCAAATTTTGGACACAGTAATTGAAACATGGGAGTGAGACAATACGCTGGGAAAAGGAGAGTATCAACATGAATGAACAGAAGAAAAGTGAAAATAAGAAAGAAGTGCAAGAAAAGCTGAACAAAAAGTTAGCAAAAAACCCCCACCAGTCCTGTCAAGGGTACAAGAGTAAATAAATTTTTATAAAGGAAGTATTGTTTAAGTGTGACCAATCAGTAGTTTTCATTTGATTTTGTCATTCAAATTATATTTTAAAAAATTACATTTGTATAGGCATACAAATATACTTCAATTTGCCACACCTTTTGCAGACTGCAAAACCAATCGATAGCATTCTCCAGCAGGGGAGAAGGCATGATAGATATGAACAGGAGTTTGAGACTACAGAATAAAGTCTCAATTTAAGAAAAAAAATTACAGTGCCCATCAAAAGCTTCATAATCCTTTATGCTTTACAGAAAGTATTTCTATAGTCTTAGTAACACCCTATATGGCATTAATCCCTAGTCTTAGAAACCTTGTTTTTCAATGGTTTACTTCCATCTTCCTCAAGAAATTCTGGTTCCAGAGGACCCCACGTGAAGTGGTATGCCACTCAGTTGGGTAGCAATGTTAAAATGACAACCCAAGGGTGACTCTCCAAATTATCTATAATTTGTTTGCTTTGTATTCTCTAGTTTCTTCTAAGTTAACTGATCATCCTTCTTCAGCTTTTATTTTAGAAATAAATATGTAAAAAAAAGTGAAAAGAATGATACAGACTGCACTGCATTGTTGCTATCACTTATCATTTACACTGATCTTCACTTCCCGGTTCAGAGTCAAAAATCTAACAATGATTAATATAATCATGTATTGGTCTATCATAAACAGAAAGGAAATGAAATAAGCAAAGGCCAAGTTGCCAAAACACTTCATGGATGACTGGGGAAATCATATATATATGTGTGTATATTTATATATATATATATACACATGCTCCAGATATGCTCCAGAATCTGAGCAAAGCACCTGCTGTACAACACAGGATAGTATAACAGAAAATTTGCTTTAAAAATGAATGGATGGACATGAAAGAAATACTTAGCAACTGCCACACATATACCTAATTACAAATAGGAACTACTGCATGAAATGAAATTACACTTTTGAATAGATCAAAGAGTTCTTCTGCAATAAAGAGGAAACATTCCACTGTACATTTAAATAGCATAACTGAATTGTATTAGGGAGTAGCATGAGTACTATAAGACAAAATTGGAATAATAGAAGAGGTATTATGAGGTTTGCCATGTGCATCAACTAGCACAAGCATGATGCACAAATGCAATTATCCATCTCAAGTAGTAAAAAAAAACCACTCCATGGCAAAAAAAAAAAAAAAAGCAAAATATGATCTAAAATCTTTAAGTAATAACAGACATCCAATATTTTGTTCTAAGTTTTGTGTACATTTATGACTGGCATCAAGGACCAGTTCCCATTCAGAAAGAGGCTGCTATGCTTCCTTGAGCACTCTTTCTGTAGTGCTTCATGTGAGGGAGCTCAGTGGTCTGGGCAGGAGCCTCTAAGCTGAGACACGACTCTTTCTATTTCAGGCTGAGCTCCTGGTTTGCTCAGCACCATAGATAAATTATCTGGCATCTCTGCTTTTCAGCTGGTCCTGATGGAAAATTTTGAAAAGCAGGAAATCAAATTTCTTCAGAGCACTAGTTAAAAAACAAAGGTAACCCTTGACCAAAGAGTTGGTGAATATGTCCATTTCACCTTAATTTAAAATAAAGTAGTTCAATTAAAGAGTACTTTCTTTTAAAGCGGCTCCAGGAATTTGTTAAAATAGCATTTAGTACAGAAATTTATGAAGGGCAGGAAGAATGCTGGGTGCAAAGAAGGCAGGATAACACAAATTAAATGCTTACAGAACTGGTCTAAGCATTCATTGATAAGAGAAAACCTGCCAACTCATTTCAGTCTGAGAATATCACATCAGAAATTCTGTATTACAGCCTATGGAAAGGTCCAAAAGAAGGAGCTGTGCAAAAATCAAATCCATTAGCAAGAGACTGATAACATAACACACGTTTAAGCTGGAAGAGAATGTTGATGTGCTTGCAAGTAAATAAAAAATGTTTCTACTTTTGACATTCTCTCTGTATCATATGTATATTTGCTAAATTACAGACTGCTGTATAGTTATAAGGTGAAGAAATTCTGAATAACCCACCTCAAAATGTTTAATAATGTTTGGGAAAAAAATACCACTGTAAACAGCCTCTTTCATTTTTAACTCCAACAAACTTGCATTTCAGGCAGACACATCTGTACTGAAAGACTATTTTGGTTATGAGATTAGGAAATTGCAATAACTGCTATATCATAATGGAGTGAGATAAAATAATAAATAACTTTTGGTTTACTGAAAAATACTGTGCAAGTAATTATTCTCAGCTTGTAAATGGTGTCTCTCTATGACCAACCAAGCATATAACAAGAAGATGAAGACGAGGCTTATTTTCACTTCATTTCACTTCTTTGTAATTGACAAGCTCTCACTGGGTGTCAACTTTAAAAGATGACAAATCCTAAATCTTATAGGACTCAATTCAATAGTTCACCTCTCTAAACTGTTTGCAAATTAATCTACATTTTCAAATGAATCAGGCATGAAATATAAGATGACATCTATATTACAAAAATATTAATTTGCTTCTCTTTTTTTCAGCATTCAAAGTAGCTTTAAAATACTGTTTAAGAAAATGTATAGAAACATGTTAATTCACGTGTCCTATTTCACCAGTTTACCTTTTTGTTTTCCTGTTTTGTTTCAGTACAAATCAGTATCCTTATTCAAAAATATACATTTTTTTCATTTGTTACAGTAGTAACTGTAATTCATCTGCTTCAAATGACATAAACCAAAACACATCAAAGATGTGATGACGAAAATGTCAAACAAACAAACAAACAAACAAATCAGAATTACATTTTCTGTTTTCCCTAATTTTCAGCCTACCTCCTATGATGACTCTTCCATTATTGAGATTTCATATTGGAACTGCTTCAAACATGGTCTAAGTCTGAGAAAATCAAAAGCAATAAATAAGTAAGAATAGGAACATGGCCCTCTCCTTTTCTAACTGCTTTTTTGTTTGTTTGTTTTTGGCACATTTGTCCACTTAAGCCATCATTATGGCTCAACTTTTTCTTTTAACTAACAGAAAACCCACACAAGCAAATTTCTTCCTAAACTTAGAGTTGTTGGTTTTTTTAAACTTACAAAATTTCAATGCAAATGAGGCTTTTCAGTCAAGTTGGGGTGCAGTTGCAGAGCTGCTTAGAACTAAAGGATACCCAAGCTCACCATCTCAGTAAGTAGACCAAAAATTAGCTCATCCCTTCCTTAGAGAGTCAGTACACCACCACTGTGCATCTGAGCTTCACAGTATTTCTGCATTCTTGATCCACTGCATTTCTGTTCAAAACGAACGCTGTACCTCTTGTACCCTTACTTCAGTTGCAAAGGCCTCTTCCTGTTTTCTGATCAGTATTCTCTCTCTCTGCTTTTCTGTATTGAATTAGACCACCATTTTGATCTAGAATGTAATCTTTTAAATAGAAAAAGAAATAAAATTATTTAATTCCTTTAAAGGATATGTTGCAAAACCTTTTGTTTTTTTTAATTTTAAATCAGGACATGGAAACAATATTGTCAAAAGTTTTGAAAAGTATTCCAAAATGTCTAGCAACCCCCCCTAAATAGCTTATCAGCTAAGATTATGTCTTCTCATTAGATGCTTCCACTTTTATGATGCAATGTTTTTGTCTATGCATGAATTATCTGTAAACTAATAAGTGTATTATAAACTTCATGCAGCATTCTGGAATTGAAGAATATATGATTGAATGGAAAGAATTCATAATACCTATTGCTTGATTACTACCCCAGATATACCTCCATGTAGCTATCAACTCCCACTACAAATTTTGTCTCAAAAAAAGTTTAACTTTTTTGCAGCTGAGACTTATTGTAGGTGTTACCAGTTTGTTTAATACTCTAGCTACTTCCCTTAGCAAACTGAAAGTGATGAAAGGCAAACGCTGCCCATGCAAAACAGAATGTGAGGACTTCTAAAGAAATGACTGTACAGAAAGCTGAAGTCAAGAATCCTTTACACTTCTATTTCCGTTCTCTGTTAAAAGGAACAACAAAAAGGTACTGAGCACAGGGCTGCTTGGTACTTATTAATCAAATCTGGTTTAGAAAGGGCTCAGTTCAGCCCTTTTAACCAGGTCTTATGACCCTTGTTCTCAGCAGATATCCAGTATTTACTTAAAATCATCTGCTCCCTGCAGCAACAATATCCTATTTGTAACAAAGTTAAGGGAAGTTATAGACATATACAGAGATAAAGTTCAGGTGTCTCTGTGCTCATCTCTTCTACAGTCATCTTCCACAGACTAATCTTTGTAGATTTTTTCAAAATATAGGAAACCATCCACTCTTTTCCTCTCCCAATCCCTCTCCTTTTTTTGTCAGCCCTTTCAAATCTTTCTGATTCATTCATCATCATCCATAGTGTAAGAAATCCCTACCAAGTTCATTTTTATCTATCACTTTTTTACATCTTCTCACATGTTTTGCTGAGGTATGTCAACAGGGTTGAGTCTAAGAGATTTTAGAGACATTCTATCAGTCACTTTATCAACGGATGTTTACTAACCCTCTATCTGGTCTTCAGTGTACCAGTATCAAAAGCCATCTTGATGTCCAAGCAGATTATGTTTGTTGCTTCACCCCTGTCAGCTCTCATTGTCACCTCCTCAAACAAGTTAATAGCATTTGACAAGCATGGCTTCCCCTTTATTAATGTCCTGGTTGTCTTTGACCAGTCTGCACCTGTCCAAGTGTTCTCCTATTTTGTCCCTAATCAATGACCCCAGAATTTCTCTCAGTTCCCTTCAGTGCTTGTATACTGAAATGTTCAGTTCACTCAGTCTCCAGCTTGAGAATCTTGCTCTGAAAAATTAGGAAATGTTAGTTACTCTGAGTATAGCAACTGATATAACTCAGCAAACTCATATTTGTATGTGCAAATATATTCATAGCAACCATTGCCACAATATTTCACTAAAGAAAAAGTGCTTGTTTCATGTGGAAGGGAGAAATATTATATACCAGCTTTCCAGAGAAGGTAGAGAGACCACCTATAAAGGAGAAAGTGAATAAAATCTTTTATGTCCATAACACTGAGCTATCCTGCCACTATTGCTTGAGCTATTCCTTGTCATTTGGATGGGGGGAACAGGTAACTTTGAAGATGCCCTCTAATTTCTGATGTAATAGGTAGTGGTTAATCAGCCAAGGGAGATATCTTATGCACAAAATGCAGCTATTATAAAATAGTGTGTAATAATGCTGAATTTATTCATGTTTGTTACCTTGTCAGGCTTTGGCAGATCTTGCAGAAATTTTAATTGTATTTTTTAATTTAATTTTTTAATTGTATGTTAAGAAGGCTCTGGTTCTGTGTCTTTCCTGAGGGCCATAGCAGTGCATGGAAATAGTATTTTAGGTAGGGCAATAAACTTAATAGCAAGTGTCTGAAAAATTGTCTGTAGGAGGATGAATCACAGTAAAGTTCTGCAAGCCTAAATTTCAGTATTAGACGTGTCAGTGTCATTCCCATACTGATACAACTCCTATGAACACTAAAACATTGATAAAGATTAAAATGTTCACCTTATTTCACTGATAAAAGCAGTTACTAACCCCTTTTTTAGTGGTACTGCATTTCTAGTTACACAAATAACTTTCTGGCAAAATGACACCCAAATGCTATTTGTGCCAATTTTAAATGATCAAATGACTCCTTCTTTGTAACTCCTTTTAATCTCAGGCAAAACTTCTTGCCAGTTACTCTGAAAAAACTAAACTGGAGATTAATTAAAATATTTCTTTGATGCTATGTACAGAGAAGACAGAAAAGTGCATTTCTGTTCCACACCTCTTCTGGCAGCACTGAGTCCGACAAGATCTCTCCTTTTTATGGCATATCTTAAATAAAAGGTCACATCCACTAAAATGTTGTAATGTCTTTTTAGCTCTGTATTCCCTCTACCCTGTGTCTTCTCCTCCATCATCCGGGAAGATCTCAAGATGTTGTTTTTCCAATGGTCTCTGAAGGATTTGTACCCAGTGTCACTTAAAGAGCCAGTGACTCTTGATATGGTATAAAGCCTGCCACACTGAGAAAGGGCAAGGAAGAAAGAGCAACAGCACCAACTTGACAAGCCTCCCAGAAAACAACTATCTTCCATCCTTCTTTCTAAAGAGTACCAGTTCACTTTCTGTTCCTGCAAACAGGACCCCTCGGCCTACTAGGTCAGCTTAACAACATGTTATTCTTATACAACACTCTTTAAATGGTATTTAGTAAAACCTGTTGCCAAGTCTTCAGATTATTTTAGAACGTCCTAGAAGAATGCCAATGACACATCACATGCTACACATCTGTGATTAGGTATTTGACTCCATTCCATGTGTAGTAATTCACATTCTCTTTGTGGGGAGCAGTAATTACAGTACAGTGTACTCCATGAAGTAAAAGAATGATCATTTTCTCTAGGCCATTTTAATTGTAGTTTCTACCACAGATCTTTGATTCCTGACAAGAAAAAAATATTTCAGTCACATTTGAAGGATGTAAAATTAACCATCACAGAAGGCACAGTAAACTTTACACAGAGACTGAAGTCTCAGATCTTCAAGGAAAAAATTAGGCAGTAAAAACGATCTGTGTAGGTTTGGGCCAGGCTAAGCTCTTCCAGGAAGGGCCACAGGTCTTGCAGAAGCAGCACCTCCTGCAGAGGCAGCACCTCCTATCTCATTTCCTTATCGTTTCTCTGCTGTGACCACTGGCCCAAATACCAATATCATTTCCAGATTCTGTTGAAGGCAATGACTACCTAAGAAGGATACTTTATAGTGGGTTTATAGAAATTATGTGACAGGTAAGTTTTGTAAAACAAGGCATTCTGGTGCTCTTCCACAGGAGAAGATATTCTCTTTTTTATTACGTGAGCCTTTCCTTACATAAATTAATGAACACTGCAAAGGAGCAGGTGATCTTAGTCTAGGGTAACAAAAAAAGCAAAAGCATAAGAACAATCAGAAACCTGTAACAGGTCATCTGTAGTAATTTTACTGCACAGTGTGCAAAGGAATGTTTATGTCCATAAGATAGGATCATATTTGATTAGACCATATCTTGTTCTCTGACACTATGCAACAATGGATCCCTTTATTTCTGCACATTTTCGAGTGTTCAAAAGCACCATAAGACCTACTTAACCTTTATTCAGGAATGCTAAGGTAGATATGTATTATATTCTTGGGAATGTGTCACTGAATGCATATTGACAAAATAGGATATTATGTTTTAAATGACTCAGAGGTTCTCAAAATCAAAACGAGTTTAAAATTAGTCATACATATTTTATGGTACTAAAGATGACATTTTCAAAGGATTTTGTTAAATCTTGCATTCTGTTATATTTATACTTATATATCCTAACCCCTCATTTGTGATTTGAGACTGCGAAGTATACGTAGTAATGTGCCCCTTTCACTTCAGTGAACATTTTTGTACTCCCATTTTTTTGACCAATTGCACTTGGTAGTATTACTATTCCAGCAATAGTAACTCCCTTTCAGAATAATCAGTACAGAAATAAAGCAGAGCATCTTTAGTCTCAAATTCCTTGACAGTTTTCTGCCTTTCTTTTTAACTCCTGAATACTTTAAATCACATCAGTAAACATTTAAAAGTGAATACTGAATTTTTAAAAGTTGTATTGTTTATGTACAGAGGAAATCTGTTGAGAGATATGTTTTGCTTCCTTTTTGGATGATATAAAAATCTGAAGGCTCATTTTTGCCATGAAAGATTATGAAATACCTCTCAATGCTAGAACACCATTGCACTAAATTTTTAAGTGCTTGTTCCAAGGCCCAAGAGAATTAGACCTGCTCAAAGAAACAGATACACAAACCATTTAACACTGATGAAACAAAGCAAATGTTTAATCCGGTGTCATCTGGGAAGAAATTTTAGATTCTTTCTCAGTAAATACTTTACAGAATTAATAAAGAAAAAAAAATCTAACACATCACCTCGTAATGTGAATTAGAAACAGTTTACAAAATTATTTTCTCTTTGAAGATTAGATTGACTACATCTAGTAAAGTTCAAGAAACCCACATATTCTTAAAGATCCAATCACATTCATCAGAGCAAATATGAAAAATTTTAACCTGATTCTCAACATTAAGGAAAATCAGACTTGACTTTCAGTCAATAAAGCAGGGGGAGGGGTGTCTGTATGTGTGTGTGTAGAAAATATTAGTATAAGCACAGTATATAAAGCTTTTAGGTAAGCTTAACAAATGCAGATAAAGCACCAAGAAACTGCAGGAAATGGCTATGTGAGAAAAGGCTTATGTCACTGTAATGTGCCAATTGAGTTTACTGGCCTTTATATGTATTACAGAGCAACTACATAAAACTCCATTAGACACACACAAAAAAGTTTATTACAGTAACAGTGATGAAACAACAGCAGAAGGATTGAATATTGCTTAATGGATTAAATTTTAAAGTTTGAATTCCAGAATTCAAATTTTGGTCCTTCAGGTATAAATAGAAATGTATATAAAAACACACAACAATATAAGATGAGCCATTATAACTTTTTCCTATTATTTCATTACAAAAACTAGAGTATACAACTGGTGCCTACCAAGGAAAAGAAAAATCTTTGTAAAATATGTCAGTCCAGTAACTTAAAACATGAACAAAAATTCATAGTAGTAGTTGAAACTTCTAAAGTGATTTTTTTTTCTTAGAGAAACATGTCTTGTAAATATTCATAATTTTTATAGTTGATAATTTGAATCTCGGTTGTGTTTTTCTTTTTACAAGAATTAATGGGGTCATACCATGCACAATACAATTAATGAGGCAGAGCTGAAATGTACTCTATCCAGGGCTTTCCTGTTCTATAAATTCAATCCATAGGAAGAGCTTCCAGATATTGTGCAGAACCAATTATAAAGACCCAGCCTTTGTGTGGGATCAAGGACCAGATAAAATTTTTTAGATTCAGATTCTAAGCACTTGTAGCTTCCCTGTGAACTTGATGGATTTTACATTTGACTTTTACATGGAGGGTTCTAAAGGCTGGAGGTAAAGGCAGGGATATGCAGCCTTTTTGTTTCAGCATAGATAATAATAATCCTTTTTTCCTAATATCTGATTGCACTTCACCATCAGGTATTAGTTAATACTATAGAAGACAATCAAAACAGCTTTACTGGGTAAGTAACACTATGATAGCTTCTTCAACAGTCAGTTTTTAGCTGGGTTTTACAAAAGCTGATTTAAAACATGGGCTTTTCTTTCTGCTGTTCCTGTAGGTGATTTCTGTAGAACATCTACTGATTTTCTTTCAAAATGTTATTGAACCACCAGAGTTATTTGTTATGTTTTCATTTACTATGGTGTCATTTCATTTCAGCGTTGTCATGTGAATAATAGGCAATCAGGGCTGAAACTTTTCAAAATTGCAGCCCTCTAGATGTTACAATTAAATCAATTACAAACCCAGAATAAACAGTTTTTAATCACATCAAACATTTCTTCTACATTATACTATTCAGTTCTGTTATGATGGAAATCTAAAGTCCATAGAGTACTTCAAGAAAAAATGCTACCATTTGTATGAAACTCCCGCTTAGCCTGATTAATAAACTGAAGCTCAGAAAATGATGTGCACGAAAACAGTTGTTCTTGCCAATAATGACATTTTATTTTCAATTTTAGTGCTAACACTGTGTCAATCTAAACAATACTTAAGTACATTATGTAAGTATAACAACAGTGACACGACATAAAACAAAACGTATCACATTGAGGAAGAATCAGAAGTAAACAGTGCAGAGAGGAAGGCAATTCTCACTGTGCAGCAGCTGGTGATGAACCATTGCCATCAGGGAGAGGCATGTGAGGCAGGGCAGAAGAGTGCTGCCCAATTATGCCATGCAGATGCACTGAAAAGTAAAACAAAAATTGAATATAATCCAATGACATGGCTATGAAGGTGACAGTATTTTATACATGGGCAGACACAGCCAGCAGAAAAGCTTTGTTGGGAAAAATAAACTTGACAAAGCCCCATTCATTGTATACAACATGACATTCTAACAGTTACGCATAGGCAATATAGGCAACCACATCAATGAATCCCTGAATTACACTGGTTGCTTTCAAAAACATAGCTCCAGAGGTACAATATTTAAGATTACATCTTTCTAATTTTCTATAATATCTGCCTAATTAGTTTTAAACATGTGTATTGGTGCTTTGGTCACTTTTCTCATTTTTTTTTCCTTTGCTCATCATATATTTTTATAAAGGGCATCACAACTTTTTTTTACCACAGTTTCTTGTTCTTTGTTACGTATACGCAGAAAACATCTTAGTCTGTGATCTGTAATAGTAACACCAATGACAGGCACTTACACTAGGCAGCAGTGAAATTGTCAAAATAATTCCTCATTTTATTTAAGGATCCTGGTGAACACTGAGATTTCCAGTTTGGGAAATATTCCAAAACATATTGGCAAACCAAAACACTTCATGTATATATAATGGAAGTTGTCCTTACTTTTTCACTTCTTGTAAATGTGCATGTGTGAGCAGAAGTCAGACAAACTGAACAGGATGTCTTCTTGTCTCCTTTGAATCCAAAAGCTACAAAGATTCGAGAGACATCAGTGACTGTTAGAGACAAGGAGAAATTCATGTCAGAAGGGCATAACAGGTGAATTTACCTGCATATTTTTCAGACCTAAGAGCTCACGCAGCAGAATTGTCCCCTCACAAATACACAGAGCAGGGATCATACAGACCCAAGGAAGGAGCAGTTGGCTTTGGCTACACATTCATATTAGGAGGTTGTTGTGTTGGCCAAGCCTGACCTCACCTTTGTGAATCCAGGCTTGGTATTTCCTATGTGCTCTCCATTTGGCCTCACCAGTCCTTATGTTCAAATATTCTGTTCAGACTCTGCTAATACCAAATAGAAAACTGTAGAGGTACACAAAGTGTCCAGTTGGAAAAAACCTGCCACAGTTCACATTCTGATTGACTGATACCACTCAAGATATAGCCTAAATTTACTTAAACTATGAAAAATATGAACAAGTGGACAGTAGTATCATATGCCTCTTCACATCTTCAGACACTGAAAAGACAGGGATTACAGAGAACATATTCAGCTCTTTTCTCAGATGCTGAGAAAAATTGTGGAAAGGGCACTTGCAAGACTACTTATGTTTTTTAAGATTCTAGGTATTGTTAACACTGAGACACTCATGTGTTAAAACAAAAAAAAGAATATTAATTCTGAGACTTTTTAACTGCCCTGATTTCTTTACCAGGAAACTGTGAACAGAGGCTGAGGCATCCAACGAAGTATAGCCCATTATTACACCATCAAGGCAGGAATACTAAAATTTATGTAACACTTAAGTGCTGCACTGGGAACAGCCGTACATATAACTCTTCCACTCGTATTCATACATACATCTTCTCATATGTATATGTCACTGGGTACACTAACAACCGGTTCCCTCATTTGTAGGGCATAGTAATTTGTAGGGCAGCCCCAGTTGATACCTCCTCCTGTTGCAGACAATCCTTCCCTGGACCACAGTGCTGTGAGGTCCAGTAGGTGCTCTTGCCAAGGTGTAAGGACAGCAGTCCAAGACTTGCCTTAGATTCAGTTAGTCTATCTCAGTGCTAATGCTCCAGACTCAACTCTTCTCTGGCAGCCCTAGAGTCAGCTCCCCATGGGTTTGGAAGCCCACCTTGTATTGGTCCACCAGTTCTGCTCATGCACAGTTGGGGCCAGCCCTAATAGGGCACAGGTGGGCTTAACAGGAGCTCATGCCTTCCTCCTCCTAACTGGCAACACCTGGTTGTCTTTACCTTGTTGCCTCTGCGTCCTCCAGACTGACAACCAGTGTCTCTCTATATAAACTACTGCAGCTGGCATTTGTTGCTTGCCAACTCCAGCTACTAAACCTTCTGATAGGTATCTAGGATTCAGGCACCAGTAGTAACACTTGCTGAGTAATGACACCATCCTCTTGGATGGACTTCATGTGAATCAATATTTTAAAGCATAAGATATTTCAAGTCTGAGCTCAAATAAATTATTTCTGTGTTGTGAGAAAGAGGCATCGGTCTGGGGAACGGATGCTTTCATAAGCTGGTGCTTGCAGACATCACACACTCCTTGTTACAGGTTATACTTCTATTCAGATGTTGTTTGGGCGTTTATTTTTCACACTTTTGTAATTTTTTCTACTTGAGATCTGGGCAAACAATAGATCTTACTAGATTTTTTTAGACCTACTTTGTTGTATGGAGTTTTTTGACCTTCGTACTCTTCTAGAATCATGAATTAGAAGTTATTTTTTTAGAATTTTCTGGGATTTTTTCTCTGCTGTAATTTCCAGAAAGATTTAAAAAACACTTTTTTTCAGAATCCAATATGTTGGTTGTCATACACCTTAGGATGAAAAAGAACCCAAAGCCAATTATTTAATTATTTTTTAAAATTATTTCATTCCACCTTATTACCAAAACAGGTTTCTAGAGGTAATTTTTACGTGTCTTAAATAGACTTTCATACAGCATATTGACAAGTATAAGAACTAGAATATTATAGAGGAGTGTGTGGAGCATGAAACTGTGGATAGGAGATACAGACACTACTTCATAATCTAAGGGAAGGCAACTGCACTGTAACTGTTGAAGCTTAAGAGACATACTCAGCCCCTACTTCCTTAGTAAGACAAAGGGATGAGACTGAAATATTATAATAATTTTAGAAAAAAATAGATGAAATGATTCTACTATGTAAGAGGTATTTAAACTTGCCAATTATATTGTTCTCTAAAAAGCCCTCTCTTCCAAGGGAAAAAAGGAAATTCCAGCACTGTCATTTTCTACATTGCCTTTGGCCAAAAAAATTTTTCTATTCAACGATGCCCTGAAGCTTAATATATTTGTTCTTGCCAGAATGCCACTCTTCTCAATGAAACATACTTTCTAAAAGCTCTTTTGGCTACCTAATCCCCCGTTCTCTTATTCTCCCTGTTAAAAGCAAAAGCATAAGAACAACTGTGGCCATGGTTTTAGTAGCTCTTTGGAATGTTCAGGCAATGAAATGTGGCAGGTTCCTTTTTCCTCACTTTCTATATCCATCACCCATCAACAACCTATAGAGTAATACAAAAGGAACAATGCAATAATTATTTTCAGTGACGACTGCAGCTAATGTTAAAAATCCCAATAATTTATATATGTATACAAAAAGACACTAAGTCAGATTTGGCATTTACAGAGAGGTGAATTATTTGGGAAAAACTATAACTTCTAGAGTATTTTTAGTTAAATCAACAAGATTGAAGTGAAACACAACTGGTAAATATCTACTGGGATTTGAACAGAAAAAGGGCTTGTATGATAGCAATGAGATAAAAATACTCCTAAAATATATTTTACTCTTAGATACTGTAATTCTTGTACAAAATCCAATGGGACTGAGTACACAACCCAGTGTACTCACAAAATACATGTAAGTAAAGTATTTACCCCCTGTGCTTGTATAACAGAAAGTTGAGATGGTTAAAAATGGCATCCAAGAGATGAATGAATTTCTAAGGAAATAAATTAGGTCTGAAATTACTATTGGAACATATGCATTATACAAAAGATCATGAAATCCATTTCATCTGACATATTGTACAATGAGCTACAAGAACATTTGCAAGTGATAGAAGCATATAAGATCTCATGTATTATTCTCACAATAAAGATTACACTATGGAAGCCAGCTGTTATATTTTGCTCTACCAACCTGAAGGTCATGCAGCAAGGGGAGGACTTAAACACCGTGGTCAAGATTATTGACTTATAGAGCATATCATAGGAGTGAAGAGTCTGTTTCACACCCTATGCACATTGACTTATCTGCAGCAACTTTGTCATACAAAGTATGACGAAGAAAACTGGTTAGAGCACACATTTGCAGCAACCGAGGAAGAAAAATATATAAGGCAGAAGCCTTCTTCTACAGGAATTTTATGACTAGTGATAAAATAGCCTAGATTTAAATGACTGTATAATTTCTTAGAATTTGCAAAGGAAAGCAACATATGGATGCTCTATGTTTAACATAATGAAAAACAAACGCTCAAACCCCACAAAATTACATTTAAAGAGCTAAAAAAGTGCTCAGAATCAAATGCAATATGTCCAAGAAAATACAGACCTGTCATGATCGTGCCTTTCTATCCAGAATTATTAAATCTACATGATGAAACCAACCTTTCGAACATATTTTTTAAGTATAAGGAAAAATATTATTTATGGTTTTTCCACATTTTTGAAGGAAGGATGAGTTTGAAAAGGCTAGTTTGTGTTTCAGTTAAAAAGAGGAAATGCAGATGAAAACAAGAGGACAGTTTCATGGGGTATAACCTCACGATGTCTGTGATCTCTTTGTACAATGCACATTATTAGTTTGACTTCAGGAAGAAGTGACAGCTGCCCTGTTTGTTTCTTTTCAGTAGCAGTCAATCAGAAGCCTGTAACAGTAGAAACAGACAATTTCTTCAAACATGGTGAAGGCTGGACTTATGATTTTGAATACAGCTGAGCAGACACAAAGCCAAAGAGCCTGAGGAATTGGCCATTCCTGGTGGTGACAGTGCAGCCATCCCAGCAGAGCAGCCTTGGCACTTCCAATTACACAGTAGAGCAGCCACTGCATTTCCCAGCCTGGAATTTCAAATAGTTGTATCCAATGCAGTGTGTGTTTGCTTAGCCCTTAGGAGTCAGCATTTCTGTTAAACCTGAATGGTAAGACAGCTAAAAGTAACAAGGATCAGAAAGTGTTTGGAAACATGAATTTACCACCTCAGGAAAACAATCTTCTGGTTAAATCCATTTCTATTCAAAACAACAACAGTGGGATTTCTGGGTATATTTAAAGTTAATATGAAACAAGTACAGTACCTACAAAAGAGAGGTATGAACTGAATACAAAGTACCAAAGTACTTCGTAAAACTCATATTGCTACTTTGGGACTTGGGTTCCCGGTGGCTTTTTCTGTAGCTTAAAGCACACATGAGAGCAGCCACTCTACATGTAATGATGTACAGTCTTTTATGCAGAAAGGCCTCATGGTGCAGTTGGGGATTTGTACTTGAGAGCTGCCTTTAGGGCCAGGTCCTGCATCAGAAACTATATCGATCCTTTACAAAGCTACAGAACTACTGACATGTATCTACAGTTTCTTCATGTTCACAAAGCAAAGCCTAGAAAATGTTTTTACAAGTACTCATTTACTCCAATGGAGCAGAAGATGCATTCAAAATGTCTTTGTAGCCTCCTCTGAACAAGGCATATGCAGTTGGAAAAAAAATCTTGTTTTTTCACTATTGAATATCTTTGTAGGGTAAAGACAGATGGACATTACTTTTTAGAAAAAAAAACCCTCACAATCCTCCAACATTAGCACATTGCTTTAGTAAAATCACAAGAAGCATGGATACCACACTGTCTGATTTTGGTAATATATTAATATGCAATAATTTTTCCCGTTAATAGACATGATTACATTTATTATGTGATATTAGGTAATACCAAAGTCTCGGGCACAATGATTATGAGGAGTTTATAAATGTCATTAAAAAACCTGTAATTTTATAAAGGTAAACCAATTGTAATAAAGTATTATTTTTACACTATGCCTATGGTATAAAATTGATAATATTCGTTGCAGTGAGAGAATGCAGAAATTTCTTTGTTCAATAGTGCTGAATAGAACCATGCATGTAAATGGAAAGCAGAACTGCAAAACATTGGAAGAGAATGGGGGACATTTCAGTGCTTAATTTTCACTGAAATATCCTCTTTGTAATAAAAGCTAAGTAAATCTCTATGCCTATGAAACAATTGTCCGTAGTCTCAGTAAAGTGGCTGCTGGACACTTCAGTTGTAGGAGCAGCTTTATCGTTCTCAGAGTACAAACAGCAACAATGGCTTCTTGTACTGCCCAACCCTTAGAGGAGAATTTAAGCCATCCATTCTAGGGGTGAGAAGTCCATTCTCATTGCTGGTGTTACATACAATATAATGTGTTTATGCATGTAATATGTTTAAAATATCCCTCCGTGAGGTGGTGGACTTGCATATACACTTTTGCACAGAATTGATTACTGAACAAGTTCAGTATCTGGTAACATCTCTTGGATGGTATCAGCTCCAGCTAGATTTGAATAAGGGAGCTGAAGGTAAAACCTTGCATATCAATGGTACCAATGCTGGGCGACTCAACCACTCTTACATAATAAATCCTCCATCAGTAACGTGCACAATTTATGGCAAACAAATGAGGGATTTCACATGCTGTTGAGATTTGTATATATTCCAAGAAAGAACACGGCCCATAAATAAGATTGTTTGGAAAACATTTACTGCTGTCATACTGATAATGCATTTTAAATCCTGGGGTTATCAAAAAAGTGGATTTTTTTTCCTGCATATTGTTTGACAGCTGAAATTAAACAAATCCTATTGAAGTACAAAGCTAATAGAAGGTTTACTATGTGTGTCATTAGCACCATCCATATAAGGAAACAGAAAATATGAGGTGTGGAATTTTAAAATATGATAAAATGAGAGCACTGTTAGATGCATATGAAGGTGTGACTTCAGGCCAGGCATTTTCTTATTAAAATCAAAGTGACTCTATCTTACATTAGTAAATAATCACTGTTGTGTGATTCAAGTTGACATCTTTCAAATTGTTTTATCATGCCAAAAACATATATATCACATTTCAAATGTTTTAACTGTTACACCTTCTTAAAAAATACGTGGCTTAAAATTATTACCTAACCATATGCTATAAAATTCTTTATGTTCGGGCATGGTGAACATTAAATGATCAACTTAATGCATAAGTTAGGATATTGTTTGATAGCACCTGCTTTAATTTAACATTTTATTATTTCTATGGATAATCTCAGAATTCATATTTTAGATTAAAAATCCTGAATTGAGTTGGATCAGAGATTTAGCTGTTACTGCTCCAAAAGTGCAAGATGCCATAAATTCCACCGTATTTCTGCATCAAGCTAAGATGATTGTGTTGTGAAAACTTCACAGAATATAATTGTGAAAGATGATTATTAAGGCAATTAGGTGAACAGACTGTAATTTATAAAGCCACAAAAGGTTTTGGGTTGTTCCACTAGACATGCAGCACATACATGCATTTTAAGACTATTGGTTTTGAGAGGAAATTATATTTGGAGGGTTTGCTGTGAAATAATAGCTAGTGATAGCTTTAAAGTAGTGTTTAAATGCGACAAAATGTTAAGATGTTGGCAAAGTTATGGACAAAATCATGGACACACATACAAATTCAACATAAACACAATATTGTATTTTTTTAAAGACTGAATTATAAAGGTCATCCTGGGATGTAGACAAATTCAGCCCATATTTTGAGGTGACCTGTTTTTAATATTCCCCTACAATAGGCACATTATTTCAATTCTTTCCAGAACTTATTGCATGTGCTTTAATATATGCCTTTCTTCAATACACATTACTGTTCCCCTGTGCTTCTTGTCAGTTTGTATAATTTTCTCTTAGGTCGACTTTTTTTTTCTTGTTTTTTGCTCATGATTATCTTCCATTTGTTGGTTTTTGTTAGAGAGCTGCCAGGCCAGAAATACTTCTCATCTACATAAAGGGAATTTTTAAATGCCTATTTCTTAGGGCTAAACTCCCTCACATCTCCAACTTCGCTTTCTGAGTTTCTGAGAAACAAATGCTCAAGGCAGAATATCTATGCTTCTTGTGCTTATGCAACCTTTATGAAAAAGGTGCAAATATTTTATAACTAGATAGCTTGACAGAAGTATTCACATGCATAGCTCTCCAGCCCATTCTTCAACACACTTACTTCAATAGACTTCAATCAAGAACCTTAAATGGTTAAAATTGGCTTTTAACTTTTTTCTTTTTTTCTTAAAGCAGTTCAATTCTGTAGTGTATTAACAGACAACAGAAATGGGTACTTGCAGTATTGGTATAAGCTACATACGTGCTTTTAAGAGAAGAAATCTTTTCTTCGATTGGCTTTTCCATGTGGAAAACAACTAACTTCTTTCACAGAAAATATAGATTCTTCAAAACACAGAAAGCTACAAAAGAAATAAACTTTTAGCAAAGTAAAACTGTCTGGAAGCTTTGGGGAGAACTGAATGATGTGATTGGCAACCTGCATTCTGTTACTTTCTTTTATGTTTATGTACACTTCTATGCCTGCAGCACATAAATACTGTTTAAACTTCTGTTGTTATGGCAAGTGGAAGTCACTGCAAAAAAATAGAAGCATGACAGTATCTGAGTAAAAGTAGCCACACAAAATTTCAAAACAATTTGATAGAAAGAAAGTTGTCTCCAACTCTACTGAGTGGTCATCTTTTTCAAAGCTCTATCTTTCTTATTGAACAACATTTCTCTAAAGTAAATTATGCCACATGAAAATTCTGATGAAGATAGATGCATTCCACAAGAAAATAGATAACAGACAACAGCCTGTTGTTTTCACTTTTGGACAAGGGAAAATACTGCTACCATTTTCCTGCAAAGAAAAATATAAAATAAATATAGAAGTGAATATTTATCTCTTATAAAAGGAAAGAAATTCTTTACAAACTTAAAAAGAAAAAAAGAAGTCCCAGGTCATATAAGACTATTTCTATTACTTCTTGTAAATTAGCACAGGTAGCTAAGAACAAATGCATATGGTCAAATGACAGATCCATTTATCTAGCCTCTATCCTGCTTCTGGCAGTAACCTAAAAAAAAAAAAAAAAAAAAAAAAAAAAAAAAAAAAAACCACTGTTTCTATCTCAGAGACTTCCTAAAGTAAATATTACATGCCAAGTTTCATTCTGGCCCCAGATAAACTTTATAACAACTTCAAGGATTGATACAAAGGAGTTGAAGTACACTTGGGGCAGAGGTTCCCTTGTGCTTATTCTGGACATCCCAACTACTAGATTCACATAATGCTCCTACTTCTACTGGGAGAAAGATAGTAGTCACTCCAGGTCTTCACTTTTCCCCTTATACTGCTCTGTATCAGACTTTTGGTCAGTTTGTATAACACTTAACATCAGTCTATAGAATTTCTTTCTTCCATCCTGAAGAGTCCCAGTCTATTAAGGTGTCCTGCAGAGGGAAGCCATTCAACACCCTTGGTCACCCTGCCAACTCTTTCTTTACTCTTTTTCAGTTGTGCCTTATGCACTACAATGAGGTCAGATGACAGCCACCTACAGGATACAGAAGAAAAACAGATTTACACTGGTTTGTTATATATTTTCTTCTTAATAATTCCTAATACTAAGTTTGATCCCTGAGCACAAAGATGATTGTAATCTTTAAGCTGTAAATATTATAAATTTGAGAACTTGTTCTTGAGTGACAATGTTCAGACAGGGACCATCAATCCTGTTTGTGAATTTAAGATTGTTTTTTCCCTAGGCACACTGTTTTACATTTCCTGACAGTGGATTTCATTTGACGTATATTACCCAGTCACTCAGTCTTAGGAATTTTTTTGCAGTTCAGTCAACACTAATATGAGCTACTAATGACCCAGCGTCATGAGGAAAATTGCCACCAAATTATTCATCCCCATTCCCAAATAATCTATATTGATCAGAACAGGTTTCAGGTCCCAGTGGAACTCCAGTATAACCTACCTTTTAAATTTTGGGGGGGGTGGTTTTAATGTTTTTTTAAGTAGAACTCATGTAATGAAGGCATTTCTGATTAGAATTAAGCAGATTTTGTAGGCAAGTGCCAGTGGCTTTCTTCCTCAAAGATCTCTGGAACCTGTTTCTGGTTGAGTGCAATATTTCAGGTGTACCATTCCTAATTTTTCCCCTGTTTCTGGCATTACTTTTAGACGCTTCATATAAAAATTATGGTCTAAACAGTAAAGAAATTAAGTGTCAAGCTGGAACAATAACATAATCTCAGTTAAAGATTTGCATGGAACTAAAGCAATTTTCTGAAAGAGCTGACAGTAAAGCCACAGCTTTGCTTATACAAACATATGTTTAATTTGTCTAGAAATGGACTTTCTACCACTGAGATCAGAGAGCTGCCTGCTCAGCTCTGTCAACAGGTGTGTATGATCACAAAATTTTTGACAGAGAAAAGCTGTCGTGTGTGTCTAAGTTTAAACAGTGTTTGGGCTTCAGCTTTAGTAAAGTACCTACCAAATACCAGGGTTTATTATTTATTTATTTATTATTTAGCATCCATAATGGACGGTGTAAACTCAGCTCATAAATGAGTCTCATGTATTACAGCAGCTGGGATTTGCACTGGGAGAATTGTGGTCAGTGTACAGCAGCCACTTCAGGTGTCTCAAAAGACTGAGCTGTCTCCTGGTCATGCCTGTAGGATCCTCTCTTGGATAATGTTTTCCTTTACATTTCATAGGTAAGGAAAACAAATTACAGAATGGGACCAGTCAAAGAAAGATTTATATATATGTTAAATTTCTGCCATAAATTTCTTTCATTATACTTCAAAACATTTTAGAAGTGTCACAGTTTTCTGTCAAATCATGTCTTTATGTTATATTTGTCTTTGGTTTTTAGGGGAATACTTAATACAGCATGATTATAACTTCCAAACAGGGAGATAATACTAGCATTACATATAAAATGATAGCATATATATAACACAAACCAAAACGTATGACATGGCATCTAATTTATTGACCAATACAGTAGCGAAAATCTAAATAAGCAATGCTGGTATGTCAGAAGAAAATTGTGGTTTTCCCATTCAAATTCTTGAAGATCTAAAAAAATTAAAAAGAGGAAATAAAGTAATATATTATGAAGCAAATAGATATGGGTAAAGAAAAAGTTTAATTACATCTAAGCATATTTGCCGTGATTCATGATGGCTATTTACATCAAATGATTTTTAAATATTAAATATTAAGTCCATTTAAATGTAATAACTTGTATGGCAAATTTTCATCTTTATTTCAGAGCCCTGCTATTTTAAAATTTGTCATTAGAGCTAATAAGAAATTATATTGAAACTACTCCGTACATTTAAATGAAGCATAAATCAATTATTGAAGCGAGGAATTTTTTCATCATTGTAATGATTATTGGAATAAATTTAATCTTGAGATGTTTCATAATTAAATCTCCAATAGTAAAAAAATTACATGGATTTAATTTTTACTATGTGCTAGTTAAAAGTGTTTCTCATTGGTGAAACATTTAAGGGAATACACAAAACCCACAGATTTTCCTAGATAATGAAATATAAGACCTAGCTAACTTGTCCTAATGTGCTGGAGTGCTATATCTGATTTTTCATCAGGCAATGGTACTGATTTCTATTTTTAATTCCTTCTCTATCCTGCAGCCAGCAAAAAGAACTGCAGAGGACCAAAGTATCTTTAATCAGGTTTCTGATATTAACAGATAAAATGCATGAAGCTTAGAAAATTTATAAGTGCAAAACACAGTTATCTGCATCTCATTTAGTAGAAAATGAGAGTAGCTGTGATATGACAGCAACAACGTCTGATCAGTGTATGGCTGTGAGCAGGGCAGGACTGTGGATACAAATGAGGTGCCCTGTGACCATTTCATTATTCCCAGTTCTTTGCAACCATCCAGGAGGAGCTGTTTGGTCAGGAGAGTTAATGGCAGCACTTTGACAAACAATGAGGACAGGGTCAGTCACTTGACAGAAATGTCTCCAAGAGTGCTGAGGAGGTTATTCCAGCATTATCCCTCTCTGAATCAGTGCCTCTGTGAATCTCCTGACTTCAGAGGAAGACAGGAGTAGCCAATAGTTATTTTGTCCACTTCTGTTAGGAATGCATTTATGTGTTTAAGAACCAGACTTTAGGATCCCAAGCACTTCAGATTATTACTAGCCTTGGAATCATTCTGCTGTGCTCTCCGAATTTGTACTGCACCTGCTCCTTGTGGCTCTTTTTCCAAAAACCTGGTGCAGAATGGTTGAACAGAACAGGACAGGGCTGGACCCAGTACTGACCCCTGGAGAACACCACTTGTAACTCCAGTTTTTTTCTTATTTTGTTTTCTTCTGAAGAGAACACTCTCTATAATAGTAGTTGTAGCCTTCATAAAACCATCTGAATTCTTTCAGACAGGTTGGGTTTCTTTTGGTATAGTAAAATATTTGGTATTGGATAACACCATGCATGCACAAAAGAACACTACGGCATATGTGTTTGGGATACTGCATATTTATTTGGTGATAAATAGGATTCTATGATTCTAAATGCAAAAATATATTCATTTATCCTCTTAGTGGGTTTTTTTTGTAAAAGTGTAGTTCTTCACTTTATTTTCAATATGTTTTTAAAATAAGCATATACAACTACAGTAAAAAGACATAAACAAAGTGCAAATGAATATTCATAACCACTTCAGCTCTACTGTTCACAGGAAGTTCACAAAAGCACAACAATGCAATAAGGAAACATATCCTTTCTGTCAAACACAAATACAACATGAATGTTTGACTTTTGGAGACTGACTCTATGATCTTGACACAGGAAAAGCTTCTGGTTTTAGTCAGGATCATTTAGAAGAATAAGGCCCAGGTTAAAGCAACACTAAAGACATCAACAGAAATTTCCCTCATCTTCTATAGAACCAACACTCATGCACTGCAGTCTCACACCTCTCATTTTCTTCTATCTCATAAACTGAAGCAACTTCTAATTTTAGAGTTTTACTCTTGTTCCCATAACAAATAATGGTGATATGACTATCCTCTCTATTAATGGAGGTCTATTTTAGCCATGTATGATTTTTAATTTAGTTTGACCAAATTTTAACCAAAATTGACAGATGTTGTGTAAATACTTAGCCAGGTAAAGTGCCATGCCTGAGAGAAACCTAACATACTTACTCTTGCCAGATGCAGGAAACAGCAAATGAAGCCATTGCAAACAAGTTTCATAATATTTCTGCCATCAGACTTACATCTTTTTTGAAAGGTGCAGGTCTATTAGACTAAGCAATGCTAGGAAATCATTAAGATATGATTTCTGATTTGGACTGTAATCATGATGATGATCTATAATGAAACTTCTGTGTTTTGCATTTGTTTTCATTTGAATGAAAATGTAAAAGGACAGTTGTACCCAGATGACTGCCTCCTTTTGTACTGGTATGCATTCTGATTCCCAAGTTTATTTCAATAAAGGGTGTGGATTGTTTGCCCCATGCCTCTATTACTGTGTTAAAAAAAACAACAACAACAAACAAAAAACCAAAAAAAGAGACTTTTTTAGTTTATTCAGTCACTCCCTGTCTGTGTCAGATAACATCACAAGGAACGTGTATTATGTTCTTTTGAACACTGAGAAAAGGTGCTCCCATTTTTCCTGTTTGCATCAGTATTAGGAAAACCTGCTTTAATATTACTAACACTGTGTTAAAGGAAATAAAAGGCTAAGTATACATGACCCTTTTAAGCAGTTCTCTGTGCACTGGTAAAATAAAACTTTACATTTAATAGGTGCAGAATATTCAGGGCACTGAATTCTTATAAGTAGCTTCTTTTTTAATTCCTTGTAAAAGACAGAATGCTTTTTTCCTCCCCCATGGGGAAAATATCTTCTAGAAGACAACAGAAAGAACCTGGAGGATAATGTTGCCAACAGCATGTCAGAGATGATTACTGCAAAAGAAAAGAGAACCTCCTGTTTTGACATTGGGCAGCCAGTAGAGGAGAGTGGAATGAAGCTACAAAAAATTGCTTGCATATATAACTCAGATCCAAACTGTATAACTGTTAGCCAGTATTCTTTTTTTTTGAAAGCATGCTCAAGAAAATTGAAAAAAAACCAAAAAACACTCCACTTTTAACTAGATCTTGTCCAGTGTAAGACATGTCCAGTGTATGTCAACATGAAAAACGAAAGACAGATACAAATGCCTGAACCAAAAGTGCCTGTGGTGTATACAAACTACCCAATCAGAAGAGGTGAAATTCCATGTCTGATAATCCTGGGTCACTGTCACTGGCCAAACATTTGATTACAGGTAAGATTTAAAACTAATACATTGCATATTAATAAAAAGTTGTGATTTACATAGCATGCCTTGAAAGACAACCTTGGGCCAAAAGGAGAGCAAAAATTACAAAAAAGAGGGGAATTCCTCTATTAAATAGATAAAGTTCAAAAGAGAAATGAAAATTGAAATCTCTTTATGCTACATAAACTACATACTCTACGTAAACTTACCACATCTATGAATTTCTCACTCCAATTTGCCATGCAGTTACCATGGAATTCCCTCAAAAAGATTAAAGAAGGTATCTTCACAGTAACATTTCCCTGCATTACAATTTTACCTTTATATTTGCACATATCTTTTCTAACATACAGCTAACACATTCTAAACCCAGTTTTAATCACTGTGTTACTGAAGTTGGGAATGGTTTGCCAATACATAAGGGGACAGTTGTAATACAAGAAGGCTGCATTCAGTATTTTTATAATGGTAACATAACTTCTGCTTCATTTACATTCTGATTAGTTGCATGGCTAGATTGCCCAACTTCTAACTGATCCTAATTTAGTTAGATAGGAAAAGATAAATCAGTCTTTACTAATGTGAGCTGGTTACATCTTGTTTGTGTATACTGAAGCCCATATTTTCACATCTCTGCTACTTGCTTAGTATCAGAGGTCAACTCCAGCTGGTTTTACTGGGATGGCCTGCGAGGGTGTCCTGGGCAGCTCCAGTAGATTAAGGATTAGAAGCAGAATCCTTCATCTATGCATACGTTTGACTTCAGGGAACTCAATTAAATGTGCCCTACACAGCCTATACAGTCTACTTATCTATATGCTTCAGATTACTTTTAAAGAGCGTTTTCATAAATCGTTTGCCAAATCTTTGCCACTAGGAGTTACAGCATTTCTCTGCTACTCCAGGAAAGATATCTTTAGTACCTGCCACTATCTTCTTAATGAGGAAGCATTTCTGTGCAACTTTTCAGGAAGCAAAGCGATTAATGTGCCTTTCTTAGAAACTGTGTTATCTTTTCTATGCCATTTATGAGAATGTAAGAATTCAAAATAAAAATAAAGGCTGATGGAAAATGTATGAATCAGAAGCCCTGAAAAAAAGGCAGCATAGAAATCAGATTTGCTGCCCTTATTCAAGGAAAGCCGTCAAAAGGAGTAAAGAGGGGTTTTATCTCATTAACTATGACAAACCTCAAAATTGGACATCTGCATTGATGTATCATGTAACCAGTTTATGAAGTTATGTGAACCAACTATCTCATTACTATAAGTTGCAAAACACTTAATTTATTCATACAAAATTGAGTGTTCTATTTTACAATGTGTTAATCCAGAGGGATCAGAAAATTATTCTAATAGTGAAACATTTAAGTATTAAGTACTGTATATTTTATTGATTTACATGACAGGTGAAAATATCTCAGTTATAAGGCTGTCAGAAAAAAAGAACCTCCCACAACCTCAAACTAATATACATTTGGGGGTGGAGAGGTTGAAATTCATGAAAAAAGAACAGTATTACCTTTGAATATTACATTTTGCCTAACTTTTAAAGATTGTTTCACTTTCTTATCTCTATATCTCAATAAAAACTACAAAAGAACTTTCATCAAGTAAAGGACAAGTAAGACTAACATTGGAGTCACTTTTTATTTTTTCTTCTCTTCTCTACAAAAAGCAGCTAGAACAAGAATTCACTTCATGTTTTCTGCTTCAGGAGAAAATGGAAATAATGCACCCATTCCAGTCATTGGTACTAAACCAAGGTCCTGGCCAGTCTCTTTCCATGAAAGTCGATGCTGAATCCCTTCCAACCTGAACTGATCCGTGATTCTGTGGAAGCTATTTCAGCTGACAGTTCCCCAAGTCTAGAGCCAAAACACTAAACTAAGCACCTGATCTCATACCATGAGCATAATTTCCTTGCCTTCGTTAGGCTCTGGATTACAAAGGGATGCACTTAATTATGATGCAATGTATTTGTGGTAATGCAAGTACACTTTGTTGCTGGGCTCAGGGAATTACTGTTCTCAAAGCCTTTGCACAAAGGCAAAACAAGTTAGGCAATGAGCTGACATTAGGTCACTTATGTACATAATTTTGCACTGATTATGAAGGAGCATTATTTTAAATTGCTGGATCTTACTAAAATATCACCATGCTTTATAAGGTTTTAGTTGTGTATTCTAAAATATGAAAGGTGTAAAATGTTCCCTATGTCACTGACCTAATTCCAAACAGAACAAATCACTCAAAATCTTTAAAACTTTCTCTTCTATGATAGTGCTGTTCTCTTCCCCTTTCCCCATGCCACAACACAGTAAAAGCAGTTGCCTCACAGTGGAAGTAACAGATCAGAAATATAGAGAGCATGCATGGTTCAAGCCCTGGTTTGTGAGGAATTACAAATAAGAAACAAAATGAAATCCCTCAGTGAACAATCCAGATTCCCCCCCCCCCAAAAAAAAAACCAAACAAAAACCAAAAAACAAACAACAAAAAACCCCACAAAAAACTAAACATTGAAATTCATCAGCAGCTAGTGTTAAAGCTGCTGGAGAAATCTCTTCGAAGAAGCCCATTAAGCACCTCAAGTGTGTTATTTTCGCTCTGGGCTCAGAGAGTCTTTTTCTGTGTCATTGCACTGGTCCCACTCAGATGAAACAAGCAAATATAGAAATATTGGCAGCTTTCACACTTGCTCTTTGTCCCAAGCCCAGTGGATGAACAGCACTGAATTTTCTTGTTTGTATGCTTTTCCAAATAAGCCTAAAGGGTCTTGCTCATCAAGGCTGAAATATCTGGCAAACAGTAACAGTTCTAGATCACAGTTTATAATTAGAATTGTTTGAGCCAGTTCAAAAAGAGTGAATCAAGCCAGAATCTACTCCATTGACAAATCCCTCCATTTCAAAGGCCTCTTTATGTAATGAGAGATCTCACATTTAAACGTTCATATCCAGCAAAACATTTTTTTAATTGAATTTCCTTTTCAAATTATAAGGCCTGGACTCCTGTCAAGGATTACGGTTTGTTTTGAGTCATCTGTGAAAGAGACCTTTTATGTAGAAGTAAGTTGATGACGATGACATTTTACAGACTTTAGCACTGTGCATCATGTAGGTTACAGAGGAAAATTGGGTTAGATAGAACAGAAACAGGATGAATGTAAAAAGAGGAATAACATGATAAAGCTGAATGCACTGAACCTCAATCAAGGACATCAGAGAGCAAGGGAAAAAAATAAACAAAAACAAGCAACCAGAACGACCAGACTTGGGAATAATAACTAAACTGAGGGTTGGGGACAAAAATTATGGAAAAGCTACAAGATTGTAAGCAAGAATTTAAGAAAAAAGCCACTGAAAAAGATTTTATTTGGTTTGTCTTGAAACATTATTTCTGACTATGAAGCTCTAAGAAGCAAAATGTCCATAGAACAGTGTCTCCTATATGGTTATCCAGTTTCAGTTGAGTGTAACTAAATTTGAGATTAAAATCTTTTAACTAATCTATTTTATCTATAAAATTTTTTTCGTGATTTTTTTTCCACCAAAAGGAAAAAAAGACATAAGCATGTACATTACCTTCCACCTTTGCTAGTACTTCAAAACAGATGGTTACTGCCTCTGGGGGTAAAAAAAATTCCTTATCCAAACAGAGCTAAACAGAGATTTTGTGTGCCTCAGATGTAACAAAATTCTCATGTGTCTTACGAAGGCCAAATATTAAGCAGAAGTATGAAACCCACTGGCAAAGAGGTAACAGAAGCCTCCCTAAATCTGGAAGATTTCTCTGATTTGTTTCGTAGCTCTTTGGCAAATTCAGAAGTTTTAATATGATTTCTTGCAATGTACTCCTTTCAGATGAACTGGAAACATCCTTTTTTCAGCTGTTACATTTGCTTTAACATATGATCTAGGAAGTATAAACACATGAAAATGGTTAGATAACAGAAAAGAGAATGAAATTACCATTTCAGGCTGCAAAAGTAAGATTTCTCCCAGTTATCTTTTGTTTTACTGAAACCTCTTCATTTATTGCTATAGAATTTGAGGCTAGGTTCTAGAATAAATGAATATACAATGTTTCATTCAAGACAGACTGCTTAATCACATTATCAAGGTCAGTAATGAAAGCTCTCAATGCCCATTATTTCCTCATTTACCTTTTTGCTACATAGCCTTCATAAAATCCCTGTGCTAGTCCTAACTACTTTTCCATGTGCTTGTGCGACTGTGAAAGAGAAAAGATCAATTTCCATTTAAATTTTGGAACCATCTCATAGCATAACTGTGGTACTTTGTAAACTTTATATAGTTTGCTAATAAATACAGTCAACTCATGAATATTTACACTGATAAATGGGAAAGGTATATAACCTATTTTATTCACTATTTTCAAATCATGAGGGGAAATAAGCTACAAGAAGCAACACTGCCACGGCTGGCAGAGGGGTTCATGATATCTAGAGTGAAATTAATGTATGTTGAATATCTGAGGCTATCAGAGCGCATAAGGACCTTGGAACGACTTGTTTAGAACTGACTATGCTTTCTGTTTTTATTCTAATGCCTCATTTACCCCTTTAAGATATTCTGTGAATTCACTAAACTTTAGGCTCTGCTAGGCTTATTTACTGAGCCGTGCTTGAAATCATGTTGAGCTTTCTAAGATAGAGGAGACTCATTAATTTGATAGCATGCCTGTTGCTTTGTTTACAGCAGTAGTTGCTAGCAAGCTACAATGCATGCACTTAGGGGACTGGCTAGCTCCAGGTACTTGTAATGCAGAGTTAAAAAGCAGAGGGGAACTGATTTCCTCTTCTCAGCAATAGATACAGTAGTGCTAACACTAAAAGTTGAAACCATCCTAGAAGTTCCGTGACACATCTCATTTCCTGCAAAATACTTTCCCAAAATGCCTGATGGTTTGATAAGCATTCCTTTTAATAAAAAAAGAAATAACTCTCCAAAGTCTCCCCAAAGGAGAATGAAACCTAAGGGAATACGGTTTTAAAACCCTTACATATTTTCTGAAAACACTTGCTGATGCTTAAGAATCAAGAAAAAGTTTATGGTGAAACCCCTCACATATTAGCTGCAGCACTTCAAACAGGTATCTCTGTAGGAGTGTGGGAAGAGCAAGTCATGTACATAGCTGAAAAGCCTGACAACTTTTCAAAGGTTCAAGAAATAGCACTGCCACCACGAGCAATGGTGGTTCCCCCTAATCTTGTAGGGGAACAATGAAGAGAAATCTCATGTCGCTCCTGGTCGAGTAGCTCTCTTTTTAAGCTAGCAATTTTCCAGACAGTTTATACTCTTGGATAAAGAGTAAACAAAACAACAGTCCCCCAGAATGAAACTTCTTATTTGTGGATGTTGTCTTCTCTGATCTATTCTCAGGTGCTCAGAGAAGAAATATTCAGTTCCTCCTTCTGAATGGATAGTTCCATTTCATGTTAGCTGTATAATATATGAGATCTCTAAATTTTATTTGTCTGCAAATCCATGAACTTTTTTATGCCATTCCAGATTATATTTAAGCACAGTAAGAATTTCAGTGAGTTGAAGCCTTTTATTTCAGTTGAGCTATAAAATTAATTTCTAGATCATTGCAACTTATTTTTCTCATGTTCTAAAGGAAAATATCTGCCCATAACTATGTCTGAATGGCAACAATTTTTGTATCCCACTTCAAGAAGTCCAGCAGAGAATATAGTTAGAATGGAATTAATAAACACAATCAAATTTTGGCAGTTGTTCAAGTATAGCATATAATACTTGTTACCGTTGGCAGCATGTACAATGAAATGTTGGAAACAATATTTAATCTGTATAAAATAGAAAGGGAAGCTACTTGCTGTTATATATCTGCCATAATATATTAGATAACATGAGCTTTTTGAAACCTCTAAAAGAATTCTTTAAAAGACTGCCTTGATTTTTGACAATGTATAATAGTAAAACTAATAGTAATACTTATCACATCATGCAAGGATCTCAAAGAACTTTGCAAAATAAAATAAGTACCATTATCCCCATGCCACATGAAGAAACTGAGGTACGGAAAAGGCATGTTAATGCTCCATGGCAATAAATAAATCAGTAGCACAAAAATATAACCTGTGCCTCTTAACCTTTATGCCCATCTTCTTCATCCTGAGTAACAGCACCTTCAAATGTTTTTCTAAGAAACCCGTGGGCTTTGATACATTACTGGGCACTATGAGTGCTTGCACAACACTGTTTGACTGCTGTCCAGTCACTCGCTATTTGCAGCTTCTGTCCTAATCCCCATATAATCCCCTCAAACATGACCCCCTCACCCAATGTATCATATTCACAAGCTACTGAAAATAATATTACAGAAGCAGAGATCTGCAAAAGACATCATACTGTGAATCTTCTATTGCCATGAAATCAAGAGACTTTTCACATGAAACAAAAAGCTCCTGATGATTCCTACAGTTAGTAGAGTGCTTTCTCATTGATAGTGTTGAATGAGAAGGACATCTGAGGTGGCACAGAGGGATAATTTATACAGGAGCAATGCAGAAGCTCTTGTAACACAATCACAGTGATTAGCTTTTTTCAAACATAACTCTAAGAAGCAAATTAGGCAGGAAAATGCTTTGTTAACACCTCTGCAAGAACAGGATACAATTAAAATTTCATCTGAAAAATATTTTCATGTTCTTAAGAAACTTTAATATACTTATTCTGGAAAGCTTAAGTAAATAGCAAAACTCCAGTCACTGAGAAAATCATAAACAGAGACATGAGAGAGTCATTTCACTGGGTCATAATTTACAGATAAACATTCACAATTACAGAGTTAACACCGCTTAAAATAATGCTTCTTATTGGCTTCTTGTTATCTTTTCAGTCAGACTCATGGCCAGAGAAATTATCAGAACTGCCATTTCGATTGGTAAAGAAGCCAGAGGTGCTTTTAAAGATATGTTTGTTTGTTTTTTTCTTAGCAGCTATCCCTGGGAAGTTTTGTGACCATTATTAGACTTAGAATCACAGAATCATAGACTGGTTAGATTGGAAGATTTCAGACATCAGATTTCATGGCAGATTTCAAGTTGCAAATACTGCTTCACATTTTTTTAATGAAAGTTCACATTTAAATAGTTTAATCAGTGAGCATATTTCCTTGTAGGTATATGAGAACCTACAGCAGAACTTGTCTACTAGACAGTTTGACAATACCAGTGGCTGCGCAAAATTAAGCGTCTTAATTAATTTCCTAATTAATGGCCTATTTCTCTCTTTCTAATACAGCTCTTTAGTGCCACTGGGTAATGATAGCATCATGCAGATTATTTCATTATCTCATACGGAATGAGCCTTTTCTCATAGTTTTCAAATGAAGAGCCTGGGCAGCAAAGTCTGAAAGAGGAATATTCAAGCTCTGTAACACTATGCTTACCTTGCTCTTGTGCTCTGTTACACAGGGTTTTGGCCACTGCCTCATACAGGATACTAGGATAGGCAGACCTCTGACATGATCTGGCACCACTGTTTTTATTAGAGAACATTATTATAAAGTGAGCAAATTGTTAAGCAACATCTGTTCTGGTCCCTCAGTTCACGATACCAAGAACTGAACAGATGAAAACTAAACTGCTGAAAGTTTGTTCTCTCTAAATATGGCTTGAAACATACTGGGAAGAGAGGTAGCTAACATATGTTCAACCATTATCAACACTTTTCTTGTCCTGTGAAAAAAGCAAGCTTTCAAACTGTCATTTTGCAAGAACATCAAATACGTGCACTTTCACACTGAAGAGGGAAATTTCAGCAGAAGTACTTGAAATTAGTTCTTTCTTTTGTAAGATTGTTTGTGTACATCTACAGTAACTAGAACTTTGTAATGCTATAAACAACTGGCACAATATAATGTAATAAACATTCCAAAAACAGAGGCGTCCATCCACTTTCAGACTAACCCCACATAAAAAAGGTAGACAGTCTCTCAGTGCCCCTGGTAGTCAATAACATCATGCTGTATAGTACTATTAAAAAAAAAAATTAAAATAAGAGATAAGGGTGCAGTGTTCTTCGTCAGCCTTGCATCTGCAAATGCAAAGACATTTAGCTCCAACAACACAAACGTGTTCATCTTGCATCCTTAAATCTGAGAAAAGTTTGTTCCTACTCAAGAAAGATCCAGGCTTGGAGGTACAAAAGTGTTCGTAGCTGGAGCACAGGTCCAGTGGTGATGCTGTGAGGAACATATGCAGAATCCTGTCATTACTCCAGGAAATGACAAGGTTTTGGCATCATAATTTAACGTCGCAATGTGGTCTCAATCATTTTATATAACATTGTTTTACCATTGTCTTGACATAGTAAAGTGGTCTCCATAGACTTACATTGGCATAATTTTGCCATCGTCTTGACACTGTAATACAGTCTCTATAGACTTGAATTGAATTTTTGTCATTGACTTGAAATTGTAATGTCCTCTTCCTAGGCTTGTCTTCATATCCACATCTTCACCATGAACTTGCATTATCTCACCCTCATTTTGGACCCACTGTGCACTTCTATTTCCTATTAAACAATAAAAAGAGACTGTTTGAAAGCTAATCTTTGCATGCAGTCAGTGACTATTTTAAAACTCCTGCCTAGCATTTTATTATGGGATTCGAAAGAATTCCTCAAATCAGAAGTTATTCCAAGAAAATCCTAATACTGGTAAAATACTGAAAATACATGCAAAGGCACTAGGAATGTTTAATTTTTATTTGCAGTATTATCCAGCTTATAAGAACACTTTAGGCTGGGCCAGATTGCAATGATTTTGATTCTGTTCTCCTCTCTGTAGGACTGCTTAGAACGTTTGATAAGGGCATAAATTGATTGAACTATGTATGCTTCAGGAAAACACTGAATCATTACAGCTCAAAATCACTTCAGTCCTCTTTTTGGTATAAATAAGTCACCAAGAATTTTCTGTCTTATGTTGAATAAAATTGTTTAGGACACTTTGTATTTGGGGACTGCTCCCTCTTCTTAAAAGAACTACCAAACAAGCATAGCCATTCAGCTTTGCTTCCCATATAAAGCAGCCCAGATCAAAAGTATTTTCCTTTCTTCATGAAGATGAGAGAAACATTTCACATGGAAGTACTCTCTCATTTTTTCCACATTGTAACAAATGCCATTACAGTCTTGTTTCTTGTGGTATCAAACATAGAGTAAAATAATATTTTAAAGAAGAACCAGAACTCAGCATTTTCAGAATACTTACAGATCAGTGATGCTGACTACTAAAGAAGGAAATTCTTGGCGTGTTCTTTAGTGATGTAAGGTATGATTTCTAAAGGAACTGGACATTTTCTTTACACTGCTTGTGGAACATAAATCAATCTGATTTATAGACTGGGCAGTCTAGAGAAACTAATTTGTAAACAGTTAGCCTGTTAGGCAACATACTGGTATGTACCTTTTTCTCAAGGTGCCCTGAAGCCCAGCCTTACAGGAATGAAAGGACCTTTTCACTGGACTTCATCTAAACAAAGCATCCTTAGCATGATAAAGCACAACATTTTTAGAAACATTAAGCTCAGCATAATATTTATACCCTGTTTTACTTTAAAGTTGCATGTGAAGTTGTTCATGCTTTACTAGTAACAAATTGCAGGCATAGAAGGAAAGTGGAGTTAATTTTAATGAAGTATAATTATTCATGTCATCAGAAATTAAGAGGATATGCCTGAAAATATGGAATGCAGATATAATACAACAGAATACTGAAAATCAGAAGTTGATATTGTCTCTCAATAAAAACTAAAAAATAATAAAGTGTCATTCTTGTGTTACAGAGGGTGAAATTGAGATGGCTAAACATAGGTGCTTACTGCCAGCCAGAGATGCTTGGGTGCCCTGCCTTCCCTGCACACTCCAGAAGGGTGTAGACTTCCTGCAGGTCTCACCTTCCATCAGTCAGCTCTTTCAATATCCCAGGGCACTTCAAATGGCCCCAGATACCTATGTTTCTGCATTTAAATCACATCCTGGAATCTAAAATAAATTTAGAACTTATTTGGGCTTTCATTGACTTGTGTCAGTGAAGTTAAATCAGCAGGAGTAATGTTAATGGGATTTTGATAACACGTAAATGCTGCTTATGGCAAGCACAGTTTATGCAATTTGCCTATTAAGGGTGGCACACATATTTTTTAACAGAACTTCAAAATAAAGGCTAATAAAAGAAAATAGCTGGAAATGATAAAAGAGAATGCATGTCAGAACTTACAGAAAAAGAAGTCAAGACAACTTTAATAATAATTCTCAAGTTCTTTTAAAAACCTCAATGGTACTACAATAATCTGGCCTAAAACCTGTTCTTTCTCTCAGAATGTAACATTCACTTTCCTTTGTATCAAAATAGTATTTGTCATAATGAGATGCGAAGTAACTGAATGCTGTGTAACACAATATGACACGATACAGTTAACAGAATACATTTGAAGAACAAGACATTCTCAAATCAGATAGCCCCCCTCATTTCAGAGAACAGGTATCTAATTATAAGCATGTGTGTGGACTCATGCAGAGCAGACAATGAGATGTCCTGGCTACTTGCAAACCAGCAGATACTGTGGTTCACTGAGTATCCAGATTATTTGAGGGCAGTTTGTCACATCTCCGGATATTTCTTTAATGAGTTCTTTTTTTCATTCACCAAGCTCCATGTTAGTTGTTTTGTAAAAATTCTATTCTTTCCATTCTTGTCTAATATGGTTAAGTTTTTCAAGCAAAACTAGTTAGCTTCCTGGGAAAAAATACATAGAAATTTAGCTTTGCAAAGATTTTTCTATGGACAAATTAGACCAATAGCAGTAAATTTACGGTGTTGAATTGATACATCATAACAAGAAAGATGACCGAAATTATCCACTTAGTTCAAGTAGTGGCAAAATAGGACACCAGAGAGAAATTTATGGTAGTTTCTACAATACCTATTATCCTATTTAGGCCCTGATCCTATAATTGGGTTTGCCCAAGTGGATCTGATTGCAGGACAAGGGCTATATATCGTACGCTCTTCAGGGTACAGGCAATGGGTTTTGTTGTGGTTTTTTTTCTGTTTTGGGATAGTGGGGTTTTTTGCATTATAGGTGAGGCCTAGAGCAAAGTAGATGCCACTGCAACAAAAGATAAGATAGTGAAGTAAGTCAATAAAAATATTTTACTCTTTTTACTGTGTAATGAAGCTCTGTAGATACATTGTACCAGCACATTCTGTGAAAATAAGAAGACACTGAAAGATACACAGCACATTCAAAGAGCTTGGGACTTCAGTTTGGCCCATGAGAGAAACAGAGAGGGATTATTGCCTTAGTAATAACCACAATTTAATACTGATTTATCAAAGCATATCTCTGAAATTTCAACAGGGCAGGCCAAAATTTCTGACTGTAAATAGTCATATTTAATATCTCACACTTCTATATGACTTTTCAACCAAGGATGTTAAACCGCTTTACAAATATTAATTAAGGCTTAATTAAGCAATTAATCAACTGTGTCATATTACTTTATAATTATGATTTATATTGCTCCCAGTGTGTGGGAGGCAATTTACAGATATATGAATGAATCTTGTCCTGAGATGTAGAAATTTAGATAACGGGTCTTTCCTTGTTAATCATGACCTACAAATATCAAATATTTCTCTTTTGTCTTCATCTTTGAACCCTGTACTATCTCCATCATAAATCAGGAATGAGCATCTAGCTACCTCCACATGGGGCAAGGTCCTATCCATGAAGATTTCTGTGATGACTTCCTTTCAACTAGGAGAAAGTCCTGAGTGTCTCTTGTATTCCATCTTTCCCTCTCTCTCAGTCTGTATCTTGTATAGAGGTCTGAGGCTAGAGTTGGGTCACAGTGTCTGTGGCTATGCAACCCAGGCTTTTACAGCTTTTCTGGGATCAATTTGTTCTGTGAAATATTGAGGAATATGACCTAGAAAATGCTCTACACCACAAGTATAAAGTACACAAGTATAAAGTACAAAAGGTTCCAAGGTTCAAATGTGTTAACTGTGTTGCAGTGTGACTGCCTCTGCCCAATAACATACCTGCCTGCCACTCAGCAGTTTAAACTCCCTATCCCTGCAGAAGGCTACCAACCTCATTTAACAGCACTTTGGGAACCACTACATTTTTCCAAGGAATGTTTCTTAAAAAACGCCCTTCCACAGCTTCTTTCTTTAGCAGTCACTGAGAAATACTGCTGGTTTAACTTCTGTAAAGGGTTGAGTCTGTCACACAAAAGTTAGTGCAAAACTCTGATCAAATACTATTGATTCTTTCCACAGTTGATTAAATCATACAAATCAAAGCACACTCACATGAATGCACTGCCTGGGATTAAAGAATGAGATTTTTAAAATATTTTTTAAAACGTAATACTTACAATAAATCATTTCATCAGTTCTATTCACAGATTGTGTAATATGAAGGGCTAGTAAAGAATTTTTTTCCTCTAATATAGGTAAGCACCAAGTGACACCAAGTGACTATTCAGTGTCCTAGAAATGCCCAGTCCACAGTGCACGTCTAGAGGTGCAACCCATGAGTGGGGTCACAGCCACACTGATAACATCACAGATGTCCTTCTGTGTGTCTCTGAAAATTGCCTCCCAGTACTGAAGGCTGATAGGTCTGCTTCTCATTATTTGTTTGCATAGGATCACAACAGTTCTTCAGATACAACTAATGCAGTAGAAGAGGTCCTCTCAGAGCCATGAAGACTGGTTTAACAGAGACGGAATTTGACTGGAACCAGGAAGATGTGTTCAATTCCTCAGCTGGATTAGCTTTATACAATAGCTGGTCTCCTATGTCTTAATATTTCTCAAATATTACTCTTTTGCTTTTATTTTTCAAATTTTATTATTTATTAAATATTACGGGTTTGCTTAGTATTTTTCAAAGCACATCCCTTCAAGCCAGTGTCAGGATGTCATGAAAGTAGAATCCATATTTGATTGTGAAGCTTTTCCCTATTACCATAGTGTTGAAGGTCACACAAGTGAAACAAATTAAAAGGCCATTTCTTCTGATCAGTATGCATCTTTACAACTGCTATTAACAGTTTTTCCTTTAAAAATGTTAACTAGTATGTTTACCATTTTACTTAAGTGTAATGTAACAACCCTTTGTATTTTAAGAGGAGTTAATTATACTGTGTGGAATAGATTTGGATGTGGTCAGGTGTCAACCTGCTATAGCTTCCTTTAATTTTAAATAAATCTGAAAACACATGAATGAGGAAAAAAAAAAAAAAATCCTAACTGTGCACTAGAAATTGTAATGTTATCAGTCTGCCAGTAAAGGGAGTCTGCATTTGTGCCTTGATTATTTTACAAAGCTCTAGGCTCTAATCTATTACTAAAATAATAAATAGAATATAATAAAGGTTTTCACCAGTGAATCTCCTGGATATTTACTGCCCTTGGTGTTTGCATGTGGAGATTTGTATGCATATTTGAAGAAACAAACAGACTGGTTTTAGGAGATTTCAATAGGATCCTGAGAAAGGAAATATAGAGGCAACCTTAACAGTGATCACAGGAGGAAAAAATAAAAACAGCAAAATGGTTATAAAACTCAACTCGTATTCTGTTTCAAAACTAAGAAATTCCTGCAAATACTGGTCTCAACCTGATGGATGATATGCATGACCTGGTTTATTTGTTACTTCATATGCTATCTCTACAGCCTTCCTTAGACACTCTTCTTCCTCTTTTTATGAAGAACCAAATACTGTAGGGATCAAGGCATGAAACAGAGGATTTAAAACAATGCACTTGAAATTCCACAATTCAAATTTTAGGGAGAAGGATGATGAACTGAATTAACATATAATTTATATTGTCAAGATTTTTAGGAAAATTCATGTGCCTGTAATTTTATGTGTAATACATTATTTTATTTTTGCTGAAAAAAAATATAATTAATACTACTAAGATATTCCTGCTCAGTTACCAGGATATTATGATGGGCTTTGAAAAGCTAAAAGTAAAAGGCCA
>JAAWXA010000009.1:9075046-9114952 GCA_038090715.1 Florisuga fusca
TGAAATTGGTTTTTTCCCCTCTCTATTCTAGGTTTGCCTAGCAACTAAGCTGAACAATGGAAATATCACCACTAAAGACAGTCAAAAAAGTTGGATTAATGAATATTAAAATGTTGTAATTCATGCTGAAACAATATTCTACCAACTTTTTCACTGTAATTTAACCAAAAAAACAAGCATAAGTGGCACATAACATTTCCATGAATGGGACCCTTAGGCTTATTCAGCAGAGCATGTTTAGCTTGCCAAGTTTAAATATTTTCAATACTGATTCTGGGACTGAGAACTCTTCATCACAGCACAGCATTTAAAATGATGGATGTGATACATATTTAATACAATAAAATGGCCATTTATAAGCTCCTACTAGGCACAAGGGAAATCCTTTTAGGAATGACTTCTAAAATCAAAAGGGGCCTATTCTCTCATTGCTGTGCCAGGAATTTAGGTATCTCCCATTACTGCTGGTAAGTGTTATGGGCCCAGGTCTTTCATGCATGAGTGGGACAATACGTATTTAGGGCTCCAGTTCAGCAGAATGGAGGCCCTGCATGTGTTGAACTGCAAGAAATTCCACAGGTTTCTGCCATGCAGCTGAACAATGGAGAAGAACCACAGTGTGGGGCCATCACGTCGTGGCCTCAGAAAGTAAAGAGTCCACAGGATGCATCTATGCAGTCCATTCCCCAGATATACAGAAAACACAGACATGCCAATGACCCAACAGAGCTATAAAGAAAGCTGCCTAATTTTCCTGACTTTAGTTGTGTCCGGATGAACACCTAGATGTCCGAGCAGCTAGGAACCCCACCGTATGGCCAGGCTGTCTTTTATCACCTCAATAGCACTTAAATGTGGGAGTAGCTGTGTGGAGGGGTGTGGAAAAGTGAACCCAAGATAATTGTCCAAGAAAATGTATGCAGACAAAAATAAGAAAACTAAAGTAACCTAACAGCAACACTGTAACAAAACAAGAATAGGGTAGACAGAAGCAGGGAAAGAGCAGCAAGAACACGCTACATGCTATCTGTACACATCTAGAGTGTTAACAAGTGTGGTTGGTTTGGTCCACTGAAGAGATGGCCCCGTGAAACTGCACAGTGGTTCTTCTGTCCTCTCAGTTTACAACTAAACCTGCCAGTTTGAGCTACCAAGCCTCCTGAATATGGACCACAGTTCCCTTGGGAAGAAGTCTGTAGGATGGTCTAATGTCATTCCTCCCCCCCCCTCTTTTTTTCTTCAGGGACACACTTGTTTTTTTAAGGGACATTCCTATTCACAAATAAGAGTCCCTGCTGAGTTTTAATGGCTTTTGATCAGAGACCCTTCAGCATTGCTGGCCACTGTGGCAAAATTGGCCACAGCAGAATTAAATTATTCTGACTCATACTGCTGGCTGTGCCACTGACATCCACAACACCTGAAGACGTTTCTAAGATGATATCATGGCACAGTAGAGAAGGACACCTGAGCCAAACTTCTTTGTAGCTACTCATAATATATGGAAATCCATTAAAATCTGACCAACATGCTAGTTTTGTGTTTGCACAACTGTTTGGTTTAGTTGTTAACATCTTGTGCCCTGGCTTAATAGCAGAACTGCTACAGAAGATATTGCAACATTCAACTCTTGTTCAACAGCTTTTAATAGCAATTATCAGGTAAGAAATACTAAAATTCAAGCTATAGCTGGTTGTTGACAGGACTGAATCTTAGAAAATTTTTAATCTATGTGCATTATATTGAGTCAGAAACGATTCACACACAAAAAGGAGTTACTTATTTTATCAAATTAATAAAACCAGAATATGTATTGGAACTTATTTAAATATCTTTAATTCTACTTAATAGCACGAGCTGCTGGGTCTGTAGAATTCTGGAAATGCACCTTTGTGTTTGTACTAATTGGTGGGAAATGCAGGCCTGTGTCAAAGACAACTAATTGATGAAAATAGCTTGGTTCTGACATCCCTATGTACCACACCCCTACATCAGAGGAGGAGGGTTTCAAAAAGGTGTTATATATTGTCATGGTAATTATAATTGGGTTACATGTATCCAAGGTACAGGACCCATACAAGGTTACAATATAAGGGCCTTATGAATGAGACTGTAGGGCATTTAGCTAAACAATTGCACGCAGAATAAAGAGCTTACATAAAAGTGTGTATTATGCAGATGTTAGAAACCTGTGTCTCTGAGAAGACACTATTTTGACCATAATGCATTCTGTCATGTGAGATAAAATGCAGAGAACATTTACATTTCTCCCACTCACTGAGCTTCTACCACACGACTTGCATTTTTCTCACATCAATAGACATCTTTTTAAACATTACATTCATGTCTGTCTCTCTTGATGGCAAATAAAATTCAATAAATAAAATACTTTATGATAAATATGTTGGATTTAAGACGCAGTTGTGATAAAGTGTGCAGGTTTTCAAAAATGATTTGTTAAAAACAAATAAATTTAACAAGGCATGTACACAAGCTCAAAATATATTAGTATATTGTAGATGATGCACAATAACATAATGACCCAAAAGGGCATTTGCACAGTTTTTCACACTGCTTAACTTACTGCTAAGTAAGACAAATAATCAACAGAACTTGGACCCACTGCCTCTGTAGATCAGATCAAAGTATGACTGCTGCAGCAGCATGACTTGCCAGGGCATTTCAAACCAGCCACACTTACAGATAGCTGCTGTATAGCAGGGGACATGTTACCTACAAAATCATCAACAAGTCTAGTGTCACTTATAGTTATAGATCACCAATTATTTCTGTCAATGCTATAATGTACTTCTGCATCCACACAACCAGAATGGTGTGTGGCGTAACTGGCAACTGGTAAATTGGCAAACCAGGAATTTGTAATAAAATGTAATTAATGAGCACAATTTATATGTCCTGCTGTGCTCTGGGTAATCATCTCCTTTTAGGTAATTTGAACTTGCACAGTTAATGTGCATCGTCTTAAAGTTAAACAAATACAAGACTTACTGCAAAGCACCACTTCCTCAGTTTCTTTTTACATTTTTGCTTCTATATTTTTGCAAGATATCTATTCCTCAAGTATTATTCTTAGCTTACATTTATTTTTGCTTTTAAAACTTTAAAGCATATAAAAAATAAAGAATCCTGCTGTGTTACTTAATTGCTTTTATTTGATTTTCTACTTACTAATTTCCTACTTTTTCCTAGTAGCTACTTTAAAAGAGATTTTTCTAGTGTTTTATTATTTCCCTCATGGAACTGCCAAGAAAATAAAAATAATAATGTGTCTTTTAGTGTTTTTAGAAATGCAAACAAGAAAAAGTCCTCCACAGATTCAAAAAAACATTGTTTACTTTTTGATGATGAAAACCAAGCCACAGATTGGGTGAGGTATTTCCATAATGTCACATAGAAGATTAAAGTGAACCCAGACCTCTCAGTTCTCAGTCCAGTGGCTAAATCACATCAGCCTTCCACTAATTTTGAGGATATGGATCCTTCTTCCCAAAACTCAAGATTCAAAAATGCACTTACATCTCTACATGTTTTGATCAGGGTCAGTAGGACACATACGGATACCAAAACAATTGATGTAGTGTAGCTACAACAGTTTCACATCTAAGCTTTTGATTTAAAAACAAAACAAACAAAACACCTGTTTGAATGTATAAATACGCAACCCCACCAAAAATCAGGATTTCCTAGACACACACCACCCCAGCTCTTCACTTTTGTCCAGCCATGAGAGGCAATTCTCTGAAGCAACAGAATGAACCTGTCTCATTTCAGATCAGACAACATTTGCATGGAAAATTGCAGAGATAGATGGAGGGACAGGCTGAGGACAGGCTAACTGCAGGAAAATATTACGGGCTAATCTTACTGTTGCTGCAGGCATTCTCATGCTCATGCACTGGGGAGAAGTTACAATGGCAAGATCCATTGCCATAAGAACCCATTCTTTTCTACCTGCTAGCAAGTGACAAAAGCTTTCTAAGGCTTCGAAGAGGAATTTTCTGTTTGAAATGGAGCTACTGCTGCCATAGCTCTCAACTTGCTCAACAAAAATCAAGGCAGTGTCTTTATCAACTAGAGGAGAAAATTGCAGCCAAGTTGCTTCATGCTCACCACAATTTTTGATCTGTGTGGATCTGAATTATGTGTTGCTCAAGGGCCAATCATCCATGGCAGGCTTCAGAGTTATCCAAGAGTTAGTTCCATATATTCCAAAAGTGCTGCTTGATCTACTGCCTTTGACAGGCTTGCCATTGCTCACTCAAGGACCGAGGAACCTATCACCTGATACATTTGTTCCTGGCACATGTTCCCAACTGTCCCAGTTCTGTTTTCCCTGTTAGCACTGAGTAGAATGCTTCTCAAACAGAAACTGGTTTCTTATGTCACAAAGGATCAAAGCCCTGTTTGACATCATAGTATTACTATGCTGAATTTGGTTAAACTTGTAGCAGGACAGTTTGGGTGTGGCAGGTCCTGCCTTGGGTGTGAGAACTCTCTTAAAAGACTGCTCAAAATTCCCTTCAGCTCAATTTATTTCCAGAATCAATGTAAAGATTAGAACTTTAACACAATATAATATATGTGTGCCAAACCTTCCAAAACCACACAATTGACCTCGGAACACAAAATATTCTGAACAAAATTAGCCTGTTGCAAGTTTGTAAATGTTTCCTTATAGAATCTAAACCTTCAATTCTAACTTTCAAGCTTTACCTCACAGACACATGAGATGGAAAATCTACACTATAAAGATACAAATTCCTCAAATTTCAGACACTTGCTATAACGTCATTTGGTTTTATTACTTTATACAAAGCATATTAAATGACTCAAAATCCATTGTGAGTCAAGAATTTGGGAACAGTTCTTGCAGGAATTGTCTAACATGACATTCTGAAACTGTCTGCCTGAGATTTAAAAAATATGAATAAATAAATATATATATATATTATTTTTTTTTTAAGTCTTTGTATGAGCTAAGCATCTGTAGCACTGAAACCAAGTAACTTCTAGGTAGATTAGGGAGAAATCAAAAGGAACCACCAGGGCTGGAGAATGTATTTTGATCCTTTCAGGAGACTAAATTAAAAATATCACCACCACCACAGTGGGCAATAATTACACTTAACCTATTTCAGAATATTTTTTCCTTAAAAACCCCCAAAGTGTTCCTATTAAAATCCCACTTAGAAAAAATATTTTGTTTTTTAAATTAAAATATTTTATTCTTTGGCCTATAAAAGAAAGCTTTTGGTGGTTTTGAAATATTTTTCTCCCCAGCAAAAAATGGCTCAATAATTATAAACCTATATTTGGTTTATAAACTTATATTTGGTGGTGAAGATTAGATGCAGTTGCCCAAATGTACAAACTAGAAATTTTCAGCTCAGTATATTTCCACACTTTTTTTTAATGCTCTAAAAGCTTCATATGCTTCAAAACTGAAAATAGATATTGCTTTAGAATTTAGGAATATAGTTAACAGTCATTCTTTTATCTTGGAGAAAAACTTGCAATAGTGTTAATACTTGTGAAACTCAAATCATTGCAAGTTACCTGATTAGGCTGACTTGTTCCACTCTTTGAGATGACTTTTTCTGATGCCTCAATTGCTCCCTATAGAATCTCCTAATGCTTCTTTGTACTACCATGTGCAAGTAATGCAACAGAGAAAACTGCTCTGCAAGCAGGATTTCTGGTTAGAAGGCTGTTCTCTTGACCTTGCCTTCTTAGAATCCTGCCAAAGAGAGATAGAGGGAGTGGGCAGAGGAGGTGATAGGAATGGCAAAGATGTCTGCATAACCTAAGGATCCCTTTCTTATGCAATTACCACCCATTCTGCCCTGACAAATACCTGCTTGCAGTGAAATTCAAAGAACAGTTATAGTAGAAGACTTTCCCAGAAACCTTGGGTTTTTGTGTAGGACAGTAATAAAATCACAACAACTATTTTGTCTACAGGAACACACAGACTGAACAATCTTTAAAAGAGAACCAAATAAAACTGCCCCATTGAAATTACTCCAGATTCCTACTGTTTTCAACTATAGTGTCATGTGTCATCCTATTACTCAGTTTAACAATGTTTTAGGGTAACTATTACTCATTTCATGATTACTGTCATTTTTTATTATTTCAGTGCCTATTTTTATTATTCAGTGCCTAGGAAAAATAGTCACCTACCCTGACTCCTTTCTGCTGTGTCATGTCTCAAAAAAGATATAGTTTTTTCCTATTTTAAGTTTATAAATCTACTATAATTCCTAGATTTAGGTACTAGACATAAAATTTGGGTTTGTTTACAAAAGAAAATTGCAGAGTTGGACATTGCAACATCTGATGTTCCTCATGGCAAGACACGAAAAATTGCCCACATCCAAGTCTAGGATGTCCCCTGTGTGTCCCTGAAGACACTTCAAATGAGAAACTGTCCAAAGACACTTCAGATTAGATCTCAAAAAGGTATCCCCATGTATGATAACTCATTAATATATGGTCTTTATTGAGGGATTTGAATTGTAAGGGGATCCTATTGTAAGTCTCCATAAGAATGTCACAATGACTTCTGCAGACAGCTGCCCTCTGATGGTCCCTCCCCCTGGCTCTGTGAATCATCTGTTTCTGAACAGTGCCCAATTCACAAAAAAAACCTGAAAGAACAGCCAAAAAAAAAACCAAAACAAAACACAACATTACAGACAGTGCTGGAGCCTTGTTTCTAGGCCTAATAATAATAAAAATAATGTCACAAATGGATTTGAGAGAGCTACATGTGCTCTGTCTCCTGAACTATCATATAAACTGGGAGTCTTGGCACATCTATGAAATCTGATTTTTAGCGTCAACAGTGAGCATGTTTTACACCATAAATATTCTAAAATTTTCTAGAGCCTTGCATGAAATTTTACAAAAAAATCCACAAAGTCCCTCAACACTCTGGCAAGTCCTAACAAGCATGGTATTTTGCTACTCCCCTTTCTGCCGCTGGCACCATTTTGTGTTTTTGTCACATTCCTCTTAAAAGGTGTCCTGAGGCAGCAAAGGGAAACCTGCTCCTCCTGGAAACAACCAGGGCCCCGAGGGTTCTCCCAGCCCTGATTGTCCCTACCCCAAGTCCATGGGGCTCCCCACATCCTGTCCATAACCCAGCACCCCGGAGCAGAAGGAGGCAGAAGAAGGCTGACAGAAGTAAGAGCTCACAGCCCAGGGAGCCCAGGACTGAAAGGGTCTTTCCTTGAAGAGGCTGAGAGACTGAAAAGCAGAAACTGAACCAGTCATTGGACAGAGGAGAAAACCTTACTCCTGCTCCTGTCAGAAGGGAAGATTTCTTTACAGTCTCTGATCCCCCTGAATTTTGTTCTTCAGGTTTCTGTTCAAGTAAAATCTATCCTTAAAGGGGTGTGGGTGTTCCTTTGCTGTTGCATTTTAAAACAATTCTTTTTTTTTTGGCACTTTGGGATGTTCTCCTAACAGTAAAATGTGCTGGCAGAAATCTCTGACAGAGTCCAAGTCCTTTTACACCTCTCAGACCATGAGTTATGTTTTGAAACAAAGTTCTGCTGAGCTGCTGTTCCTCACCCTACTCCACCCCAGAGAAGGGTTTAATCTGTGTTTTAAAATGGAAAAGAAATTCATCAGAGGCAAGACCCTCCTGATGTGTCAATGAAGAGTTAGGCCTGCTTAAGACCTGCATCTTTTTGTGGACTTATTAACCTATTATTTGTGAGAACGTTTTCAAATTACAATAAAAGTCACAATACTGGCAGAAATATCTTCATGTTCAAATTCTTAAGGTCAGATTAAAATATTTTGCACTTTCCTGACAATTTCTTTGAGACAAAGTTATTTTCAGGGAAGCTTTGTAACCCCCAGATTGTTATACAAATAGTTAAAATACTGAAATGAATTTAAGGAGTTATACTCTAACATGCCGGTCCTGTTATAATTTGGAGACAATGAATAATATATTCCAGACAAAGTGAAGGCAGCTATAGAAGTAAACTAAAATAGGAAAATTACACCCACAAGGCATTTAAATTTAGGAGCTGAATAAATTATCCATACATTAAAAGGTTCAAATATTTCAAAGAAAGCACAAAAAAGTTTAAAAAAATAACTGAGAAAATGTAACAAAAAGCAGAATAATTCCGAATGTGATCAAAGCTGGTGTGGAAACCTATTAAATAGATATCCTAGTTGCACAAGAAATTATACAGTGCTACTTTCACAGATATATTCTTTTAGCAGATGTTCACTGAGAGCCTCTGCTTTTTTCTGAAAAGAGTTTTTATCTGGTACACTGAAGAAAATATTAAAACTAAGATTTTTATCGATTCAAATTTCTAATGTATTGTTTTAATCTCTTGGCACATTGGACATTTATTGTTCTTAATCAATTGTGCTCTTTTATCTGGTGTTTTTTCAAACAGACTTCCATTTATTCTTGTTTGAAGAATTCTTGATTCACTGCATACACTATTCCTAAAAAATCTATTAATTAAAAAACCCACTCAGAGTATTTTATGGAAACCAAAATATTTCAGTGGTTTCCTCATCATTCTGAAAAGCTGATCCTCCCAACATTTGTCCAGTCCCTAGTTGCGACTTCATACAGATAGCACTTTCAAATATGTGCCACTGCCACAGAGTATCTGAACTGTTACTATCCTGATTTTATAACAGATTTTGTTAAAAATATCTGAGCAGAACTTCATGTTTTTTCATGAAGGTGGCTTCAGAATCAGGAATAGATGAGGTGCTCTTACTCATTCTAAGATTTAAGAAGAATTCTGTGAACATTTTTCTGATTTCCAGTAAACTGAACTAATGAGACATATTTTCAAGTGAAGAACAAACTCATCACTATTTAATATTGCTATCTAGCACAGATTGTAGTACACTGCCCAGCTTCAAGAGTGATGCACTTCTTTGTAGCTCATTCTGAGGGAATTCAGGTTAATCCAGCCAAGACAGTGGATACTGGTACAACAGGAACAGTAACGTAGGACAACAGTTTCCTTCTCTGGGCATTAATGGCTGCAGAGTAACGTCCAATGTAATGTCCAATGGACTGCAAGCCTGGCTGGTCACATAAAGGAAGATTTCTGAGACAAGTAATGAAAACATTTTGGCATCTTATAGAGCACTGATAATATCTGACAACTGTCTGATTTCTGAGAAGCTCTTATGTTGAGGTACCACGTCAGAAAAATAACAGTGAACCTGTTTGCTTCTTGCAAAAGGCTTGTAGTTATAACATTAAACCATGTGACCACAGAGGAATGAAAATGAGATCCATACCACTGTGGGTATTAGAAGATTTTCATGCTAAAAAAAAAGTTCAGGTAGCAGACAATGAGTATTATTCTTGAAACAACTGATTTGACAGTACAAGTAATGTTTTTTAGTTTTATTTGCCATACCATATAGATTTATGGCTCTTAATTTAACCAGTTTACATCCTGGACACCTGCCTATGAAGGAAGAATATGCCACCAAACAACAGTTACTCTGCAACTGGTCTGTGTGTGCACAGACTATTTGTAAGTGTTGTTGTCACTAGTAAAATTCAAGTATTTCATTTTGTGAGAGCCAGTTTGTTACCTGCAAGCTGCAGAAGTGCAATTACACTAGCTCTGGTTGTAGGGATTCTTGCCTGATGATTCACTCATGTCTGTAGAAGTTCTAAAGCAGACATATCAGTGTGCCAATTCCTACAACTTTAAAAGCTTTACCACTCCTAGCAGGAGGATTTTTTAAAATTTGTTTTTTTTTAAATTGTTGTGTTCTTTCTTTAGGGATCTGCAAAAGTAGGAATTCATCACCTCAGAGCAAATTAAGAAGGATAAAATTATCCTTTTTTTTTTGCCTTTGGGATAAAATTGTATTAACTTCAGGCCTCCAGACCTCTCACTCCAAAACTAAGCTTCACAAATGCAAAGAGCAAAAGGGGATGTGGTCTCTATTGCCCTTGTCCATACAGTGGTCACCTCCAGCTGCAAAGGGCTATGGATTGATAGCTGGGTTAGGAGAGATTTGGGAAAGATTGGAGTGCTTTTCTGAACCGTGACAGTGAGAAAATGCTACATTAACAGGGGCAGGAACCATCCAGGTTTTTTGCTGCAGGATTAATGAAAGATGCAAAACAAATCTGATGTGTAATTTCCAACCTGAAGTGTTTGGCTGTGTATTTGAATTGCTCAGACACAAGGTTCCCATATTCTCCAGAAGAGAAATTTCATATTTTGGCCAATGTGCAGGGTCATTTCCAGGAACCTTGTAAGTCCTAGGAAGAAACTACAGGCCACTTAGACACGGGAAATCACCTTTGCATATTATAAGGCCAGACAGTTTTAGTATTGTGGGTTGTACTGTAGAAATTATTGATGGAAATTCAAAGAAATAATGAAATTGTAACACAATCAAACCATAATTCTTTGCATTTAGTATTTTTTGCATGTTCAGCATACCTTATTTTTCACTTTCTGATGTATGTGAGCAGCTAAATAGTATAAATCATCATTTTACTGATCTAAATGAATCCTCACCAGATGATTTTAACTGTTCTAACTGCACAAGTATAGTACAACTGCAACTTAATCCCAGTGGGTAATTGAATTTGAGATAGGTTTTAAAAGGATAAAGAAGGGTATATTTTAATTTTATTGATGAAAGCTGATGGGTGAATTCTGCAAATTGAAGAGCTGAACACTCAGGATGCAGAAGCTTGCTTTGTATCTTATTTTCAGCTGAATAGCCTAGGAGTAAAAATAATGTGGGTTTGTTGAGAAAAAAAGCAAAAAACCCTAATATCCTTCTGAGGTTCTATCTTTCACATGTGTCTTTTTTTCTTTTTTTAAAAAAAAAGATTTTGCCTTTTGCCAGCATGCCTGTTTTCCAATGCCATATGTCAGAATCTTACAGTGAACTTTTGATTTTATTGCCTATTCATTACACATGAGAAAAGCATCAATTATTTCAAGTACAGGGTTTGTGTATTTTTTGTAATTTCCATTTTAAAACCTTTTACTCCAAATCCAAGCCTTCCAAATTTGGCAACACATTGTATTTTTTGATGTCTTGCAATTAAATCATTCTGATTTCATACTGTCATGAAATCAGCCACTTGGAGAAAATATGTGAGTGTCCCGATTTGCCTTTCTGAATCTATTTTTCACAGTTGCAAAGCCCTGGTCAGATAAATTAAATTACTGCAGCAGTATGTAACCAATTTTATGTAAATTAAGGTGTTAATGTTCTGAATCACACTCCTGAAAATGGCCTGTTTTTTTCTTGCAGGTCTTCTTCATTAATGACACAATGGAAATCTAAAAATTAACTCCCTGACCTATAAAAGAATTACATATATAGGTAGTCTTAATGGTCAGCTGACATTTCTCTGTAGTCCACCCAAATAAATCAAGACCCCTGCCCGAGTGCCAGCAGGATGGTTAACATGAATTCAGGTTTTTTTAAACATCAGATGATATATGCAAGATTTAGCCATGTCACTGGAAACACAATTATTGTCATGTTTAAACTTCTTTTTGTGGCAGCCCCCTAACACAAGCAAAAATGCTGTTTTATGTTATCAAGAAAATACAAAATTAGAAGAATGAAAATAATCATAATTGGAAGGCGTAGCAATACAAAATCAGAAAGAGCCTCATTATTTGACTAGGAAGGTTGAAGTAACAAATATATTCAGGCAGAGAGAGCAGAGGCAAATATGAAACAAAGTATCTAGGACTTCAGTTTCCAACTACCTGTTTCCTCACTTTGTCATCACATCAGATTAGAATCATAGAAGCTATGATTATTATTTTTTTTTTAATTGTTCATTCAGGCAGGTCCAGGCTGGTTCTATGTCAATTTCTTTGAGACATATTACAAAAGAACATCTGCAGTGTTAAAATAAACTGACTCTTTCTCTTCAAGCATTAGAAAAGAAATTATACTGGATTAAAGAAATACAACCTCTACTGTTACAACTTTTCGGAAAATATTTATTCTTTACACAAACAGAATATCATATAAAGGAAATTAATTTAACTAACTTACTCCATCAGTTTAATGCACACGACTTACATCATCACTGCAAAGGATAATGATGTGAGAAAATACACTTGCTTTGTATTTGTAAAAATCATTTTTTCAAAGAAATTTTTCTACTCCAGTGATCTTACCTACCTTTGACAAAATCTGTGGAAATTTAGCCATTGGTCTTAGTGAAAAAATCTTATGGTTTTGTATTGCCACATATCTCTGAGAATCTCACAGTATAACATAGTAAATGTTAGCAGATCTCCGGAAAAAAAGTATGTTTCACCTAAAAGGTCACAGTCTAAGATTAATATATGAGAATCTGACTAATTTAAAAAAAAATAATATAAAAACCCAGCCTTCCAATATAAAGAGTCTTGAAGGATTTTTTAAAAAACTGGAAACAAATTTTGGCAGTCCAGATTATTTTTGTGTCTGTTTTGTGATTAATAATGTTGTTTGCATTTTACAGCTAAATATGTATGTATAAAAATAAAAGAGAAAATATATAGTTTGCAGCTTTTCCATAGTCTTTCCATAGTATTTCTTTCATCTAATTTTGAGAAAAAATGTTTCTATCTACCACCTCATTTCCAATGGATTCTATACACAAGGCTCAATGGTCCTGGCTTTTCAACCTCTTCTAAATGTCAGGGAGCCAGAATAACCGCTCCTAAGATATTATTCCAAGCCTTTGTTTTAGGCACAGGATTATCAAAAGTGACAAAGAAGTTAACAATGAAAGTCAAGCTTCATCACCTGGTTTCTGATGCAGTAGCTATAGCTGCAGACATATAAGGTATTCTCTGCCAGGCCTTTCCTGTAACCACAGGATGGCTGAGGTTGGAAGACATCTCTAGCAGTCATCTGGTCCAACCCTTCCCTGCTTGAGCAAGGCCAGCTCGTGCTGGTTCCCAGGACCATGTCTGTATGACTTTTAAATATCTCCAAGGATGGAGACTCCACAATCTCCTTGGACAACCTGTGCCCGTGCTGAGGCACCCTCATAGTGAAAAAGGGACACCTGATGTTCAAATGCAACCTCCTGTGTTTAGTTGTGCCCATTGCCTCTGATCCCATCACTGGACATCACTGAAAAAAAGCCTGACTCCGTCCCCTTTGCACCCTCCTTTCATTGGTAAAATTCCCCCTGAGCCTTCTCTTCTCCCAGTCAAACGATCCCAGGTCTCTCCGTCTTTCCTCATAGGACTAGTGCTCTAGTCCCTTAATTATCTTAGTGTTGCTTCACTGGACTCTCTCCAGTAGCTCCAGCTCTCTCTTGTACTGGGGTGCCTAGCACTGGACACAAAACCCAGGTGTTCCATCACCAGTGCTGAGCAGTGAGGAGTGCTTCTCCTAATGCAGCTCAGGACATCATTGAACATCTTTACTGCAAGGCCTCACTGATGGCCCTGCTCAGCTCTCTGTCCACCCAGGCCCCTGTGGTCCTTTCCTGCAAAGCCACTTTTAAATGGGTTGTCCCCAAGCATTTACTACTGCCTGGGATTATTTCTCCTCAGCTGCAGGACTTTGCATTTCTCATTGTTAAAATGCATGAAGTTCCTCTCAGCCTATGACTCCAGCCCATCAAGGTCCCTCTGGATGGCAATACACCCCACTTTCTCTTACCAGTATGGCAAATCTGCCTCTAGATCATTTTCCTAAGCTGGGATTTCTTATAAGAACTTTTCCTCACAGCCTGCTTTCTCAGTTTCTGCCTGAAGGGAAGCTGTGTAGCAATGGGTGTTCTTGAAACCAAGATTCTCCAGGGACCACTTCATCGTTTAACACCATGTAATATATGTATAGTCACACAACATATTAAATGCAATATAAAATAATAATGTTTGAAATTGTTTTTCCATCTGGTGTGAACAAGACAAACCCCTTTGAAACAACTGTGACGTTAGGAGGACTTGTGCTGCAACCTTTTTTTTTTTTTTCAGGTGGCAATGCAGAAATGCAGTTTATTGTAGAAGGCAAAATCTTGACAACTGAGGTCCTGTCTGCTCTGTAACTCTATTGGACTTTGCACAGTGCGTTTCAAATGAAAATAGATATGCTTCAGCATTCTTGTTCAGTATGTCCCTTCTCCATAGTGCCTTATTATTATTACAATTTAATGTAGTGGCACCTAAGTGGCAGAGTCAGGTTTTACTCCAGTGTGCTAAACAAACATAATAAATGACATGACAGTCCCTGCCACAATACATGGACTTCACCGTGACAGAGCTATATCCAGTGAAGGAAAAAGCAGTGATCCATTCTGACAAGATTCTGAAGGTATTTAAAACAGATGGAAAACCCTATACTCTGTATGAATGTCCTCCTTAACCATCTTGAGTCAACGTGAAACAGCTTATTTCAGACAGGTTGCCATACAGAGTTGGACCTGCATCATGGATTTCCATACCAAAGTCTCAGGGACAAGTATGTAAATTCACACACAGTGAGGCACTTATTCTCAGGGTATTTGACTTGCCTGGTTTTATACTTTTAGTGGCACTTCCTAAAATTCACAGCTAAGCTGTCTCAGTTTCCCAAAGTCCGTCTAATGGCGAACAGATGTGACCTTGGTCATACCAAACTTTTGGTTGCCTTTGGAAAACAGATGCAGGAATTATGGCTGCAGAAACCAAAGGCCACATTCTAGTTTGGAGGCAGAAGGTCCTTTCTGGCCTGATGAAAAAACAATCACATTTCAGATTTCTATAGCATTTACGCTGTGATTACCATTTTCTACTACATGGAAATAAAATTTAAAAATTATCTGCTGCAAAAATATCTATAATTAATATGCATATGCCTTGCCCTGCTCAGGGCCACATCATGCACAAGGATCTTCCCTCCTTCCATCAGCATACATGTACTGAAACCACAGCCTGATACCTGTATGCAATACTTGATCAGTATTTCTTCATATTTTCTTAATCTCACTCTATGTAAGGTATGGTCATGCTGGTTATGGACAGACTTTCTTATTCTTAAAATGAGGGACATTATTTGTAACTGACTATAGGAGTAAAGTGGCTGTTAGTATTTGCTAACATCAGAGAAAATGTGTGTTTATGCCTTCATACGGATGCGTTTGGTAAGTCAATTTTACATAATATGTTATTATAAGTGTTAACATTCTATAGGACCAAGAATCTTTAATAAATTTGCCTGCTTCAATACTGAAACAAAGAATTGCTGTTATGAACAAGAGCGTAGCACCTGCATTTTGCACTGAAAAAACTGTTTGCATAATGAATTCTCTAGATTCTGCTATTGTTCAGTGAAGTACACTCCCATGCAGAGAACTGCAGGATGGAGATTTCAATAGGAAACTAAGCTCATTTATAACAACAGTTAAGTAATAAAAGAAAGGCATATGAAAAACATGGTAAAACTGTTTCTGAGAACCATGTCTCTCAAAGAAATGAAACTGTGAGGCAGTATTGCGTCCTATGTCTCATTCTGGATATGAAGATAGGCAGCAGTTTAAAAAACTCCACTAGTCCTGTCAGCTCTGGTAGTCTTACATAAGACAGAGCATACTCACTCATGTTCCTACGGCTCTAGATACAGCTCTATGTGCAAGGTGTGCAAGACATCCTTCCACAATGAAACCAGCCCCATACATTTTTAATTGTGTTTAGTAGTTACAATGGGTTATAAGCCTTAAACTTTCTAGAGGCCTTGGATGTCACCAATTTTACTACATGTAAAGTTAAGCACATTTTACTGATGAGAAATGCCTTTAGAACAGCAGTAGTGGAATTTATCCTACCAGATGAGTTTCTGTTATATGACTGCAAAATGAATCTATTTTTTCAAAGTGGTAAAGGGAAGGGACAGTTGGTCTGAGATTTACACCTGATTTGTGTTATAGTAATCTTTGAAATTAAGAAGTGTATCCTTGCATTTCATTAAATTCTGGCTAATGAGATAACTGTCTTCCCAAGGAGGGAGTGATGAAGTACTCATGCCATAAAGCATAAATTAATGCTGCAAGGTTAAACACTGGAACTAACTCATGTTTCAACAAAAGCCCCTACCAGCAGTTAAATTAACTGACATAAATACCATAAAATCTGTCTTTATTTTAGTCTCAGATGATGCTTCTTTTTACACCCCTGCTTTCAGTTTGTATAACTCATTTTTGCACATTATTGCATGCATCATTTGCCGTTTAAAGGATCAGCTACAACTGAGAAAAGATTTAAGGAATCAAATACCCAGGCAAAAGAACCTGTAGGTATGAGGAATACCCCTATCATACTGTATTTTGCCAGTACTCTCTAAAGAAAATACCACAATAGACAACCACAGTTCAAAGAAACAGTTAATTATGTTGAGAACAGACGAAAGAAATCTACTTTTTCAGCTTTTTGATAGACGTTTTGAAAAAAAAAGCTAAAGAAAACCTGTGGTGATAATAGGTTTGATATATATTCTGGCAAAAATTATATCACATTAATGAGGTGGCTTAAAGGGCTCATGCATTTTGTAGGAGGCATTTCAATGTATTAGTATAATTAGCAGTGATGAGAAAACTGTTTGGAACTGAATTACCTCTCACGAGTTCATTTGAGCTATATGAAATTACACCATGCAAGAAGGAAAATTATGGAGCCATCCAGAGAGAGTTCATGCCTGATTTGATCATAGCCACTAATTGGATGATCATTTTCGTAAAGCTTTTCAAATGGTTGACAGTTTCTGCCTCTCATTTTTTTAATGGACTAGCTCTTTATTTCTTGCACTAGGCAACCAAACATACTTTTGTTCAAGATTTGGTGTTTCTACAGGAACCTACAGGTGTAATTGTCACAATCTGAGCAACCTTTGTCCCCTAATTAGCTGCTTTTTGGGGACCCCTGATGAGAGTTGCTGTTCTTGTTAACAATCTTAGAGAATACCTGATGAGTAAGACTCTCCAAAGTCTGATGCATGTCAGCAGACACCATATGACAGCAATTTAATGAAGTTAAAAACTGACCTGATTCTGATGGCTGGAGTAGCATCTGTGTTGTATAGCTTTTGATTTCTGTTGGTCTATTTTTTATTTTTGGTTAACATGAATTGGGTGTTCTGCTGAAGGATAACAGAGAGGTGAAGCATGCAGGAAGTAAAGCTTATTAATGGAAATACTTGATGAGTTCTCTTTCTGTCCTTCCTAATATCCAGTAACACTGAGCAAATTGAAACAGTGCTAACCTTCTTCATATAATTTAAATGAGATACCTAATGTATAAAGTACTTGATTTGGGAGTTGTTAAACATTTGACTTGGATCTGTTTTACTGGCTTTTTACTAATATTCTTAACAGTTTTTCTGGTGGCTTTGTTTCTAATAATATTTTCTCTCTATTTAATATCAACATTTTGCAGTAAAATTTAAACTTAGGGTGACTACTAGTGTAAATTTTTACCTAAAACAGTATTCTCCACAAATAGTGTATCTGGATTGCAAAATCAAGAAGGCAAACAAAGTAACAAGGCTTATTTAAAAGAAAAATGGAAAAATAAGTTTAAGAATGCCTCGATTATAAGGTAAGGTGGTTTGGATAATCTTTCTGAAGTATGCAGGTATTTGTGTGTGCTGTTTTCAGGTATTTTTTGCAGACTTCTGTAGGAACAGAGTTTTTTTCTGACTTTCTCTATTTACGAAAAATTATTGCATGCCTTCTAGAAATCACTTATGAAAGAACACTATCACTTATTTAGATGCTATAGGTAGATAAATATAGCTTTAAGGAAAAATGTTATTATAACATGGAGTATTCTGTTTTCACATAGCTCTCGTATTCTATCAGACTTTACAGAAAGATATACAAAATGTTATTGAATACTTCTGAATTTTATTCCATTCACTGAATTCCCCTGCAGGGAAGAGAAGCCTTCACAAACAGTCTCAAGTCTCAAAGAAATCTCTAGGAAAACAGACATTCATTAATATCTCTTGAGTCAGTTTGGAAAAAAAAAAGTGTTTGCAAGAATTTTTAGTGAGACTGTCTAGCAGGTGATTGCAATCATGCCAAAGTCTAGAAGAGATTTACAACTGATTTAATACTGGAAGAACTTAAGTGTTCAGAAGTATGTTTGAGGAACACAGACAATATCTAAGTGCTCTCACAGTAAACAGAACAACAGCTGGTAGAGCAAATGCCTTAGTTTATGTTGTTCCTCCCTCTAATCTAGCAGACAATTGCTCTAGCAATGCAATCCATAATCCTTTGGTGACTTTAATGTTAAATGTCACATGGAAGACGAATGTAGCACACCCTTTTACATCTCATGATAATTAATGCAGGAAACTCAGCAAAGTTAGAAATGTGCAAGAGTACCTATTAGACCATTGAGGTGAAATGCAGCATAAAGCCCCCGTTTCCAAATGAAATCACACTCTTAAAGGACACATATCAGTGGTAATGATATTATAAGAATGTTCACTTAAGTAACTTTCCAGAAGTTGTTATCAATGTGGATAAAACTATTGTCAATGATAAAAGATAATTTTTTTAACAGCAACCTCATAGTAGGGTTGGCAATTTTTATCCATTTTGAGGCAATGAATCAAATAACATTAATATCATGGCGTCTTACAGAAACTTGGGAACATGATACAATTCCTCCAAAAAGTCACTTAGAGATTATTTCCACTTCACAGCCCACCCCCCACAGACATTCATACCACTGCTTCACTGTAGTTGGGTTAGGTTAATTTTTCAGATGCAAGAATGATGTGTGTTTTTGCACATGAAACTGATTTTTTTTGCTGAGGAAATGTTCAGCTACCTGAAAGTGCAGAACAGTGTGGCTATGCAGATACTTTAGGTGGAAAAAAAGTCAGCTGAACCAAACTAAATGTTGAAACTAAGGTTTTCCTAATAGAAAAGGTTTATGTGTTAAGTAAAGCAAACTAAAGCTGAACCAAAGCAAACTAAAATTAAAATGGCAGATATTTATTTCATTAGGAAATCAGAGCTGGTTTGATCAGTTTGATCATAGCTGTCTTGATCTAAACTCTGTTTCTGTAGGTTATATCACTTCAGCTTTTATGGTTGTAATATAAGAATTCTGCAGAGATACTCCATCAGTCTCATCTGACTGTCTCAAGTGCTGTTTACACCTAAGCAATTTGGAAAAGAGGTATCATTGTTTTACATTTCGTAACATAGGCTGTTTATTCTGATACATACCATGAAGATCATGAGACAATAATTAGAACAGCAACGAGACAGAGTGAGGATTACAAAAGCAGCAGGCTCAGACACAGAAACTTCAGAACCCTGTTATTAGGCTCCTTTCTAAGAAGTGACTTGATATATCAAAGTGTAAAATGAACACAGAAACCAAAGTTAGGGAAGGTTTGTTTATTTCTGAAGAATAGTTTAAATTTTTCCCAACATCCATACTGTGAAGACAATGTCATTGGATCAGGAATGACTTACATTACAGGAATGGGCTTACATCAATCTTCGTAGTCTTTTGGAGGGGTACAATGAAATCAGTAGGCTTAAGCAGGGCCTAGGCTTCAGATATAAATTATATAACTATACTGCTAAAATACAGATTCAAAGATGGTAAAACCACGGACACAAAAGAGACATATGGTTTGGGAGATTTAACATGTCATGTCTCTGAAGTTCATATTGTCCACGCCATTTTCGCCAATGAGAATTAAAGTACCATGATTCCTTTTATAGGTAAAAAATCAACACACGCACACTTATTGGAAGATATATCAACAAATTAGGTATGGGGAATAGAATCCCTATAATCTATTAGGCATTGGAGCACTCTAACTCATGCGAAATAGTAGAACTCCCCAAGGACAACAGTATAGCCACTGCAAATTTATCAAGTACACCACCCTTCCTCCAGGATTCATCTGTTCTTGAATTTCTGGCTAGCATTAAAATCTACACAGTAATAGTTAATCAAGATTTTAAAATGTGTTTCTCAAAATTTGTCATCCAAAGATCATTTTAATGCTATTTAACTTTTAGCTGTTACTTACTCTTTGTGATAACAAGCTTCCCTGTTTCTCTATTTTCACCAGAAATGTAACTTAGACTATTGTCATCATCACAACTCTAAGGAATGCGGTAGTTAGTAGGAATGAGATGGTAAATGGCCCTCAGAACCAATCCATCAAACTTCAAGTCATTTTAGTTATGGGAGATCTTTAAATAAACCAGAGAAAATAGTATTTTGCTCCCTGGGGATATCTTTCTTTCACTGAGAAAATTATTTGCCTTTTTTTTTTTAATCATCGCATTTAATGGGGGTTGGAGGGTAGAAACAGATTCCTTGAAGTCAGCAGTAACTCAAAGAAATATTCCTGAGAAAGACTTCAAGCAATTCCCTAAGCAGCCTGACCCAGGATATTAGCCCTGGAGGCTTTTGCACAGCCACCATTTTCACCACTGGAGGAGACAGCTACACTTGCAGATGTTGATGTTGGAAAAAAATCTGTTCCCAAGATTTAGCATCTGCTTCCTGAAATCATCTAAGTCTTCTGTGAATTGATAAGAGTATTCATCAAAAGAAAGAAAAGAAGAATATTACTTTTTATAGAATAAAACCTAACAACACGAATGTTTATACAGCTCCCTTTCAATGGCAACATTCAGTTCAATAACGGAAATGCAAAAGGCCTCTCAAATTTGCAAAGGATGTCAGCTTACAGGTACTAAAACATGGGTACACACAGTAAGCTGAGAAAGTCTCAGATATAGTTGTATCCTTTTCAGGTGCTTTCCAAGTTGTGAAAATTTTTTGCATTGAAAACTCTGAATTACTAAACATACTGGACATTTTGCTAAAGGAATATACTTCCCTTTTTTTTTTTTTTTTTAATGTTGGGAATTTTAAAACCGCATTGTGGTGAAGAGATGGGCAAAACTAGAATGTTCATTTTCCAGTCAGAAAATTTACTGGATGGATACTGCTTGTTCCCAGAAACCGATCAGTTATATGAAACAGGTATTTGACTGTTTTTCTAAATAACCAGCAAGTTAATTTATTTCACCCCTGTTTACATATGGGAAATGGCCTACCACTATGTCTTCCAAAAATTCTGCTACTAGAGACACTGTATCATCAAGTCTAATATCTTCCACAATGAAAGGTATATTATGTTTAGCATCGTAATCAGAGGGGAAAAGAATTGTTCACTTCATTATTTTTAGCCCAGCCAGTGAAATGTCAAAAATTTGTGAAATTTAATTCTCAGAGCATACAAAGTCGAAACTGATAAAAGACAACATTCATCCCCATTAATAGCTCCAGTGACTTCAATGGAATTACAGCAAGAACAAATTTGGCCCAGTCTCCTTGGCACGACAGACTGTTTTTTTTTTAATGTAGACAAAAACTTAAAATGAGGAAATAAGAAGAAAAGGATATACTCGTGATCAAATATCTTTTTTACATAATAATTAGAATTCTCTCCTTGGACAACAGAAGGAAAAAATGACCATGCTTAATTGGTTGAAAAATAAAAAAATTAGCAGTTTTGGCATTAGCATTCATGGCATCTATAAAAGTATTCCAAAGATTAATCAGCAGAAAAAATAACAGCCATGGTCTTCCTAATACAGAGGTGTTATCCTGCTCATAAAATTCCAGTGCATCTTCTGAAAAAAAAAAAAATCTCAAAATTCCTGCAATAAAACAGGAGATTTTTTCCTTTTCATCTCAGAACGTTTGTTTTTCTCCATGTATAAAGCCTTTGGTCAGAGTCATGTGAGATATTCTACGACTGTTGTGGTCAATGGGTTAAAGTTCTTTATCCCTACTCAATGTTTTTATGATAACAAAAAATGCCAAATTGTTGATCAATTAACATAAAAAATTGACCATGACTCCAAGTGTTTGGCTTTTCAAATCTTTTTCAGCTCTCAATATTGATATCATATTCAGTAATGCCAGGATCTAGTCAACAGGGGAAAAAAAAAAATCATTAAAGCTGCACACTCCTAAACCTGCATTACATTTTCTTTAGACATTATTGTACTATTATCATACCAGTATAGAGTTGTAGCCATTTTTGCACAAGCCCAGATTCAAAGTTCACTGAAATCGTGTTTCTACTGATTTTCATGACCTTTAGAAAAACCCTTAAGTAGTCAAACCTTTATTAAACTGTTTTAGTAGAATTTAGTGTCATATGCTACCTGCTGCACAGTTTATTCAAGCAAAAAATGTCTTTTTGCAAACATATATTAGCCACAGTCAAGAATCAACTCCTTCTTACTCCAGCTACATATTAAAAATGCTACTCAATTTAAAGCCACAGGAAAGTAATTAAATGTAATACACACTGCAGTTTCTCTACAAAGATAGAAACTATGCTCTGTGAATTAGTATCCTTGCAGATGTGTAATTTGACTGTGCATCAGTTCATAGTTAAACTGATGTTTGTATGTGTCTCACTTTGTCCTTTGCTCACCATGTATAGCTACAACTGGATTATGGAATGTTTCTTTTAAAATGTCAATATATAGTACGATATCATAGAGTCCCATTTTATGTATATTTATTTACAATCTTCAATATATCAATTGTATATATAATTGTATAGTGCTAAATTGCAACATTTAAATGGTTTTGACTCTTGGCTAATAGCATGTATTCTCCAAGTAGCTTCCATTAAGACGTAACTCTGACTGCTCCAGAATAGGTCTGGTGCCAAGGTAATAGAAAATAACTGTATTCCAGTGCCAAACTTGTTTTAGATCTCTTCTTCCTTTCAATAGGACATTGCTGGGCACAATATCAACAAAAAGATCGGATTGTGCATGAAAATCAGGTTGCATTTAGTCTTTAGACAACGTTGCCCTCATTGCTCTGTCAATTCAAAGGCTCATCATGGTATCACTGAGGCAAACACAGAGTGGCATTTCCATTAAGGACTGAGACTGCTGGATCTGGCAGTGCATTGCTACGTGCAGGCTGTGGTATAGTTTCTCTCTTTGCTTCTCTCACTTAGTACTATAGGATGGCAATGTTTTTGTTACTTTTGTTTAAAAATACTTTGCGCTCTCTATGGTGCTAAAAACAATTTATAAGAACAATACTGAGAATTATTTTTAAAAAATCAGTTTTGGGGGGAAAAAGTGTTTTCAATTTGTGCTCACACTGAAGTGATATTGTCATTCAAAGCCTCTGACATCAGACTAGATGAAGGTTCTTGGTTTCCTTCCCAGATCCATCTCCAAAACCCCACAGACAGTGGTATTTCTAAGCCACAGCTTCCACTTCAGACTTTTGACCAACAAACATTTTCTTAAAGAAGAATTTCTGCTCAACTTTATTTCCATTATATGACAAAGAAGATTTACAAAACATTATTATCCACTTTTAGCCATCCAGGAAAATATGTGCCTTCTTAAATTTGTTTCATTTTTCTCTAGGAGTATATCAATGAGTGACTTTCTTGGATGATGTGATGTATGCTTGTTTCACTTGGTTGCTTCCATGGGATTTTAGGATACCTAACTAAATTAATATTGTTTTGTACCTTTGCAATTTTGGGGCAGTATCTAAACCAGGCTTTCAATCTTTACACCAAAAAACAGGAGCTTCTTGATATATCCTCCACCATAAGCATCCTTATTTTAGCCTTCCCTTGACTCATTACCAGGACATTTTCTGTCTCCTTTCACTGTACAGGAAAGCAGGAGGACTACAATACATCCTGAGCAGACTTGTTCTTCATAAGCCAATTTGCAAACTCACTTTCTGCCCCTCTGCTGTTTTTGTTTTCTTTCTTCTAAGAATTCTCTTACAAGTTGAAGTATTTTCCATTCATTCCCCCTTCAATTGCTTCTATGAAATAACCATACACATACATAACCACACACATAACAAGAATTCTAAATCTTTAAAACTTATTACTTTATTTACTAATTTTATTCAATATTTTTTACTCTTTTGTAGTGAAATGAGGACCTCTAATAAAACAAAAAGTGTGCTTGCGTTATTATTAAGAGTTTCAGTGTCATGGCAAAGACCTCCTTCTTTCTTTTCCACAGCAGTAGTAGGACTTTTTTCAGTCTCTTCACTTGGAAAAGACATCATTACCTAATGAGAGGGCACCAACAAGAATTCCACATTCTTACTGCTAACTGAAATCTGCCAAGACTGGCTTGCTCCTTCACTGTATTTTCTCTGCCAGAATTTTCCTGATTCTTTTTCCAATTCTTCATGAATCTATGGTGAGAACAAATGCAGAAAAAGCAGCATAAGGAAGATGCTTCAGCTTTGCTAAGATTTGGCTTAATTATCATGAGTTTTCCTTTTTTTTCATTCACCCTCCTGCTCCTTCTCCCCAAAAGTACAAGTTCTGGGTTTTCAAAGCCTCTCTGTCTTTGAAAATATTTCAGATCATATTCAGGCTCCTCATACCAGTTGTAAAAGTTATAAGCTATCTTTTTGTTTCTTGAACTGAAAATTTACTTCTTCAGGCCACCCTTCATGCTTAAGTGACACTCTCCACTCTGGAACTCAGTTGCAGCAACTGCAGAGAATAGGGTTTAAGTAGAACCCTGATGCTTTACCATGCCAGTATTTAACATCTGAATATTAGCCATGCTGAAAGCACAGGATCTGCCTATAGATTAGGGCGAGGTGAAAATTTGCTGTGACAGACAGACCACATTTTTAGACTAGAGCAATTTAATGTAACCCGAGCCCTTTGCAGTGTTACCTACATAGAAAGGTACAATAACAAAATTAACTCACAGGCACTTTTAAAAAGCTAACATGTTCCCACTACTCAAGGTCTCTTAATTTTTCATTTCAGAGAAAGTATTTTTAATCATTAGACATACAAGTGAAAGTCATGGGAGTAGAACAGAACAGAGTCCCCAGAGACATCTAAATGACAGGGAGATAAAGTATTACTTGTACTGAATATTCTCAGTTCACTTGGAAGACAAGGGCCACATACTCAACCTATGTAAATAAGTGTAATTCAAATTAACTCAATGGTACTACCACCATTTATACAGCTACAGCTGCAGCTCAAGATACATTCCCCATTTTGTTTATCACATACAGATAAAACCTCCTAATGTGCATTTGCAACAGGAGGTAAAAATCAATAGACACTGTGACACTAACTACACAAAAACACTGATAATGCAATGTGTTTCTTTTTTCTGCCTGGAAGCACTTAAGAGAAAAAGGAAAGCACTTAAGAATATTAATCATTTGTGGACCATTTCATTACACTGCTAATGTTATGTTGAAGTCACGTGCAAGTAGCTTGAAACTATTGCTTATTATGCAATGATTTACCATAACCATGCTCATATTCTATTACTCTCCCTTTTCATAAGCATACATTTCTAAAAGTTTTACAATGTTTTATTTGTGTTTAAAAGAAAAATCAAAACAATGCCTCCGTCTCATTGTATTTGCTCATCAACAGTACTATCTCAGCAGAAAAAATTGTGCCCAGTTTTTATTGAATGGTGTCACATGCTACTTTAACTTACAACATCAAGTGCATTTAGCTGCCAGAATCAGTCCTTTTTATCTAGGTGCCATTGCCACAGAAGAATAAAAGCAGGAGCTACAGGTGTGACTCAGACTAACATATTCCAATAAATAGTAATGCTTCAGTACCATGTATATGATTCTTATCTGAAATCTAGGCTGCATCTCCATCAGGAATATTTAATACCACTGATATCTGGGTTTCAGCAATACTCTTGATAACAAGGGTCAGAACAACTAATCTTTCAAAAACAGAACCACATTTCAAGCATAATTATTATTACTAAGAGTCATCTTTCATTATGAAAGAGGCAAAACAGAAATCTAGGCATCCTTATCACGCAACATTTGCATAAAACATCTGATACCTTCCTGAGCCTCTTCACAGTCATTCAGGGCCTGTCCTGTGGTTATTTTCTTGCTGGGTCAGTGTGGTCAGAGCCACTGCTTTGACTTGACTATTGGGCTTCAGCAAATCACACACAAATTTAACTGTGAGAAGATTTCTAAGTGTATAATGTATTTAAAATTATACTATGGCATTCCTATTTTTAAATCAAGAAATACATTAGCCTGGGCTTGCTATACTAGACAGTAAAGACAATAATATTTTCCCTTGAGAAAAGGCTAACTTTAAAAAATGATTATTTATGCACTTATTTTACATTTCTACAATTCCATCACGTATCTTTATCTTTGCACTGCTCTCCAACGTAACCCTGCTGAATATGAATTCTGCATCCACTCTGTTAGACAGACATGAACTGGTGAGGAAATGACTCTGCATGCGGACCAGAATTTTAGAGAAAAGTGGATATATTCCCTCTTTTCACCTTCTTGTCCTTGGATTTCAATTGAGTAATTAAGCAACAGTAGTTGGAAAGATATCTAGGAGTAGACCATTCAGAGGTTTTACCAGGAACCCAAAGAAAGCTGTAAATATTAACACAATTACTGAATATTGTAGAATCAGAATGGTTTGGATAGAACCCTAAAGACCACCTAGTTCCAAGACCCCTGCATGGGCAGGGATGCCTCCCACTAGACCAGGTTGCTCAAAGCCCCATCCAACCTGGCCTTGGACACTTCCAGGGAGGGGGCAGCCACAACTTCCCTGAGCAACCTGTGTCTCACCACCCTCATGCTAAAGAATTTCTTCCTATGTCTAACCTAAATCTACCCTCTTACAGGTTTATAACCATTGCTCCTTAGCCTCTCCCTGTTTGGTCTGTGGCACACTTGGGAGTCAGTACCAACAGAGCTACATCACCTGCTGGTTCAAACCTGGCTCAATGTGTCAGGCATGATACAAAATGCAAGGAGTCAGTAGTGGCTGGGTTTTTTCATTGTTCTTGTTGGTTTTAGGTATTGTATTGAAAAGAATACCATGCATATAGGAATGCAAGAATTACGTGGCTGAGAAATGTCCCATGCAAGAGAACCAGGAAAGAAGGAAAGAAGTGTTGCAGCTCAGTGTAAAAGATGTAGGGAAATGGTGACTTCTACTCTTTCCTTTGTTCAGCCCTTCAGTTTCAGCACCTGGGAATCTTTAAAGGTGAGTGATGAAGTACTGCTGCTGAGTTTTTTGAATTAAAGTTGAGTGGAAAAGTAGTATTTCTGAATTTTTTTCCCACCTAAGATGATAATTAGAAGGTAGTTGATTTGGAATACACAGTGGTGGTATTTATTTTGAAGAAGTCAAGTGTTTTGTTGTGTTTCACCTTTGGTATTTAAAATAAATATGCCTCATTTATATGTGGCATTCCACCATTACTACTAACAGAGGAATAATAGTCAGAGGGAGAAATGCAATGATTTGAAACTAAAAACCCTACTATAGAAAGAGCATGGTTTTGCACAATGTCATATATTTAAATATGAAATAATTTACATTTCAGTTCAATTACACAGCTTTTCAGTCTAAGAATGAAACATACACAGGAACCAAGCAAAACACTCATTTTCTCTATCTGAAGGTCAATTTCAAAACCCTGCCATTATTTTTATTTTAAAATAAATAAAATGTCCCATCCCCCCCTCAATCTCTCAAGCAAACAACGATTGTACATTTGTGAAGATTTTATTGCTCAAAACCTTATTTACATTTCATTATGGTGAACACGAGCAGCTCCTTGAATGAGTGCTCTCTGAGATCCCATTAGATTATAATTCACTTCATAGACATTTTTAAAACAGTATTGAGATAGTTTCAACATCTGTTATTTTGCCCAATCCTTTGAAGACTGTTGAATGAATGGGGTGCATGACAACGGAAAGCCAAGGTGACAGGCTTAGATTAAACTAATACACCAACAATAGTATAATTAGGCAAGTACTAACAGCAAACCACACTTGTATTGAAACCTAGAAATAGCTGCAAGTAAAAGGAAATCCCATAACAATGCATTGGTTTGATAATAGCAAAGAATGATTTAATGAAAGAATAAACATTCAACATGCATTCACATTTCATGTGAAGTGCTCTTGGCTGTTAAGAGTCAAGAGCTCTTCACATGAAAGTAACATGTTTCTAACTCTTTCAGAGATGATCAGCTGAAGGAGCCTTATTAATAGCTATATAGGGCTGTTGCATGGTCCTTCTATGTCATCTATCCACTTGAATTATTCTCAATTGACATATAAGTCTGCATTTCCCCCCTGCTGCATTAACCAGCCTGAACACAATGGGTCATATGCTTGGCTGGTGAGAAGCAGAAGCCAGTCCACACCAGCTAAAAAACTGGACCATCACATTCAAAAGCTTTTATTTAGTTGACTATAAGTATAGAGTCATTTAAATACAGTTCACTCTTCTGGTATAAGTTTAATGCTATCTACTGTTCCTTCTGAATGCTGAAAACACTTTCATACAAGTGCAGAATAAACGCTGCAGGACTGCATGAAGTCATAAACATGATACATTTTACCTGCAACAGAAGATATCCCATAGAGAATTTTGTCAGAAATGCATCAACAGTGAGATGACAAGAAGCAGTTTCCCAGAAACTCATCATAAAAGGGGCAACCCGATAGCAGCCCTTTGCAACCCTCCACTTTTTAAATTCCCTGTGGTAGCTTCTCATAGCTTAGTATGGCTTAGTATGCCATCTTAACACAATAGCAGAAACTGGAGCCACTGTGTTCAATGAAAATGACAGTTAGGTACATTTATGCCCATTAATTCTGATTTTTGTTGCTTTCTTATCCTGACTGGTTTTCAATTCATTTTTCTCTTATGGTTATTTTTAAGTGTCATCCATCAAGGATTGGATTTTCACTTATTAGACCCTTATTTACAGAACTAACTTCTGAGCAACTACAAAGCAACACCAGTTTACTTTCCTCACAGGGAAGGGATCCCATGCATGCATCATAAGTGAAATTCATAAAGAATCTAGATCTGAAGTGGCTATCACTTTCAGTTGCAAAAAGTGGAGTCTTGTTTTTGCAGCTGGCTTGTGATATTTTGAAGAAAGAAAATCCTCAAACTGTGGAAGTTCCTATGTTCTGCTTAATTTCATTTTGTTTTATCTGACCTATTTTTAGTTGTAAATAGTAGTGGGTGGGTGGGTGTAAATCACCATTTTCCTTTTTTTACTTGCATTAACAAAGAAAATTGACAGTCAGCCAAAGTCACTGAAAATCCTAAATAAGTTTTCCCGAGCAGAGAAGGGCATTGCTGAGAATTCCTAGTAGAATAGCTGAATACAAGGTAAAGGAAAGATCTTCTCCTGATAATATTTGCACATCTGGCACATGGCTTCAGCATTCTAAGCCCAGAGGCAATATGCAGGACACAAGCATCCCCAGCTCTTGAGCATAAGGTGTAGAAGGGAGAATAGGAAGATACACTACAGCAGTTTTAACTGTCCATGCCTTCATTCCTAGCCTTAACATTTCTTAAAATGTTTGAGTTTTCTCAAACTTGTTTCTTTTCTGGTGAAAAAAACCCAGAACCATACAGAATACAAGAATACTTTAGAGATAAAACTGGGTTTTCAGGTTTCTTCTTTTCATTCTCTGGATAAGTCAATTATTTTTAAAGTCCACAAATTCTGATTCGCATGAGAGTCCTCTCCATTCTTTTTCCAAGGTTTTATGGGTCCTGTCTACGTGACAGATCTGTGGGAAAACTTTCCTATCACTGCAAAGATTGCTGCAACATTATTAATTGCATCTTTAACTATAGCCTAGGTTCTGATAGCTTTTGACACCTTAACTATGGAATAGCTTGGAGCAACATTGATATTTACAGCCACAAAACACTGTATTTGTAATTGCAGCAGAGTTTTTACTCTTGCTGCTGGTGGTGACACAGTAGTGAGAATTTCTTTGACAGAAAGCTGAAATGAGCATACACCTAACTAGACCTTTAGCACGTCCTAGTCCTTCCTTGGTGACAGTTGTTTCTAAAACAAACTATTAATGGAAACATTAGTGTTTGCTAGGAATATAGATGCCCACACCAGGTTTAATCTGTTGTTCTGGTTCTGACCATAAAGACGTGTGAGTGCTTCAGGACAGGTATAACAAATCCCTTGGTAGAATGGGATGAAAGAATTTACCAGCATGGAAAATTCTCCCTAACTCTAGTAAGAGAGGTATGTGCTCTGAGATTTGCAGATCTTGTTGTTTCTCAAAAGTGTTTTCAATTTTTCTTTTCACATTTTCCACCTTTCTAAGCCCTTTTTTTCAATAATTTTAAATTGCATAATTTCAAAGAACTCTCTCTGGATAGTAAATGAATCTAAATAAATTTAAAAACAACATAAATCTTCAATACTTTTGGAAGTAACCAACGGTTTTAGTACATCAGATATTTGGATGAAGAGCAAAGAAGATATTCAGTTCTATCAATTTTTATATAAATGCTGTTATTATATTTACAGTGTTTATATTTAAATATTTATTTAATATCTCTTAGAAATTTTTAGAAATTCACAAATTCAAGAACTAACTGAATATCCCAAGATATTCCATATTGCTAACATAAAGTAATAATTAATGATCGCATAGAGGAAGGAAAATGAAACAGAGTTCAGATGAGCTATAGGAATTTTACAAGCATTGTGTCAATTTTACTTTAAAATGAAAAAAGCTATTTTTCTGTAAGACCTTCCTGGCTGCAACTGAAATGCATATTCTTTGAAGGTTTACTTTAATTTCAAGGTGAAATTGCATTTATAATTGCAGGTGCATGAAGATGAAAATATGGCCCGAATCGCATGTGCAATCTTGAGATTATCATGGATTATTATCATTATCATGGATCATTGAACTTGTTTTTTATATAAGTCTGTATGTATATATATGTATATGTCTTTATACATATAAAAACACACATACATACAAGTATATATATATTGACATATATATTTTTATAGCAAAGACACAGAGCACCTCCATGCTATATGCTAAATATTGGGAGTGTTTGCATTGATAACCATCTCTCCAACTTTTATTAGATACAAAAACAGAGTCTCAAAGCTGAAAGCGTAAAATGGATCTGAGTCTTCTTTTTTTTTTTTTTTTTAATCAGGGATTCTTGGTGCCAGACATTCTGTAGTACCACACTTGCTTTCATGGAAATAGTTTTTCATATGTAGAGTGTATGTCCTATACAAACACCACCTGGGAATTTTCTTATTTCACAGCTAAGATTAGGTACCAAATTCCTCTTTATTTCATTGATCAGGCTTACTGAAAAAACTTAGGGGAATCTTAGAAAAAATCTTCAAGCTCTAATATGACAATCTGTTGTGCATATTTGAATTCAGGAGTAGGAAAGAACGGAAAAAAAGGTTCTTTTCACCTGATCTTAACAAACACAGAAAAATGCTGTTCAAGAGAAACTAGTCTTTAGTTTTTGCATGTCTCTACTGGCCACAGGAAAGACCAGTCTATAGCAGTGGATTTATGTTAGTGTTAATAACATGGGATGGGAATGATTTTTTTAATTTCTTAGAAAAAAAAGAACAGGTTTGTTTCTCTTACATATAGATTTCACTGTACAGTAGCTAGAGGACTAATTTTGAAGCCCATCAAAAAGAGGTGCAGAACATCTGCATGGGAACCTTGTCTCTCTTTTTTCTCCCCTTCTTTCCTAATTTGCATTATGTGCAGTGGAAATACAGTACAGTGGAAGGCTTCCTTCTGGGAAAATGAGCAAAGAGTCTGTAAGTTTGTATATCCAAAGGCTATTTTAAGAAGGTTGTAGTGAATGGGCGCATTCTAAGACCATCTGAGAATATACCCAGCATGAATTAAACATGAGAAGTCGTTTTTTAAAGTTTTGCTGGTATTGCAACAGAATGTGAATGATTGCTGAGTAAAGTATAAAAGGACAGCAGATTATTAAACACCAGCAGGCTGGCTAGACCCCAGAAAAAAATACTAAACCTTATGAACAACAACAATACAGGCAGATGGTAGTGGCCGCAAAGCACTTTCTAATCAGTGATACGACTTTTATAATACTGCTATGTATATTTAATGGAACTCAGAAGTTACAATGCTTTGGCTCTGTTGTGTTTCTGTGTCTTTATCATTTGACTCCCTTTCTTTTTCTGTTCTATATGTTTAATTGCTGGTTATAATTTTTCCTGTCTTTATTAGAAAAACAAAGATTAGGTTTAAAACGCAACTTCAAATTACATTAGAAACCAAATTATTTCCCAAATTTTGAAAGAATGTGAATTGGTTACACAGGTAAGAATATGAATATCACAGTATTTCAAAATGATCTTTCATTCTTCAGCAGTTAGATCTTTCAAAATAATAACAACCTCCCAATACATTTCTGTTACATCTAAAAATAGGGAGATGTTGAGAGATGGAGGCAGAGGAGAGGTACCCTTGTGCATGCTTGAATAGACTTCAGTGATATGAGGAGCTGTAACAACTCATAGCAAAAAGAACTGTGTCCCTGTGCAGGAAAATAAAAGTGATAGAAACATGTATTTTTGCCTCAGTTGCTATTTAAATAAAATAAGCTTATTTTTAGAAGATGGAAGCTGAAAAATATTTGCATGTCAGTTCTATATCTAAGAAAAAAAGCTATTATACATCTACTATCTTAAATGTATTATGATCTTTTTAGAAACACCTGACTACCCAACACACTCTAACCAGTATATTTCTGGCACTTAATTTCTTGATGCACCTGGAGAAAGCTTATTCTAATTTTTATAAAAGAATTCTAACATAAAAATTTAAAAATGCAAACTGACTCATGGCTTCATAAGAACAGCAGAAGCAGCATTTTACTTTTTTCCAGACCCGAAGTATGGAAGCTGAATATGAAATAACCCACTGGTAGCAAGCAACAAGGGTGGTATGAGGAGTACATGCAGACCTGGCTCTGGCTACTTCCCCATACTGTGGTAGGAGAGCAAGAGCAAGCCAGAAAATGTGGCACAATGAGCAGTAAGAAGGACAAGGTTCCTTGAGTTTCTTCACATGAATGTAGGTCTTTCTTGTGCCTGTAGCTGGACCACTGAAGAAGAAGCAGATATTATCCCCAGTTCTTCCTTCTGCCTGCAAATGGCAGTGGCAAAGAATAAAGCCAAAAGAAACTGGTAAGAAGTAGTCACACTCAGAAGAAAAACAGAACAAAATAAAACAAACAAACAAATAACCCTTCAGGAAATCATTCTCCACCCCTTCTATCCCAGTCTTTCTGAATTTTAATGATGAGGTTCCACTCTTCCTTAATGCTTTTTTTCTCAGGGCATCACAACCATTTGCCTTGCTATCACCTCACAGTAAACCTAAACTGAACACAGTTAACTGTTACTACAGTGAGCCATGTCAGAGTAACAGCAGCACTCAGTTTATACCTCATTCTTATGGAGCATCTGATATTTATATGTAAGGAGTAGATGAATTCAAGTTCTCTATATTTAACAATGAAAAAGATTTTGTTATGTGTAATGTGCCATATAATATGAATCACAGATTAAATTGCAGATGCACAAGGCATACAGTTTAGACTAGTCACCACAACAATAAGTCTATGCTCACTTTTTATGATCAATCAAAATGAATCACCAATCCACTAAGTTTCAACTTTTAGCATGTAGTAAGCTTGTAATTAAAATAATCTAATAAACATTTTATCTTCATAGTAAGAAGGCATTTAATCTGTTTATGTGTGATTATATATATATATACACACATATATATGTTCAACAGAACATCTGCAGGATCTCTTTTGAAATTTAATCTTCTTCAAGAATAGTAATAAATTTTAGTAATAAATATCAAATTGCTTTATAAGACTTTATATACCTCTTAGAGAAAAAAATCTTTTCAGGGGAAAGAAAAATTATATTTTCAGCTAACTCCAGCCTCCTACTAATCCAAGGCTGATAATTATTTGCAAACCACATATTTGATATCTAAATCATGTTCAGTGGCTTTCATTCATGATTGTAGATTGATACAGTCCTCTCAGAAAAATATATTTATCTTTTGCAACACTCATCAAACACTAAATAGCTAACTAGGTTGCAAGAAGAATCTTTAATTCCATCATTTTGCTCTGGTAATTGCTTTTGCTTCCTTATGTTTAACTAGAGTAAATGAACTATAATTTTAAATTTCTCTTGACACTTGCTATCTGACATTGTATAAAACATGAACAAGGTTGTGTATGCTGAAAAAGGTAACAAGAAGAGATTAAACTATGAGTATATTTTTAAAGGCTGATGCAAATCCTGAAAAAAGGCAGAATTTTACCCCTAAATTGGCTTCCCAGTACTGTGGTGGCTTATATTATAACTGGATATTTGAGTATTACCAAGTTATTTTCAAATCAAGTGGAAACTTCAGCATGACTCGAAAAAATGTGTTACCTCCATCTCGCTCTTGGCAGAGCCCCACATCAGGAAGAAGCAAAAATTCTTCAAAATAAGAGGCAAGTCCACGGGAGTCTGTAGACTACAGAGGACTGCCCCTTTTTTAAAATCACCATTGCTGCCATAACAGATACCCTAAGAAGTTAGCCATCTGACTGACTTCTTAAGCCCTTAATTTCACAGGATTTATGTACTAGTCTCGAAATGTGTAAAGTGTAGAGCCCATGAGATGGGAAAGCCTTTGTTTGCATACTCAAAAGCAGCTGAACATATATGTTTTGAACACTATCACCTGCATATATAGTTGTTAGAATTTACATTGCAGACCTCATCAGACCAGGTGTTCTCAAACACAAAGGAAACCCCTGCAAGGGTTATTCTGAACTCAAGAAGGTGAAGGTTTTATCCGTTAGGGTTTCAAATGCTGGTAAATCACAATACTGTGTATGGTACCAAAGAATTATCTTCACAGCATCTCAACAATAACAAAAAAATAAAATCATTCTTTTACAGTATGATTTTTGTCCTTAATGCCCTATGCTTTTAAGCAAGTTTTTTTGGTTTTTTTTTTTTTTCTTCTGGGGGAGAAAGCAGCGGGGGGGCTATCAGCACTTTAAAACTGAGTAAAAGAATAAATAATTAAAATAAATATTACTTACACCAGCTTCTGTAAACCATCTTTTTAACAAACATAAATGCATTCTGTTTCCAAATGGGAAAAACACATAATACAGACTGGAGGATCACAAGGATCATCCTCTGTCTTCACTTGAGGCTTGCAACAAGGAATAAAATATCTAAAATCAGTCTTAGCTGCACAGGTGAAAAAGCTAACAGCTGGTTATTTAGAAAGCCTCAAAGGAAGTGACCTAGTTTGACCAGTGGTAGTGTAATTATGCTCTGTTCATACTCAGAGAAAAGACAGTAGGCATTTTCTGAAACTAAGTTATGGACTACAATTACTAATTAATATTGTCCTTCAGGCAATAGAGTTTTTACATTGTAATTTTTTTCTAGGTAAATATTCATTATTAATGTTTGGAGCTGCTTAGTCCATACTAAAAAGACATTTTTAAATAAACAAATGCTACCTACATTATATTTTTACTGAAACCTTCAAAGTCAATATCTCTTTTTGTGTTGCATGCTCAGAACACATGTGGGGTATGATTTTGGTGTTAAATAATGAATGTTATTCATTAGCTGAAGTATTCATATGATAATTAAGGTTCTATGTATGCTGCACAAGAGGAAGAGAAGAATCTTACAAGAGTGGAAAGTGTGTGTGCTTATATAAATGACGAAGGGAGGAGATAGAAAAAAAAAGTGATCTGCTGGAAATGTCAAGGGGGGAAAGGGATTTTTTAAGAAAAAAATTACACAAGTATTCAACCTGCTGTTTCAGGATGAATATAGGGAAAACTATACATCTGAACAGAAGTCCAAAAAAGATAAAGGTACTGGGAAACTAAGCATTACAACATCAAGAGATCAGTTTACTTGGTATTTTGAGAGTACAGATTAGATAATTTCTCAGTAGATCAGTGCAAATGCTTGATTGGTATATGGATGTAAAATAAACTATGTAAAATTTAGACAATATAGGTCATATTTCCTGCACAAAATTGTCGCACAAAATTGTCACACAAAAATCCGGAGGGACTTTCCTTTGACTTAGGTATCCAAGCACAAATAAAGTTTATCTCTCAAGATTCTCAGTTACTGACCAGATCATTTATGAAAAACTCAGAACTCTTATGTGTTACTTAAGGCTCTTTTCATAGTACCAAAACTCATATTCTCAGACCCAGAAAACCACAGGTCCAGATCAAAACTTCATCCCATATCTACTTGCTAGCTCCAAGTCTTTGACATCCTGAGCCAGTGGTTATCTTTTTTACACACTACAGCAGGCAGGAAGCATAACCCTTAGCTTTCCTCCAGGGACCAGCCCAGGCACTGCACTGGAGAAAGCAGAGGACTCCTAGCTTCACTCTTCCCTAATTTTCAGTGCATTTTCCCACAACATTCTTACTGCAGCATCCCAGGAACGCATCGTGTGACCTTGAGTGCAACTAACAGAGGTAACCAACACACACAGCACTTTGTGCAGCATTTTCTGGGGTTTACTTCTAGATCTTGTAGGTCTGGGAACACTTTCAGTGACCAACAAGTGACTCTTGTGAAGCCTTTGAAGAAACTAAGGCTGCCTCCTGCTGCCAGAAGAGGCCAGCTCCATGGGGACTGTCACTAAAGGACGTTCTAGCAGCTTCTGACTGTCAGCTGCTCTTGATGAAAGGATTTGAGTTAGAGTTTTTGTTCACTGAAAGGCATGGTCTCCAGCACCTACTGGGTGCTGGCACTTGAAGGACCTCAGAGCTTCAGAACACAGATCTTCAGGTCTGGGGAGACCTGGAGTCTCTCCTGGAGGCTGGGGAAGAGTGAGATGGCGTCTTTGCTTGCACGAGGTATATGCTGGTGGTGGCTTTGTTCCTGGGTAAAGGGGCTGTGGGAGGAGGTCAGTAGACTGTATGTACAGTGTCAGAGATGAGGAAAAAGAGACTGGTCAGATTTTCCCTGATACCCTGCAGGTGCAAGATTTTCAACCCCCAGCCTGTACTGTGGGAGGGACTAGGTTGGGAAACAGAGAGTCCTGTGATGATAAATGCTGGAATTTTGTGACTTCAGGCACCAGGAGCAAGGCTCCTGTTCCATCTGTAACTACAGTATAGTTTACATGAATAGGGAGCAGAGAAGAGTTGGGGAGCAATGTCCAATAAAACATCTGAGCCTGCACAGCTTGAGCCATACAGGAGCACTGGGTGAAAGCCACTGAGTGATGGAATTGCGAGAGCTCCTGATGCAGGGGTTTAAGGCCCTGTTCACCTACCTCCCTGTCTAGGGAGTCTTGCTGCTTGCCAAAAGTTTAAGCCCTACCCTTGGGCTATTACCTCTGCTTCTCTTCCACATGGGCACCAATGGTATTTCCTGGGTGACCCTGAGCATATCAAGTATGACCACATGGCCCTGTGACTACATGTCAAAACCATTGGGACCCAGGTAGTTTGTCCTCAGCCCTCCTGAAAGGGATTAAGATCTTCAGGAGAAGTGAGCACACCATGTGAACTCATCAGCAGGTTGCTCAGGTGCTGGTGACAGCAGGAAGTTGACTTCTACAACTGTCAGGAACTCCTCTGAGGATTGAGAACTTCTAGGAAGAGATGGGACCACCTTCCCAGGAAGGGCAAAAACATCTTTTCCAACAGGCTGGCCAACCACCAATCAGGTGTAGGAGGCCTGCCCGGATGTAGCAGGAGCCCCTGATAAAACTGGAATGCACAACATTATCATACAAGAGGTGGAACCAAGGTCAGGAGAAATACAGAGACCCTGAGCACACAGGGATAGTGTTAGGAAAGTGAAAGCCCAATCAGAGACTGGGAGATGCAAAGGTCAGAAAGAAAGGCCTCTTCAGTTCCAACAGCAGCAGAAGGAAGGCTAGGGGGAAAAGTGGGTTTGCTGATGGATGTCAAAGTGGACCTGACAAAAAAGAACATAGAAAAGGCAGGTATACTCAGTGCATTCTCTGCTTCTTTTTTCACTGGAAACCCCAACCCACAGAACTCTGTCTGAAGACTTCTTTGTAAAGGAGGATCACCATGAGGAAGAAACGTGGATGGATACAAGCCTGATTCAAAGAGTGCTAAGAGAGTTGACTGGTGTAATTGCAAGGCCACTCTTAACTACCTTTGAAAGGTCCTGGCCATTAGCAGTGGCACCTGAGGACTGGAAGGGAGCAAATGTCATTCCTGTTTTCAGGAAAGGTAAGAGGATCTGGGGAACCAGAGGCTGATCAGAGTTGCCTCAGTCCCTGAGAAGGTCATGGAGTAAATCACACAGAAGCTGTTGCCAAACATATTAAGGACAAGATGACTGGGAGTAGTCATCATGGATTTATGAAGGGGAACTGATGCTTGACCAACCTAATAGCCTTATACAATAAGATGACTTGCTCAGTGAATGAGCAGACTGGTGGATGTTGTTTATCTCAGTTCTAGTGCAGCTTTTGACACTGTTTCCCATAACATTCTCATTGACTGACTGAAGTGGTCAGTGGGGTGGATCGAAAGCTGGCTTTATTGCTGGGCTGGAAGGGATGGGGGCAGTATTACAAAGGTCAACTGGAGAGCGGTCACTAGTGGTGTACCCCAGGGGTCAGTGCTTTCAGAGGAACCCTGAGAGACTAGAGAAATGCACTGACAGGTACCTTGTGAAGTTCAGCAATGGGAAGTGCAAAGTTCTACTCCTGGGCAAGAATAACTCCAAGCAGTAGTAAAGGCAGGAAGACAACTGCCTAGAAAGTAGGTTTCAGAAAAAGCCCTGGGCGCATGGTGAGCAACAAGCTGACCGTGAGCCAGCAGTTTATTCTTGTAAGGCCACCAGCATGCTGGGCTTCATTAGGAAGAGCTTTGTCAGCAAGGTGACGGAGATGATCCTTGCACTTTGCTGGGTTAAAATTGGAGAAAAAATCTGGAGTACAGTGTTTGGTTCTGGGCTTCCCTGTACAAATGAGACATGGACATATTGGAGGAAGTTCAGTGAAGGGCCACAGAGAAATCAGGGATCAGAGCATCTGGTATATGTCAAGAGAGCTGGGGCTGTGTAGCCTGGAGAGCAGGAAGTCAAGGTGTAGGGGAGCAGGCAGATCTTATCCATGTGTGTAAATGCTTAATGAGAGGAAATAAAGATGGAACCAGCCATACTATTCTCAGTGGTATCTAGTGAAAGGACAAGAGACAATGGGCACAAACTGACATACAGGATATTCTATTTAAACACTTTTACCTAGAGAGTGGTCAAAAACTGGGGCACCTTGGCTGCAGTAGTCATGGAGTCTCCATTCTTGAAGACAGCCAAAGCTCAATTTGACAAGAGCCTGAACAGGCTGCTGTAACTGACCCAGCTTTCAGCAGGGAGGTTGAACTAGGTGATTTCCATACCACAGCCATTCTGTCAGCCTGGTCTGAAGTACCTATCACTTCTTTCAAAGTGAATTGACATCTTTACAGTGCCAGTTTTGGCTCTGCAGTGGGGTCACAACTGGAAGGCCATTGTATCTTTTACTAACCCTTTCCAACTTAGTGTTGCAGAACTGCATGTTGTAGCTTCAGATGGTTATCAGTATCTTACTAAATTAAGGAAACCCTCAGAACTGAAAGAGCCATCTTAAACTATCTTTTTTCTTGATTTAAATTCTCCCAGTTTTCATAAATGGAGGAAATCTACCTTAACATTCTTATACTTTTTATAAATTTCCAGCAGATGGGGAGAGTGGGTGTGTGTTTGATAAAAACCACATAATCTATTTGAGAACAGTGCTAAAAGAATAGTGTTGCAAACACCTAAAAAGCCTTAGGTTAAGTAATCTTACTCTGAAAATGATCATATGGGTGTTTTATTGGTTGAGGAGTTGAATGAGATGTGTATAA
>JAAWXA010000009.1:9114972-9132472 GCA_038090715.1 Florisuga fusca
AAGAGACAGCCCGTGCATGATGTTGTTAGTGTCACTCTAGGCATGTTATGGATTTACTTTATTACATACAATGCAATTATTGATTTACATAAGTATTGCTATTTTTCCCCAAATGTAACAGATTTTAGCTTGAAAGGACTATAAACTGAGAGACTTGCTATAGTTTAAAATTGGCAGCTGGTCGGGATACGAATGCCAGGCAAAGTGAGTGTACAGGAGGTTCCTGCTGTTTCCTCAGGGAAGCGTCCCTGGGTGAGACATCTGCTGCTCAAACTTCACCACACATTTTATCAGGTGACACTCTGTCGATACCTAATCCAAATTTCTTCTGTTGTGAAATCTGGTTAAATGAAAATATAACTTTAATTTTCCTATTAAAAATGTCAAATCCCTTGACCCACCTCCCCCAAGTGTTTTATTAATGAATGTATCCTTTTATTGGTATTGCAAGTCTCATAAACAGTAACTTACTTTCCCATGCATATTCATAATTTTTTGACATGAATCATAAAATTCAAACCCATACGTGCACATTCTGTTCAAAATACTTATGCTGCATTCACTATAGCCATATCTGAACTCTCAGTTTATTTATTTGCACAATGGCTCCTCTAGGTAAAGTAACAATTAAAGCATCTGCAGCAGGGGGCTTAGGAAGCTAGAAGTGTTGTGTATGTGTCCCCCAATCCTAATGCTGAGAGATTTGCTTCCCACAGTACACTCCAGTGTTGTAAATGGGATTCCCTAAAGTGCACGTGGGAGTTGGGCATCCTTTATGTCTTCCACAGGCCCTGGCTTTGGAATCTTTTCTGCACAGCAGTACTACTTCAGCAAAAGAGGTGAAGAATGTTTCTACCCAAAATAAGCTCTAGTCGGGAGATTAAATTACTCTCAAGAGGTGGGAAGTGAGAAGCTGAAATCCCTCAGGAAGAGAAAGAAACTAAATCTGTGTTTCACACATCCTGACAAGAGCCCTCACCACTGGACTGCTGTCAAAGGGGCCATGTCTTCTCTCCCTACTTTAAAATAGCAGCTGCAGCTGCATTTGGTGAGGATTGCTCTTCTGTCTGCAAACCAGATGGAGCCTTCCAGTCATCTTAGGTGGATGACCCTCTGGTCTCTGCATTCTAGCCAGGCTTCAATATAAGATTGGTGACAAGCTGCTCAGTTCTATTAATTTGGAAACATAATAAAATCACAAATGTAGGCAGCCAGAGAAACTTGAAAGCCAGAAAGTAATATGCTTATGTGCTGCAGGCACCTCGAGGGTTAAGAAGCAGCTAAGCAGGAGTTTTCAGCAACACTGTTTTTGAATTAGATGTTTCTGTTATCACTGTGAGAACTGGGGAAGAAGGTTTCTACCTAAGGTCATGAAAGGAGTCTGTGGCAAAGCACAGCAATGAATGCAGAAGCCTTAGGTTAAGTAATCTTACTCTGAAAATGATCATATGGGTGTTTTATTGGTTGAGGAGTTGAATGTTTAAGCTGGAAAAGTGACATTATCATCATTAAAATTATTTTATTTTAATATAACGAGCAGTACCATTTTGAATGGGATTTGAATATTTCATGAAGCCCTATGTTATAGAGGCAGATATTCTAGTTATCATCTAAATATTAATAATTTGAAGAAGAGAAGATTATCTATTGTCTTATTACCCGTAATTTGGGCAAACTGCATGATGGGTACTACAGATGTAGCTGTAGTATCAACCTAGAGCTGGTAGTGACTTGACCCTCCCTGTATTAGTTACCCAGATGAAACAGGAAAAGGTCTGTTTACACAAAGGCTAGAAAGCAGTTTTCTCTTCCTAATGTTATCTTAATTATTATCGTGGTAATTAATTTGCTTTCAAGTTCATTTTTATTTCTACAGACATGCGGATCTTTCTTTACTTGTATAATAGGAAATATAAACCAGGGGTTGTATGTTTGAGGTGACTTCTCCAGACATAAGACTTCGGAATTTGAGGTGCTTAGAGATAACTGAAGTCAGCCATGTGCTGCCTATCAAGTGGTCCATAAAACTGGTCTTTGTCAGCTTCATGTCTGAGCTGAGGTTTGCCTCCCATCACAAGAATACTGAACAAATTATTAAGAGTCCACAAGTCTCATACACTGTAAGTGCTTCCAAGCTTTTGGGTTGCAAAAGTAATATCTTCCTGTATCTTCATTCACTTCCTCACATACAGGTGTCAGCAGTCAGGCTGTGTGGGGATGTCTACAAAGAAATTCAACACCAAGTACAAGAAGTAGCAAGTAGAACCTGTGAAGGAATACACAATATATTTTGGAGCCCCTGGAAGAGAAAAAGACATTTTGTTACGTTATCAAATATTTTCCCACTCTAGCTCTAACAAGCTCATAATATGAAATCTAGTAAGGATTCACAGAAATTTTCTTTCAACAGGCATGTCTTTATGAACAACTCATTCAGAAAAGAATGTCAAGAGAGCAAGCCTTAAATGATATTTATGTGACCTGCTGGTGGTTTAGTGTTTTAAGTTCTATGGATAGTACTTGTAAATTCACTCAAGCGAATTACTTGAGAGAAAAAAACAGAGGCAGAAAAGACTTTTTTTTTTTTGCTTTAATTGAAGGGATCAGATCCTCAGCTATCCCATTAAGTCAACAGATCTACTCTTATAAACAACAGCTGAAAATGTTGGCTTTTGCCTTTGTGCCGTATCTTTCTATTCTGTAGTGAGACATGTACTAAGAAAAGGCTTGGAAAAGGTTGGCTGAGTGAGTCAACTCAAGAAATTGGAAAGAGACATGGAAAAAAAAAAAACCTCAAAAATAAGAATAGCAAGCATATTGAGAAGGGCTTACACTGAACAAACTGAGGAGATGATGATAGATTGAGAATTGGGCTGTGGCTAGAGCCAAGGAAAGACTTAAGGAAGAGAAGCTGAGGTATGTATAAAATACAAGCTAAAAGGAGTGGAAGGCTTTGTAGAGGGAATTGACATGATCAGAGTGAAGAAATTTTTTATAGTGTAAAATCATTTTCCAATTTCAGCTGCTGTTTTTTTTTTTTTTTCTCTTAAAGTGTTGTACTATGGTATGCTTATTTGATGACTGTTACAGATTTAAGGTTGTGTTTCTTTCTGCTGTGTCCCTCCATCCATCAGTCAAGCAGTAGCAGTTGTGAGACAGAACCTGGGAGAGGGAAGGAAAAAAAAAAAAAAAAAAAGCAGTTTCCTCTTAGACAGCAGANATCAATAATTGCATTGTATGTAATAAAGTAAATCCATAACATGCCTAGAGTGACACTAACAACATCATGCACGGGTGTGCTATCAAGCAACACGTACACAGCCATTCATATGCATTAGACTCTGAATATGTCTTGTTCAAGTACTCATTTTGTTTGGCACAAACAGCCCTCTTTTTGCAGCGTGGGAATAAATATCACTTTGTTTCATCACTTTTTTCTTCAATGGAACGATTTGCTAAGGCAAAATCCGAGCCTCCATTCACATCACAGTTCTGCCTGCAGTTTAAATATACCACACAATGATGATTACTGGTGTCTGCTAGCTTTCATTCTGAACTGCAGAGCACTGGTCAAGCAGCCAGGCAGAAGTTAGTGAAAATTTGGTTTCTTCATACTAATGAGATTTTTCAAAATTAGAGGCAGATCTGAGATTATAAAAGAAAATACTGCAGGTCTGTAGAAGTCACTGTGAAAAGAGATTAAAATTAACTACCCTTTCATTCTGTATTCTAGTGTCCTGGGTTTTTTTGCCACATTGGTGCTCTTTTGGTCCTATGTGTCAGAAACTTACCAGTGCTGAATACACAGTTTCTATAGCATGCTTTGATGCTTCTCTGTATAAATCAAAACTGAAAATATTCCTGTATTATTTTAAGTGAAACCACATGAAAGATGGCAGCTTGATCATCTGAGGGAACTGAGAGATCTGAGAGCCAAGACAGGTGCAGGTAGTCAATTGCTGCAGCTTCTTTGTAATGTATACACAAGAACTACTCACTGTCAAACAGGAATAGGATTTCCAAATACTTTTTCACAGGTATGTGCAAGATTTTATCTCTAATTAATAGAAGTCTGACCTGGAGCAGATTGAAACTGGAAGTGCCAATATGCAAGTTCTACCTTTACATATGGAAATCATAAATCCTATGGGCTCTCTAAGATATAAAGACCTTCTAAAGGAATCAAAATTAGCAATGTATGCATTTGGCACAATTTTACAAAAATGTAGGGAAACAGTACTAAATAAGAGGGAGATTTGGTCATGTCAGTTCTAAAGAAACCACAACCCAAATCCCACTTTCATATTGGAGACTGACAAAGAGAACCCAATGTCCATTTGGCTCCATTTGCAATCTGGCCCCATTTGAGTAGTCTCATGCTTAATCAAAATTTAGAGCCTGAGCTATTATTTCTAGTTCCCAGTTTCTGGATAAGTCACATTTTTTTTTTCCTTTCATTTGAATATGAAAATAATATCTACTGCTCTTGGAATTTTGAGGGACTTGCGTCTCTCAACCACTCTTAAAATTTTGAGTTCTCTAGCTTTGAAGCCTGACAAATATTGCTGCCATTTTGTTGGTTAAATTGTGGCTGAGATATCCTTTAAATTAAGCCTCATTGCTTTCCATCTGAAGCAAGACACTTCTACTGAAGAGCAACATTCAGTCTCTTCCTTTTTCCTCATGCACTAGCAGCACCCATGCTGTTTGTAGTCATGTCCTCTGCCTTTAGTAACTGTTTTCTAAATAATACAATTACGCTTTTAATTGCTATTTTATTTAATAGCAATAGTTAAATATTTAATTATTTAGTTAATAATTAATTTAATAGTTAATAGTTTAACTATTTAATAGTTTAATTTTCATTTATGTTAATTGATTCATATCTGCTAGAGAATAAATTGCAAATTCAGTGCAAAACTTAAAATTAGCCTGTATGATAAAACATTTGCTTGTAAAAACTTCAAGAAAAGCATCATCAACCTTTCAAAATATTGTTAACATTTTAAGGTAATACTTTAAGGCACTTCATGCCCTGATTTCCCATTGATATAAAAAAACTCAGATTGCTGCTTAGGATTTTTTTACCCTCCATCCAATAAATGTGAAAGTGGGTAGACTATGTTTTCCCAGAGCCACAACAATTTCTTGTCCAGCAGAACCATTCAGATGGAAGGCTATGGTGAATGTGACATGCTTGACTTGATTTTAATACTAATATTTTCTTCCTGAAATGAAATTCAGATCTATTTCTTTTTTTTTTCTTCTTTATATATATATATTATATATATTCAATTTGCATGGGTGAAATGGAGCAGAGTCAAGATAGGTCTGAACTGTGGTGCTTCCTTGCTTGAGTTTAATTCTTTTTCTTCATGAAGTCTCAGAAATCCAAAGGGAATTACATCCAATGATTTACGAGTTGGACCCCTGCCCTTCATTAACTGTAAAAAAGCAGTGCTGAAATCTGTGTCCTGTGTTACTGGAGGTATTTCAGAGGTAAAGTTGGAGTCAGTTTGGTCCCATTTTGATAATATAGGTGTCTCTGATGCCTGTCATGCCGCTTTAAGTTTGGATTTTGTTATGGTTACGAAATAACTATGATTGATGATCTCCTAGTAATAGGTACAAACAGGGTTCATACTCTTTTAAAAATCTAACCTTTCCGATCTCTAAGCACATGGTTTACTCATTAGCATGTCTTACTGGACAATTTCTTTGCTTTCAGAAGTATGAAAAGAATATTATTTTTTTTCTCAAGTGCCATGACATGTACTTGGTCTTGCTCCATCCTCAGCACTAGAAATTATTTATAATAGGACTTTTGAGTGTCTAGTCCCATCTATTTCTATTTTTCACTCAAATAATTTTTTTTTTAGACAGAAAATTACAAAGTTGTCCATTTGTCTAGTATTTCTGGAGCCATTGTCTGGGCAAGGCATAGCAGGTGTGCCCAGTGTCCCAGACTCCTAGACAAACGGCCATAGTTCACATACGGTGATCTTGGTTCACTGTACTCACCGTGTATTGTAGAAAAGTTTCTACAATGACAAAATTGCCTTTACCATCGATATATGAACCCTTGGAGCAACACTGTGGTGGAAGGTCAAGATGCAGCTTCATGGCACAGCAGCTGTGCAGCACATACATGTGAATTTCTGGACAGGAAAGCTTAGGAAAAAAAAAAAAAAAAAAAAAAAAAAAAAAACAGAATCACAGAATTGTAATGGTTAGAAAGGACTTCTAAAACCACCACGTCCACCTGCCAAAATCCCACCCCATCAAAGTAAATATATTTATCAGCATCACCACGACCACTGGGCCATGTTCTGAAGTGCCTCATCCGTTCAGCAACCAGCAGACATGGCGGGAGAGAGAAAGAATACAAAGTAAGGCCAGGGGCTGACTGAGACTGAGTGGGACCAGGAGGTTCCGGAGCTCAGGGAACCAGAACCACGGGAAGGAACCCAGAAGCTCGCTGGCTCAGCCAATCAGACGTGGTGGGGGGCTGTGGCCAGGCAGCCACCAGGGCCTTTGAAGCCCCCTGAGGAGGGCAAAGGGGCAGGGGCAGGGCTTGTGTGGGCAGGGATCCTATGGGTGGGGATCCTATGGGCAGGGATCCTATGGCTGGGGATCCTATGGGTGGGGAGAGAGGTATGGAGCTGTGAGTTACTCCTAGAGTGCTGGTGGTTACTCGGAGGAAGAAGGCTGTACTCCCAGCACCCACTAAACTGGATGTGAGTACTCGGAGAGCGCCTCCGCGGAAGGATGTGTCTATCCAGGTCCCAGAGTGTTGGGAATGCCACAGCCTTTCCGTGGGAGTTGGGGGCAGCTGTGACTGTGGCTGTGTCCGATGTGAGCAGGGGGATGATCTGCTCTGCCGGGTGGCAGTGCTGCAGGATGAAGTGATGGAGCTCAGGAAGGAGGTGTGCAGGTTGAGGAGTATCAAGGAGAGTGAGATGGAGTTAGATGGGTGTTTTAAGAGCCTGCTTGCCACTAAAATGACTCAGGAGGCAAATCTTATTAGGGAACCACAGGAATCCTTATCATCTCAGGATCCTCAGTTCTCCCAGGAAGCTTCCCAGTCATCCCAGGACAACTTACAGGAGAAGGGACAACAGGAACAGGTCCAGGCCAGAAGCCACAGACGGGGCAGGTGTGTTACCTCCAGAACCTCACCACCTCAGTGGTGCTGCAGAACAGGTATGGGCCTTGTGGGAGGAAATGGCAGAGAGTGCTGAGAATACCCCACATAGGCCAAAACTCCCATCAAGGCCAACTCCCCCTAAACCAACAGTCTTGACAGATTCCAAAAAGGATAAAAGAAGGATCACTGTTGTGGGTGACGCCCTCTTGAGAGGTGCAGAGGGCCCAATATGCAGACCGGACCCACTTGTTAGGGAAGTTTGCTGCCTCCTTGGGGCCAGGATAAGGGACATCACAAGTAAACTTCGAGCCCTGGTGAGACCTTCTTATTATTCCCCACTTTTGGTCTTCCAGGTGGGTAGAAATGAATTGGTATTGACATCTACAAAAGCAGCCACAAGAGATTTTGGGGCTCTGGGACAGCAAGATAAGGGATCAGACATGCAAGTTGTGTTCTCCTCCATCCCTCTAATGACAGCGATGGATGAGGGAACTGGCAGGAAGATCCAGCAGGTTAATTCACCTTCTGAGGCTGAGGGGCTGGTGTCAAGGGCGGGGTTTTGGGTTCTTTGACCATGGGACAAATTCCGTGCTACCTAGTGTCCTTGAATCAGATGGGCTTCAGCTATCTAGCAGGGGCAAAAGGTCTATAGTCCATAAATTGGCAGGGCTGATCAGGAGGGCTTTAAACTAGGTTTGAAGGGGGTGGGGAGTGAAACCAGGCTCTCCAGAGATGAGCCTAAGGGTGGAAGGCTCGAATTAAGAGTGAAATTAGCAGCCCAGCTGAAGTACATGAACACTAATATACACAGTAATAAATCAGTCAGTGATGAGCAAGGGAAATGCTTGTTGGGACCTGAGAAACTCCAAGTAAGGGGTAGACCCCCTCCCATGCAGAAAGGTACAGAAGCCAAAATGCATTTATGCTAATGCACATAGCATGGGCAACAAGTAGGAAGAGCTTGAAGCTCTTGTCCAACAAGAAAACTATGATATAATTGCCATTACAGAAACATGGTGGGATGCATCCCATGATGGGAGTGCTGGGTTAAATGGCTATAGGCTGTTCAGAAGGGATAGGTATGGAAGGAGAGGTGTGGTTGTGACCCTTTATAAAGTAAGGGGAGGTCTTGACTATCTTGAGAATGTTAATGATGGTGATGGTAGGGTTGAATGCTTATAAGTAAGAATTGGAGGGAATGGCAACAAGGCAGCTATCATAGTAGGGCTCTGTTATAGACTACCCAGCCAGGGAGAGGGGGTTGATGAAGTGTTCTATAAGCAGCTGGGTAAGGTTTCAGATTCACTTCCTCTTGTTCTTGTGGGAGACTTCAACTTATCAGATGTCTGCTGGAAATACAATACTGCAGACAGGAAGCAGTCCTGGAGATTCCTGGAGTGTGTGGAAGATAACTTCCTAACACAGCTGGTGACTGACCCAACTAGGGAACACTCTGTTGCAGACAAACCTTTCCGGGACCACAGTGTTTTGAGGTCCAGTAAGTGTTCTTGCCAAGGTGCAAGAATAGTACTCTGAAAGTTGCCCTTAGAATAAGTTAGTCTATCTCAGTGCTAATGCTGCAGAGTTGACTGTCCTCTTCCTGAGGAGTAACCCCTGCTCACTTCTCAAAGCCCACCATTTATTGGTCCCCCAGTTCTGCTCATGCACAGTTGGGCCCAGCCCTAATTGGGCACAGGTGGGCTGAACAGGAGCTCATGCCTTCCTCCTCCTAACTGGCAACACCTGGTTGTGTTCACCTGGTTGCCTCTACAACACTCAGTGCTGGATCTACTGTCTGTGAACAGGGAAGAGTTTCCAGGGAGATGTAAAGGTTGGTGGTTGTCTTGGACAAAGTGATCATGACATGACTGAGTTTTCAGTTCTTGAGGAAGTAAGGAGGGAGGTCAATAGAATGGGCCAAGGGTAATTGCATGAGTTTTAACAAGGCCAAATGCCAGGTTTTGCACCTGGGGCGTAACGACAAGCTACAGACTTGGGGAACTTATAAAGGGCTATAATTTGGAAAGGGACCTGTGGGTATTAGTTGATAGTTGACTTAATACGAATCAGCAATGTGTGCAGGTGGCTAAGAAGGCCAATGGCATCCTGGCTTGTATTTGGAACACTGTGGCCAGCAGGAAGAGGGAGGTCATTATCCCTCTGTACTCAGCTCTGGTGAGGCCCCATCCAGAGTCCTGTGTTGAGTTCTGGGACCTCACAGAGGAGGACACAGAAGTGCTCGAGCGTGTCCAGAGAAGGGCAACAAAGCTCATGAAGGGCCTGGAGTACAAGTCCTGTGAGGAGCAGCTGAGGGAGCTGGGGGTGTTCAGTCTGGAGAGAGGAGACCTTAGAGTCCTCTTCAACTACCTCAAGGGAGGTTTGAGCAAGGAGGGCCAAAGCCTCTTCTCCTTAGCAAACTGTGATAGGAGCAGAGGGAATGGATGGAAGCTGCAACAGGGGATGTTTAGGCTGGATGTCAGGAAACCTTTTTTTACTGAGCAGGTTGTCAGGCATTGAAATGTCCTGCCCAGGGCAGTGCTGGAGTCACTATCCCTGGAGGCATTTAAAAGGCATTTGGACCTTGTCCTTAAGGACATGTTTTAATAGTTGACTGTGGTGTTAGTCAAAGGTTGGACTGGATGATCTTGGAGGTCTCTTCCAACCTAAACATTCTGTGCTTCTGTGATCTACAGTTTTTAAATACTTCTAAGGATGGTGATTCCAACACCTCCCCAGGAAGCCCGTTAGGAGCTTGGGGGTGTATGGCAAGACATTTTGATGTGCATGCTCCCTTTTCATTGAGATAGTAAGCTCTCTATTCCTACTTTTCTGACCAAGGAAGAATATCTGAGGTAAATAGAGTGAGGTCTGTCTAATGAAGCCTCCAGTAAGGTTGGAAAGTAGAGGAATGACCGAGAGAAATGCACAGACCACTGAGCACACCTCTAGTAGGATTTGTTGGTTGCATATGTGGGTTTCTCTTCTAATTAATTAAGCAAAACTCATGTCTTTCTCTAGGTCTTTGGAGTCTTAATGTAAATAGAGTTTGCATTACTGAATTTGGCAATATAATTTGTGTGTGTATTGGGACATTATGAGGAAACACTGAACCTGTGAACCCACAGTTACTGTCAAGGTTGAGGACTAAAAAGGTTCTACAAAATTTTTTCCTCCCTCCTGAATCTCTCCAAGTGGATTAAAGGCTAAATGACATTCTTCCCCACCCTGCCCTGCTTTGGAATAGTGAGGGGAAAATGGTCTGGTTTGCATTTTTCTATCACTTTTCCTCCACTTTTCACAAATGAAAATATATTTGCTCCTTTTATTTGCCCTGGAAGCTGCCTTTTAATACTAATATGTCTATTGAAATTATTTATTTTTACGCATCGCTACAAAAAAGTCACTCTGAGTGCCATATTTTCTAGTATCAACAATATCTTCACATCAACAAGTAATTTATTTCAGTAGGGACAGAGCTACAGAACATATCTCAGTTTCTGTTTGTGTTTTGATATACTGATATGTATTAAAAGTACATGGTAGCTTTGAGCATGGGTAGATGACTTACATATGTCTCTTTATATTCTATTTCTGACCAAAGACTAAATGGCAAACTTCAGCAAATTAGATGGAACCTATTAAATACGATTATCATGAGCATTTTTTCTAGTGAGGGCTAAAAATCATTTAACTTAAAGCTCTTTTCCGTTGTCTGTACTTTATTCCTCAGGATATAAATCCATTTTGTAATTACTCCCTTCTTCTTATCTCAGAAAGTTTGCCTGACACACCATTCCATATGTTTATGATTCTCTGAATGAAAAAGTGTTCCCTGACAACCATTCAGATTTTTTCTTTTAATTTCCATTTATGCCTTATTGTCTTATAATGTTCAACTGAAAATATATGTTGCAATATTGTGTGACATTATCTGTATTACTTAAGATTTTATATAGCCATACATCAACTAAACATCAGATAAATCTCATGCTTCTCCTTTTTTTCCTACATCTTCCCTTTCCAAGCTGTATAGGTAGTAGATTCAATTTAGTCTCTATGACAAGTTGACTTTAAGTATTTCTTACAAACCTAGGGCAGAATACATCTGCAATTTTGTCTGAGTCACTTTGAAAGTCAACTTTATATTTAGACTGGTAAATCTTCTCTGCAATTAGAAAAAACAGAGGAAAAAAAGTTGAATATTTTCACTCAGCACTACACAGTATTGTTTACAGAATTTCATAGATTTAATACCATTTTTAAATTGGAAGAATAATCCAGTAGCACAGTGAATAGGAGTTTCAGGGCTGGAACACTATATAATGTTACCTGACTAATTTGCTGGACTTGCTAATAAATAACTAAGTTTCACAAGAAAGGTATTCAGATGATTTGTAATCCTGCAATAATGGCTTCTAAATAGTTAAGATTACACTGAGAGATGAGAACCTTTTTCCCCTGTATGCCATATACCAGCAGGGGACAAAATCAATCTTGTGAAGGCTCTGATTACTTGTGCTGCAAGTTTCTTGTCAGCAGATTCAAAATGTGCAGTGGAATGAATCTTCTGCAAGGTAGAGGTGCTGTCTATCAGCTGCACATCTGTCCTTCCCTCTCTCCCTCCACCTTAAGTTCCCGTGGAATATGTGGTTGTGATAAATTAGGAGAAAATACAAGATGCTTCAGCACAACCATTTTATTCCTCTACTGTCAATGCAGAGAAAAGGTGACACCAGTTTTAGTGTCTTCCAGGTGAAAAATGTACCCTTGAAGTAGGAATGTGAGCAAGTACAGGAACAAATGAAGAAGCTGCTTTTGTCTAAAATGTAATGCTACTTGTGTGTATAAAAAAATATTTTGCTCAAAGGATGAGGTTTAAATGCATTAAGGACCATGGTTTATTCTGAAAAAAAGAGTGCATGAAATTCAAGCTGAAACACAACACTTTCTAGCAATGGTCAAAAAAAAACTAGGGTTAATGAAAGCATTTTGGGAGGCTGAAAATCCAAATCAGTAGCTGAACAGAATGTCAGAGTCAGCCTTTACCTTTTTGTTAATCCAAATCAAGGGCATATCTGGCCTTTGCCAAACTTTTGGGATTCTGTAGTAAAGATTTTGGGGTTTCTGCCTGAATTTTTATCATTAGAGCTTTAAAAAAATCCTTTGCATTTTTTAATGAAACCTAAGTTACTTATGGCGACCTAAGAAAGAAATTTGATGTCTTGAAAGGACAAAATGAATCCTGCATTCTAACCATGTTTTGTCTCAGTAGTATAGGAAAGGAGCTTGTACCTCTTGCTGCTTTGGTGAAGAGGTGTGTCAGTTTGCTTAGAGCTCTAATGGCAAGGTGAAATTTGCAGCATGTAGAATGATTGCTTCCTTCTTCCCATCTTCATTACTCTCAGAAAGGAATTACAGTTTCCAAATAAATATTCCCAGAGAAATGTATCTTGAAGAACTTGAAGAAAAGACTGCCAAATTGGAAAAGAAAGATCATTTAAAAACTACTGCCATAGGCCTGTAGTGGTCAGGCTCTGCAGCACCTAACATTTTTTGAAGTCTGTGAGAGTATTATTTTACTCAGTTTTACAATAATAACAGGTGAGTTGGTGAAGAAGTATCATCTTCCAACCTGTAGACAGAGAAAGGCATAGAGAAAAAGTTCCAACAAGGAAAGCAGCGTGATGTTAGTTCCTTTTTGACTTCCAAATTCTACCCATCCAACCATTTTGCCTCCCAAGATTGTTGCCACCAGTGTTATTCAATTTATGAATTAAAAATTGCTAATTTTCTAACTAGAGGCCTGGAATTCTCATTGGAGACAGAAAGGGGGGAAATGTTTCATTTTAGCAGGCATGTTTTATTAGCTGTCAGATTAGTTGATATTGTGTTGTGCATGCTAGTCAAATTTACAGAGACCTAAATAGCTCTCAGAGCAGACCCTGCCCCTCACAACGATCGAGAAAAAACCACTGTCAGCAGAAGCAGGAAACCACTCAGTATAAAAGTTAATATCTTCAGAGATCTCCATTTGCAGCTTCAAGTCCTTTCCCCAGAGAAAGTCCAAACCCCAGAGAAGTGGGAAACACTGCAATCTTCAGAGGGCTTTGAAAGGGCTTTTTCATCAGTTCTCCACCTAATGGTTGATTGCTGTAGGAGAGGAAGTGAGAATGACTATACTTTTTAATCTTTCCTCATAATCTTTGGGACATAGCACTATAGATGCCATTGATTTCAGGCCAAAGAAGTGATCCTACTGTGTTTCTGCTTCTCTCACCTCCAGGAACAGAAATCAGGTGTTTTCCATGCTGTGGAGTGCCATCCTCTGCTCCATGTATGCCTGCATCAATCTTAAGTAAAAAAATCATATACTGGAAATCACCATTTATTCAATCACGCAGTAACTTGCTGTGAAATTGCCATCATAGCACACATACCTGTGAGACAGGTTTTTCCTCAGATCCTCGCCAGCCTCTTACTCTACTACTGACAGATCAGTGCTGAACTCAGGCATTGCTGTTTGCAGAACTCCTCATTGTCTGAATGGATGACAACTCTCATGAATGGTAGCCAGTCACTGAATAGAGTATATGTGCCTAGGTGGAAAAAGGATGGAGAAGCAGAGGCACCAGCTTCTCTCCAGACTTGAAGAAGTGGCATTCAGGGGCCTGAGCCACATGCACAGATGAATTCAGTGCCAGTGCTGCTTAGACTGAGGTTGCCCCTACATGTTAAAAAGAACAAGTTAGAAAAATCCCCTTCACACTGCCACCAAAAAAGATGAATAAAAATGAAAGCACGGTATAGATTACAGTAAAGGGAGAATCAAAGTTGGCCATTGCATTTGAATTGCAAAGTAGCAATCAATTATTTTATCATTAATCAGATAATTTTGGGGATCGTGAATAATAAGAAATGAAAAGAAGAAATAACTAGCAGGATAATTTTCAAGAACCATCTCTCAGCTTTATAAACTAATCCTCCTCTAATGGCCCTTTTTAATGTAATTTATAGGTTCATCATTACCCTTTTTGTATTAGTAATTATTTCTAAAATACCAAAGAACCATCTTTTTTTCAAGGTCCTTCTATGTGCCTGATTTACAGCTGGGCTCATGTTGGACTCTGTCTTTCTGAGGTCTGACATTTCAAAATATTTATAGCTCTTTTACATTAATGCCTTTCTCATGAATCTGAAGGTGACCGTTATTTCTTTCATCTTGTTGTAATTAAATGGATCAACTATAGCTTTATTATTTCCACTATTTATCTGTGCAGTGAGTTAACATTCAGATTAGCAAGTGGTGTTGAACATTATGTGAATTATAACAAACAAATATTTCCTAAAACATAGGCTACACTTGATGCATTGGCTTAGAAATTGTTCCAAGTGAAAGCACAAAATCTTTAATATTTTATTGATCAGATCTAAACCTTCTGCCCAAAGTGGCAATTAAATTTCAATTAAACTGACTGAAAGCATCATATTAAATTTCAGCACTTTACGAGCTATCAGATAATGCTGCAGGACAAATCTTTAGTATGATCACACTCTTTTCAAATTATATTATCCTGTTCATTCACAATAAAAGTGACAGTTTTAGGTATACTTTCAATATTTCTTGAATATAAACCCTCTAATGAACACATTTTATTGCCTTTAAATCAATTATTATTGGATATTTTAATAAAGTGAATTGAGCACTTTGTTTTACACACTGCTTAGAAGTTATTATATTTTGCAGTCAGCATACAAAGAACAGTAACAGTGTGACAGAAATATCCAAATACCTAACGTTAAACTATAAATTTAATCAGCTATTTACGGTGATGAATATGCTACATTCCATCTCACAACAGCTACTGGTACAACATGTTAATTAATAACTGATTAAATCTTCAGGCACTGGGTCTCACTTCCTTCAGCACTGTGCTTCTGTAAATGAGATAAGCTTGAGATGATATGACCAAAATTGTGGGAAGACACTGAAAGTGCTTTTAAAACATTGTCACATACAAAGACCTCAATATTTTGCTGTTGTCTGTCCCTTTGTTCTGGTGGCTCTATGTGTGTGTTGTTTAGATTGTCCAAAAGACACTCAGTTGTACATAAGTTTGCTTTACTCAGAGGTCATCACCACTCAGTCTCCTCTTAAGTTACATACATGCATATTTCAGTGTAAATAAAAACATTAAACAGATTCTTTTTTTTTCAAGAAAAAATAGATTAGGCATGAGACAAATCTCACACATGACTCAGAATAGATGTTTGGACATGTCCAACTGAGTATATGTACTGCTTTTTGTAAATAGAAATCTATATTCTGTATTGACATTAAAAAGTTACTGTGCTCTTACGGATGACTATCTGAAAATAATTATCCACAGAAGTAGCAGATAAATTCCCAGGTGGACTTTTACAGTCCTGCATAATCACTGTGTTGAGAAACCCCTGCATTCTAACCCCCATAAATTCCCTCTTTCTGCATATGCAGATTTCAAAGGTAAGAGAGCCAGGTAACATAGCTGGTTCTGTACAACACTTCCTGTGAATTAATCATCTATCTGTCAGTGGTCTCCCACGTAGCATCTTAATTCCTTCAAGCTCATCATCCCCTAGCTTGGGAAGAGCAGAATAGCAGGCTAAAAGAAAATGCCCACAGCAGGATGCAGTTGCCCCTCGCTGCAGACAAGTCCACACCCACTAACAGTCAGGTACCATTACATTCTTTCTCCCTTTTCATACCATGCCAGTTTTTCAAGGAGAAGAAAATGTACTGTTTTGTTGCATTTGGAGAGAAACAAGAAACAATAAAGGTAAATATAGAGGGGTGGAAATGGCCTTTGTTTGGTTGGGGTTTTTTTTGTACAGGAAGTACGGAGTTAAAAATCTGAGGCATGTCTTTTGCTGATACACAGCACAATATTGTGGAGATTGCATTATTTCATACAAATAAGTATGTTTTGTTTATTTTTATCAGTAAACACTTCTTTTTCATTCTACTATTTCTCTCCCTTGGGAGCTGAGTGAAGAATTAGGTGTGTAAGGAAACAGGAAAAAGAGGCTTTTGCAAAATGACAAAACTACAGAAGGCATTTGTTTGAAACCAGTGGTCTTTTTTATTTTTCAGTACATGCCATGATGAGAGAAGTCCTGCAGAGGGTCAAACAGTGCTTAAGTAGCTAAGTGAAGGAATTGGCCTCCAGAGCAGGTGTTCATGCTGTCTCAGCAGGCAGGGATAGTATATGTTGCATCAAACGCAGACTTCTCAGCGTGTGTTCACACTTCCCCTGACCCCAACACTTCCTGGCTTTGCTGCCATGAAAGCATCATGAGAAAGGAGGTGGGTTTGGAGGGAGTGTGGGTGGATCTTTTCAGCCATCAGTGGCTCTCGGCTGCACAAACAAGTGAGCAGCAGACATTCTTTTAAAACCAGGATCTTCCTCTGCCCTCGTCTGAGAGAGGTCCTGACCCAATGCTGCTAACAGAGCTGGCTGCATGCAGTGAGCACACTGCCAGAGCCACATCACACCCTGACAATTCTCAGGCTGCTTCCTAATGTTGGCCTGGCCAGTGGATTTTGTAGTATTTCTGAAGGTCCGACCCCCTTAAACAACAGCTATCTTTCTAAGTATGGATAGGAAAGTCCACATGGCATTAGAACTCACTATATCAGAGAAAGTCAATAGATCCACCCAGGACACCATTCAAAGAGGTTTGGGTCAGTTGTGCCCAGTCAACCTGCATCTGCTGCAGCTGGAGGGACATTTTCCTTTCATCCATCCATCTTCCTTCAGCCCAACCTACTCCATGTGTATTTGGTACTGCAAGGGTATGAAATAGGGGATGTTATATTGCTAGGAAAAAAACTTTTCCTCTCGTTCTGCCTGAATCTTGACTGTTTTTCAAAGAACAGGTTCAGGAAAAGCTGTCTAAATATTTGGTATCTTCTAAATATATTAATCCCTAGACATGGTCCTCAGAATACTTTTAGTTGTATTTCAGTGGTGGGTTTGAGTGATTTTTATCATTGAATTTTATTAGACTGCAGTGGAACCCTGCACCAAGCTGCTAAGTTTCCACCATAATGGGGTGAGAATGCAAAGAAGTGGGGGCTGGATAGACAGCAGAAGCTTGCCTCAGTTTGAAAGTATTTTGCATTTTATTCAATCCTTCAAATTCATTCTGGTGTGACTTTGTTGCCTAAGCAAATCTTTTTGAATCCATCATAATCAACTTTTACAGATTCTCCAAATACATTTGAAACTGCCACTGAATCAGAAAAGCTGAACTGAAGCCAACTTCACTGTACTATTCTTACTCATATCTAGTGAAATGCTGGATTTATTTGTA
>JAAWXA010000009.1:9134972-9138643 GCA_038090715.1 Florisuga fusca
TTATGACTAATGATAATAGGCAGACAGAAATGTTAGAGTCTGAAATAATGTTCTCTTTGTTAAAGAAATTTCTTGAGGTAGAATTTTTTTTCCCAAAGACGCATAAAGATAAAAACTGTTTTTATCTGATTTTTAATGCAACTTTAGAAACCAACATTTCAGTTTCTCCAAAATAAACAGAAAAAGAACGTTGCTTTTTTTTTTTTCTTTACATCCCATAAGAATTCATGTCACAAATTGCTCACACAACAGGGAATTTCAACAGAAAGTAGGAATTTCAACAAATAGAGGATTAATAAACAACCCAGCTTGTTAGCTATTTATTTTATTTATGATATTTTTGTTAGTTTTACATAAATGATGTAGCAGAAAATGACTTATTTTTACCTGGTAAAATGTAACCCTGCACCTTAGTTTTCAACATCTTCAGATGGGGATGGAGCCTAAATTTCATGTGAGAGATTTTAGAAGTGTACAATGATGAAAACTGGTGATCTATCTAAACTGAATTTTAGTCTTCATTAGTACAGCAGTGTTGTATGCTTCGAGATAGCTATCCATTGGGACTATAAAATTTTTCAATAATTCGGGGGTTTTGGTCTTAACATTTTTAGAATGGCAAGCCCTAGCTAACATGAGACCCAAGTGCCAGGAGCAAAGGAGACAGCAAACAGACCACAGAGTGGTTTCTGTCTCTGGGGTGAAGTTTCAGAAGCAAAGCCTCCATTGAGCACTTATTCAGTTTTCATCACACAAAGACTCCAGTCATGCTATTTTGTGCTGGGTTCTGTGCAAACACATACTGGGGCACAATCAACATCCCAGAGGATTTAATTGAATGAACTAATCTTTTGCACCTTAGTTTCAATTTGGGCATACATTTGGGGTTTGATTAGATTCTCATTGAAGTCTCTGGCAACCTTTATGCTGATAACTGGATAAAACCATCTGAGAGAACAATTTTTTATAGTCAGTGGAACTTTAAGGAAAAAAAAAAAAAAAAAAAGAAAAAAACAGAAAAAGAGATGGCTATAATGTCAGGAGACAAGGTAAGTTTAAATAAGCATTAAAAATAACTGCTTCTAGAAGAAAGAGATTTATATAAAGTGTGATTGCAATTTTAACCAGAAATGCATCCTCTTAAAAATATTTAGGTTATTTAATCCAATAAAGTTTACTGGTGCATTTGCAATGGGACATTTATGAATTCTGCAGATGCAAAGTTATCTTCATGCAGAATTTCACTGTTGGGTGGAAAGAACCCTGAGTGAATGTATTTTGTACTTACATAAGATTTTTTTAGTTTCAGCAGACAAGGACGTACAACAGGATGAAACTTGTTCTGTTTCATACATTATATTCATTATTCTGGTATTCAAAGAGTGTGATATAAGTAGTTAAGGACAAGAATATTTTGGCTAATGTTTTGGCTCTGACTAGAAATACTGTCAATTTTTTTCCTAGAAGTTGACATTTAGATTGTTACTCAAGTGGCAAGAAAAGTTTTACTAGTTACATGATGTCTGAAAATTCAGTAAATCAAGTCAGTTTCTTATACTGCTTTTAAATTTTATTAAAGAGGAAGCATGTGCAAGATCCTTTACAATCTTGTGGAAAAAAATGGGAAAAATCTCAGTATTTTTTGTTAAAATATGTTGACTGAAACAGAATGAGTGAATTACCCTTTTATCTTTTAAAAGTATCAGAGGTTTCCAGCTGAAGTATTAAGGTACAGTGACTGTGAAAGCTTGTACTTAAATAAGCATCTAATCTTCAGAAAACAAATAACTTCAAACTTTAGCCTTCAGTGGCTTCAAATCCCTCATATTTTCTGAACATCCATTTCATGTCTTCAAATATTAATAAGAAAAAATGATCACATAATCTTTTTTCCATTATACAATCTAGCATAACTTATTTTTGTTGATTCACCAGTCCCAGTTCTACATGCAACTGAAAAGAATAGCCAAAAAGTACCTCAGAATCATTGCAATATTTATAAAATACTTGTTGGTTGGTTTTCTTTATGAATCCAGTGAGAAATTCTCTTTTTGCTAATGCAAAGTAGTTCCAGATCATCTATCTCCTAACCTGAATCAACAAGGTCATCTTTATTGAGTATTACTATCTATCTAACAAGCTGAAGCCAAGATCTTCTCTGGAGTCTGTCATTAAGGGACTGTCAACATAAAAATATCTTTTATAAAGCCAGCCTCACAGCCCACATCAATGTTTGTGAATCTGAATTATGAGCTGACTTGGTAATTTTGCTCTTCCCCCATACGCATTGATATTTTATGTCATTATGATCCTCTTAATTTACTCTGGGGGAAGGAAGAGGGGAGGCCTTGTTCAAATGCAAATTTTATTGACATACTTATGTAAGAGTCAGAAAAAAACAGCCAATGTTACCCACAGCTGCCATAGCTTAACTGGTTCTGATATCTACAACACTGTAAGCACTGACCCTGCTCACTTGGTCAACTTATAAGCGTCTTTTAGGCAATTAATTAGTAGCTTTTTGAGTTCATCTGTTTGAGTGGGAACCTGTGAGGCATAGTCTTTAGAAACAGTAATTTCCAACCAAAGAGCTATATTTTGAGCTTGTAAGAGTCAGTTGCAACAGCATGAGGTTTTTTGTTTTTTTCCTGTGGGAGTGACTCACAGTTTTGTAAGGATAATTTTAAACATTTTATCTTCTCTTTAAACAATTATAAAAATTTCCAGCAGGTTTTTGTGTCTCCTTTCACTAGCATGATTTTGAGAGGTTGCAACATTACCTGGCTCTGAATTTCATCATCTGACTCTGAATTTCCTATCTCTGTGCTGAGTCAAGATTTTCCTGACTTTTGTGAAGTTAAATCTCAACCTTTTCATGCACATAAAGCTACAGCTTTCTCAAAAATCCTTCCTTCCTTCCTTCCTTCCTTCCTTCCTTCCTTCCTTCCTTCCTCCCTCCCTTCCTCCCTTCCTCCCTTCCTCCCTTCCCCCTCCATCCTCTCCTACCCTGTCTGTCCCTTCTGAAGAGCCTGTAGCCACCCATGGCAGCACTCCAGTCATGGGAGTTATCCCACCACGTTTCCGTGATAGCAACTACGTCATATCTTTCCTGCTGCACGGTGGCTTCCAGCTCCTCCTGTTTGTTGCCCATGCTGCGTGCATTGGTGTGCCCATGCTGCGTGCACTTCAGCTGGGCTGCTGGTTTGTCTCTTAACTTGCGCTGTCCACCTTTGGGCTCCTTTCTGGAGAGCCTTGTTTCAACTCCTTCCCCCTTCGAACCTAGTTTAAAGCCCTCCTTATCAGTCCCGCCAGCTTGTGGGCTAGAGTCCTTTTTCCCCTGTTAGATAGATGCAGTCCACCTGGTATGCTGAAATTCGGCCCATAGTCAAAAAACCCAAAGTTCCTCCGGTGGCACCAATCCCTTAGCCACCTATTGATGAGATATGTTTTTCTGCTCCTATCCTCATTCATCTCCTCTACTACAGGAACTGAGGTGAACACCACCTGTGCTCCTGTTCCACCAACTAATCGACCCAGCGCCTTGAAGTCCTTTTTAATCACCCTGGTGCTGCTTCCATTAATGTCGTCACTGCCAGCCTGGACTACCAGCAGTGGGTAATAATCTGAGGGTCGAATTAGCTGAGGGAGTCTCTTAGTAATACCCCTCACCC
>JAAWXA010000009.1:9138678-9188425 GCA_038090715.1 Florisuga fusca
CCTTCCTTCCCTCCTTCCCTCCTTCCCTCCTTCCCTCCTTCCTTCCCTCCTTCCTTCCCTCCTTCCTTCCCTCCTTCCCTCCTTCCTTCCTTCCCTCCTTCCTTCCCTCCTCCCTTCCCTCCTTCCCTCCTTCCTGTCTCTGTAATATATAATGATTGAGTCTTGTAGTCCATAATTAGCTGTGCCTTACCCAGACACCTCTTTATCTCATTCATTTTGTGGTTGGACACCAAAGAGCAACCCCACTTCACATTTACTGAAACTAGGTGGATGACAGCCCATAGACAGCACATTTGGCAGTTGCCAATCTCCATGTTGGCTCTTTTTCTCTTATATGATTCCATAAAACCTACCTCACTGTCCTCCCTGCACTATGAATGCTTAAATTAATCCACTGCATCAAACTCTCAACATACTCCGGATACACTCTCTCAAGCTAATCGTCATGCTACAATGTGTATCTTCAGGTTTCTAATGCTATTCAACTAAGGATAGTAGCTTTTGAAGGTTAATATAGAGTCATTTCTCATGTAATTACAAAAAAATCTTTGAGAGAAGAAGTGGTGATACAATCTTACTAGCTTTGTGTATTCTGATTATCTGAAAATGAAGTAGAAAATCTGTACTAAATATTAATTTTTGAATGAAGATGGAAAGAACAAAAACTAATTTGCTATTACATTTCCTGCATTTACATCAACACAAAGTAAATTCAATTTTTAATCAAAAGAGCAAAATAGCCTTTACCCTCCTTAATTACTGCACAGAGATAGAATTCTAAGTACTTAGGAATTTTCAGAAAATGAAAGTAGATTGTCAGTAAGTGATGTTAATGCTACAGGCCTCATTCTCAGTTTGCCCAGATTGCTCTAGGAAAAGAAATAGTCACTATCTATCCTGAATATTAAACCACATTCACTCGGTTCCTATTTGAGCTCTTCTGGTAGAGACTTTCAGTGGAATTGAAAGGAGTTTAGCAAAAGTTAAAGCATACTGAATTTCAGTGGGATTTTGACACTTTATTCCATCTTTGACTACATCATCAAGCAGATGGAAACTGCTGTCGAAGTTCTAGCTAGAAACTAGGAAGTTGCTGTACCTCAGAGAATATTAGGCACAAAGTTGCTTTCAGAGATATTCCAAGTGTGAGGTACAATCTTTTGCAGGCTGCTATTTCAAGATAAGATAAAGAGCAGCTCAATCTGCACATTACTGAAACCAGTGAAAACTTGGAGTGAGTGATTACCCGTACTGGAAAGAGGTGGAAATGGGCTCTTGGACAAGGTGAATGCAGAGAAAGAAAGATTCCATGAACAGGGATGCTATTTGACTTTGAATCAGCTACTGAGAAGCCAATGATTCTGCTCCCATGTGAACTGACAAGCAGACAATCGTTCTCCTGATAAAATTGCTGTTACTTTCCTGTTTTGTCAATCTTGCCTCAGTCTCTCTCTCTCTCTACTAAACTCCAGCCAGCTCTTATTTGTGCCTTCCCCCTTTAGAAAAGCTGTTTACACATTCAGTAGCCCTAGCAAGGTCAGCTGCAATAGAGCTGTAAATATGGAGCCATCACCAGGCTGAAATTTCAGCTGTCTGTTTCCTAACAAGAGAGTAAACAAAATGAGAGCCCTTGGAAGGCTATACGATGGGCCTTGAGGGGAAAAAAAAATTCTTCATCAGGCTCAAATATATGCTCAATGGGAAAGGAATGGAGTCATGCCACAGACACCAAAACTATTTCTGTGAGATTTGTAAAAAAGAGAAAACTCTTATGACTAAGATGACAAAAGCAGATGAGAGATCTAAAAGGGCTGGTATGGATCTACCTGAAGTTTCACTACTGCTACCATTATTATATGTTTTTTTTTGTAGAGTCACTCTCAAAATGCAGTAGCAGAAGGTGTTTTTTACAGATCAGAAAGCATTTCAAGTAGCTCTCTTTAGTTTATGATGATCCGTATGTTGTTGGAAGAAAAATTACACCCTTTTTCTGAATGAAGACTTTGAATATTCTGTGCTATCACAACTGTCTTGATTTATTATATTTTCTTTATTTCCTTTTTATATTCAACTAACTCCAGCTGAAAGATGAAAACAATGTAGATGAAAATGCAAGGATTACTTAAGAGAGCTCAGAGAGTTCTGCAAAGAACAATATAAGAGATGAACGTGTAAAATCAGGCAGAGGCTGGAAGCCTGTTAGCAGCTTATGCAAAGATTACATGTGCTTGTTATCATACTGGTGGAAGAGCAAACCAAGGACATCTTGAAGTCTACGAAATAGATGCAGTGGCTGTGGGCCAATCATGTCATAAACATGAACCTATAGAACCTGAACTGTCAGTTATTTTACGTCAATTCAAGTTCTTATTTATTTTCCAGATGCGACTACAATGGAAACAATAAAAGGAAGACTCAACTAGCAGAGGTCTCACCTCTATTTTGTATAATTTGCTGCTTAAAAGCTTACAGAGTAAAACATGTAAATATATGCAGACCTGAGAGTAAGACCTCAGTAAGGAAATTACAGAGTATGGCTGAGAAAACTATGGGCCATAAACAAGGAAAGCACTATGGCTGCTAAGCACCTAGAAACCTGCTATAAATTGTTGCAAAGGTTCTGCTTCAGTGGATTCAGTATTCTGGGAGAGGGTTTTTGGGAATTCGCTGGGGCAGGAGATCACAGGGATTCTCACTGTACCCTGCCCAGCTGCAGCTCTCACTGCTGTGAATGGGAGAATCTGTCAGAGTTATTACCCAGTCCTGGCATGCATATTTTCCTTTCAAACAGCATGACTTGAAGCAAGAGGTACTGGAAATCTCATAACGATGCTGCTGCTTGTAGGAGTTCCACTCCAGTGTTTCCAGTGCTGAATGATTTCAGACAAGACACGTAACCATTTCAAGTCAGATCCTATGCTGGTGTAAGCTAGCCTAGATCCCCTGGAGTCAATTAAAGTACTTCAGTTTTAAAGGATTTCTCCCTTAGACTAGAGGTGTGTAGCCACGCCTTACTTTTGAGGTTCTGAATCTTTTAATTTTGGGGTTAGTTCCTCTCATTAAAGGAGTCTGGATCAGGGAAGAATTTAGCATGCTGTGTGTTTGTTTGAGCTATTTCATGCTGTGTTGAAGAATAAAGAATTGAAGGTGAAGAACCTGAAATGACAAACAAAGTATATAGGATGAAAATAGAGAAGTATAGGGTCAGATGTTTGAATGAGCTTGGAACCTATTCAAACATCCACGTAAAGCTGCCAGATTTTCAAATGCCCAGAGGAGCCAGTGGGTGGTTTCCCTTCCCTTCACTCTTAACATGCATGACTGGTTTCAGTCTAATTTGAAATCAATGAAATTAGGAAAGTTTGCATCTGAAGGGAAACCAGAATAAATTCCTTCCCACCTTCAATTTCGGTGATTTTCTCGACTAATTCTTTGTTACTTAACTCCATCACAGTTCCCCACAGTACAATTCCATTTTTCCTGAGCCATGACAATGGCTGATTAATTCTTTGCAGCTGACTTAGCATTCCCATGCTGCACACTGCTATTTACAGGAGAGGTAGCTGTGGTCCTTCCTTTGGCCAGAAAGAGATAATTCTTTTCTTTCCAGCCTTTGGCCAGACTTGTCTGTCTTGCTGTGCTCGTTTTCACAGATTTCATCAGAGAAAATTGTGACTGTTTTTGGTATTTCTAGTAAGTATGTACCAGTCTACTAGAGGTGTGCTATGCTGAACTTCCAGAAGAAATAGCCCCCATAGCACCCTTTCTGAGTAAATGCAGGAGAATCTGGAGTCTGCCAGCTCAGAGCAGCTGGGAATAGGATGGTACATTTAAACTAAATTTTAATTTGTATTTAATGTTGAAAGTTTACAAACTTTACAAAAATACAATGAAGATAACCTTTCAAGTATGACTTATAAGCAGTTGCAGTGATATCTGCTGACAATTTGAGACAATAGCTCTGGGAAAGGTGTGAAATGCCATACTGATCACAACATGATGCCAAATCTACAATCCAGTGAGATTTTAAAAGTCAACAGCATTATTTTGTCACTGTTTAAAAAAAAAAAAAAAAAACCACCTGGCTTACGAAGACATGCACAATCAATAATTAGTAAGTTGCTACAATAAGCAAGCCAAATTTGGGAGCACTGAAAACACTTAATTTTTCCTAGCAGCAATATTTCTGACATCAGCCTGAGCTTTTTTTATCTCAGTTTTGGATTTTAGAATCCTGGGTTCAGCCTTTGTCAGTTCTAGCTGTAATAACATCAAAACCAACTGACGATGGGACTCTTCTGTCATGAGCAAAACCTCCTGAACAATCAGTTGAAGAAAAAACATCAACTATTTTTTCAGTTCAGTGAGATTTAATATAACTCATAACATGATGCCTAAAGTAGCATAAACAGGTGGATGTGTTGCATGTGTGCAACATACTTATCTTGCCAACTTGCATCTTAAAAAAAAAACAAAACAAAAACAACCTGTAAAACTTCTAAATGTGAACTATGACTGTTGAAATACATAACCAAATAAAGGTCTGGGTGTCTAGGCCATGAGCCCCAACAAACCAGAGAAGACTCCCCTCTAGCTGGAAGACACAATAAAACAAAATGAAAGGCTAGTTTGGAAGATTTCTTATACAAGGAAACAGATTTGCCCATCCTTTTCACTTAGTTTTTTTCCAGGACTATACAGCCAGCTACAGAAAATGCTGGTCTGACAGTTCTGGACTAGAATTATGAAAATCCAGCCACACCTGCTCACTGTGCCTTAGGGTGGCAAGAATGGAAGTGGCACAACCCCCTCACAGTAAATCCATATGGGGAATATTTCATGCAAAAGGTGGTATGGGCCACCAGCTGGTAAAATTTTGAACACCCCTTCTACCAAGGGTTCAGCTTTCTCTGCACTTACCAAGTCATTTGTAGGCACTCCTTGGCAGGGTTTCTTACCACTTATAAAGCATTGCCTATGATTTTCATCATAAGTAATGCAGAGTTTTTAAAAACATATACTGCCTAAAGCTGTGGCATTATGAGCATACCATACAGGTGGAGTCACAAATCATAGAATCATAAATTCATAGAATGGTTTGGGTTGGAAGGGACCTTAAAGTTCATCTAGTTCCAACCCCCCTGAGTAACTTTTGTTCTGTTTGCTTTACAGTGTTTTGTTAAAAAAATGTGACTCGTGTAAATGGCTTTGATTTCCTTTACTGTGCACAATGTAATCAGCTTTGATTAATTTATTTTTCTGAAAATGGATTCTCAAAAAAATTTTGTGCAAAAGACAAGCCAATCAGACCTTATACCAGGCATGCAATTACAGGATGTGTCCTAACAAAAATCCTGCAAATTATGCCACACATTATACTGGACTCCTGCATATCTGAAATTCACTGTTACCTGAACCACCTACCTACTGTAATCACAGCATTGCACAGTGCGTGGGTGCACAGCATTCAGCCTGGCAAGATCTATTTCATGACTCCAAATGCATACCAGATACCAGACTGGTAGATTACTATATCTGTGTTCTCCTGCCTGTCACAGTGAATAAGTGACTTAATATACAGTTGTAGGATTAAGGTTTCATTTATTTTTTTTTAGAAAAGAGAAAAGCAGCATGTAACTCACTAAACTTTTATTCATCCCAAAAATCCAATGTCAGAATTATGTGCCTTTCCAAAAATTTTAAACATATCCCTATGCATCTATTTGCAAGAATAAAAATATTCTTCCTTAATTTAAAAATGGTCAATTCAACAATTGTGTACAATCATGGCTGCAGTATAGCTTTGATTAGATTGGATTTTTGTTTGTCTGTTTAGCATATGTGTAAAGCAATGGTAAAAGAATGTTCTAGATGAAAAAGCAAGCTCTTGAATCTGAGGAAAAAAAATCTGAATTATTAAAGCAATACATGCTATGCTAATTCAGCTTTCTTGGGTACATTATGATAAAGGCTTTGATAAAGGCTGCCATCATATTTTCATGCCTGAGACCTCTGCCTCATTCTGTGCACAGGATGGACAGAAGCTCACTTAATGACCAGTGATCTGAAACAGTTTTTATTCTCACTGTTCAGTGGGTGTCCTCAGGCCTTATTTGCTGCATACTATTCAGACACAGGTATGAAGAGAGAATTATTAATTTCTCCATGTTTTTTTTTCTGTAACCGTATCTGCACCCTCACAAATATTTACTATTTTACTTCTACAAAAACCCCTCCAAGGTAAGAATGCATTTCCATCTTATTCCTCTTGCAATATGTAGAGAAATAAGGCACAAAGACCAAAGCTAAGCCATTATTTTGGATGCCAAATTTGAGTTCTATTCAGTTTAATGTTTCAGACTCTGTGACAGAGAGTGTCCTTTGTGCTGCCAGAATTACTGTTCCCCTTCACTAACCTTGCAGCACTTTTGCCAGTCAAGCACCAGAGTTCCAGCCTAAGCACCACAAAATGAGAAGAACTCAAGTGGTATCCAGCTGTATAAAACCTGAGTTAGGAGATATAGTCAATGTCCTGGATCTGAAAGTTCCAGAAAAATAGATAGAGAGTACATATTTGGATTAATAGTGGGTCTATCTGGCACACTAAATTTCTCTGATTCTTTAGACTCCATCAAGGAGTGCTGGCACTGCCAAGATTGTGTGCTCTGTGAATTCTTGTATGTTATATGAAGAATTGCCTTTATGGCACCTTTAGAGTATTTTTACCTTTTGGACATCTGAGCTCATCCTTCTCTGGGAGTCCAGCATGCTAGTGCATTGCATGAGACACAGCCACATGGAAACATAAGAGGCATTAATAACTGTATTAAAACTGGCATTAATAACTGTATTTTAAAGAAGAAGCTTATTTGATCAACTAAGAGTGCATAAATAACCTCAGACATCTTGTAAGTTTGTGTACCTGGGGTTTCAAGGGTGATTTTTATGCTGGTTCTGGGTACTTCTTTGTAAGGGAATAGAAAAAACAATTTTAATCATATAAAATCATAGGATGATAGAATTCTGATTCTGATAGGGGCTGGAAGGGACCTCTGGAGATCGAGTCCAAAACCTCTGTCAAGGCAGTGTCACCTTAGGGCAGGTCGCACAGAAATGCATCCAAACAATTTCTTGATAGTCTCTAGGGAAGGAGACACCACAACCTCTCTGGGCAGCCTGTTCCAGTGCTCTGTCACCCTTACTGTAAAAATGTTTTTCCTTATATTGGGGTGGTACTTCCTGTCTTCCAGTTTGTGTCTGTTGCCCCTCATTCTGTCACAGGGCACCACTGAAAAGAGACTGACTCCTTCTTAACACCCACCCTTCATGAATAAGATCATTAATAAGATATCCTCCCAGTCTTCTCTTCTCCAGACTAAACAGCCCTAGTCTCTCAGCCTTTCCTCGTAATACGGTTGTTGTATTCCCCTGACCATCCTTGTTGCTGTCTGTTGGACGCTCTCCAGTATATCCCTGTCCCTCTTGAACTGGGAAGCCCAGAGCTGGACACAATGCTCCAGATGTGGTCTCACTGGGGCAGAGCAGAGGGAGAGGAGAACCTCCCTCGACCTGCTGGCCACACTCTAATTAATGCAGCCCAGGATACCACTGGCCTTCTTGGCCACAAGGACACATTGCTGTCCCATGAATAACTTAGTTTCCACCAGTACTCCAAGGTCCTTTTTCATGGACCTGCTTTCCACCAGTTTTACAGTCAACCTCTGCTCTGTACCAGTGCAAACAGTGGAATCACACTGACATCAACAGTGGTTATCAACAAGAAAGACAGCTTTCAGCCTACTCATCTGTCTCATCCTCTACTAGAGCAACATAGGGCCTGACTTCTAGTGAGAGTTTCTCTGTGGCTTTCTGGTTCTCTCATGGACTAGTAAGTGCTTTGACAGATCCTTTGGTTATTGTTCAACAAATATTTGCTGAGAACTGAAATTTGGTAAGGCTCGAGGTTTTGGATTCATTTTGACATTTTGGAGGACAGAGTGCTTTAGGACTCGGACCTTTCTGCCTGTCTATCAAGCCTAATCTCCAATTTGGGCTGTTTTCTCCTGTTTGTCACTGTGCCAGACCTCTGGTTTGCCTTTTTCAGCAACCAAGGATCATGACTCTGGTCTCATCACCTTCAGATACCTTGAGTCTCAGTTCCAAGTATTTTATGTCTGTTCATCCTATTTATATACAGACACCTTTCCTCTCACCCTCTCTGGTCATCTTTCAAGGTCTTCTTCCCCAGTTTCTCAACAAAATGGTTATTTTTTTAAAACGGTGGAACAAATTTCTCTCGAACTTAAAAACAACCAAGCTCATCTGGAAAATCTTCTGGGGGGAAAAAAGTTAATCTGAATGAGACAATTCTTCATGGAAAAGTTTATACCGAGGTATTAATGTTTTGACACAGTTCTAAGCAACTGAAAACATGGTAGTCTAAAGGGAAGCATCAAACTGACTTGGCTGCAGGCAGCACTGCTGGCTTCACCTACAATAAATCCTCATCCATTTCACATAAATAACCAGGTCTGGAAATGTTGCTTTTCCATTTACAAATAGATCAGTTTGTCTCTTCTGATCCAGGTTTCTTGTGTCATCTGGCACCAAAGGACCAGAAACTGGGCAAGCCTCCCCTGATGTGAATTCCTTCAGTGTGGGCTGATGTAGTGCCAGAACACTGCAAATGAAGAAGGTGTCATGGTTGCAGCCCTTCTGCTCTTTGGCTATTGACAGATCTTCCCTCAGGAGCCACTACCAACCAATGTTGTGTGAAAAACAGCCCTGGGGCTGTTTTCAGATATTTGAAGATAACACAAAAGTATCTGCAAAGTAAAGGTGCCATTATCAACTTATGTCTTGTCCATCACTATGGACAAAGAATTTTCCTTTTCTCTGGAAAATGTCAATCCGGAGACTTTCTGAAGGAACATAAGCACACAAATGCCAAAGGTGGAGCTCCTGGTCAAAATGAGCACAACTCTTCTGTAATTTACACACAGTTTTGAACCCAGATTTACTGTGTATTGATTATATTTGGGTGTATAAACCATGTGGAACATGTCAGGAGAAACAATCTGAGTTTGTTCTAATGCCTAATGCAAGAATAAGCACGAACAGACTAGTCCTAGTCCTGGCTGTGCTTTCCCACTTTAATAATCCACACCAGGTACTGGATTGCTTAGCAATGTTACACAGAAAATATGGGGAAGCCAAAATGACCTTTCTTAATGAGCCTGAGATTACAGCATAGATATACACACAGAGCACAGCACAACTGAACTGCTTTTAGTCAAAGGAAGTTCATCGAAGCAAAAGGGAGTCTTAGACTAGAATTGCCAAACCAGTGACAGTCCAAACCTTTGTTCTCATCATAGGTAAGTGCCCTAAATATAACTCTATTGGCACTTCTAAATCTGGTAAAGATCTGTCTGTATGGATAAACAATTTTTTAATATCCTGAGTATAACCCAGTGCAGAAAGGCAAAAAATCATTCTGAAAATCAGATAGAAGTTTTCCATGTTCTTGAGTTTTCATTGTTTCTTTCACACCCAAATATTTGCAGTTTGAAGGGTGAAATGTCATAAAACTCAATATCCACCCTAACATGTAGAAGACCCTTATAGCCCAAGCAAGATGGCCCAGCAGCCATGAGTCTCATCAAAAATCCTATGCTTGTCACCAGAAACAGGAAAACCAACAAAGGGGTCTAACATTACCAAAAGCTACTTTCTGAGATAAAGAAGGGAAACAGTCTTCTTCTTTTATGTATCTGTCCTATGGAACAGTTTTGCTTCACCTGTCAGTTGTACCAGTTCTTCCTTTCAAATCTCAGCTCATTCACTAAACAGACAGATTTGTCTCTGTCTCTGCCACCATTCATCTATGTAATGATATTATTTAATTCTGGAAGCTCTTTAGAGATACATTAAAGGGACCTTCTAACGTCTTGAACCATACAATCAATAGTAACAGTGTGGTTTATTCATCAGTAGTAATGCTTTGACCCCTCTTTGTATGCCAGATAAAGAGCTGATGCCAACTGCTGATCTCTTACCTGTTTGGTACAGCCTGTCATGATCCTTAAACCACAGCATATACAAAGTCTGACAAATACATTTTCCTGAAGTCTAAGTCGGGGTTGCAAAGCACTGTGAAATAAGAAATGCAAATAACAAAACATGGGATGTACTTTGTTTAGCATAGCAATACACATGACAGCAATAATCACATCACTGTCAGAGGAAATGTGGTGTACAACAGCAACTGAAATCTACTATAAAAAAACCTAAGGACATGCAGCTCCTAGATCATGTAATTGTTTCTTTCTAGGCATGAAATCATATCTCAGCCATTGACCAAATGTAAATGGGAAGGGGTTTATAATTTGACTAAACCACACGATGATTAAATTTATTTTCATTAATAAAAACTAGTAAGTTGGTCCTCACACAAAGTATTGTTTTTAGTTTTTCCTTGGCTTACTACTGTACAGAACTGAATTTCTTTTACAGCTTTTATGAATTTCTTCTACCTCACCAGTATTTTATGTTTATGTAGAATATCTCACTGTTTGTGTTTTTCATTGTCCATATGTCTTGACTTTTTATTTCAGTATTTAAACTCCATTTGCTAACTAAACTGAAATATACAATCAAAGTAACAGCCAGAGTCTGACAGAAACTGTAAATGCCATGAAAGTCAGTACCTTCAAATGACAGTGAGGATTTCTTACTGTATAACTCTGTGTAGGAACAATGCAGGTAAATATTTCAGCAATACTTTTCAATGTGGCCTGCTTTTGAAAGATGTACTTAATATTTTGAAGTCATAATGTGTATGTGTGCCTGATGTTTTTCCCATATGAGTAGTTCTGCCCATGTACAGTTGTTTTGTCTTATGCTTACATTGATAGACTGAATGCCTTAGGGAGGAGAACCTTTGGTGTTCTTCATCTCTGGCTTCCCAGGGAAAGCCAAAGGCATCAATCTTACCATGCCACATGCTGCAGTCCCATAATCTTGTCCACAAAATTTGGTCCACAGAGTCTGGAGACAGAAGGGAAGAGTGGAGTCCTTTTGTCCTGCCTGAAGTCTAAAGCACAAGTGTGTCAGGCAGAACCAGGCACACATCTTACAAGTATAAAATTAGTAAATCTCTAATGCTGAATGTACACCTTTTGCAAATTAGTATCTATTTCTGGGCACAAGCAAAAAACCTCACTGATGGAAGAAAAATAACATGTGAAATAAGAGCAGTTTTAGCAGGGGAAGCAAGGAAGCTGAAGACCTGCATTTAGTGCCAGCCAGTGCACCATGTGCTCCAATGTCAGGTGATGGAACACACCAGAGCCCACACCACTCTGCAGGCAAACCCAGACCACATCATGTGTAAATACCTATCCACGTGTGCTGAGAAGCACAGTCAACTTGTGCAAAAGATTCACAGAGTGCCTTTCAGGTAAGAAAAGAACCTACTGTTGCTCACTGTATCTGGGTCTGAGGCGTGAGTACTTAAGGCAACAGATATACTGAACCTCAGAGCCTCATTCTGTAAAGCAGACAGCTGCATTTTAACTTGTTAGCATGGAGGGAGCTCATTTCTTGTGTTATTTAAAGCTGTAGTTCTGTTTGTGATATATAAAGTGAGCTTCAGGCATGCCTATTTGGAAGTGAAGTTGGGAAATTGGAAAGACATGAATGGCACCATGTAAGGTTTCCTTTATATCAATAAGACTCAAACAGAAGGCCTACAGATAGCATCTCCCAGACACACGAGTTTGTTCGATGTAGGGTTCTAAAAGATTTAACACTGAAGCTATGATGATGGGGGAAATGTATCTCTTAAGAAGTACTAAGGACATTTGAAACAATTCTGTCACCTTTCACAGTATTTTTCATGTAGTTACTTTTGTGAAGTACTCACACATGAATTTGATGTAAGTCTTTTCTTGTGCTTTAGATGCCATAGTTTATTCCACCTGTCGTTCCAGAAGGACAAGACTTCTATAGATCCTGTAGCATATCTGTCACTCCCATGGGGATGATATAAAACAGCACAAGGAACTATTTCCATCTAGTTTTAAATGTCTTGTTTACTCCTCCCTCGAGTAGGACAGGTTTCTATGCATCATTTTGTAGGACAAGGCATTAGAAAGGAAAATGGGTCTCATGAAATTGTATACAAACAGGAGTCTTTTGGTAGTAAGCATCCTTAAAAAAGTGTAAAGCCAGACTGCCATGTAAAGATCCTGGGGGAAAAAATACTGATGTTTCATTGTTCTACGCATCATTTTTATTCAGAAGTAAATAAATAACAGCTATTTTAAAAGATCCAATTCTCTCAGCATCTTTCTGAGGAGAGTAAGTGAACTTTTGAGTAGATCCTGAATTACACTAATTAATACTCCCTGCTGTGACATAACCTGTGCTGAGCTTGATATGGTTTAGTACTTGATTGAATCAGCTTTTAAAAGCACAGATTCTTTCCCAGTTACCTGCTTAAGGAAGTTCTGCTGCCTACTGCTACTGTTCAGAGACCTGCAGAGATTCTTCTTCTTTGAGCTCTTCCTCCTCTTTCTCCTGCTCCTCCATAGCTGCACATCCAATTGAGCAAAAACCCTACTTTGAAGTTCCTTGCACTCATTCAGTTTATTTTTTAAAGTCAGCAAGAACTTTGTTGCAGAAGCCGTATTAGCCCAGTGTCCTGGCTATACTGTAGATATACTTGTTTACTTACTTGTTTAGTTTAAAGTAGAGTTACTACATCTTAACATAAACCATAAACAGCCACTGACAACTATGATGGGTGTTGAATCAAGACATTTCAAGCTGAGATGAGCAAGCTGAAGTCTTCTGGTGGCAAAACTGAATGTCCTCTTTTTAACAAGTATCACCACCAAAACAGCTTATGATTTGTTGCAGCCTTTATTATTATTATATTATAATTATATGGTTTATGCTAATATGGGGCATGTGAGTACAAAAATAGGCTACTTACTGTTGTGATAACATTAAGTTAGACTAGACACTGTAATGAAGTTAGTCTTATACAATTATCTCCATCTCTAGTGGGTCAAGATTGTAAGCAATTCTACCATATATAAATATTGACTTCAGTGGCTGTTCTCATGAATCCTACAGAAATGAATCAGGGTCTTGCTCTACAGAGGGTGTGAACATCCACTTCTCCCTTGAAAATCTTTCTGTAGCTACTGGATGCTGAAAGCTTGATTCTGCAAGATGCAAAATATCTTCACCATATTAAGAAAAATGTTTTCAGTAAATAATTAAAGTTAATCATATAATTACCACCAGTAACAATCAGTTTGGTGTTCCCCTTCTTAAATATACACATAAGTTTTTGGTGGGTTGTACAGGAACTCTCAGTGCTTTTTAGGAATAGGTAAGGACTAATGTTTGGTGGTAGACTTGCAGGGTTAGGTAAACAGTTTGACTGGATGATTTTGAAGGTGTTTTACAAACAAATGATTATATAATGTGATGATTATGATTTGACTATAGTTGAAAGAGTGAGAAATCAGGATCGTGTCGATTAGAATGAACTCCAGGTCTTCTTTCATTCTTTTTCCATCCAGGAGAAGATATCCTCCCAGTTCCCTCTGTCTTCCCCACTGCAGGTTTCCTAAACAACAACCATAAAAAATATTCTTACCTATTTTGCATTATTTAAAATACTCCAATAGCTGTTCTTGCACGTCTCCTGTCTATTCAATGCAAGTGAAAACCGTAAAATGAAGTTGAGTAATTCTGGCACCCAAAGAAAGTGCAAGGAGACACTTTTGAACAGCCAGAGGACACAAAAGCAAGGCTATATTATACTCTTTGTCATTCCAATTTTAACAATAACAATAAGTATATTAATCACCAGCACCACTGAAGTTTTGTGTGCAATTTGCATTTCAACACCGTCTCCCTTTGCTGGGGTGGAGCGGTTCGCCTCCATTGTGAGCTGCTTTTAATTGTGGTGCAAGAATGGACAGTTCTGTGATTGCATTTTGGAAACTGGTGGTGGTTCAGTTGTTAGAGACGGGCTCAAGTTTCTTTGTTTGTTTGTTTATTTGTTCCTCTACTTGTACTTCTGCTGTGTTAACTCATGGAAATTGCTCAGGGACAGATTTAAATCAAAACAGACAGTTTCCATTTTTGCTCTGTAACTAGTAAGATCTGTTTAAAAGGCGCTGCTGCTGGAACATAAGGCATGTCTGGAATGTTTGTTTACTTGCCTTCTGAGCATGTGCCCTTTTGTTAGGAGACAGGACTATCTGAGGTGCAAATCTCCAGTGGCTGAGCCTCTTCGAATAATTAAATTAATATTGGATTGAGATGGTTATTCTATTTTTTTTTAATAGAGGTGGGTGTATGCTAGTTAATGCAACAGCTTCAAGTATTAACCTTGTGCTTAAAGACCTCCACACAAGCACACCCATGTAAATGGTTCCTAGGATTATGCCTCAGCAACTTGAAAATGTTTGTATTTCTTCTGTGCTTGGTATATTTTGCTTACCCAAGCAGACAAGTCCTTTCTGGTTAATCCTGCCCAGTTCTGTGACTTGCCCATCCCATGGGGATTTGGTGCATGAAGGTTATTTGTTCTATTAATCAGGAGGTTCCTATATTCTAATCCTTGGTAAAGCACTGGATTGCCATCTGACCTTGGCAAGTCACTTGACCTCCTTTTGCCTCAGTCAATCCAGCTGGAAAATTGGGTAAAGAGCAGGACTTTACTCAAAAACAGATGCTGCATCTGAGATGAGATTCCTTTTGCAAATAATAAAGCAACCAGAGAGAGACCAGAAATGGAACTTTTGCAAAAGGCAGCTTTCTGAACTTTACTAATTTTTGTTACATTTGACATTTTTGGTAGGAGATTGCTTTATTTGACAAAAGATTGTATGCTGGTGGATCAGTGGCTGATGCAACGTCTATGCTAGGAGTTTTGTTTAACTTGAAAGACCACATAGCTTTCTTCATTTAATAATTTACATTGGCTTCTTCTTGATGTAGGAGGAATGAGCTAATGAAGGGACTAGACATGGTTATCATACCTGACTGAGCCAGCAACATGCCACAGAGCAGAATCTCTGGCCTACTCTGCCTTGCTTCACTGCTCTTGTAAGGGGGGGTAGAGGGGGAAAAGGAGGAAAGAGCAGCCAGAGCTCCTTTCCTATTTAGGGAGGAAAAAATGTGTTGTTCTGAACTTGGATGGAAGGCAAAGGCTATGCTCCTAAATTATACTGCTACTCCATTGTTAATTTTTCACTCTGAATGAATGCCAAGTAGTATACTAATGATGTAACTGGTGTTACCTATGTCAAATATACATCAAATTTCAATGGGGATTGGAGTGTCAAACGTCTGTTGTACAAACCTAACAGAAATGTTAAATTTTATATATAAAATCAAATTCTGTTCAATACAAAAGCTTTTAGTTGAAAGTGTCACAAATGGGCAATGGAGACTAACCTTATGGCTTGACTAGAAATTACATCCCAATAGAGAATAACAGGTAAGTGAGAAGTCATGATGAGCTGATTGTTTGCTCTTGCATATACTTAATAAATTGCAAGAAACTTTAGTCGTTCATATTTGTGTATGATGACAATTATTCCTTTTTTACTCCTACAAAATTACCCCACACCCTACAGCTCTGTATTGTTTCAGTGAGTTCAGCACTACTATCAGCAGTTTTTTAGAAATCATTACACTTATTTAAATTACCAGGTACAGGCTAGTGATTCCCTACAGGGTTCTGAGTTCTGGAAAAGAGCTCTTCTGTATCCTTAGAATCATTTAGATTTGAAATACAAATCAGAACACAAATTATAGAACCACACCTAAAATAAAATTAGAAAATGGTTGCAGACTTTGAAAAGCACAACTACTTAATTTAACAAAAGTAACTGAGGAATTCTCTTAGGTAGAGGAAGAAAACAATAATTAAAGGAGAAAATCAAGTTTTTGTATGGTTTTGAGTGGCTTGTGGGGTTTTTTTACAGTTTTTCTATTGGTCCTTTAATCTTGGTGGCAAAGATTCATATTTCTTCTTACTAATTCTCTCTGACAATAAGTTGGCAACTTTCCCAGTAAAAATATCTTGGTGGTGGTTTAGATCGGTCTCACCCTTAGGGAGAAAAGTGGCATGGTAAGAGCCTTTGTGTCTTGTCATAAAAAATATATGGAGGTATTTTTTTCTTTGATTCCACAAGCAAGATTTTCTATTTATTGTTCACAGTACACAGAATACACTGATTGCGGTCAGATTACTTTTCCATGAGGCAAGTAATCTTTAATTGGTAAATGAGTGGCATGACATGGTTTTGAATAGCATCTCCTATATCATCTTTCCAGAAAGCCCAGCTGAATAAATACCAAAGAACATTTTGATGACCTACCAACCCATACATGAAGGTGTTAAAGTAGTTCAAAATTCAGTTAGGCATTTTAGAAATAAACCCTTCAGAGACACAGGTTTTCTGAAGAAACAGTAGATTTTTTTGCTATGGAAAATTCCAAAATTCTAACACTCACTTTTATCTCAAAACAAGACAAATACCAATATGAAGGAATTATTAATTACTGTAGACACAGATTTTTATAATCTTCTCAAACCAAGTATTTCCACTTTTTCAAATATTCAATTTCAGCACAGCAGAGTGAAATCATTCATTAAAATCTTTCCTAACAAACTCTGTAATTGTATTCGAAATTGTTCTGTGGAAAAGTGTCATCCAGATCTGATGACTGTTAAGGCTGAGCTGTTTATAATACAGTGCTATACAGTCACAGTAAAAGAGCAAAGGCAGGAGCAATCTCTTCTGTTCTGAAGAATTTACATTCTAAAAAGAGAACATAACAGATAGGGAGGGGAACAGTTGCTTCTTTTTTCCTCCTCCTGTCCCTTCTGATCCCTGCCCATACCACTCCTCTGCTCGATTCTGCATCCCATCCAGTGTTGCTCCCTGGGTTTGATTCTAAATCCACTCACAAGTCCTTCTCCAATTTCAGTTTCATTCAGACTTTCCACTACTGCAAGATGCTGCAGTAAGGGCTATCCCATGCCTCTGGGTTCTGTTATTCCAGTATTGGATTAGTTGTATGGACAGACTAGAGACACAAGTCATGCCTTTTGACATCATCCTCCTTTTGTTCTCTGCCTCTTGCCTTCCTGCTCCATTGTATTGCTGGTGGCTCTTAAATGTTACTCATAGTTTCTCCAATCCTAGTTATTGGCTATATTTTCCCAGTGGATTCCTGAGCCATATGTTTTCATGTGTTTACAATATTTTCATTCTTTCTACTGACACTTATTACTCATTTTTTATTGTCTCCCTCTTCTTGCTGATAATACTATATTAAGAAGCGGAGGGGAACAGGCAAGCATGAAGATGTGGGTAGGAATGGTTACTCTTTACATCTGTCATTCAATGACTGGGAAACATTTTGCATTTGTCAATGAAAACCCAAAGCTTAGTCCTACATTTTTCATTGATGCAGTATCACTGGGTTTGCTAGGGAGCTTTTGTTTACTGATATCACAATTTCTTGATTATTATTTCCTTCAGATTTTATTTGTCAGGTTTAGGTAGCTGCTACTGATAAGATGTTCTGGTGGGCAAACTGAAAAGCAATTCAGGTTATTGTATTTAGCCTGTACAGTGTCTTTAAGCAAGAGCTGAGGATGTTTGACCTGATCTGGGTCAGGCTCTGAGGAATTAACCAAGCGGTGAACTTTAATATCCAGCTTGCCCATCTTCCTGATAACCTGACTGCATTCACTGTGTAACAACACAGCTTCCTGATAAAATTCACCTTGTAACCAGGACCAGTCTGGATGGGGAAAAAAAACTCCCACTTTCCTGGTGAGAATATTTTATGCTTCCTTTTGAGCATGTACAGAAAATAGTAATGTTTCAGTGATGTTATTTTCTTAAGAAAAATCTATATTTTCTCTAATTGATGGAATTTTTATTTAATTGGGATGGCCTTCCATCTATTTATATATTTTATATATTCATCAGTAATTCAACAGTCTATACCTGATTGTATGCATGTATAAAAAACATATATGCATGCAATTTTTTTACCTATCAGGCAGAGTTCTCTAACAGCAGCCAGTAAATCACATTGGGCTTCTTGTTTTCCTCGTGGTTTTTTTTTCATCTTCTTTTTTTTTTTGATCAAGCAAGCAGTGTGTCAGTGCAGTGGAAATCTTACTGCCTGATTAAGGTAGAATTCTCCTACGTGCCTCTTCTACTGTCTGGGAGAATTGATGGAGTTTGGGATCTTTTTCTGTAGCCTTTCCTTTTCTGTTATATATCTATTTAAAGTCACACCGGCTGATAAAATGCCTGTATTTAGTGGCTGTGGCTCTTGCAGTTTCCTCTCCTATAAGAAAGATGAAGGCTTCATATAAGAAACAAGCAGATAATAGGTACTTCACATCAGTGCTCTGTAAGACTTAATTCTTAGGACCTCATAGAGTACTGAGAGAAATGGGTGGACTAGCCATTGCATCAAACCTTTCCTTTATGCAAAGATCTCCCAAGATCCTCTAAATGAAGATGTGAATAATGTTCAAAGCAAAAGACTCACTCTTGTGCTATTATTTTTATTAGGATTATTGTTATCTTTCGTATCTTATTTTCCTTTAAGTTCACCTTCCACCACAGCAGCAGTAAGCTAGAAAGAATAGTGTCCTTTTCACCCAGCTCCCAAGACATGTTTTGGGACAAGCTGTAGTGATTATAGAGGCAACATCATGTAAGTATTAGCATGATTAGACTGCCATGTCTTAGATATCACGCCGTTCCCAGTACTCTGGAGCCTGTGTATTCCTGGCAGTTCCCCTGTGAAGGAAGTAGCTTGTGTGTTGATGGACACCATGCAAATTGTTCTGTCTGAAGGAGCTCTTGCACAATCAACCTATTTGAGAGGAGAAAAAAATGGATTCCCTCTGCCTGTGTAACGCTGTCACTCAAACCACACCTAAATACCAGTAGGAGACTGAAAGTTTGGGGAGTTGTTGGTTTTGGCTGGCAATTACTATGCAGCATACAGCCAGATCCTGAGCTCAGTGGCATGAGCAGAAAGCCAAAACTCAACTGAAAGGGCTCGAATCCTCCAGGTTTACACCAAATCAGTAATCATAATGACCTAATGGCATGTGTGACTATCTAAGAAAATCACACTGAAATTATTTGTGTAAGTGCATGTGAAATTCTGAGGAGCAGTGTCTGCTTTGCATACTTTTCATTAGTATTTACAACTATTTAAAGAAAGCTACCAGTGTTGTCAAAGCAAATTAACTGGTTCTTTGAAAATCAATCTTCCTTTTTTTTAGGTGTATACTGTATATCCTCACACATTTTCTGCCACTGATGGTTTGACACGTTTTTATCTCCATGAACAACAAAGCCATGTATAATTCCATGCAATTGTCTTTTAAGATATGAAGGGAAAAAACCCTAATTTACAACACAAATATATTAGGTTTTTATATAAAAAGCATCACATGTATTGATCAAAATGACTTTCTTTACAATATTTGATGCTCAAAAGAGAACTAATTGTATTACATGTTATAAGTGTATATTATCCCATTCAAGCTGTGCCAAACAGAAAAAAATGACAAGAAAGCATCTACACTGGAGTTACATACCTCCAAGTTGTAATCAGAAAACACTGTCTATATACTGAAGGAATATTATCCTAAGGGACCTTTTCAGATACTGCCTAAGAGGAGTTTGGAATATTTTTATTAATATTTGTGTAGATTAAAAATGCCTTCCTCATATATCTTGCATTTTCATACCTCTTAGTTTCCAAATATATTCGTGAAGGCAGACAGTCTTTGCACATAATGAAACTGTTACTCCTATAATTCAAAAAGCTAAACTAGGACAGTTCATCTAATGCACGTCCATACATGCTTATAAACAGTTCAGGATGAAAACAAAATTGTCATGTATGCATACACAGCATATATATATTCTATAATAAACTCTTTCTAATCAGTTGTACACTTTATAAAACAGAGTAAGAGAAATGACAATGCTGTCATTTGTATATTCTCCCTCAGTTCTCTAATGGAAAGCTTTTTTTTTTTTCCTTGCCAACTCATTCCTGACAATGTTAATGATTCACTATAAAGCAGCTTCTGTGCTATGATTTGTGACATTCAGGCTGGTTAGATGGGAGGACTAGGCAGGTTTCTGGGGAGTGTTTTGGATGCAGAAATGCCTTGAAGATAGCACTTTATTATATTTAGGACAAGTATGACATCCCACTTCAAGGGAAAGGCCCCTATACATATTGAGAAGGGATTTCTATGGTTTAAGTAGGGAGGAGAAGGTTAGTTTAAAAGAATGCCTCTGTGTTTTTTGAGACGACATAAAGATAGGAGGTAGAGAAATGGAGGCAGGAGGCAGAAGGATTATGGATAATGGAAGAATTTTGCCTGAGGGTATGTGCCTGCTTTGCCTATTCCTGTATAACTAGAATATTTATAATTCAAATACTTATCTTTAATAATTAAAACCCAAGGAATATTAAAGACAAAAGGTAGAGAATATTATGTACACATATGTAGGCATCATGCATTAAATCCCTGCAGTTGCAAAATATAGCAAGAGGTAGATTTAAAGGAGGTTAAAAAAGTGAATATTTTAAAATGTCTTGAAAAAGGAATTTCTAATTCACTCCGGTTCTGCCAGAAGTGATACCCCTTACTTCTTATTTCTACACATAACTAGTCATGGGGAGAGCTACTAAAAATACACTCCATGGTGGCTTGACATCAGCACATCAACAATTAAAAAGTGGATACAAATATTTCAGGTTTTCTCAACCTTAAAAGTTTTGCTCATGATTTATGAAAATGTCAGATTTGCCAGGGCAATTGCATTTTGTTTTTACAGGCCGCTTAGTTACAGAGCTTAAGTAAACTGCTAGTTGCAAGAGAATGTAATATTCTACCACATTCAGTAACACACTCTGATCTGCTTTCCACAGACAGCAGAGAAACAAAGAAAAACAGCCACTGCTGTGGATAGAGAAAAGTGTTTGAAAAGAGAAAGAGACCTCAAATATGCCCCCAGGTATTATAAAGCTGTCAATTACAAGGGGGAAAAAATGAAGGCTGCAACAAATAATTTATAATGAGAAAACTATGCAAACAATAATAAAACTAATCCATTAGCTTTGAATGATCTCAGAGATGCCATTTCAAATTCTATAAATTAGTGCAACAAAATTAAACATTCTATAGTTAAAATATTTCAGAAACAGAAATCTTGGAAACCACAATATGAGTAAATCATTCACTAAGGGCTAAGTAGTTCAATTTTGAAGTATGCTGCCTTTATGAAAGTGAATTTATGGATGATAGCTTAAACTAATTCTTGAAAATCAGAGGTGTTAATATTTACACCTTTGCTCATTAGAGCAAGGAAAAGATTAATGAAGAATTAACATCCTAGTCTCTTTGCTTCTCCATCAAAGAGCATAATCCCTCACTAAATATTAATGCAAAGTGACAATAATAAAAAAACTCTTCTTCTGCATATATATGTATTTATATTATATACCTAATATAAGCTTTAAAATGAATGCTAACACACCTGATTACAAGTTTAATATACTACAACTAACAAATAAGACCAGGGAAATCACTGCTACAAATGGAGGGGCCTGTTCATGATAGAAATTTTTTCCAGAAAAAGAAGTAAAATGCTGTTGTTGAAATATAAATGTATCCCATATAATGTAGTTCACTCCTGCCAGTTCAGATTGACCATGATATTGAATTGTGGTTTTAATAGATGCCTGAAACATTGCAGAGCAAATAAAGACCCATGAAGGTCACTGTTTTTATAGTACAAATGTCCAAATAGGATTTTTTTAATTTGGGGATTTTGAGGGTTTTCTGTGTTTTGTCAGGGTTTTTTTGTTTGGTTGGTTGGTTTGGGTTTGGGTTGGGTTTTTTTGGTTTTTGTTTTTAAAAAAAAAAAAAAATTCAGCTGTTTTCTCTTTGATCATGAATCACAGCCTATCCCAGTCATTTGCTTCACTCAGGTTTTGCTCATGGGACAGAAGAGCAAAAGAAGGGGATTTCTATATCATTTTAGGCCTTGTAATGTAATTCCTAAAACCATCTGAAAGGGGCATCTGTAGGTAATAAGGGGGTAGAATTCAATGCCTCCTGCCTCACCAGTTCAATGGCAAAGTGGCAAAAGCTTTCTGTATGATTGGGACCTGCCACAGAGCACACAGTACTGGTGAGGCTAATTGTAACTAACCAGTCATGGGGTGGCCCTGGGACAGTTTGCAACCCCCATACAGGTAACCTGGATGTATCCTGTCTTAACCTTGCAGCCACTGGGGCATAGGCTCAAGGCAAGGAAAGGATAGGTTGGCTGATGTCTGTGCCTATACCCTGTCAACACAGGTTGGTGATGATGAGTAATAGATGGGAAAGATATGTGATGCTTAATTAATTACATTTGACTGCTGTGGTGGTTTTTTGTTTTGGTTTGGTTTAATTTATTTTTTGCTGTGTGCACTTTAAGTTTCTAGTAATTACAAGCTTTTGTTTTGGTTGGGTGCTTTGTAAAGAAGACCTGTTGAAAGAAATTTCATACTAGTTTATCCAACTGCAGATACTACCTGTTTATGGGCTTTTTGTTAAGGGAGTGATGTGTTTGGAAATTTTCAGTCTAAATTAAACTCAGTTAATTAATTTATGCATGTCTGTTCTTCTGAAAGGCCATTATCACAAAGGAAAAGAAAAGATATTTTGGCAGATTGATACAGACCCATGTAACAGCTCAAGCAGATTACAAATGCAAAGCTTTAAGACCACAGTGTATTCTTCCATCCAAACAAAGCCCACCTCTCTTTCCTGAATTTATTTCTCTATGGAATACTTTCATCAGCCTTTCCGTGTTTCATGCCACCTACTTCATCAGCCGAGTGAGCTTTGTCTGGTCACCCTTCTTTCCTGCTACTTTTGCAATTATGTCATCTTTGACATAAAGAAGGGTTGCTGCTGAACTTCACCCTCATGGCTCCTCCAACATGCACTTACCAATTCAAGAAAATAAAATTAAAACAAAAAAGATTAAGGAAAAAAAATCTGGGGTTTGGGGTGTTGAGGTAAAAAGAAAGTTAAATCTTCCCAGTATACAAACCTGTTTTTTTTTCTTTTTTACTATTATTACTAGCTAAAATATTAAGAATTTAAAGACACTAGAATGTCCAGAACAAAACCAAACCAAACCAAAACAAAAGAACAAAACAAAACAAAAGAACCTAAGCCTGCATCAACATGCATGTGGGAGGAATACAGGAGATGAGACAGTGAATCAATGAACACAGTGAACATCTACATTGCCCACCAGCTGATGAAACCGACCTGTTTGGATGCCTGAAAAACATCCTGTCTGGGATGAGAAAAAGGAGGCACTCTAAGGAAGTGATGAACTAGACAGTGAGCATTTAGTGCCACAAAATTGACTGTACCAACGCCACACAGGATTTCAGTGAAGTGATAGAGGAGGGAAGATGAGCAGTGGACTGGACTGAAATGGCTGTGGACTTCATCAGAAACTCCACAGTTTATATTCTGGAGATTTTTTTAACTGCTGGCAAGCAGCTGGTAGGACTGGAGCAAAAATTATTGCCAGTCAGAAAATTCTGAATTCTTGCTAAACCTGCCATCCTATGAGTATTAAATGCTTCAAAAATTGCATTTTGAAACACGCAGTATTTGTTTATATGAACCTTTTCCTATGCTTGATGGCCACTTTGTAACATGCACCAAGGATAGACAAAGAGGAGATAGCAATATATTTTTAAAAATTAATAGTATTGCTGCTCCCTAAAGCTGAACATCCTTTAAAATCTTTCATAATTTTAACACAAAAACCACCTTCCTTTTAAAATTAGTTTATTACAGATGTAGCCTATGTGAGTCCACTTAACTACAGGTTCTTAGAGATCATCTAAATAATCCAGACAAGGGCACTCACTGACCCTAAGAGGATGTGAACAAACCTGCTTTGAGATGAACACAGTCTGCTCTTGGAATTCCTCTTCAGTACTATGCCATCCTTTTTTCTGCATGTTGTGCTGCTGGATACAGAGCAGGTCACATGTATGGCAAGCTCTCCATCAAGGCATTGAAAAACCCTGGTCAACCACCCCTGAACAGAGACACCCCAGAACATGCAAGTTGCTGAACAGTAGATTTGCATCCTCAGCTTCACATTACAGCTGTTGGAAGTGTTTGGTCTACAATAAGTAAACCAGTTTGGTCCAGTAATGGGTCAGTACCACCAGATGCTTTCCCGTGGCCTACTACTAGTAGATATTTTTATGCTAAATCATATCCATATGAATATCACCTCCAGAAATGAATGAGAATCCTGGTATGCTCCTCTGGTTATCCAGCTGCAGGTGTGAAGGTAACCTTTGGTTTGGCAAAGTCAGCAGGGATTTGCTATGTCTGTACTTGAACAGTGCTCCTGAGAACTGAAAGATTTAATGTGAAGTAGGGCAAAAATTGCATGACTATAACATTCTGGAAAATAGGCAAGTAAATAGAGAGTAAGCAGGTAAGAGTGCCAGGATGTCCAGATATAGATAACTGTAATCAAAAGCTTACTAGTAAGATACTTATAAATCAGTCTGGGCACTCTTACCAAATTACACTGAAACTGCAAAATGAGTGCCACTCACTCCCCCTTTCAGAGGAGCTGATCTGCTCAGGCTTAGTGCATATTACTGTGATATGTATAAGGGTAGATGCTAGGAGAGTGTGGATACCTACATATGTGTAGACAGACCCTCAGTTCATACACCCAATTTTATGCCAGAAACCACCGATGTCTAGAATGAAAATGAAGGAAATTGGCAGGACATCATGGATTCCAAGATATTTATAAACTTGGAAAGCTTTAACAATGTAAAGCTGTCTTAAGATGGAGCCAACTACTGCGAATGCTGGCAGCCTGGAAGCTAAAAAGCTCTGTATGTTCATCTATAGATATGTTTGAGCATGTTTCAGAGTATTTGTGCTGCTCTTGCAATACACTAAAACTCAGAGCATATCCCTCAACCTGTAAAGAGCCAAATCCATTGTTGCCTTTTGGAATTAGATTTCTGGTTTTGCTTTTCACCACCCCCAAGCCTTCCACTAGTGCTATAAAAAACAAAATTACCAGAAAAAAAAATCAGTGTGTGTTGACCAATAGGACATAATAGTGCTTTCACAACTCCTGCATGACTTTTTCTTGATAGGGAGAAGAAAACTCCAAGCTCTAAAATTAATTTAATGAAAAATTTTTAGTGTTCTTATGGTAACATTTAATCACAGCTTCCAAAAATTAACATGCTAGAAAACAGCTGAGTAACAGTGGAGGCCTGTCCAATAGACAGCATACAGACACACACACTCATGCTCTTCCAGGCTGTGACAAACCATCTGAAATAGCTGGGTAGGCTTTACATTAGCATCTAAAGGGCTGTTGCCCACGGCTAGAAAGCAGCGTATATGCTCAAACATGCAACTTTCATTCCAAACAGCACATGTGTAAAGAATTAAGGCACCAAGAACCACTTAAAAAAAAAATATTTAGTTGGGTAATTGCCAATGGTAGTCTGAGTAATAAACAAAATGTGTTAGATACACTAATTTATACAGAGTAATTATATATGATTAATACTGCATTCAATGGAATGATTCATACCAGGGGAATGTTAAAAGTCACTGGCTAGACCCTGTTAGGAAAGAGAGGGAAAGTAAAGGACAAAGAGTGGATAGCATACACTAAAGATAGCATTATCTGCTTGAAAATTATTGACAAAGTAGGAAAAAAAGGACTTGGAATGCTTATTGATCAACATATTAAATGATAAATCATGAGACAGAGTACTGGTGCAGAAGTCAGCAGCAGGCTACCAGATTGAATTTAGGGAGAGGATGAACAGCTCTTTAAAAATCTATTTGAGGTGGCTAGGTAGAAAAATTGCATTGTGGAGGATGCTAATCAGGAGTTATGTGCAGGAAATTTTACCCCATGAAATATCCTTGGGATCTCTGAAAACTCTCAAAGACTTTTTAAAAAAGCATTTAAAGGAATGCAAGAAAGGTTCTAGAAGAGTCTTTGTTCCCACAGATAATTAATAATTTGCTGACATTTATCAAGGCAGTAGTGGGCACAGTGTAACTTCATTTTTATGTGCAAACAAACTATGGTCCCATCCGGTAGTAAAACAGCTAGCAGCCTTTCAGGAGTGATATATCAGATTGTATTTTTCTTTCCATCTTGTCTTGTCTCTGTTTGATTTAGGGGCTCCCAGCTCTTGCCGATTTTAGAACCCAGTAGGAACAAAGAACTGGGAAATACAAACTTTCTCAAGATCTCATGGCTCATCGCTCATGGTGCTGGACCAACTCTGCTGTGTGACATTCAAAACCTCTCCATTTATCACTCATGCTGAGGGTGGCTGACCCCTGGTGCAGTAGATATACAGATATATACAGCCAAAACCAGCTTTCAACAGATTTGAGAGGGATAGAGAATTTTAAAGACGGCTGCAAATGATAATTGGTACCTGTTAAAAAATACCTTATGGATTACAAGAAAAAGAAAAAGGCAAAGGAAGAGGAAAAGGAAAATTTTAGCCATAGAACAAAACAGAAACTTCATTTCAAAGCTTAAAACTGTCCCAGTCGGGAATGAAAAAAAAAAAAAAAAAAAAAAAAAAGGGGGAAACATGAAACATTGATTGAAGTGAAGAAAAATCATCAAAACCAGAATGCAAATAATTGAAAGATTTAAAAACTCTATGTCCCATTGCGTTCATAAAATATTATTATTTTTTCAATATATCAGAAAAGATAGTACCTATCAATCACAGATATCTCCTATGCAACAAATGTAAAATTATCAGTCTGAAGATGAGGAAGAAGCAGTCAACAAATATTTATGTTCTGGAAAAGTGATACTTTCATGTTTTATATAGAAGACAAAATACTTAGCTTTGGTGACAGCTAAGGAGGATGCTAAATAGCAGCTATTAAATATTTTTAGATCTGTAGGACTGTATAAGTTTACACCAAAAAACATCAGTTAAGAAACTCAGTGGAACACCACAGTTTACTTTTAACAAATGTTGAAAGAGTTAATATTGTGCTAACATCTTTATGAGAAAATTCTATACGGCTCTAACCTATACTGCTGACATGAATCCTGGATTAAGTAATGGTAAAAATGTGGTGCAACCAGTGGAGAACTGAAGGTGATACAATAATGAGAGGAATGTTGTTGTATGGAAAACAATCAATCTTCATCTTCTTTTGTGATGATATTACAGGTTTGATTGTTAAATATACCTGCATCTGTTGTAGTCAGAATAAAAATCAATCTCTTTGGTTAGTGAAGATAAAATATAACAGATTAATAGATTACAGCCTACAAGCCACAGAATGAAGAAGATATTCCTAATAATAGATAGGATTTTAGCCCAACACAAAAAGACATGGCATTAATAGTTGGAGGCTGATGTTATATAAGCTTCTATTAGAAATGTATTTTGAAAACTTAAACTGTGGCACAATGTCAGGAGATGGTGAATTCTTATGATTGCAATCTTTGAAACAAAACTGGGTATCTTTTTCAAAAGTACAGTATTTTAAACAGAAATTATGAATACAGGACAAAAGTTAGGTGGCACTTTTGTTGATTTTCACATCTTATGACCCTAAAATATACAAAAGTTCAATTAAATAAAGAGGAATTTGCCACTTCAGTAGGAGCGGTTTTATTTTAATTACTTTCATAGAAGGACTGAGGATAATAATTTAGGATAATAGACCGAATATTGAGTTGTTTGGATTTTGAAATTCTGTTATTAATTTCAGAAATTAAATTTAATTAAATTTAATAATCTTTGTATTTAAAGATTATCATTATTATTATTGTTATTGTTATTATTTACAAGGTATTAACTTCTCAATAGCAAGACCTATTAATAGAACAGAAAAAAAAATCTTCTCAAGGCAGAGAGAAAGGCAGCCTCACTGTACAAGAAATTTAAAACCATTTTGAAATGAATGTTAGAAGATATACAACCAAATATAATCCTGTACCAGTATCAGGGAATGGGCAATATATCTACTAAACAAGGGGCAAAGGTGTCTGCATCAATGCAGATCAACCCTGTTACTCGTGGCTACCTGTACTGCCATCCTGTAATAGTCACGTGTCATGACAAAGCAGACCAAAAGATCTAATCAGTGAAACAGGCTGAAAATATTTATTTCAACAGATATTCTCTTAACTGAATGTTTTCTAAATTTACCAGAGGTTGGATGAGGCATCCTAACACTCAACACTTCTGTAACTTCAGAATTGTGCTGCCATGGGGTCATCATTTGGGATATAAGACCATTCTTACCAAGCACAGAAAAAAAGATTTTATTCCTCTCTTCATCCTACACAGCCAGACTCAGAAAACTCTGTATTTCTGTAGTGCAGGAAGAAGTAAGAGAGAACTTTAACTAACATTTTATCATTACTTTCTTTTAATAATAGTTGTGGAAGAAGTACTTGTTCAGTGCCAAATTACAGACCACTCTTCAAATGAAATCTCTCTACCTAGGGATTCTTCCCACCTCTTCATATATTTGCATTTATCTTCCAAATCTATTTTAATGAGCTCTATATAAAAATGAGAGCTCATATTTCTTGAGCCTGATGAACAGGTAATTACTGTTTTGATTCCCATGAGAGGTCTTTGAAAACCCATCTTGTCATGGAAGTTAAGGGCATAATGTTTTAATTGTAGGCAGGGAAGTGCTGGGATAGTGCTAAAACTGAATATTCTACCATGGAACCATTGTCCAAAATATCTTTACACAAATGACCTATCAGTTGTGATACAGCTTTCACCTGTATGTTAAAGAGAGGTTAGATTTTTCTGCCAGCGAATCTCGATTATACTCTCTCTCTAATATACTAAGAGCTGTTTTTACTATTTCTCTCCTTCATGACTCTGGAGTAAGATAGAAAGCTGTATGCTCTACAGATCAACACTTGGGTCCATACTTAATTGATTTTCTTCTGGCCGTTAACAGGAGAACCCACATGAATAAAGGCAGGAGAAAAATGCTCTTATCAACCTATTTTTGATGTCTATCAGCTGCACTCAGGAAAAAATATCAATCCTTTGCTTCCAGTTCAAAAGTGCCATGGGACTCTCATACTGCTGGATATCAGATCAAAATATGACAGTTCCAGAAAACTTCTCCCTACACCAGCTATTAGACAAATGATGAGATGGGTGCACCCATGGCTAATGGGTGCAGCAAATTCTGCCTGCCCCAAGGCAGAATTGTCTCAATCCCTTTTTTTCCCCCACACCCCACAAATAAAATAATTTTTTTAATTCCCCCAAAAACACACCTTTTTCAGTTCAGAAACTGAACCTGGTTAAGCAGAGGTTTGGGGACCCACCCTAGGAGGAGGGAAGCTTCCAGCTGAGCCCTGCACCTGTGACATAGCTCTGTGACACAGCTCATGGAAGAGCAGCTGGAAGTGGAGACTGCTACAGTTAATTTTTTAACAATCAGTTCAGGCATTGTTTGATTTAACACCTTGTTTTCCCAGACCAGATTATACCATCCCTTGCATGTCCAGATTAAGTTAAATATAAAAATGTAGGATTTCATGTCAAGCGCATGACCCCTGCTCATGTGCCAAAATAAAAGTTGTTCCATTTAGCTCTTATAAAGAATAAAATAGTTGCTTTTTATTAAAAATCTATTTCATTTTAAAATGCATCTATTTTTAATTTTTGAGGGAAATGGCTTTCCTTTAAAGAAAAATGAAACAAAATGTTTTTCCACAGATTAAAAGAAACTTTTTGGTTAATCCAAAATGAATGCTTTCCAGTTTGCATTTCAGAAACAAAAGAAAAAATAAGTTAGCTTTATGTTGACTCAGAAGGTATATTTTTTTTCAATTTTTTTCCAGCATCAAACTAAAATAAGTAATTTTATTTGCTCAGTTCTGTACACAGATACAAACAGACCCTACAGGAGAGACAGGTGCTCAGCATCTTTGAAAATCAGGCCATTAAAGTAATGATTTCACTCTATTGATCTTAAAGAGAAAGGAAATTGTACAATGAATATATTTAGAAATGGTACCAAAATAGGAAGGACTGGAAATAGCAAACATCAGAGGAGCTTAGAAAGCATTAAAATGAATACAATTTAATGTGGATAAATGTAAAATAATACACATGGAGGAAAATACTATCTGGCATAAAATCAAAGGAACATTCTACAGAAAGAATATAGTAATGTGGAAAAGATTTAGAGTGAGAGATAAGAACGTATTGGACATGAGGTTTAGATTTAATGAAGTTGCACAAGTAGCAGATATATTCATAAAAGCAGATATGAATTAAGATTTTGCTTTGCTTGTTGCTTGTTGCTAATGGCTGAGGTAACTTATCATTAGGCAAATTCCCTGCTATCTGGAGAAGTAAATTTATACAGAAAATTCTTCAATTTTTTACAAATATTTTTGTTCCATTAGCTTTCTACAAATAGGTTCCTCTGCTCTGAGAAAGATTCCAGGAAATGACAACAGAAACAAGTATTACAAGGTGTGATCTATTCCGTGAGAGGCTGAAGGTGCTCCATGGTTAAAGCTTAAGGAAAAGAAACTGTGACAACAGTCTTTAAACATTTAAATGGCAGCAGTCCAAAGGGAGGAAGATGATTAACTGAGGTTGGAAATGGCATGCTAAGGAACAATAACTTGAAAGGAGAAAGATATGTGAATATAAATACTAAAACCAAAATCTAAGTCACAAGGACAATGAGATGAAGAGAAAATTTACGCTAAAGGTAGTTAATGCATCATGTTTACATGTGCTTCAAAGGAGATTTGATAAAACCTTGAGGCCATTTACAGAAGACAAGCTTTCCATGCAGGCCATTGAACTATTCTACCTACATGATCTCTTCCAGATCAGTCTTGTTCCAGTCTCAACGTAGTTTGTGTTTTGTTGTGCTTCTTTTAATTTTCTTGATTTTGGCTTCTTTTTATATGTGCAAAGCTGGCGAGAAGATGAATATGCTTTTGCTTTTTTAATGTTTTTCCAATTCAATCTGGGAAGGCTTGACCTGGAAAAAAGAGAAAGACTGGCAGGCACTATTGTGTTTATCTGGACTGGCATTTTTGCAGCAATGTTCAGCTACAGCCTGGACCAAGCATAACAGGCAAGTCTCTGCAAGCCCCAAGTCCAAGACTAAAGGCTTTAGAACTTTGATGCTTTTGTTAATAGATGTTTCAGTCAATGAGTCATTCTGCAAAAAGAAAATGTTCCAGAGCATCTTCAGGTGTAAGAATGCAGCTCAAAAACAGTTATCTTCCATTGCAACACTACAATTTTTTATTTCCAAATGAATACTGAGTTTCTGAAGAACATGATGAGAATCTCAGAAAAAAAATTTAGAAGTAAAAAAAATTTGTCCAGGCTTTTTCCTGAGTACAACCCTGCTGAATCCAAGCCTTGCCTGCAGGGATTTTAAGATGGAAATCACATGGCTAACATTAAAATCTTGTTACAGGATTAGAGGCCTCATCCTGAGACAGGTTAAATTGAATGCAGCTCCACTGACTTCAGTAGAGTTTTACCCTTTCACGGCAGTTGAGGATCTGTCCATAAAAATGTCTTTGGCTGGTTTATTACAGGAACAGGTAGGTATGTTCATATTTGATTTCTGGCTCCAAGTTTTCTCAACCGGTTATAGTTGTCTAGTTCTTGATAAACTGAAATAAAAGTGACATGAGTCAAATACTTGAAGGTGCTTTGCAAGATAGAAATGGGAGAAGCAAAGTTGCCAATGCAACATTTTATTGGTCCATTTTTGTGCATTATAACACATATTTTAATAGCGTGTGCACACATTTTTTTCACAAAAATATTGCCCCACTTTGTGTATTGTTTGGTAGGAGGCTCCTGTTCTGTATTTTGTCTTTTCTACTCTACGTGTGGGTTCCAGCCTAATTTACAATCCTGCCATCCAAACCCAACATAAAATACACAAACTATTAATTTCTTCATGAGCTTTTCCATTGTGACTCATTAATTATTTTTATAGCATTTTATGAGAAAACTATTATAATTCCCTTTCCACAAATGAGAAAACTGAGACAGGAAAGGAACATGGCTTGTTTTGAGCCACAAAGGGAATCAGTGGCAGGCCCAGAGCTCCTGGCTCTCAGCTCATATTTATTTCTTCCCAAAAGGAGAAGGCTTACTATACTCACAGCTTCCATGTGCACCAGCAGTCATGAAGTCTATTCCAAAAGGCAGGATCAAAATACTGCAGTGGAGGCATTCAACTAACGATGAACACAGTCGTCACCTGTAAAAATATTATCTTAACTTGACTTGCAGTATTTCCAATATAGCAACAAACATAAACCACTTCTCAAGGTCTAAACCCAAACCACTTGGTCATAGTTTGAGTTTATGAAATCTCCTTATATTTTATACACTTTTTTTTCTTTCCTACAGAACGTGGTGTGGGGCTTCCAGCAACAGGCCACCTTACAGCATTTGGAATCTTTGACAAGTACCTAGTTTTGTCATGTTAGAACTCTGAAAATAGTATAAATTTGTCATTATTGATGAAATTTATGTTTTAATTACTCTTAAAATACATCTGGAATTTCTGAGTCTCTAGACTGCCGCACCATCTTGCAAAAAGTATGAAGCAATGTGAAAGACCTTGCTTATATACTGGAACCTCATGTCCTCCTATATAAGCAAGTCCTGTCCTGCTTCATTAGTAATGTGCAGTAATAATATAGAATCATAAAATTGAGAGATTCAGGGCAGTTGATTTTGCAAGTCTATCAGACACAGATATCTGAAAAAAAATTTGATGCATTCCTTCCTGGAAAATGGTTAAGAAATTACACATCTAAAAGGTTTTTTCTTTTTATTTTTTTAATGGGTTTTCTTTATTCAACTAAATTCAAGCATATGGTAATGTTATTTGTATACTTTTTTCATCTCAATATTTTATCTGTGCTATAATAGCAAACAGTTGTATTATCCCAAGGTCTATCAGTCATCTGCATTCTATGGGCTCTTTTGATATTGGGCATCTTTAAGATATTGACATTTCTCTTTGGCAGAGACTGAGTAGTTTCCCTGCTAAAGGACCTGCTCATGCATTTGATCACTCTTGTGGTGGATCCAGTGGGACCGTATCTTGTTTTAGCCTCCTTTTCAGAGTTTTTTATAAGCAACTAGAAGACAGAGAGAGACTTAAAGATAAGGCTGCATCTCTTTTTCATCAGACAATACGCTCTCTCCTGTGTTAGGAGTATGGGAATGCTGAACATCATGAGGAAGGCAGTGTTTGCAGTACTTTTGGCTGGAAGTGGAAATGGAAATATCCAAAAGAAAGCTTGTGCCTGGGAAACTTTAAGTCCAAAGCTGCTAATTGAAAAGCTTCAGGACTTTCTCTTAAAAAGCTTCTGGGTAAACAGATGAACTTTGAACACGTACTCAAATGCCACATCTTGGAAGGTTAAAGCTGACTAGATTATAATCCTTGATCACATTCATCTCACCAACACAAGATCAATCTGAAGTGCAGATTTAGCTGTTAATATGGAAATGCAGCTTCTCCAGATGTTGCATTTCAGTGATGAGTTTCTCTTGCTGTTGGATATTCAAAATGGAGTTTTCTAAACGTCTGTGCTCTGTCTAGACAGGAATATTTTAACCTGACACGTCACAAGTCAGCTATTTTCACAGTTTTTTATCTTAAAGCCTTTGAAAACAAGGCCACATCAGGCAGGAAAGGTATTGTACCCCTCAGGTTGAGTAAATGATCCACAGCAGCCTCCTTAGAAGCAAAGACTCTAGGCAGCTGGATGTACACATATACTCTTATAAATACCTGCTAACATAGCTCTGCTGATCTAAAGGTCAGAAAGCAAAGAGCAATCCAGAACATCAGCTTGGTTGCGGGTACCCCTCCCCAGAGGACGTGTTTTTCAAGACTGAAATCAGATTGGCAGCTTATGAAAGATGTAATCTTTCTCCCACATATCTCATGCAAAACCACAGGAAATAGCACTCATGTTCCTCACACCAGAAGTCAAGACACACATAATCAAGTGCCATATAGTCCCTCACTATAAAGGAGGCTTTGGCTTGTTGTCTGTGGTCAAAAAATATGTGCAAGCAAGCATACAGAATATTTTTTCACTTGTAAAAATTGTATCTCTGTGTCACCATTATGGACATGTTTTTATGATTCATCCCTGAAATCAAAATGATTTTCTGGACACATTCTTCTTCCTGATGGCTAGCATGTGCATTAAAATTATTCTGCATAGGTTCTAGAAGCCAAAATCGGGTGTGTAGTCCCGCTTCACCTCTTATTTCCTGTTTGTCCTTGTTTTAACCAATTTACACTTCACTTACATCAGTATAAATGCATGAAAATGTGGAAGCAGTCTGATGGGACTTTCCAATGGACAATTTACATTCCCACTTCTGCAACTGCTATATTTAGCAATTGTAAGAGAAATAAGAAAAATTAAATTCCTGAACAAAACTGACTGAAGCCTTACCACAGCAAAAAGATAGATTATTTTCTAGGGCTGATTTTTTAGAATATGTACCCCTTTCAAATTCTAAAAATGTGTGTCTATTTTAGACGTTTGTAAGGCATTTGGCAAGCACTGCTTAGAAGATGATGGTGAAATTTAATTTGAAATTTTGAAAAGCATAGTTTAGGTCAGAAATGGAAACTAATTTTAAGAGCTCAGCCTCTGCTGTGAAGGACATAAATCATGCAGATAACAGGAATGAACTTCTGGCAATTTCCACTAATGAGAACTTATAGCAGACAAGATATTGTAAACCATGAACTACATGCCAATGCTGAAGCTAGAGGTCCAGTTTAATTGACTAAACCCACTGCATGGCAGGTCTGCATCCTACCCATCCAGAGAACACCAGTTCTAACAGGCAATATTCATGCTTTAAAATGAATGTTACTTTGGGTGTTGTCATAATCTCCCCAGTTCTGTACCCAAAAATCTAAGTCTTGTTACAGTTTCAAGACTGAAAGTGAAATGCTCTACATATTCAGATTATTTTTCTTCTTCCTATCAATCACTTTTTGTTCCATCCTTCATTTTCAGGACCCTGTATAAGCAATCTGCAAATCTGGTGGGTCCTAAAGAGAAAGGTCAGAGAGGTAGATACTGAGTGGGGCGTAACTTCTTCTCTTCTGTCTGTAGCTATTGTGGAATATGTGAATCCCAGAAGATATCCACTGGCTAGGAAGATAGTGAAATGAATATTGGTGTTGCAACATTGCCAAAGGGTGGAGTGAGGCAGTGATGTGCCAAGAACCTAGAGCACAGGTGAATACATGTGATCTGTCCCCACACAGATGGTTTTGGGCTCTGGACTCCAGTTGGTCTGAGAGTCATTTCCACAGTCTAGTCTGCCACAGAGAAGAGAAAGGGTGAGACTCACCTTCACCAGAGCACTTCAGGAGCCATTTCTACATAGAAATCCATTGAGAAATATCTTCCCTTTAGCCTCTTCCCTAGGGCTTTTACTGCTAGAGGGGACAATCTGACCCAGACATATTACACACAGATTATCCACTTAATCTCATTTCAACAGTTATTGGTATCTCTCCTCCTGCACTTGTTCCAAACAGACAAATGTATCTTTTGATTGCTGCATAAAAGGGTGTCCCTTTTCACTGTGTTAAAGCCTAACCTTCACAATCAAATTTTCTTTATAAAATAAAAGGAAAATGTATTTGATGGAGGAAACTGCAACTAAATTAAGATCAGCATTAGATAAACAAATCTTTAAATGGCTGCTAGCTATTGATTTACTTTCTGAACTGATTTCTCTGACTCAGAAACTCTTTCCCACGCTTGGTGGGGAATATGCATTTAAACCCTAGGGTTTGGTCTACACTAGGGAAATTTCCCCCAAATTGTCAGTGAGTTTAGAAGGGATTTGCAAACACCATTTTAAAAGTAACGGAATTGTTTAGGCTTCACTGTGTTGGAATCCAGTAAGAACAGTTTGGATTGTTTGGTGCTTCATCTATCCAAGGACTTGAATTGGCTTTTAAGCAAGAATTCAAGAGCCCATATTAAGAGGTAATGACAGTACCAGGAGCTCTGAATGGCACCAGGCCTCTGAGTTTACAGTTTTCTGCATCAGTCCCAGTGTTACTGGAATTTTTTACCATATTTCACTGGAAAAGAGAGTGGCTTTGAGGCATGCTGTTCTTAGGCAACAAACTCATGCAACATTTGATTGGTACAGACTGCAAAAGTTTTGCAAGAAGATATCTATGAATTTGTGCCTCAGTAGGTAACTTCAAACATAAGTAATGTTAAAAATGCACAGGCTCTCAGACTTTGTAGGCAATATTGTCAGTACTATTGGCAATAGTATGGTTCTGCATTAGGTCTTCAACTAAAATTCTGTTGAAGTGTAACATCTGTTAGTGTGAAAGCTTAAAATTTGTATCTGTGGCCACATCTTTTGGTGCATATTTTTATACTACGTCCTGAATAATTTTATAGCACCAGCGATGACTACATGCAGTGATCAAACAGTTGTTACTCTCAAAAAGTCTTCTACTGTATAGTCAGAAAATTGTTTGTGGTATTAACAGCTTCTCTATAAAGAAAAAAGAAAAAAAGAATCCTACTTTACCTTCTGCATTACCAAAAGGAAAATCTGGCAGTTTTGTTTGAACTATCCTGAAAACATTTATGTAGCTATATTTTGATAGGCACAGATGCAAGGTTTCTATTACATAACAGCTGTATTTCCTGGAGGGAAGGCCCTGTTAATAGCAAAAAAAAAAAAAAGTTTGTAGAATAGGCATTTAGCTCTGCTTTCTCCAGTAGATGTCACTTGCAGTACATAATAATTCATGTAAAGAAGTCAAAGTATATAGAAGTGCATTGCTTTCCTTGAAATATGCAAGCCAAATTAAAAAGCCATTTTAGTGCCCTGTGTACGTAGTAAGCTTGGCATTTGATTTATTTTAACAGATGGCATTGAAATAACAAAAGGTAAAGCATTTTTGTTTCCGATTGATCAGAGAGGATTATGTCTCTATCTACTGTAATTGGAAATAACAGAAGGATACAAATTTACTTGTTGACACATGTGAAGCCTGTGTCACACATGATCTAATATTGTATTGACAACTACGATTTGACAATTACCAGATTTACTCTAAAGAGAAAATGTACTATGTGATTATTTTTTATTTCAGAAGCATGAGCATTTTGGATGACATTTAGTAAGGAAAAAAATTATAAGACACGTATACCCCAGTGGCAGAGCTGTTTTCTTGTATCAACAAAGGAGAACTTGTGGGCATATTATGTATTTAATGGAAGCTGTCTTGTGTCCTACTTGTTTAGAAACATATGTGATGTTCTAGGTACTTCCTAGAGGATTTCTATTAATTTTTAATCTGTATATTTTACTATAATACTAGTGTAACAACACTGTCTTAGGCTGAATCACTATGGTCTTCTGTGCATTGGAAAAACCTCATCTCCAGGCCCTCGGTGTCTCAGGGATACTCTGTGCCTCCATGATCTCAGGGTCACTGCTGATGGTCAATTATCTCAAAAGGTTCACATTTTACAGCTTGCATCATTTTCCTTGTCTCTAACTGACATGTCAGCCAAGGCCTTATATTAGAGGATTTAGGCAGTAGTGGTTCACTTGCTGTCTGATCAGTGTTTGGTATCTCCTGTTTGGAGCCATCTCTCCTATGCTCACCTTAGCAGCTCTTCCTTTCATCAGGTACAAGACTGTTAGGAGAACCAGTTTTGGACTCTGGTTTTCTACTTTTTCCTTCCAGACCCAGAAAAACCCCAGCACAGGTCAGTTTAGAGATCAGCACAGGTCAGTTAAAAGTAGCTATACTGTCTTCTCCTCTTGTTCCCAGCTCATTTCCCTGTCTCCCACAGGCAACCACACACAAACACAATTTTCAGGGTTTTCAGAAGGAATGTATACTTGTGCAAGCAGGAACCACAGAGATGTGGACATGAGCCTTACTACTATACCTTTGCTCTCTCCCACAAAAAACCTGAATAATGCAAGTGGGGAGAAACCATGTCCTGTTCTGGAATGAGTTTGAGGAACCCAGCATGGGACGATAGTGGAGATTGTTAAAGCTTTGTCCTTCATCCCCAAAGAAACACAGTGTACACTCTAAATTGAAGGAGTAAAAGTGTAGAAAGACAATAGAAATATATTTTTCCCCAAAATTGCAGCTGAAAGAGAAATACTGCATGGGAAACTCCAAAATCAGCTACTCTAAGTGTGGTCTTAGTGAGAGCTATCTGCTGTCCTCTTTTGTCTGCCACATGGGGAGGAAAAGAGGTGGGAAATGGATAAGCAAGGGTGATCATGCTGAAAAAAATGCAAGCACAAGCTATTTCTTGTCAAATAGAGATCTTACCCTCTTGAACCTGGGAAGAGGCATACCTGTTATAAGTCTAGAACACATATAGGGAGCCAGGTCTCTACCTGATTTGGTAATTCATGACAGAGATGAGGTGTTGAAGTGGTCTGATGCAAGCTACTCTGCATTGCCTGCTTCAAGCAGGTCTGTAAAAGTTTATATCCCCACTCAGTCTAGAAATCAGTATCAATAGACTTTAAGAAGGGCTCTAGATCACTAAAGGCAGTTTACTGGAAAGATACAGGAAACGCCACAAAGAGCAGAGAAGACAAATAAACCTGGGAATGATAGAAATAAAAATCTTGATAAAATTAATCAGGTTTCTTGGCACTATAGAGTTTCATGCTCATTGGCTGCATTAATTTTTGCTCCTTTTTTTTTTTTCCCTCAAGAAACACAATTTGCTACAAAATGAAAGTAACCCAACTCTTTGAAACTTTGACCTGACACAGGCTGTTGATATTCTTCTGCTGAAAGGAAGAATGATCTGTAGCACCACTGAACTATTTTTCACAAGTAACACAACAGCTTCTCTGAGCTGAGCCCATCCAGGAGAAAGAAACACGTTTCTTTTATGCAGAATTCAGATTTGATGGTGACAAATGCAATGTAAGTCTAAAAAGCATGGAAGAATTTTGGTGTTTATTTCCTTTGCTTATAGGCACACAGAGTTTTGACACTAATTTTTAATGAAAAGAGATGGTAATTTCTCATGTAAATGTAGGTGCTGGGCTTTACTGAAGATGCAAGAGGTTATAAAGAAACAAACAAAGCCTGCAGCATTATGAAATCTAAAGACAGAAGTTGGAACAGGGACTAACAGAGTTGGAACAGAGTTAATGTACTAAGCATATACTGGTGCCTCTTCATCAAAGGGTCTCGTGTTCTCTTACGAATTCCATGTCGCAGCACCACAAAACTCTGTATTGTGAGCTTCATTTTACAGATATGGAGGGAGACATACACCTTGTCTCTGATCAACCTGGCCAGTCACAGTGAGAGAGATGGAAAGAAACCTAAGACTGCTGAGCTCAGCCTCTCTACTATACCCACAAGATAATCTTCCTTTTTGCTCTTCCTAAAGAGAGATTCATTTCTCTCTCTACAGATTCTGAAGGTCTGAAGGTTGAAGGCAACATCCCTGAAAGGGTAATATGGACTTTTATATTCCTGAGTAGCTCTTTCTAACTTATCTACTGTTTATTCATGCTGAGAAATACACAGATTTGAAGAATTTATTGCAGAAAGGTCCCTGAATTTATACATGGCACATACAGGTATCTTTCGATATGTGATGGCATGGGAAGCACATCAGTTTCTGACAAGCTCATCTAGGGGATTGAGGAGGACAGGAGGTTATCCCTTTCCTAAGTTATTCGACATCTGGGTTTCTCCTTCTACAATGTTTTGACACGAGTTAATTGCGATCTTCATTCATGTGAGTAGATGCTTTTAAAGGCAGCACTGCCAGAAGTCACGTGCTGCTTCTTAAAGAAACCAAGTACCGTATGCCATTTCCAAACAGATATCCCTGCATGGTTTTGCTATCAATATTGGTAAATGTACATATTTAGCTTCATTTGACTCAGCGACGCTTCATCTGTCATCCCAGAGAGTAAGGATGTCACACTGGATGCAAAGGACGTTGAAGAATGGGAGTCATTTTAGTATATTAGAGTGACTGTTAAGTAATCAAAATATAATCCCTTTAGAAAAACAAATAGTGGAGTAATTTTAAATGGTCAGATTACTTCTGGCAGTTTTGCCTTTTCATTTTGTGTTCTCATCAACATTTTAAGCCATTACATTTCAAACACCCCCAGAACCCACAAATGAGACAGGAGATCCGATACTTTATCGATGCTTACAGCCAGAAAAATGAAGAAGTTCTGATTCAAATGGTCAGGCTGGCCATCCTTCAAGCTATCATTCTTTTAAATTCCTGTGCTCCAGCAATTTGCTCTGAGACTTGCAACTCATCTGATTCCCACTTCTGAGAACTAAATTCTCTGAAACAAGTAGATAAACTCCACTAGCTATGATTTTATGACAGTGCTTGATCAGTAGGTGATCCTTCTATTGAAGTCAAGTGAAGTAAGTAATTATTCTATTTTACAGTATTGCTGTTCAGGTACTGATGAGAACTGAATTTTTTGTTGTACTAAGCAACACAAGACAGGAGATTGGATACTTAAAGGAAACTATAACTCTCTTGGGGGAAAAAATTTAAAATTATATCTGGTCACTTTTATACGTGGCAAGTCTCCAAGTATATGCTGAATTGCAAAAATATAACATATTCAAAAAGAATATTTATGTGTCCCTTCCTCACCACATGTGCGGTATTTTTCTCCCATGTCACAAAAACTGTAACCACAATTTACAAGTATATGCACAATCAAATTGCTATTGATTTAGCAATGCCTTTCTTTGATGTCCCTTGCCTTAACCTCATTTATAAAGCTGTTTTGCATTATTTCAAACTGTCAATGATTTGTGACTCATGAATATTCAAATCTAATTTGCACTTACCTTTTTTGCATGCATGCTTACTTGTAATATGTCTCATTTGCCCTTTCTTTTGTGTTTATTTGCAGATTGTTTAGTGAAGTAAACTCTGTTTTTAAAGTAATAGCATTTAGTTAAACACTGGTTGTGCAATTCTCACCTTAATACAGTTTCATATCAGTAAAAGACCATTACCTTCAGTAGAGCTTCTCCTACTTAAGTGAAGAGAATGAGGCCCATGAACCTTTTCTGACTGTCTACTCTCTGTCCCTAGCATCAACATAATTTAGCACATTTCATTGGTATAGCAATGGTTTTATTTAGTATTTAGTTCAGAAAGAAATAACAAGACAAAATGCTCTCATCTGAATGTTTCAAGCTTTAGGACAGTTTAGATCTTCAGATACGAGTAAGAATTAAGAATTCATTCCTCTGACTTGTTATGCACTGGTAAGAGGAAAAAATAGTCCTTTTGACCTTTTTTTTGTGGCTATGGGAACCTAGTAGAAAAACTCCCCAATTTAAGAATACTGACATAATAATAAAGCCTTTCCCAGAGAACAAATAATTCATCCAGAAGCATAATAAATGAGGCCCAGTCCAAAATCCTGTTCTTAGCACCCTTGTTAATCTAAAAAAAAGTCTGCTGAACAATCCAGTGCCCAAGGAAAGCAGGATAGAGATCTTTGTATCATTTTTCCCATGTATTGAGGGTTATGTAATGAAAGCAATGACTCTCTCAAATACTAAGAATCTTGTTAGATGTTTATTTCGGGAACACACAGTTACCAGGAACATATTGGCTGCAGACAGGACCTTCTTCAGTGAAAAGAAATTTGCGTTTGGATGAAACAACCTGATCTTACTCGAGTCTTCTTAAGAGCCATTTGCCAGGGGAAGAGACCTAAAGCTAAATTGGGGAGGGGAAGAAAGGCAACTGATGATTTGCCATAATGTTTGAAAGCTGAAATTTAACATATAGTGGCAAAACTGGTTTTGTTTCCCTGTTCCTACTGCCACCCTGTTTAAAAAGCATCTCTAGGGGGTTCAGATAGCACTTGTTTGGATAATGTTTGGGCCCATATATGTGAACATTGAAGAAGGCAAGATTTTCTTTGAACAAGTATTATATGAATACATTTCCTGCATGGATCAAACCCTGCTCTTCTCAGATGGTATGGAGTCAGAATTGGGCTTTGGATGAACACCTGTACAAAACAGAAGTGTACAGAGACAGGAATATTTCTCAGGCACTTTTATTATTCATTTCATCTCCTGTTTAAATAATTTCAACCAATCTATTGGGAAATAGAGCAAGTGTGATAGGTGACCAGTGACACATCAAGAGTAATGAAATGAAAAGCTCAAATGAACATATTTTGAATTATACTTAGGCTGGAAACTGTTTGCCTAAGCTATTCTTAGTGGGTATTTTGAAGTAAAGAGCACTTTCCCTCTGAGGATTGATTGTACTGACCTGATCTGATGTGGGGTTCCCAACTGGGAATAGGAGATCTGAGCTAAGAAAATATGGTTCTATTCATCCAAGAGTTTATTTCAAATGAATAGTTTTATCAGCTCTTCCATAAAAGAGAAAAATACGTCAAATATTTATTTTTAGCTTTGCACATTAATAATAGAAATAAAAGGATATGAGTATTTAATGTGAAGCAATTTGAAAAAAATCTCATATATAGATTAATAACTTTGTATAGTTTAGTAAGGCACTTTTTTTATTTTTATTTTTTTTTCCAGTAATGCCAGGACCATGCTTTTAAATGGCATGTCTCAGCTGTTGTGAAGTCCAAGGTAAAGTCATGTGCCCTGAAACACCCAAGAATTAGTATTATCCAGTATGACACATGCCTAGATACGTCTTATTGTGATCATAATATAGCCTCAAGGTAGCAGTACAGGACAATCACTTTTGTGTTATTTTTTCAGTGCTGTTTATGTTTGTCTAGATCTAAGAAAAGCTTCTGCTAAAGCTATTTATGTTGTTGATCAATAGAACTATTAGTGATGGTTTGTAAATGCATATAAAACAGTCAGAGACAGGTTTTTAATTTAGCACATACTTTAAAAACAAAATCTATTAGTACATTAACTTGTTCATGTTTCACCTCTGAAAAGCCTGTTCATTTTGAAACACACTTTTGAAAAAGCAGAATTTTATCACTATGACTTGAGAGATACTCAAAGTGTCAAACAAAAAACATGGCTGTGAATCACCAAAGTATGAATTAAAGAGCTGATGTTTGCTTGTGCTGAGGGCTTACTGCCAGGGTGATGACTGTCTACGTTTAAAATAAGTAGGACCCAGTAAGCCGAGCACTTTGCACAGAGAGACTTGGAATCTTGCAGAATCAACTTGCAGAATACTGCCCTGTGTTCTTTAATCATGTAGAAGCTCTTTGGTCCTTTGGTCAGTGGGACTTTGGAAAACAGCTTTGGGCTTGAGCATAATGGAGGCCATAAGCATGGAAAACAGTGTTAACAGGCCCAAGTGCATCGAGGTGATTTTCAATGAACTTGTGGTCCCTCTAATAGCTGAGGCCTATAGACTGATTGTCAGTCCCTTATAATGAGTGAAGACTGAAACCAGAAACATCTCAGTGTCTATTCTTTAGGACCTTATTTTTTTGTGTACTCACCCACCGTAAGACAGTTTCTTTTCCAGCGTACTAACATAAAAGTCAGAGGTGATACAACACAGATTAATTTTTCTTTTGGAGTTTATTGGCTGTGATGGGGAAAATGTGGTGGGTGCAAGTATGTAAACACACACACAGTTTTGTTGTTTGGAATTAAGAGCAGTCTCTGCTCCTTAACGCCACTCCCAAGGAGAACATACTGTCTAATTCCCCATGAATATAGATCCCTCTGCATTTTTATTCTAACATGGAAAACCTTGTGGTGTCTGAAAACTTGTTAAGCCTAGATGTTGTCCCTCTGATTCCTCTTCATGAGTCCTGTGGGGACCATTTTCTCCTGTGAGAACTGGATCTCCCCATTCTCTCCACTGTTACTCTGGATCATTCTTCTTGACCTGCCAAGATTCAAATGGAAGAATAGGATTTTCAAAATTATGAACAACAGAGGGAAAAAAAAAAATTAGGACAATCACGAAGGGTTCCTGTAATGAAATAGTATGTATTAACTAATGTATGTTCCCTAAGTCACCTTATACCCAGTTTCATTGCCTTGCATTAGGGAGGAGAGGTGAAAGGAGCCAGAGATAACAGCAGACATGTATAAGAAGTCCAGTGTAGTTCTGTAATGGTGGGCAGCAGAAAAGTGTTTTCAACTTGCATTTTTTTAAACGTAAAGAAAGTATAAAAAGGAGTGCATAGAGAGGAGTGAGAGATGTGCTATCTTTTCTGCTATTTCAGCCATGTTTGTGTCTTGATAATAGGTAGGGCGAAGTCCTGCAGTCCAAGGCAACATGCCTAATCTTCATGTGTAGATCCCACTAATTACAGTGAGGGATTAAACTAAAAACCCCTCAACTAAAATGTTTCCTTCCTGGGTAGCATATATATATATCTGTGTGTGTATGTGTGTTTCTTTTTAGACCCAGGACTTCATAGGGGAAATGTTGTATCCAAGGGCTGTTTTGTGAGCTGGGAGTGCTGTACTAAACCTCTGGGGCAAATGTTTGCATTGAATTGTTGAAAAGATTCTGAGATTGGCAACGCCACCCTGCCCTTGGCTAATGAGCCTTCCCCGAGAGAATATCAAGTGCAATTACCTTTCAGGGAATAACAACATACCAGAGAACCATGGACCCTGCAGAGAAAAACGAAACACACATTCGTAGGTAGAAGCCGCTATGAATCAGCATTAATTATCCAATAGAGGGAACAGGGTTGCAATAAGTCTCAGTTCCTGACTCACACCATAGATCACAGCAAATGTGAGCTACTTAGAGAAAAAACACTTGCGAAATTCAGTCTGCCTTAACCACCCTTCCCCTCCCGCCTGCACTTCTGCACTCGGCTTGTGCTTGGGGGCCACTCTTCTGGGACAAGTCTCCCCAGTTTGGAGACGACTGGGAGAGGCAACAAAGGGGGCTGGTGGCTGTGAGGGAGTGGTGAACGTCAGCGGGACAGTCAATCTAACGCAAAGGCTGACTCGAGGTTTCCCCATGTGCCGACGTGGCCGGGGACCCCAAGCTTTCCGCAGAAGTCCTTAAAGAGGTCGGGCGGCCGGACAGCCGCCTGCCTCCGGTTGCAAAGCCGGGGAACTTGGTTCCCTCATGGCTGACTGTCCCGGAAAATGCAGCAAGGCAGGACATTCCCAGGAGATGGGCTTTTCTGCTCCGAAGCAGACCGGGCGGGACGGGAGGAGTGGAAGAGGGCAAACTACGTGCTGCTGTTGAGCGATTGGAAAAAAACACATGAAAGTGCCTGTCCAGAGCCTAGAGATGCGAGGGGCTGCCGGACCCGCCGTGGCTAACGTGAGCCTGCGCCTTCTGCCGGGGCGCATCCTCCGGGGGTGGCAGGGCTTGGCCGCGGAGCTCTGCGCGGAGGCGGCCGCGGAGGCGGAGAGCGCCGTAGGTTCCCGCGGAACCTGGTCAGCAGCCCGGGCGGCTCCCCAGGGAGCCGGGAAACCCCGCCGCAAACTCTTCGGATGTGAAAACGGCGCGGAGAAGGGCCGGCTGCTTTTCTGAAACAAGGCACAGGTATATTGAGTTTGTCAGGGATCATAAAATGTGAATTGATTATTCAAACAGTCATTGATTATAAAAGAATGCTTACTGCAGCAATGGGAAAGGTTAAAAGGAAATTGACCCTCTGCGTACGTGACATAAAGTCATTAGGTAAATGAGATATTCATACAGGGTGTAATCAAGGTCATGCTAATTTTATTTGCAGTATTCAACTCAAATCTTCAGCTTCGTTTGGGGGCAGCAGATAGTCCCCGAGGGAACTGAAAAGCCAGGTAGACACCAGATGCCGTAAAAACCCAAAACCAAAACCCAAACCCGCCGTAAAAAAACAAAACCAAAACTCAAACCCGCCACGTAAATAAAAGCCAAGGAGGGCTGAAGAATCCCCCTAAGGCCGATGCCCACGGAAGGGGCCCCAAGCCCCCTGTGCGGTGGCGAGAGAATGTGACAGCGTCCACGGAGAGGCGCGCAGGATCGGGCTCCCCGGAGGGCTGTTCTCACCTCGCTGCTCCCGGGGTCGCCTCCTCTCAGCCAGGGGAGAGCTAGAAGCGTAGTCAATGTCAAAGATCCTCGCCTCTCTCAGACAGGATGAGAACGTGTAAAATTAAAAAAAAAAAAAAAAAAAAAAAAAAAAAATTAATCCTCTTATGACTAAAAGGTAACGTCTAAGGCGTCCCTTTGATGTTTAACAGCATCATTTGTGGCTAACATTCCAACTGATTAAGGAATAATTATTGTTAAATGCTTTACAAGTGGATAGTGTTTAATTGAGAGGCATTCATAATTTTACGGCTTACCACAAAATGAAACGTAATTAAAAACGCAGGAATTTCCAACTGATTTTATTCCAATTATGTTTACTGTTCAGACTAATTACTGCACAAGATGGGGTACTTTTCCCTATCCCTAAATGGCACATGTCTCCCAAATATAAGCTTGCAGTTTTTCTTTTCCAGGTACAGGCTTCGGACGGCTTTCTTCAGCCTCTGTTTCTCCCTCCCCACCCCCCCCCCCNATGCTGTTGGTAACTCGGAGGAAAATGCGATAAGTGTGTGCAGGGGGTCGGGGCTTCCACATTCTTAGGTAATTTTTTATCTACAACACACATCCCCCACCCCCATTATAATTAAATGCTCCAGCCTTTTCTTCTCTCCTCCATGCAACACCTTGGGATGTGAGAAAGTGATGGCAGCTCTCTTCCCTCGGAGCTCGAAGTAATTGTAGAAGCGCTGATGAATTTCTTGAAGAAACACTTGCCACACACTGAGGAAACCATCTCCTAGCAGGATTTTACAAACCAAAGTAAACAAAGCACCCCAGGGGCGATTTCCTCCTTTTGCTTAGCTTGCTTCTCAATTTACCTCAGAAGTCATCACAAACACACACAAAAATTACAACAGAAATCATACTTGGTCTGGAGAAGATATTCTGGATAAAAGGAAACTGAGAAATTGAAAGTGATCAAAAGAAGGGATGGTCATTAAAATACCTGCCAGGCGCTCTGCCGTTCCCCAAACCAACCTTTCCTTCTTCCCCATGAAACCAAAAATTTCTTCAGCATCTCTTTAAACATACATACGTCGAAGGTGAAAAAAGAAAGAAAAAAGAAAAAATAAAAAAGAAAAAGAAAAAAAAAAAAAAAAAAAAAAAAAAAAAAAAAAAAAAAAAAATTATGCACATATTTATCCCCTCTAATTACAGAAATTAATCCTCTTATGACTAAAAGGTAACGTCTAAGGCGTCCCTTTGATGTTTAACAGCATCATTTGTGGCTAACATTCCAACTGATTAAGGAATAATTATTGTTAAATGCNCCCCCCCCCCCCCACCTCACGTCCATCTTACCAATGCCTCTAAAACAACTTCATCTACCCGAAAGGGGTGTGGAATAAAGTTACTTGGATAATTTCACTGTTTCCTCGATCGAAGAGAGTTTAGTGTGTAAATGGATTTATTTATTCTTGAGTTTTCCATCCCTCAGCTGAGCTTTCAAAGAAAATTAGAGAGAGGTGTCCGAGATCATGCTATGAAAATGACAGCGCTTACACTTAAAGCGATAACCAGAGTGGGTAAGACCCTGCTAAAATGGGGGCGGGGGGCATCAAATACTCAATAATGCTTCCAGTTTGCGTTTTTCCTTTGGGCTCCAAACCGTTAAGAAAGGATCACACACATATTTCTTGCTCCTTTTGTCTCTTTCTTTCCAGCAGGATCCAAGCCCCGCACTTGTTTGCGCTGTGCGGGGGCTGTTGCTCTCTTCGGGAGGTTTCGGCATTCACAGGTGTGCTTCGGCTCGTCTCTCTCTGCCTGGACGGTTTCTCGGTTCTCCCGAACGATTTACTCCGGGTGTGAGGGTAGAAAAGTGTTTAAATTCTACAGGGAAAGTAAGGGGGAGGTGGGGAGCCGAGAGGAGGAAATCCTTCTTATGGCAAGTTAGAAATAGCCCTAGCTTTCCAAAAGAATGTTTAAATTTGACTTAATGGACCAATTTTTTTTTTTTTTTTTTTTTTTTTCAGCTATGAGTCCTGAATCCTTTCATTAAACTGACATAGATTTCCAGGGATGGGGAAAAGGAGGAGTATCTGAGGTGGACATTTTATGTAAATTACTAAATCCGAAATGTATTACAAATCCACTGTAATAAAACTGACAGTTTTGACAGTATTGACAACATAAATATATGTTGGAACACAGCACTTTCAGACACTTAACCGATGAAGCAATAAAAAGATTCGACTACAATATTTCAAATAATCGACATTGATGTTTTGATACATCATTTTTATACCTCGAATCGATCTATCACTCTGTGACCGGTCAATTTTAAGTAAAAATCTGCTGCAATTATTTACACTATTGGCAATGACGACGTAATAACTGTTTTCAATTAATTACAGCAAAACTAAGCATTACAAGGACTAACCGGCCGTATATTCCATTGTACGGTCCCTTCCATTTCTTGTATGGAAAGCAAACACACACACACACGCATATATATATATATATATATTGCATTCTCTTTGTGGGATCAAAAGAAATACGTACAAAGGCGTTCACAATCTTTTAGGGGGAAAAAAAAAAAAAATCAAAAACCACAACCTCCCTTTCGGGAGCACACCGCGGACTCTCATCACGTCCTTCTAAGAAACACGCTATAATATTTTGTCAGCTCTTTCTCTGTGCAATACAAAACCGGGTTCCTAAGATTTTTTTGTTTTTCTTTTTCTCTTTGGGCTGCGCTCTGAATCCCACTTCAAACAATGGGCCGAGCAGCACTTGGAAAAAAAAAAAAAAAAAAAAAAAATTGAGATTCGTGCTTGGAGTGTGTTGTGAGAGTCTCCCTATCATTTCAAAAGAGGTATAGGAGGATATTGTTCTCTCCGGACTGAGTATACCAGTGCTTAAATGAGCGCGCTCCTCTTCTGGAGTTTTATAGGCAGCTGGAGAACAAAAATGAGCATTTCTGAGTGACTGAGACCTGAGAGCTCTGAGGGGAGTTTGGAGTCTCCTCGGATGCTCCGATACAGCACTAAAGCAATTTACTTTGCAATTTTTGTTACGGTGCCACATAGGGAAAACGGGTTTTGTTAACGCTTAGGGCTTTTCCGAACTAGTTTCTATTGTTTGGGGTGTTTTGTTTTGTTTTTTTAAACTACTCTGGCGGAAGCAGCCTGCGCGGCAGTCATTAGTGGGGTGCCAGCCGACAGGTATTTTGGTGCTTTATGACAGCAATACGCACGCTGGCCCCATATTTACAAACCTCTCGGTCTAAAATAAAATAAAGCCGCTTCGTTTCACGCCACTTCGGTGCCGCGTAGACCCACGGAGGGGGCCCGTCCGGGCCCTGCGTGGGTCTCCGCGGCCCCGGGAGGGTAAGGGATCCCCGCCAGGGGGCGGTAGAGGGCCGCTGACGGCAGCACCGGGCGCTACGCGGCGCGGGAGCGACAGCACCGAGATGG
>JAAWXA010000009.1:9196932-9301932 GCA_038090715.1 Florisuga fusca
CCCTTGCCCCCTGTCCGGCCACTGGGGGGGGCGGCGGGGGTACACACTGGCTTCCTGGCTGGCCCTGACCCTCCTTCGCCGGGAGCTCCTCCGTGCTGCAGGGCTTAAGAGTCTTGGCCCTGTCCCCCTTGCATTAACGAAAGGGAAATGTAAGTGCGGCCGAGTTTTGGAGGCAGAGGGAGCGAGAAATAGGCAGGAGATCCGAAAGACAGAATATCGGGGCTCCTGTGGCAAGGGCGGTCGGCTGGCACTGGGCTGGCAGGAGAGCAGGCAGGCTCCTGCTCACAGCACGGGTGACTCCGGGGCGCCCCGCCGGTTTTTGATCTGACCTGTCCCTGCCAGTTTTGTCACGGGGCTTTTATTCCCCCTCTCCAAGTGATTCGGTTACAGGGCTGAGAAGACCAGCTGTAATTCACGCCGCTTTTCCTTCTTGCAGGTCCGCGCTGAAAAACCACTTTTTTCTTCAAATCCAGAGTTGGACAATTTGGTAAGGCCTGTTCACCCCTCTGCCCCGCTCCTCTCCCGCCCTTCCCGACCCCACGGGCAGCCGCCGGCAAACGCCCTCCGCCGTCCGGGTCGACGGGGAGGCGGCTGCGGCCCGGGCACCCCGGCTGCGAGGGAAAGGGAGGGGGATAGCCGGGGGGCTGGAAAGCTACCGTCAAGAGGTTTCAGAGAGCTGCACTTTTAAAGTGAGCCAGGGCAAACTCTCGAGCCCCGGCGCATTGCAAAGCTGTGCTTGAAAGCCACGGGAAGCTAAAGTGAAGGAAATAACTGCTTAAGAAGAGAGCGCTGGAGATTTCTAACGTAATTCTCTTGCTAATGTGAACGATTTCAATATTCAAAGTGCTTAAATCCGCTTGTAAAGAAGATGCCAAACTATTCATCCTTTCCCCCCCCCCNNCCTCCCTCCCCCCCCGGGACTGTTTGGCATGACTTGTAAACATTGCCAGAGGAGATAGGGGAAACGCAGGGTGATTCTGTAACCTGTGCCATCAGAGCATTTGACACCCGACAAACATACTCAGCCCAGCATTATTATTATTTTTTTTAAGTGCAATTTCAACCGAGTTATTAAATACGTGTATTATTAGACCTCTTTCGTCCTTCTTACCCCTTCCCTCAGTAAAAGCTCTTTTCCTCTCGGAAATAATATGTTTAACAAAAAGAGAAATGCAAGCAGTCCTGCCTTTCTCCAGCCCTGGCGGGCATATTAAACTCGAGCAAGCACTAAATGTTTGGCAGAGGCAGGGGGCCCGGGGTGTGGGGAGGGGGCTGTGTCCTGGGACGGGCACGGCTCTTCCCACCAGCCTCAGCCAGTAGCTTCTTTTTGCTGCTGCTGCCGGCTACATAGACCTTTTTTAAGCCCCGGTTTCAACCGATCCCATCCTGAGTGGATAGCTGTAACTGTCTGGGCTCTGTATGCTCCAGAGATACTGCCTGGGTCCAGCTCCCAGTGTTCTAATGTTATCATCACATCGGATTTTCCTCTGCACACCAGACTGAGCCCACTATTTCTCTCTAACTTGTTGCTGCGGCAAGTCTCTAGAGAATAATATGTGCTGCAACAATTTCTCTATTGTTTCCTTGACTTCAACTATTGTGCCCCTTAATTAGAGTTACTTGTGGAGCAGATCAGAGGGTTGTTCTTGCTACCAAAAAGAAAAAGTTGCAATCTGATATTTTGCCACTCCTGATACTAGTATTCTTGTTACTGTTTTCAGGTTCATGAATTGTGTGATAACTTCTGCCATCGGTACATTAGCTGTTTGAAAGGAAAAATGCCAATAGACCTCGTTATCGATGAAAGGGATGGCAGCTCCAAATCAGACCATGAAGAACTCTCAGGATCTTCCACAAATTTAGCCGATCATGTAAGTCCTTCTGATTTTTCTATGCCCCTTTTAAGTTCTTTCACCCCCTTAGGAAGATCTGTCCCTGATTTAATTGTTTTGTTGCTAGTGACTATTATTGTTATTATTATTGCTACTTTAGCCTCTTGCAAGGTCCTATCCTATCTTTACACTTGCTTCCCTCTAACTTTGTAAAGTTGTAGTTCCTTCTGTTTCCATCTGTAAAGCAGTGAGTTTGCGATGGTTGGTAAAGTTTCTTGGTCTGGGTGGCTTGGAGAGCTGGTGAACTTGTTGGTGTGATGTGGGGATCAGTGCTATCTCTTTTTCTTTGCCAACTCTGTGACCAATCCAGCAATGTAAAGAAACAGAGACAAGAAAGTTAGGGATAAAGTTTGCTGGTTTGCTCCCCCCTCCCCTCTGCTGGGGATGACAAGTGATGAGAATTATTGGCAATACTACATTGCATTAGAAAAAAAAAAGGGTTAGCACATTAGAGTTTCCAATGCTTGTGCTTTATAGCAACTTATTGTCAGAATATGGACTTATTGCCAAACGCCTGAAGCATCTTCATAATAAAAGACAGTAACCTTGATGAAGCAATTATTAACAATGTACTACAGAAAGCTGGAGAGAATGATGATTGAGTAACCGTAGGTTAGTGGTTGATTTTAACACTTTAGGAGTTGGCGAATTAGTGTTATGTGTGTAGGACTGAACGTTGGTGTGTGTGGTAGTGAGAGTGCCTTTGTTTTTCCGGGTTTTGGAGCGGCTCTTGTGATCCTTCAAAAGATGTAGACACGGATAGACTTAGGGATGTGAAGAGAAAGATTGCAGCTGGTACCACAAAAAAGGGAAGGAATAGCTCTGGTTAAAAGGAGTGGGTGTGAACTCTAGTTTATTTATAGGAACGCACCCCCAGGGGGAAAAGGGGTTTACACAAGTTTTAAATTCAATTGAACTCATAATCTAAATGATAAGGTCTAATATTTTAGTGGTTGAAATATTAATTTAACACCCTGTGTGAAGTTAACCATGCTTTCTGCACAGGCGCCTGCCTTTATTTCCCAGAGTGTTAAGAGGAGTAGCTGTAAGTCCAGGGAGAATGAGCTTTCTAGGAGCTTTTGTTTCCTTTGAAAACATGTTGTTGGTGTCTGTATTTGATAATTACATTAGACCTGGACTGAAGCTGAATTGGGAGATAAAATAATAATAAATTCTTCTAAATGCCTCCCTTCTGGCACAGCTTAGTTCCAGAGCCTGGGAAATATTTTTGGACCCAAGCCTTAGCTTTCATTTTCTCATTGGTATTCGGTAAACATTTCAGGACAAGGTTTGTGTGATGTTTTACATTTTAAAGCTATTATTTGAGAGGAAAAAAAAAAAAGGATGCAGAGGTTCCTGAAAGTTTCTCTGCTTATCAGCTATCTCACATGTAGATAATAAACCCTATGAGGCATGAAGCTATTTAAAAAATATTTGTTTTATGGCTTTTTACAATCCTAAATTCATATGCGGAAGTATTCTGGGAGAATGCTAGAAAAGAAACTGAAATGAGTGGCAACCTGAAAGAGATGGGGTTGTTGTGTGTCATTCAGAGCAAAAGGGGAAAAAAAAGGACGTTTGTCCAGTACAGTTTCTCTACAAGAGTGTGTTTCAAGTGGAAGTGTAGAAATGGAGCATGCTTATGTTTATATTGAGAAGATTAGATAAACTAGCCTGTTTAGGGTTCTGGCAGATGGCGAATGCTCAAGCCAATTTGCAGTGCTCCATTATAATATTTAAATTCACACGCAATGATAGGACAGAGGTGGAGGGGGTTAGCATTTTGATAATTTGATAACCATTATCTTCCCTAAGAAGGATCTCCTCTTGCTTTTGTAGCCCAAAAAGCAAACTCAAATAAATATGACAACCCATTTATCTTGCACCCGTTAGGGTTTACCACTTCATTGGGTATTATAATTTAAAGCCTTTTATTTCCTGGAGATTTGAGCTATAACATTTTTACTTTAGCCCCCTGCTATTTGTTTTGAAAGGAAGCAATAATTTGTGCAACCAGAACACCAACTGGGAAATGAAGAGTTGTATCACATAGTTACATTTTATTCATGCGTTTTGGGAAATGTATCTCCTTATTGGATTTTTTTTTAATATATATTAGCTTGTTTTCTCAACAAAACTTTAACACTTTTTTATAGCTTAGTCAAACCACCCTATGTGTACACATTTATATTTACACTGTACAAGGTTGCAGAAGGAAGAAATACACTTTTATTCATAAGGAAGGGAAAGCTTTAAAAAATGGCTAATATAAATGTGAAAACCTATATAAAAAAAGAGCTACCGTTTGTGAGCCTCTACCTGAAAATGTAGTGGTTCAAGCATGTAAATTTGTCCAATTTGACTCTCCAGGTTTATTTTTTCATTTGCTTTGATATGCATATTTAATATATAGCCTCAGGCTAGATCTCATTTGGTGAAAGTTGGTGCAGGGGTGATGATGAGCCACTTCAGAAGGAGGGAGACAGCATGTTGTTTCCTCTGTTTTATGTATTGGCCCACTATTCTGATCCTTGGGTCTTCTCCTCATGGTTTTATTTGCACATGAAATACTAGGAGCATTTCAACTGATTGGCTATGAATAATGATAGTCAAAAAGAAGTGTAGTTTAATTTGTTGTGTGCCAAGGTTTCTCTTGTGGAGGTGACAGTTTGTGACAGCTGTTTGACACCCCAAAAGTCCATACACCTCTACTCTTATCAAGTGGTATAAAGCTACACTGTGCATGTTTAATGTGAATACAAGGGCTGGCAGTGGTGACAGTGGCAGTGCTGAACTAGGAGCAAAGGCAGCTCTCAGTTTTGTTGCTTTGGTAGACCTGAAAATCAGCATAAGGGAAAGTAACAGAAAGAATTGTAGGATTAGCCAATATTTACCTTAAGACTTTAAATGGGGTACTCAAATACTGCATGCTTCTCTCCTCAAAATCTATTGCTCTATTTATATAACTTAATTGGAAACCAAAAACCAAGATCAACAAAGGAATGAACTCTTCAGAGATATACCTGTGCTGGAAAAAGGAGACAGCTGTAAGTGGTTGTGTTATACGTGTTTGGTAATAAATGTATTTATCAAATTTTATTTTAGTGCACTATTAACTGCTGTGTAATACAGTAAGTGTAAAGGGTCCAGGGACTTGGTAGATCAAACAGTGCAGAAGCTGAAACTTTTGTTATTACTCTGCTGTGTTTAGTAAATATAACAGCCCATAATTAGCGTCTGAATTTTTAACACCCTCATATTTTTTTATTGCTCTGAGGTATTAGCTGTAAATGGGAAGAAGGTAATTACAGCTATGCCCTGGCTGGACCAGCCAGTTAGGGGGAAAAAAGGAAAGAAACCTTTCCAGCTGCAGTTCAAGTTGAGCTTCCCAGCACAGACAATTTATAATTGTTCAATATAAATATTCTGGGCCCAATCCTGCATGCTGTATTCAGTCTAAAATACCTGTTGAGATTGCCAACAATTTTTGTTTTCATTTTCATTTTCTTTCAAGCTATTTAAGTCTGAAAAATATAATGATTGTAAATTTTGGAGATATTTTAACTTTTGCAAGCCTGTGATAACAATTCTTACTATAGTTACATTTTTTTTGTACCTGGCTTCACCGAGTGCCAAGCAATTCTTCCTTTAGCACAAACCTACTTTGAAGCCTAGCAATTCTCCCATAGAAATTTATGGCTCACCTTCTGCTGGCTTTTGTGGGAGCAGGATCAGGGATTCAGTCTTTTTTATATTTGCTTATACGTTCTAGTGAGATTGCAGCTGAGAGGTAATAATATACAGATCATAATTTATAAAATGCAATTAATAATGGATAGAGATATACATGTCTCTTTTTAAAAATTATTTATTTATAAAAAGACTGTTGACAGATTAGAAATCTGTCTTAACTGTAGAAGAGAAATATTAATCTGAATATGAAATAAGGAGATACTCTTATTCTGTGCTTTTGGGTACAGAATACCTTCTACCTTTCTTTAATATTTCTTCTCAAAGAATAAGTCTGTGCAAACTCATGACATCTTGCAGATGAGAAAAAAAAATATATATAACTGAACCTTTAGGAAAGATTTCACTAAGTAATGAGGAAGTATTTGGGGGCCTGATGTTGCAGTCTCCAGGTATGCCACACTTTGATGGACTTGAGTGGGAGTTTTGAGTATGCCAGAAATAGAGGCTCAGACCTCAAAGGTGCTCTTTCTGTTCTCAGTGTGTCACAAAGGAAACTGAGTAGCTAACTGCAACAATAATAAGGCAAACTTTTTTCTTTAATAACCAAATTTCTTAGTACGTGGCTTAAGACTTGGGACATTAACAGTGGGCCTTGTGCTTTCTGACAAGGCAAGGAACATCAGGAACTTTCTGAGACTTTAGAGAATGCTGTGCATTTCTTCTTTTGCTGGGTTAAGGTACTCTACAGTAAAAGGTAGTCTGCAGCTCAAATTTGAGTGTTCTAGTTTTAAACTGGGTTCTCTCAAACAGAACTGATCATGTGCTTCTCTCTCTCTGTGGTGCCAATGTTCCCTCTTTGTTTGAGTTGTCAGTCAGTCCAGATGAAGTGTAGCCACACAGAAGGACGTAAGGGAGAAATAAAAATCAACAAACCCTGATTTTTCAAGTCTCAGTTCCTTGCTGACAGGTGGATTACATGTCTGATTTCAATCTTAATTGGAAAACACAATGCACTCAGCCTTTCGGAATGTTGCCGTGTTCTAGGAGTGTCAAAAATTCCTCTTGACACTTTCCTCAAATGCAAAATCAAGAGACAAGAATTACAACTTCTATCTATATACGTACATACATAAATATCTGATAAGTCACAATGTCTTACGTTTGGCTTAAATTGTGTGATTCTGATTTAAAAAAAATATGTTACCTTGCTATATATGCATCTGTAAGAAAATAAACCTTAGTAACATTAGGAGCAGTCTTTTTAGAAAACACACATATCAAGTCAAATAAGAGTTTTTCATGGTTCATTTACTTATTGAAAGTTTCTTTGCATAGTAAGTTGGTTATTACATTGGTTGCATTCCACAACAGTCTCTGAGATACCATCCTGGATACAAAACACAGACAGATGCAGATATATAAACATGTGCATGTGTATGTATGTGTAAGTTTCTATGTCCAGCACAGTACATCAGCTTCTGACTCATGGTGGTACTTAAAGACAGGTTTTTGTGGTATTCAGCCCTTTCACTGTGTTTACAGGTGTTACTCATAACACCAAGGTGAGCAGGATTTGGCTTGTATTTGAGGGGTAGAACGCCATCCATGTCAGAAGTCAGTTCAGCTTTGTGTTTGCAAAATTTATTTACCAGAGTGGTTTCCAGATCTTTGAATTCAACCGTCTTCACATAGAATGAGCTCCATAGCTCTTGTAGTTTCTTTTATGAAAGTAAGTTTTGTTCTGTTTGTTATTGCAAGATCAATTATTTTGGCCATATCATCTGATAAAATATATGAGGGCCCGATCCTGCCACAGTTGTACGCTCAAAACTTCAGTTAACGCCTGTGAGTCAAGTCCTGCTCAGCTTACTCACAGGGGTATCAGCTGGCCTTATTGATTTTCCTTCCTAGTTATAAATAAGAAGCAAATTCCTTATGGTTAATTGAGTCTTTAATATCACCACAAAAAGCAGTGTGACATCGGAATTAGCCCTAGCGGGAATATGTACGCCCAGAAAAAATTAGCCAGACTTTGCCCAGTGGAAATTCTAGGCATATAAAGTAAGAATTTCAATTTAACACAAGATTATTCTATACAGATTCTCTGTTACAGCAGCTCTGTTCAAGAAATCCTGTAGTAGCTAAAAACTCTTACAGTACCACAGATTTGCAGCATTGACAAAAGAGTAATGCATCAGATTTGCTTTGTATACCAAGAGACTCTTGTCCTTTCTCTTGCTCTTTCCTAGATTTAGCAAAATTCAATGGTGGTGTTAAATCAATTTTTTTTTTTTTTTTTTTTAAACTTTCAAGGGAAAAAACACCAGCAAAATTGTGTTTTCTAGGGAAGGCCTCGTGTGTAAATGAGAAACAGCGGATAGCAGCGGAGTGATCTCCTGTGGCCCTGCTAGTACAAGCTTTCCCCATATTGTCTCCTGCTTTTATATTAATTACAACTTGCATTATCAGCTGTGAGTCTGTAGCCCAGCAAATAGAAAATACTGCCCCTGGAGACCTAGCTTCTTGTATCTATTTTCCATCTCCTTCTATTGTGCTCTACTCAGTATTCACTGCTTTTCTCCTGGTAACACTGCTCTTTAACACAATTAGGCAAGAGCAAGAGGAGCACCATATTTGACTCCCAATTATTAAAACTACTGGGAATAGATACATGTGTGCTGTTTACCTTCCACTGTATCTGGCATTAGTTTAGGCCGTACGTGTGTGAAAATTTTATATTACACACATGTAGACAAAACAGGCAATTGTATTTTGGCAGGCATCATCCATGCCCTTCAGTGTGATCTGCAAAGTATGTTACTGAACTTGCAAGAAGACACGAGAAGCCATGCTAACAGTTTGTGTAATTTATCTAAAGATATCTGGTTTTCTGTTTTGTTTTGGTGTGCTTGTTTGCTTATTTTTTAAAAAAAGTAAAGTGTGATAGATTAATGCAAATTTCATTTAAATTAATAGAAAAATTGCAATTAATGTTAGCGTGCTTTGGATCAGGTACCTTAGGTACCTAAACTATACTGATAAAGTATTACCAGCAAAGTAGTACACTTTAGACGTGTCATTTTGTCCCCCCCCCCTTTTTTTTTGTGAAGAATTACATAAAATAACTACTTATGATTAGACGTTTATCCACAAAGTTTTTCTTGAGGGATACAAAGTTGGAAACAATCTAGGAGAGAAAAAGATAAGTTTACCGACACATACAGTGATCTTAGTCTGAAGTAAAAGAATGCTGCCTTTTCATGAGTCTGTAAACTCCACCCCAGAGTTATTAGTCTTTATTTTTTGTAATATTAAAGCCTAACTATTTCCCTCTCTTTCAAATTCCTCCAACATTCTACTGTTGCATCTTATAAATATCCCATCTTATTATTTCTGTCCTTCAACAAAATTCTGCCATATTCCTTCCTCAATAAATCTGTGTCACAAGAAATACATTGAATTCCCAATCAATACAGTCTGTCTTTCTAAACCAGGATCTTCAAACCGAGGTCAAGAAGAACTCAGCCTGGTAGAGACAGCAAGTGTTTTCAGCTGTGGGAAGTCTTATTCAGTGATCCTTCCCAAATCGTTACAGTTTTGAGACAGAAAGGCCGGTCTAGCTTTTGAAATACTGTATGATAGGTTTTGGATGACATTTGCCTTAAAACATAGCTGAGGTGTTACCAGTTAATTATTGTAATTTTCATAGGAGTGATAAGAGGAGCTCAAGCAGCAGCCAGCTTAAGAGAGCCTGCAGTGCATAAAATTAACATAACTCACTATGTTCCCTGAAAAGTTTAGCCTAGGTGAACATGCTGCAATTATTACATTTTCTAAAATAAGGTTCCAGCCTGATGCTGTTGGAGGGCTAAACTCATGCTATGCTATTGTTTCTTTCCTTTTTTGTGTATTTCTTCCAGCTCTTTATCTGATTACCATCCGGCAAACAGCTGACGCTAAGAGGCTGCAGAGGGCTGAAGAGCTGCTGTTTGCCTTCAGCTTGAAGCTATTTGAGTGGCTTCCTAACTCAGAGATAAAAAGAGAAGCTCATAGGCACAACTGTGTTTTAATCCAGGCTGTAAAGAAACTTGCTCAGTTTTTGCCTTTTATTTCCATCTGAGCTTTTTGCTAACCTTGTTTTCAACTTTTTGGGTTTTTTAATAACATCTGGGCTGCTTGAACTTTCAAGACTTCTCATCTTTCTTTTTTGGGTTTATTTCCACCTGACTCTGTGAAACGATGGTAAAATATTGCTTTGTTTTTTAAAATGTCATAAAAATCAGGGAGGTTTACAGTATTAATAGTGATTTCTGAGACCTGATTAATATAAGAACCTCAATGAACAGAAAATACTATTGTCTGGTGGATTTTTCCTGTAGCAGTGCTGTGTGAGGAAAAGTAGATCAGCCTTCTAGGGTTTGGAGGAGGTGGTTGTTTTATGCCATAAGTGCTGTCATGTTGTCTGTTGCTCGGATAGGTTATGGTGAGTTTTAGATCCTGGCTTGTCTTCTGATTTTAGTTGTCTCTTCCTGCTGTGAAACTATATATATGGGTGCATGTGCATGTCTGGGTCTGGTGTGAGGGATTGGGATCCCTCTTACCCCTTGGTCACCTAGAGCTTAATCGGGAAGCTTTTGAAGTTGTGGGCTCTTCCCTTTGTCTCTGCTGCTATCCAGATCAGGTCCATTAGATTTATGTTACTGGGTATTGTAGCAAGCCATTATTTGGCAGTTCTCTTTTGCATTGCTATAGACCATGTGGTACTAATCAGCACTGGGAGATTACTTTGAGATGTTTCAATATATATTTTGGGACCTGATTTCAATCACCCTTACACTGCATTTTACAATGGGTAAATCAGTTGATTTTGTTGAACTTATCCCTACTACACATTGGGGCAGATGAGGTCAGAATCAGTCCTGCTCAAAGAATTTATCCAGACTTGTCACTTGCTGCTTTCAAGATCTCCTTGTGCTTTAGTAGTCTGGTGTTATTTCACAATGCAGCTTTAAAACACAATCAAACTTAGGAAGCAATAATTCAATAAATTTTTCTCTTTTTTTTTTTTTTTTTCTGGGGAGGGAGGTGCTGGGGGGGAGGTTTTTTGCTTGTTAAATTGTTATAATGTGCTTGATTTAACTTGTCACATACAGGTGACAAGTAATGCAGGTCCAACCCCTAGTCTGATCTGTTTCATGTGTTCATGCTCTGTTTTTCTGCCAGAGGAAATTCCATCTCTTGCCTGCCTTCATGTGGTGCTGATAAAGCTTTTCCTGTACAGTAGAATTCCTGTTTTCCTTTAAGCAGCAGCAGGGTATTGGGAATGATCAGGAAAGGGGAGGAGGACAGGAGGAGAATACACTCGACAAAGTAGCACTGAACTGTAACATTACATTTTCCTCACTTATCCTTTTAAATAGCAGCTCCTTGCTCTAGGAAAGCCAATACTCAATAAATTAGAAAGCTCACATGAATTATGTGACTAAAGTATAGTAGCTGAGGTCTTACTCAACCAAGTTTTGCAAACTTTGTATGTCTGTCTTCTGTGTTCCCTTTTGTGGTGTTTTATGCATAGTAAACTAGAGGAATTACATAAAAATCACTGTATGTGGTATTTTATATAGTCACCTGGTGGTTATTCTTGACAATACTTGTAAGCAAACTGTTAGAGTGATAACATCTAAAAAGTCTTTTGAAAAGTGTCATGTCAAGGTGGGGGGGTTAGGAAGCATCTTTCTTTGTATACAATGCCTTTCAGAGAAAGGTTGCTTTTCCCCTTGCAACTCTCATTTGCTTGAAGTTTTTCCAGCATTCAAATGGGTGACAGCGGGGGTAGGGTGTGAGGACAGGTTTCTCTCCCATGCATGTTCTCCCCTACTTCTTGAAACAGTTTCTCTCCTCTTCCTCTCCCCTCTAATCTCTAGTCAGTCTGGAAAAACAAAGAGTGGGGGGATAGTTTGTATACCAGCTATCCTGATCCTAATGTGAACACCTTGTAAAGTAAACTGTGCAGGTTGATGATCCTCCCTCTTGCTCCCCTGTAGAGCTCATTAAGAGACATTTTTTTTTTTCTTTTTTCTCCCTTGAAATATTCTTCTGCAGTACTATTCAAACAAATCTGAACAACTCTTTGAAAGGTTTAAAAAAAGATTAAAATATCTTTCCTTTATTTTGCCAAGTAAATCTTGTACCTCCTCTGCTTGTCTTTGCTGAAGAATTATTACACTGTGCAAACAGTATCGGTGTTTGGCACGTTTCACAAATGCTAATGTGTATGCTTTCCCCCCCCCCTTCTCCCCTCTTCTCCCGGTTTTCTTTCTGTTCTTCATTTGCTATTGGAATGGGAACTGTGGAAAAAATTCCTTGGCACTCTGACACCAGAATCCTTCATCTTGGAGAGACCACGATGATGCAACCTCAACGCACTCGGCAGGCACACCGGGGCCCTCCAGTGGGGGCCACGCTTCCCAGAGCGGAGACAACAGCAGCGAGCAAGGTAAAAGGTCAAACTTTTTCCCTCTGTAAAGTAGGCATGACTAAAATAACTCCAGCTTTTTTTATTATATCAGTACATCTGCCTTAGAGTAAACATGGAGTGGCAGACTTGCAGTATAATCAGCTGTAACTTAGGGAGATGGTATTTCCTTTTCCTAACCCACTTAGCTGCATTTTATTATTATTTCAAAGTGAAATATCTAATCTTCAAACAAGCTTTGTAATAACAATTGATTAGTTCTGCCAATTCCTTTACAAATTTGGTTATCTACAGTTTATTTTTGTGTGGTGTAAGTAAATATAATGGCAGACATACTCCCCAGCTGTGATGCAGTTGTTTGAACTGGGTTAGAGATGGAGAATTTAACCTGTCGTTTTAGCTGGGAAAGAGCCTCCCATAAGAAGTTATGAAGCTGCTAAATAATTTAAAATAGAAGCAAAACTGAAATTGGACAGAAAATTGCTTCTTGCAATGTGTGCTTGTACAGACTTGCTTCTGCCTCTGAAAATCTGAATTCATAATGGTAAATAGAGATGTATCTGAACAGCAAAACCCGCTCTATCTAAACAGCGAAGCCTTCTCCAGGCTTCAGAAGGTTTGATAGTTATTTCAGATGTTTTTGTTTTATTTCCTACTGCATTGCACCTTGTGTGTGGTCATCTGTATCCATGCTGAGTGAGTGTCAAAGGCTGTCATTTCAATATGATGGTGTTTTACACTAGTTCATTAAACATCTAAGTGACTCCAGAAGGCACAAGCCTATGAGACTCAAGTCTCCAGTGCTAAAAAGTTGGGTGAAGATGGTCTACTGTCACTCTTGGATTGTGACTGATTTTGGGTTTTTTTTAACACCAAAGTTTAAGGTGGGCTCCACTCTTGTTTTAATTTGTAAACATGGAAAGCATGGGCTAGTGAATGAGACGCTACATTTGCAGGGTCTTAGGACACGCTGCCTCCATCTCAGGCTTCTGCAGCGTTTGGTTGCTGCTTTTCTCTCAAGAGGGAGGGCTTCCTCATACCAAACAGAGCCTACTGACAGGTCTGTGATCCAAGCAGCCACGCAGGATCTCAGAGCTGGAGAGGGGAGCAGCCTTTGGGGTTAGAGCTGCTGCGACCAGCCCCGTGCCGCGGGCCGCTTCCTGCCGTGCTATCTGCCACGCTTGGGCGGCGGAGACGATTTGTGATTTCACGTCTCTCACGTGGCCCACTGCTTGGCACAGAGCTAGATCCCCTCGTCTGTCTCACGATCTGGTGTTGTACGTGTTGCAATTTGAGGAATCTTGCAAAGTTTGTTTCTGGTAGAGTGGTTTGGGTTTGTCTCCTATTTGTAGAAATTGTTTATACATTTGTAATCTTATTGCTGATAGAAAGCAGCCATGGCACAGGGTGTGATCCAGCTCTAACATGAGTCATGGTGGATTTTTTCCTATGTGGTTGGATTGGAACTGTACAAATCCTAGAGAAGTGTTACAGCTTCAGCAGCTAATGAAAGGAAGAGCTTGCCTGCTAAGCAGCAGATTGCTCTTAGGTCTATTAGCTGGCCTTAGACTTTACCTTTCATCAAGTGTTTACATTGTATAAGGTGGCTAAGATACTTGGTGTAGCAGATGATCATTTACAGATTTACAAATAATTCCTCTAGGTCATCTGCCACAGTTTATTCATTCCACCCTAGGTGAGAAATTTCCTCACACCTGTATCTCCATTTTGACCCAGCAGCCCTTTACCAATTAGAAGAGTTCTTCTTCATTGAACCATACGTAATGTAAAGAAATTCCTTCTATCAACATCCAGGAGTCCTCCAGTTCACTAGTCTTCCATCCCTTGTCACATAGCTCAGGGTGCTAAGCATGAGAAAAAGTGGTTGATGGTGCTGATGATAACGAGACCAACCTCCCATTGGAGACTGAGATTTCTGGCAGTATTTATGATTTAAGTAAACATGTTACAGTCATTTCTGCAGCAAGGGAACAACTGCTGAAGGGTCAAATCAGTCAAGAGTGCTGCCTGGTGTAGCAGGGTAAAACATGGCTAGTATGCTTCCCTTTCTGCTCAGTTGGGGCTTTTAAAGGAAAGCAGTTGTCCAGTGGCAAATCAGCATTCCACTCAGCTGCTGGCAGCTGAAAGATGTATGATCCTACAGCACTGGGAAAATTCCCATTGGAGACTGCTTTGGATTGCTCTGCCCCTCTCAACCCTGGGAAAGAGTAAGGAGAGGGAAGCCTGCATTGAATTTTCTTTGCACTTCCTTGAAGGGGGCCAGGTTTATTCCATAACTCGTGAACTGGTGGTGAGTTGGTCCCAGGTAATGCCAAAATGGGTAGATGTCTTCTTGAGCTATTCTGGTGCAGTTATTTATTTTGGTCAACTTGGTTTCCCTGTACTTTTGTCAAGACTGTCCACAACTACTTCTTCAAGTACTCTGCTTGCCCCAAAGGATTTCTTGGGAATGGGAACTCATCAGAGTCTTGGGTTATATTAGCAACTTAGTCTCCTCAACTGATGCCTGGTGGCAGTAGAGATTGATTCAAAGCAGAATCAGTCTCTTCTGGCTCTGGGGAGCACACTTTCCAGGGGTCTCTGCTTTTGTCTGTAAGTTTATGATGTGGGCCTTGTGGTTTGTTTTTGTTTTTTTAATTTTTTTTTTTTTAACGTGTGTGTGGGGAAGCAGATGGAAAGGAGTTGGGTGAGTGATTATATTATTTTTGTAGAATTTCTCTTTGTGGCACAGCTAGGACATGCTGCCTCTATCTCGTGCCTCTGCAGCATTTGGTTACTGCTTTTCTCTCAAGAGGGAGGGCTTCCTCATACCAAACAGAGCCTACTGACAGGTCTGTGATCCAAGCAGCCATGCAGGATCTCAGAGCTGGAGAGGGGAGCAGCCTCTGCACGACAGTGCATGACTGTCCTTTGGTGTCAAAAGGGTTAATCCAGGAAGTGTTTGGTAATATGAGAAACATGCTGGCACTGAAAGAGTTAAGAAAAGGGCCTTCAGGCAGTAAATGTTGAAAGATTATCCTAATTTTATTAGTGGTGAGTGTCTTATGTTGTTCTTTACATGTCACCTCACTTGTTCAACAGAAAACTAGGCTATGCAGCATATTGATCATCTAGCAAACCAAAGTACTGGTGACCTGTAATCTACCAAGCATTTATTGACTTTATCCCAGTTCAGATCCACACATGCAGGTCAATGCTGTGTAGTACTATTTTAGAGATTAGCAATTATGTAGGATGTCCCATCAACTTTCTCCCTGCCCTGGAAACAGAAAGAGTTAAATATATCTGATAATAAAAATAAAACACTCTAAACATCTTACAAAGGAGAAAAAAGAAGAAGCTGATTTAATGGTCTAATGAGGCCATCTTCCAGAGACTTGTTTTGTGTAGGGCTTGCTTTGACCTTTCACTTTGCTCAGGAGCCCAACGCTTCATTTTTCACATTCTTGCAATTACGTTAACGCTTCAAGCATTTCTGACTCCAAGTCAGCTAGCAACACCAGGCATAACTCAACACTGTGAGTTTTTCTCCTCTCTGTAGATTCATTAACAGGTCACCGGGGTCCCAACTGAAATTTAAAACTGACTGGTTCTGTTGGGTTAGCTGAGTTATAGCAAGGGAGATGGCAGGAAAGGGTCTGAGAGTAGGGGAGGGGAGAGAGAAGACCCTAGGGGTTTTGCCAGTGAATATATGTGTAAAAAAAACCTAAGCAGAAGACTAAAAGGTGTGTGTAGCTTTATCATCCACCCTCTTCTTTGGAAAGGAAAAAACACATCGGAAAGTCTTCTGGGGTATTATGTTTTCCTTTTTCTCTGTGAAATGAAGTGAAAATGGCCACTGCCTTTCCATACCAGGCTAAATGACTTCTTGAATTCAGTGTCTATTTGTACCACAGTGATGGATATGGGGCCCCCTATTTAATCTCTTTATGAGATATTTTTTAAAAATTATTACGTCAGATTACACATGAAAAGTGGGAAATAAATATTTTTTAATTTTTAAAAACATGTGGTTTCTAGGAAAGCACTAGGGAATAGTTTCAATTTTGTATTTTATGATACCAGGACTGTATACTTGATCTGTTATATTCTTAGTTCAGTCACTCAAAGAGTGACTTCCATTCAGCCAAGTCAGATGGAAGCTGTGTTTCTTCAGGACTGTTCAGGAACTTCAGCATTTTTTTAGGATTAGGTCTTGGGTAATAAACTTGATCTTAAGTGAGAAGCCACTCATTTAGTGAGAAGTGAAAAGGAAGAAGCTTCTAGGCTGTAGAGCAATGAAAATAATAAATGGGCATCACATCCACTTTGCTTTACTCATGTGAGTAGTTCATTGGTGTGTGGTTTTTTGGTTTGGTGGGTTTTTTGGTGGAATTAATTGTGTTGAATGAAGATGATATGCCCCTTTATAAAAAATATCTGAGGTTAATCTCTAGAGTAATACTTTAAAGTACTTTTGAAACACTTTTGTGACAACTTGATGTTTGTCCCACAAATTTGTCCACAATAGCTTTCTGTGGCAGACTCATCCTCTGCTCCAGAGAAAAGTCAAGTAAGATATAGGCTGAACTCATGTGTTCATCTCAGGTTATATCTCTGGGTTGATGCATGTTGGAAAAAAATAGATAGTCCATTTCTTACTCTTTAGATTCCATCTCGTAATAATAGTGGCATACAAATTAAATGTGCTTACAAAACTACTTAATAATGTCCAAAGGCCTGTCTGAGTATCAAAACTCTACTGAAACTACATAAAGCTTTGAACCAAACTCCAATAGGCAGAAAAAGGAGAGAGATATAGTGCTGTTAATAATAATAATGAAAATATCAAAAAAATAAAACCCCCAACATATTCATGCAGGGTCTTCAGAAGCTTAATATCCAAAAGCTAATGCTAAAAACTTATTTTTCCTAGTGCTGAACATATAGGTAAGCCTGCTGAGTCTAGTACACATAATCATCATAAGGAGTCGGAACATATTTTTATTCCTTTGTAGTTTTACCTATAGAGCTATAGGGTATGTTTTTGTTGGAAGAGAGCTGTCTTTTGTAAGAAAGGAAATTCCTAATAGAAAGGCTCAAACATCCTGAGCCTGAACAAAATCAAACTTGCTAATAAATAATGCTTCACTGGAGATGCATTATTTCAGAAGGCACAGCTCTCATAAAGGTGAACTGTATGAAGTATGAAAAAGTCTTCAAGAACAATGACTTTTTTCAGCTGAGGAAGATACGGGGAGAGAGTAGCCCTTATTAATTCATCTTTTCCTTTCAAGTTTGAGGGGCCCATCCTTGTGTTGATATGTATGAGTAATTCCCATTAATGGTGATGGGAGTTACGCATGTGCACTGACAGAAGAATAGACCCCTTAGTGTTCAAAGCACATGAAATTTACATTTTTTCCATTGCTGTAATTGAGATGTTGACAAATTGGAGAATATTGATGAGCCTTTGTTTTAAGTATTTCTTGCCAAGTTTGCTTTATTTTTTCATGGTTTGAACAATGGTGTGGGTTCAGCAGCAATGAATAATAAGGGTAAAGATAACTTTGTATTTCAATATTGTGATGTGCCAATATGAGAAAAATTGTCTTAGGCAAATGGAATATGCTGTTTTAATCATTAGCTATGCATGAAAGAAAAATTGATGTTGACATCTTTGCTGTAAAATCGTTGTAATGGGGCCTTCCTTACAATTCATTTTTGTAAAATTCATTTTGTACATTTTGCAGCAATTGAACAATCCCTGCACTGTGAATAGGCAGAATTCCCAGAAATACTGAGACAGTTGGCCCAGTAACTGCTGAGCTCACACTGCACACCACATGCACATTAACCATAATGATGCCAGAACCAGCTTAGCTAAATATAGTCACATTTTCGTACCCTCCCATCCTTCCTTTCTTTCCATCTACTGCATGAGCAAATAAATCTTTTTTGTGGTTTTTGATTGCTGGAGTCAGGGGACATTTATGTCAGTAGCCACAATTCAATAAGTACCATTAAAATTTTGTAGTGAATCTTCACTTCATATACAGTTTTCTAATAATGAGGCTGGTGGCAACTGCAGATTCCTCACCTTTTATTGAATTAAAGCTCAGTATTGGAGGACTGGGCTATGGGGGGAGGATTTAACTATTATAGTTGTATTTAAGATTCTCACTTCTCTCTTAGCTTTCAATCCACATAGGTTTTTATATTTAGATATAGATTAAAAATCTATATATGCATTAGAAAACATTTACTTCTGTATTTGAAGTATGTTGTGCTGGGGTTTCAAATGCAGCCTTGGAGAACTCTGTCAATGGAATGTTTTCATAGTGGCAGAAATCCCTTTAAAATAACCCTAAATACAATATGACAGATGCCATCTGGAATAATCTTTTGCTAGTTGCTTTCAACTTTTATTTTTTCTTGCAGCTAAGTTCATCTAAAACTGGTCACTTACTGTTATAGTAAACATAGTGAACTCTTCCCTTCCTTTTGTACATGCATTGTCAGGTAAAATAATTAAAAGAAGTTTATTAAGAGGTTGTTACTGTTGATGTTTTCCTCTGACTTAATTTTTCTGTGTTTTGTTTTTTAATACATGTGTGTGTGTACATATATTTATATACTTGTATTTCAAAATGAAAAAGGTAGGATTCCCCCTAAGGCCATTCTTTCTATTTCGGATGCTACCCAGCCTAACCCAATTTGCCTCCAAATGTTAGATAACATCCCATTTGCTACATTATAATGGTATGATTGTTACAATATTAATGGTTTCAGAATGCAAGGTGTTCAAAGATACAGTAGCAAGTGCTTAAGTGCCTTTCTGTGTTGTTACAGGCTGACTAATTTCTTCCTATATATGTCAACTTATTTGAAAGATCTAGTGTTGGAATCTCTGGATTTTTTTTTTTTTTTTTTTTAACTTAGTCGTGTAAAGGGATGTCTCCTGATGCCTGTTAGAGTTTAATTTAGAGTAGTAATTAAACTTGAATACTGCCTCATAAACAAAAGATAAACAATAAACCAGCCATGTTCCCTGCTGTTTCATAGCTTTCTTTCCCAGATGTTTTAGCCTGATAATTTTTACACAGTGAACTACCTAGCATGGAGTGTTATGGACAGAGGTCAAAGCCTGGTTCTTTGTAATGGGTTTTTTAAAACTTTTTTTTTTTTTTTCTTCAGTAAATTAAAATTTCCTTTGTGTGGCTGATAGAATTGTCAGATACTGAAGGACGCTCATTAATTGACTTTTTAATTATCTCCCTCTTGTTTAACAAGACGTTGCTAATTTAAAAATGCCCACAAACTTTATTGTAGCTGCTGATGGCCAAGGACCGCTGCTATTTCTTAGTACTAAGGTGCCTGGAGAGCACATTTAGAATCCTCACTGTCATCCTGAAAAAAAATAAAAATAAAAAAGCCATTGCAGGAGCTTCTCTCTCCACGCTGCTCCTAAGCAGGGGAGGAAATGTTCACCGTGGAAGGCTGTTAATTTTTCAAGCTGCTCCTCAGGCTGGCAGAGCTTGTGTGTCCATCTCTGGACCGCTCCTCTGTCAGCCATGATCTTTCTAATTGCCAGGTAGGGGCTGCAGGAGCCATGTTATTTTCACTGGGTGGGGTAATTACTGAAAGCTGAGAATAGCTGCACTAAAGACACAGGGATACTTTCATGATCCCATTAGCATAAGAGTGGGTAAATTATTCATGCCAAGTGAGGATTCTATGGGGAAAAGTATAGTTAATGCACATAGTTTTTAAATGTATCCCTTTCTGCTCTGAGACTAAATTCTTGTTGGATTCAGTTCTCAGACATTTACGGGAAAGCTCTAGTGGCATGTTAGACGCAGTTCATCTCTCTCTGTTTGCAGCGCTCTCAATAGAGACCATCTGGCAAAGATCCAAAAGGTGATTAAACAAAATGATCAGCTCTTGTTGCTGTGTTACATGTCCAATACTCTGGATTAAAAAACATGACCCACAACAGTCAGCTAACATGATTTTTTTCTTATTATTATTTCCCCTTCCCCTGTAAGAATTCAGATGGTCCACAAATGTCTATGCCATCTTTGTGTCCTTATGGCCCATAATCATGAACAGGTTGTGCAAATGGCTCTTTCTGTAACACGGTCTGTTCCAGCAGCATAGAAACATTTCATATTAATTGGGTCAGTCTAATGTTCATAATGACACAGGGAAAAAATTACCCAAATGTGTTCTTATGGTAAAGGCTTAAAATGTGCCTTTCTCCTGTTAGAAAGTGAAATTTGACATCAGGCTCATGTGGCTGATTTATTTTTTAAGACAGAAGAAAATCAAAGCATGCCACTGTCATCTGCTGGAAATAGTTTAAAGCCCCTTCTAACACTCAAACAAACAAACAAAAAAAAACCCCAAAAAACAAAACAAAACAAAAAACCCCACAAAAAAAAAAAGCGGGGGGGGGGGGTCAGCATACATGTCCTCCTTAAGCCGTGATATGTTGCCATTGAGTCAGACAGAACGGTTGTATACCTTATGTCATATTCAGAATTTAAGGATTAACGCTACATATTTACCAGAAAACCCAGCTAATCAGCAAGGTAATTTTTCAAACCAATCACTTCAGTGCCTGAGTTAAGGTAGAAATGCCAAGACTGTGAATAGGGGACATATGTATCTTATCTTTTTGGGGTTGCACCAAATGCCAAGTACTAGCATAAATTCAACAGAAACCAGACATTGTTGGAAAGTAATTAAAAAAATATTGAAATTAAACCTACCATATGAGTGAAATATTTGTAGGCCCTCTTTGTTGCATACATAACAATTTGCATGGAATTGAACTGCGATTCTTTCTCTCCCACTTCCTGGGTTCTACTTTGTTAAATATGAGAGCAGAACCATCTCTGTGTATTCAGCCAAAGGACTGGAGGGATCTTTTTCGTGCTGAGGATGTTAGCAGACCAAAATCAGCAGGTTTGCTTAGAGGAGAAATGTCTTAAAAAACAATAATAATAAAAAAAAAATAGAATTAAAGCCTCCAAAGCTACGCCAAGAAAAATCAAATTCACTTTTGAAAGCTTAAAAGATCCACTGAGGCTGTCAGCTCTCCTTACTGTGCAAGGTGAAAGCAGTAGGTAAAAGGCACAGACAGGTCCAGAGTGCTGGGGAAGAGGAGGCCAGGCTCCCCCAGCCTCAGTGCAGCCTGGCAGATGAAAGGGACCCACATAGCCTTGGGGGGCTTAAGGCTATTACAGGGCAACTCATGCTCTGTTATCATGCTGATTTTCAATTGATTTTTGGCTGTACAGTACTTGTTGAAGGCCCTCTAGAGCATCAAACACTGCATTATGGCACTGCACAATGTAATATGTGGGCCTTTTGTCTTATTGTCTGGTCTCAGCCTCAGAAGAAGAACGCTCACCACTCCGTGATTGTTCCAGCTTCTGAGCAGCTTTTCTATCTAGGGAAGTAGGACAGGTGAAGGAAATCTGACAGCCCTCTTTAGTCATCTCTTAATGTGATTTGACACGTTTGTTTGTAGCTCTGAATTTTCAAACTGAACTGGTTTTGTGTTACCAGTAAAACATGGCTTTTAATTTATGAAATTACTTGACATATAAGTAACTGATTACAGGGTACCAATATACCCAGGCTTGGTGTCTAAATATACTTTTTCTTTCTCAATCTTGTATGATTCCTTTAAGTAACTGGTACTAAAGGTTGTCAAAGTTGGAGCTGAGGTTGCAGGAAGATTCCTAGAGGCTGAAGTAAGCTTATTTTTTACCTTTTCTTTACTTAAGCTGTCATATCACTCAGGTGGGTTTTTCATTCACTACAAGAATCATGCCATCTGCATCTAAGTCTTGATAAGCTGAGGATATTTAAAATCAGATGAGTGTCTATTCATTCAGGACATCATCCTCAAATAAGTGCTTACTGTACTAACCAGTAGTTTCTTCTGGTTTGTGTAAGTCTTTGTGCATGCAGTAGAAGTAGTAAACCAGCATTTTAAAATGTTTACAGTAATAAAAATGTGCATATGAAACACATCTAGAAACTGAGACTTGCAACTTCATGGTGTTATGGGAACTATAAGAAAGCAGTGTAGTCACCAAGGATGGGATGATACCAGGATGGGATGATAAGAGTGATGCCCACCTTAACTACCCTGCTAGCTGCAGGCATGATCCAAATAACAACTATGGTCACTGGAAGGCATCTGATATTTTGGTGGCCTGCCTGTAGCTCCTCAGTTTCTTGCCATGAGGTAAGGATATGGCTGTCTATCCAGGAGGAACAACTAACTGCAGAATCAAATCCAATAGGATCCTGCGTAAGTTACGAGCCTTCTCTGACCTGTGTTCTTCCCTACCTGTACAATAGGCACAAGAGTATTTATATGTTGCACAAATATTATGAAATGGGTATTTGTTGTTAGTGGACTGCTCTGTTGTTCCAGGAATGCAGGGTCACATAAAAAATTCAAGAGTGTTCTTGTATTGGTCTCCCTGAATTTCATAAAAGAAGCACTGGATATACTGCATTTTTAAATTGTATTGCCTATCTTAACACTTCCTTTTTTTTTTTTTTTCTTTTCCTAACAAAGATGAAAAAAAGTGAATGAAATAGCCTTGATCTTAAACTTTGTATTGCTTATAATTAATAAGACATATGAAGCAAGCAAAAAAAGATGACTTGGATCACATCAGCAGTTCTTTAGTGACGTTTGCATCAAGACATGTCCGGAATGACGTTTCCAATGTTTAAAGAACAGTTGTAGTTCTATATGTGTATTTCTTGTTTAGCATTTCCTTTTTGTTTTTTTCTTCCTCTCTTCTGGACAAGCATAGCGAAAACAGACCAAGGAAAACTTGACTCCATGCTTATATGATCCAAGGGTCCTAGGGACCCAAGGGTGATCTTGTCTTAGAACAAGATTACACAATGGTTTGGTTTTTTGTTTTATTTTTTTTTATTCCCCTCTAGGATTTCCTTAGTACTCTAGAACTACAGAACAGGTTATGATGTTTAGTGAACTTGCACATCAGTAGTTTCATCTTTTAAACTAGGACATTGATTTTTCTCATCCTGCCATGAGAAGATCTTGTCTACCCCTTCTCTGCTCCTTGAGAGCAGGCAGCACACACACAGGCAGCAGTGGCTCAGGGCACCAGGACTGGCAGAGCAGGATCAGTCTGCTTCCTATTTAAAGGTTTCCTCTTAACTGTGAAATACAACATATCCATTTTGCTGGTGGAGAGAGGCAATTTTTAACATTTTTTGTAACTATTTTACTGCTGTTTACTCCCAATTTTAGTCTTACTCAATCTAAAGTGGTGTGCTTATTAACTTGGGTTTCTACAGAACTTAGAATAACATTTAAAATGCACCAACTAGGTATCTTGATCATTGTTATAGTACTTGTGAAAGATTTTTTGTGGGCCAGTGGTGTATGGTACAAAGAAGGTTTACTGATTAAAAGCAGCTCTTCCTCCTCAGAGGACAGAATAGGAAGACACTATCCATGTAAGATCCCAATCCTTTTTGTGTGGAATAAGCAGCAGTAATAGGAACACTGCTGCTTCCAGATATGCAAAGCTTAGGTAAAAAATATCCAAATAAATGAAAGCAAAGCATGAATCTCCTACCTGAAAAAACAAACACAGGGAGAATACTCTCTTCATTTTTTGACAATTTTCATAGAAACTACATGTCTTTAAGACACGTAGGATCTACAAAAAGGCAGATATGAAGTTTTAATACTTCCTAATATTTCTGAAAAAAATCTCATCACACCTTACATTTTAGAGGACAAATAATAACAAACACCAGCTTTTTATTTGCACAGGGAAGTTTTTAGTATTTTTTTTCCCTCTGGCAGTTTTTAAATGTTAGAGTGAGCTTCAGAGAAAAATAAATTTGTGTTTTCAGTTTGGTTCATTTCTTGAAATGTTAAGACCTTCAAATCTGTTGGAGAGACTAAATTTCTGTAGTAAACTCAAAATTACCTTTAAGGAATTTGACTGCTGCTGTTTGACTATACTCAAGATAGTGACACACCTTGTGTGCAGGTGTGTGTGGAGCTGGAGGAAGTAAAGGATTTGTTTTCTATTGTTACATCTGAGTGGCTCAGAAGTGATAAACAGCCAAGCTTTGGGGCTATTTGTGAAGCCATCTTTACCCCAGTGTAAGGAGCAAGCTCAGGGAAATGACCTGGTGGCAGAGTTGGCACAATGGCTGTGGTGCCCTCATTTTTACCCACAGCCAGGCTAGTGAACACAGGAGAGCAAGACAAAGTGGTTTTCCTGTGCTCCACTGACTTCCCAGCTGCTCTGAGTCTGAAGTCCGTTGCCAGCTCCAGATGCTGAAGCTTGCACTGAGTGTTATCCTAGACTTCTGGCCACATAACTTGTGGAAAGAGCTCAAATTATTTTATGGATGGTTACCTTTGTACACCCTTGGTACCACACATTCCTCATGCACAGGCTAGGATTGGGGTCTTCTGTTTTCTTGTGTAAACAGAGCATTTGCTATAAATGACAAGGACTGGTGGGGCAGCCATGAAAGCACAGGAGAGGAATTCAGCAAATTCTCTATTAAGTTGTGATTTGTACCATGAAATTTTTTGACAACCCTGGCACTGAATTCTTAAATAAGAGCAGTCTCTTCCTTATAATCTTACATTATGCCCACGAGCTTATTGTGGCTACACTTGTTTAAGCAATTACATTTTTTTAAACTTCCCTTGGGCCTCTCCACATGCAGCTGTAAGTTGGTCATACCTAGATTTAAGGCAGCCCCTGGTTGCAGAGACTTCAGCAGGAGTGAGTATGACAAATATATGCATAGAATTTTGTTGCAGGGCTTGGTGCTAAGGTTTTGAACTATTTACCAGCATAAAATTCAGAAGTTCACATGAACTCCCTTCCTAATTTTACACTCCTGTCTAAAATGGACGGAACATCACTTAAATAGCACAAATCAGAATTTTTCAGCTTGGAGCTTCCTTCCTAATTCCCCCCACCTCAGACTTACCACTTATGGATAGTTCTCTGCTTCGTGGGACTCCTGACCCTATACATCTGTTAAAGGGGATAGTTCAGGGTGAACACAGCCTCCTATTCAGTAGGACCACAGTGTTCTCTTAGCTCCTACTAGATGCCTGAACAAGCAGAGAGCTTAAGTGAAATCCTTTAGCTGAGTCAAAATCTGTTCTTATTTAGGGACTAATCCAAAGCCTGTTAAATCAACAGAAAGATTTTGGTTGACTTCAGTGAGCTTTGGATCAGGCCCTTCCTTGCTAATACATTTGAAATCAATGGGGCTGCACTGGGCTTCTGCCAGTAAAAAAAAAGGGAGAGGAATTGTCCTCCTGCTTTGTTTGTACAGTACCTAACACGCTGAAGTCCTGGTACCCAAGCAGTGCTTCAAGTGCTTCATTGAGACAACTGTAATTTTGGCTCCATTGGCTTACTTGGTGTTCATGGACACCCATTCAGCTGGATACATAATTCAGTTGCTTAAAACAACCATGTATACTGTGCATCCACCTCATGTCCAAGCATTATTTTTGCCTTCTAATGCACATTAAGAAATTTCTTGGGAAAAGTAAAAGGAGTTTTTTCATATTCTGTGCTATCAAAGTGTAAAGAAAGCTGATTTGAATAAAAAAATAGTCCACAGAACATGTAAAATACACTGAGTATAACTTTTACTGTCAGTTCACTGCCTTGGGAAAATTATTGAAGTCCCATGTCTTCTCTCCACTCAGAGGGCTGTCACCTTTTTTTTTTTTTATTTCTTCATTACTGTATTGCATTTTTATTTTTCTGTGTTAAACCGCAAATTATAATTTGCCGCTTGTTGAAGATTTTAACGTCATAATTAGCATTGTTGAGATGGCAAATATTTTTAGGCAAGAAATGGCAAAAGATGAAAAGTTCCCATGTGTACATCAGCATAGACCTTCCATTTTAAGAAGTTCTTGTGGCAGCCAAAGTAGGACCTCAGTCTGGCAGAGACTTCTACGTTACTTAACTGATATTGCAAGTACTGTTACTGAAATAAGGAGGGCCACAGTAGGGTTAACACTGACCACCTCAACCTTTGTAGGATTTGTGCTTGAATGAAGAAACATCAGTTATAAAGAAGCAAATAGTTCATATATATGTGAAAAAACCTAGAAGTCATTCTAGGAAGTGTGTTCTCTGTCAGTATTTTGGCTACATAACACATAGGAATACTACAAGTTCCTTGTCAAGAGCTACTAAAAGGAAAATTTCCTGATTATGTTTTCAATTTACACCTTCATTCTAGTTCTAAACAACAGATACTTTCCTTCAAAAGAAAACTAGTAAATTTTGTTTCTTTAAGTTGTTAGACTTTTGATTAGATTTCATGTGCTTCTGAGTCCATGCACTTGAAAGTAATTTTGTGTATTCAGATACTTAATAAGTTTTGTGCAAAATATCTGTCATCAAGTGAGAGTGTATTTGGGTATGAAAAAATTCCTATTTCATAGCTTGTAAATATGGTAAATTTAGATGGATCTTTCTAGATAAGAATCATCACACTTAATCAATGCTTTGTTTAAACAATCTTATTTTTCTTCAACAGTGTTTTATCCCTTTTGTGTAAAATGGCAAATTCCATAAGTTTAAAATATAAAAAATTAAATTTTATTGCATTTTATTAAATTAAATTGTATTAAATTAAACATTATTAAATTAAATGAAATTTTCATTTATAAGTTACCAAAATGCTTTTCATTTTAGGGAAAAAATGGATAGGCTGATTTTTGCTAGCATCTCAGCTGACTTAAAACTTTGAGTTTTCTGCCTTTTTCATGTGCAAGAATCTAAAAAGAGAAGGATGTAGAAAGGATGCAGAAGGATGTAGGAAGTAGTCATATTTCAGTCAGAAGTAACAATGCAGTTTTCCAGCTGGATAAAGCATAACAAAGACTATCACTTTAGTGTTGAATCCTTCTTAGATTTTAATTACTTATAGATTTTACTGTTTATTTCAGTATGATGAAGGCACCATATCTGAACTTCCCTCAAGTTCACAAACGTACTTCAGTGAGTTTAGTTAGACATGACTGATAGCTAGCTACTGACTATGTGACCATTTTCTTCTTTTTGTTAGCTTTTTTTTTGTCTCAAAATAACACAATTCATCCCACCCTATCCATTTCTCGGAAGTCTTCTGAAGTGCATATCTTTAATGATAGATTAAACACTGTCATTTATCTGTGAATTGGTTATACTAATTATTTCCCTGAGTTAGATCTTATTAGCAGTTCATATTCCCAGCTTTGAGGAAAGTTTGGCATAAAGCCTCCTCTATGAAAGAAAGGGCTTTATTGATTTTTTTTTTTTTTTTTTTTTCAGGATCTTTCATGCATTCTATTAATCTATAACTCAGGATGAACTACAGATCTGTCCTTTTTGTTGTTGTTTTGTTTTCTGAATCTGAATTTGAGCGGGAATATGTTTCATATAGTCAGGCCTTTCTAATCAGGTAAATTCATCAGTGATATTCAGGATTTGGTTTCGGACCCCTCTCTTCTTTCTTGTAAACTAATCCAGCACTCCTAGGACCACCAAAGACAATGTCTTTTTAGGTAGAAGTCCACACTGTCAGAATTCAGGTTTACTGTATGCCAATTAATCCTCCTTTAAGCTCTTCCAAATGGCTATCAGTCTTGTTTGTTTAAAAGCAATAAGCTGACCTCTTATTTTAGAATAAAGAAATCAACATCTTTCTCAAGCAATATTCAGCATTCTTACAGACTTCAATGATGTGAACGTAAAGTATAAAATAGGTCAAATTCTGACTTTAGTGAGAGTTGATGGAAGAACTGTCTGTAGAGTTGAAAGCAGAATTGATTCAATCTTGGTGTGCCTGTCCAAAAAAGAAATATCTTATTTCTGTATAACTTTCCTTCCTATAATCAGAGAATATAGATTTGAGTTTGTTTCTCATGTTATTTTCTCCTACTGCCTTACATGAGCTCAGAGGAGCTGCTTATGTTCTTGGAGAAAATGTGTGTGTATATATTTTTGTGTGCATGTTTATTCACATATAAACATTTTACATGCTTCCTTAGAGAATTTCCTTGTAAGGTTCAGTTGTTCTTAAGAGACTGAGAACTTGTCTAGTGCATAATTTGTAAACTATGCAAAGAGCACCCTCCAGCTGAGGCAAACCCTGGAACAGTTCACTGGGACCTCTTTTGCTTGCTGCTGTAATACCCTTGGATGCAAAGGTCCTAGTTGGAACTGTGATTGTGACGAGCAGGATACATGGCCAGATGTCCAGTGGAGGATCCGTGTATTGGTCTTCTGTTTCAATCTTCCATCAAGCAGCTGTTTGTTATAGTGTGATTCATTTTATTTTAGATTATTTGAGAAGGATATTGCTTCTTGACACTAAACCCCCATGTAACACCCTCTGCTCTTATGCCTTCTCCATGCCGATTTGCTGTTCTTGAGTAGTCTGTCTCACTTCCTGGGAGCAGGGTGTAACTTGTGTGAGCTAAATGAGATTGCAGCATCCAAAAGAAAAGATTGTCAGTTGCACACTGGGCAGGAATGTTTTTGCTAAATCCAGGTGAGACAGTAGATTTTTCAATTGCATGCTTCACCTTAAAACAGAGCAAAAGCTACATCTCCCACTGTCAGAAGAAAGACTTTGGTTACACCAGGCTTCTTATGCTCTAAGTAGCTGATTCAACAGAACTGTTTTACTCAAATGCTACTTCCTCATTGCCTTTTTGTAGCAGTCCTTTAAATAACTTGTTAGCAACTTCTTTATTTTTTTTAAGCTGCTATAGGTAGAAAACATATTATTTTATTTTTTTAAATAGAAACTTTTTAGGTTTTTTAAACATAGTATTAGAGTATTTCCTTCTGCAAACCATCTCTCATATATTAAAAAGTAACTGTCAGTTGGTTTGCTTCCTGTCTTGTACGTATTTGAGGTTATAACAATAGAAGTTCTAAGCTTAGGTCTGGTCTTTTTCTCTCTCCTCCCCCTCTTCATTTTTTTTTTTTTCCTTTAAGGTGATGACTTTGGGGGATGGTCTTTCTCTTAGTTAAATTGTCTGTGAAGGTAGGAGGTTTTGAGTAGTGTGTTTGGGGTTTTTTTTATTTGGGATGTTTTGTTGTTGTTGTTGTAGTATGGCAGAGAATAGCAGGACATAACTGAGGAGGATTAAACCTTTTAAAAGTAGATTTTTTAAAAAAGTGTGGCATGGACAAAGGTTTGTCAGGTTTTGCTTGAATCAGCCCACATCTGTTAAAAGATAGATCTGCAGACAGGCTTTGGCTTTTGTCATGTCCAGGGGAAACCACTGAATCTTGGCCTTCATTTAGGATTCCCTCCTGATGAGCAAATTCCCATGACCGCTTTTGAAGCTTTAAAAGCTTTGGTTTTGTTTTAAAAGGCCTCTGAGCACAGGCAATGTTTACATAGGCATTTAGAAACAAAAAACTGAGCTTTTAAACCTTCAAACATCACTGGGGGGATTCGCTTCACTTCTCAGCAGACCAAGTCTGAGATAACACCTGCAAGAAGTGTGTGTCTATGTGTGTGGATTTTGTGAAAATTGTGATGCACTGTCTCAACTGACCCACAAATGTGATAGCAGTGTGTGTGTGTGTGTGTGTAAATCTTATTGTCATGTTTCACTGGTATTAATTTTTAAAAGCAAACTATTATTTTGGTTCTGTGGAATGACTGATGTGGGTTAGCCAGTCTTGATTTTAGATTGTTTTAATTTCTTCTCCCTGTACCCTCTCTGATGCAAATGCTAAGGAATAGTCTTCAGAAGAACAGGCTGAGTCGAAGTCCCTTGGTATGTTTCATTATCTAAAGGGTACTGGGCTTTTTGCTTCAACCTTAATTTTTCTTTTCAGTTAGCATCACTTGCACAATAAAAAAAAGTAAGTATATGGGTCATATCAATGTAAAGCCAGCTCTGTGGTTACTAGGAGAGAAGTAATGTACAAAAGAAATCAGTGGAAAAATCATCAGACTGGTGAAAGAACAGAAAAACTCATTGCGCTCCTTTTCAACTCCGTCTCTGCATCTCAAACACCTGAGATGAAATTTTGACATGTTTTGAGAGGAGGAGTAAGGGGGTTTTCAGAATTAAGGATAGATACTAAATGAATATATTAACAGTGATTTTCTCCTGTCCCATGCTGTTCTCAAAACACCTGTTAAAACAAATAAGCACATATTTCAGGATTGATGATACTAACTGGCAAACTTGGCACCAAATAACCCGCTGAAACTAAAATGTTGATGCAGAACATGTGCTTAACTTAACAGTCCATAACCCTGTTTTTAGAACACTGAAACACCTACCCTGAGGAAAGCTCATAAAATGAAGGTCTTTAGAGTTCATAGATTAGACAAATTAAGCTTATTTTTAGATTGAAGCATTTTTAAGAATGAGTATGCTCACTGACTCCTGTCTATTCAAGGTGGCCAAGTGTATGAAACAGAAGACATGAAAACACCAAAGATTTTTAATTTTTTTTTTTTTTTTTTTTAGTGTGTTTTCCATAGGTTCAGTGGCTAAAGAAATGTGCAGAAAAAGGATGCTTGTCAAGGCAAACATTCTGTGTTTGGGAGGATTACATATTGCAGGCAGATCCGAAAGAATATATGCTTGGTTTCTAAGGGTCCTTAATTGGGCTTTTTACAACACATAATGCTTAATTCTTCTAGAAATTCCCAGTGCCTTAAAGATTCTATTGCTTGGGATTAGGTTGACTAATTTGGAGTATCTCCAATCGTGTTTCCCCATGTGTAACATTTTAGCCATGTGTCTTATTTTACTGTAAAAAATATAATTTATAAATAGATAAAAAATCCTGATAGGCTGGTTTGAATCCATTCTAGAACAAAATTACTTGTTTTGTATTGTGTGTGATAGCTTCAAGCTGCTTTAGAATGACTGTCTTCAACAAAGAAGAAATCTTTGTTATGTTACTCATCTGGAGGCACTGGAAATTAAAAAGCCTGAGCTACTGTAGCAACTAGGACCTATTATTTCTGAAGAACTCCTGGAGAAATAAACTTTTTGCATCAGGCAAACCTCAATGCTGAAAAAACATATGAACTCACATAACTTTCCTTTTTGCACTTGTCCACACAGTGTGTGTGTGTTTGTTTGTTAATGGAAGAAATTAGAATAAGCTATATTAAGCTGAACAGTATTTTCTTCATTGAATTTTTCTAAATGTATAAATTTTTTGACAAATTGCTTACTGTCTTCCATTTCACCAAATGTGTGCTTTTTTTGCCTTGAATGTATATGCTTTACTGTTAGATATTCTGGGATATGGTGGATTTTATTCCTCTTTTTGGGGAATAAACCAGAAGCATCTTGTGCTGAATAGGCTGAGAGAAAAGAAAACAGAATACTCAAGCAGTGCATTGGTGAAGGAGTGGGTCAGACTGTTTTTTTCTTCAGTGTTCTTTATATTTTTTTGATAACTGAACAGAACTTGGGGGTAAAAAACAAGTTGTTCTTAACAAGGAAATTATTTAGAAAGGCAACGTGTTTATGTATCTGGATGAGAACAGTGCATTGTTAGCAGTAACTGCATGCATCGCATGATGCAACCTTTTGACAGCTGAGTGTCTGCTGGAGATAGCTGTGGAGGGTGACCTTTTGCCCTAAGGAAGAATGCTCTGAAGGTGGGGAATGTCCTTATCTGTCCTGGCCCACCACGCACAAAGCCTGCCCACCAGCAGATTCTCCCAAAGCAATAGGAAAAGTCAGCTTGCTTTTGCCTTGGTGGGAAGGCAGAGGTTAAGTCAAGGGCCTCGGACAGTATGAAATTAGAATGAGATCTTTAGCCTTTAAGTAGATATATTAATTAGTAAGTCATCTGCACAAGGATTGCTGCTCTCTGATGTGCCTGCCACTCCCTCAGATTGCTTATTTCTGTAGATCACTTGTTACTTGGGTTGTGGAAACCAGTTTGTCCAGCACCTTACCCTTCAGATACACAGATTTAAGTTAGAAATTGTAGAGCAGACACAGTAGATATCAGCCATCAGCTGTCTCTTTTTCAGGTGGTGGGAAAGGGAAGGAGGAGGAGAAGGGCTAGGGTAGGTTGGGAGGGAAATAATAATAATAAAAATAACAACAATAAAGTGATGGGAACATTTTCAGACTAATGTACTTCTGATTTTCATAGAAAAGAGAACCCATTGTACTGGCTGTAATCTGAGAAACTTTCTGGTATCAAGCTCTTTTTAATTCCCAAGCCTGGATTTCCTAGTGCAGGTGACTCTCTGAAAAGCAGCATCGTGTTGGTGATGGCTGTTGCTTGTAATACGCTGCTGTGTTTGCAGTGGTGATTCACGGTTAGCCACCGGCTGCCTGTTAGTCAACAAGGACCCCACATCCCACTTGTTATAGGTGAAGTGGTGATTTCTTGTCTCAAGAGGCTGTAGTGTTTGATGTGTGTGGCTTGAGTGTGTTGTTTGGCTTTTTTTTTTTTTAAAAAAAAGATAAAAAATTGCCTGCTAAAAACAAAGCAGCAAATATTCTATTCCAAAAGGTGGAGCAGTCTTGAAGAAAACAGGTTATCCTCCCTCCCCCCAACACCCTTTAGTCCCACAGAATGACTGCATGCTTCAGCAGGGATTTCTCTGCTAGTTGGATCCCAGGAGGCCTTATTGAGTGCAGCGCTGCTCAGGGAGTTGCAGCTGTATAAAGTGTGTGTGTGGGGGGGAAATGTAGTTTGTACGAATTGTTCTTTACCTTGGTTTGGGTTCAGCGTGGCAGCTGCACTCCAACTTTGTGTGTGACAGCACAAAGGACAGCAAAAGTGAAAAGCAAGTCAGCAAGTAGAGAGACAAAAGCAACGATCAGCTAATACAGCTCCACATGGCCTAACTAATTTATGAGAAAAAACCTGTTCTGTTCATTGGCTCAGCACTCTGAGGAGGCAGGTGGAATTGTAGGAAGTTTTCATTGAGTCTCTGGAGCAACTAAGGAAGCCACTAGAGATTCTTCTCAGTTTGAACTTTATCAGGGTCTACGCTTAATCAATATGGTATTGGAAAAAGAATTAATTACTAAAGCAGAATAAAACAGCTGCATTTTAAACTAAGGATCCATCAATTCAGTAATCTTCCAGTTACAGGCTAGGTGCCGTGAGGATCATTTTGACTTCGTGTAATGAGGAACTGAGGGAGTTTCCTCATGAACAGGCTGGGAATTCACATTAGCCTATTTCAGCTATTTGTCATCAGTACAACTCATTTCTCCCCTTCTGAATTACAATTTGTATTTGATATACTGTCAAACCCACAAAATTCCCATATTCACAGCCCTGAAAGCATTAATGCGGAAATCATTGTCACCATGAGAAAAAGTCTTAACCTTCCTGAGCCTCTTTATTCTATAGGCTGCGGCTCGAGTGGTTTCATGCCGGACATACCTCTATTGTGTTCATTGTGAGGGTCAGGGACCTGCCTGTTGAAGAAGCAGTAATTTGAACACAGCCTGTAAATGTTTCATCTGTAATTTCCATAATGGTGAATTTCAAGGAGGGCTGAGAAGGGTTATGGGAGATGAATTAGGTTTTTAGTGAGCTCATTAGGAAGCCAAACAGAGTTTAGACAGCAAGGCGGTGAGTGTGGCTGTAATCAGTTCTGCTCGCTTTGTTCCCTGCCTTCGGGACATTTTTTGCAAACTTCATGGCAGGAGCTGATGAGAATATACTGAGCAGAGGCTGCAATCTGATGGTTGACTTGTTGATTTGTAAACCTCTTAATTCATTTTTTGTTCAATTTAATCTTTTCTTTCTCAAGGAAAATTAGTTGAATGTTAGCCCTCTTTGCACTATTCACCTCTTAAATTATGCTCATTTTGAGGAGCTTGTTATGCCTGAATAAACATGAAATGACTTGGCATTTTCCCATAAGAGGCACACCCATTTTAATACCATGTATTTACCATTCCTGGAAATGTCTCATTAACTTCTGAAAATCTGTGAGCATGATATTTTTGGGCTACTGTAACACACCTCTTGGCAGTCACAGAAGGCAGTTTGGTTAATGCCTCATAATATCCATTTTTATTCTCAACATGAAGAAAGGCTCTCTATAGAAAATTGATGCAGTTTGCTCTGCTAATTTTCATGCTCATTCCAATTAATTTAACATGACCCAGATTTTCTTCCTCGGGCTCATCCTGACTAATTAGTAAGGCAACACCTAGAACAAGTTCTGTTTAATAACATTGAGGAACACTAGTTGTGAGTGATTTTGATGCTAATAAAGATATTCACTGATGGGACAGATATTTGATGTCAATTATAGTATGTAATTTAGAAGTCCCTATGTGCTGGATAGAGTATAGGAAAGCTGGTAAATCACTCTGGGAGATCTTTTTTTTTTTTTCTTTTTTAAAAAGGCTTCCAAAGCACCTAGCTATCCTCAGGGACCAATTAGTTTTATTTTTTTGGTACAACTAGTAATATTATCAACCAATTCCACAGTAATAGGTGGGGTGGTGCTGCTGAAGATGTGCAGTTTGTGAACCGTCAATGGCCAGGGCCCAGGCTTGTGTTATTTACCAAACCTTTATCACCTATGGAAAAGCCACCAAGGGTACTAGAAAGCAACAGTGGTTGAGGAGAAAAAGATGGCCTCCTCATCTTCTTGATTACCTCCTCTTTCCTTGGCATTGTTCAGATGAATCTATTTTGTAAGAAATATACAGAGTTGAAAAGGGAGCATTGTTAGTGCTTTGTAACTCTCTTAAGAACTCTGGCATTTCTGATCTCAGAAAAATGGCCTGTGCTCTCTGTGTTAATTTTTTCCTGCTCTCTGAGAGTCAGGGAGAAGTTAACTCTACCCAAACGTGCAGGGCTGGTGGAAACAGCAACACAAGCAGGTCCTGGTCCCACTGAATACTTCTACAGCCAGGGATGAAAGACCTCATGTTCAGCAGGTGGAGAGTGAGGTCCAGAGCATGTGTTTCATTGACCTAATTGGAGGTAGAAAAGAGAAATGCCAAATCTTAGTTTTTCACTCAGTCTCTCAGAACAGATTCCCACGTATGCCACAAGAACCAGAGATGGATAAAGTGGATGACAATACTGTTCATTCTACATGATTTTGATAAGCCACAGATACAAAAACCTGTGTGGTCTCTTTAGTGAAGCTGCAGCACTAGGACTTGCTTTTGCTCTTAGTAACGTAAATGGAAATACTGCTATTGAGCCAAGGAGAAAAGAAATAAGACATCCTCATGTAACTATTTTGATCACAGGAACTTATGTCCAAGAACTTGCCTTCTAACATTATTTCAAGATGTAAAGAAATCTTATTCTCTTTAGAGATGAAGAAGAATTAGTAAAAACAGTAACCATACTCAGACTTGAAAAAATGTAATGCTCAGATGAGAGCAGGAGTGCGTTGACATGTTTGTCTTTAAAAATAATAATGTAGAATATTCACTTATCGTAAGACCCACCAGCAATTAGTAGCAAAAGGAATAGTATGTATTGCTTTTAAAACAGTTTTCATTAAAAGCTGTGTTCCTTGCTCATTTGAGCACTTTCAAAAATCCTTAACCCTCAGGTTTGCTGAAGGTCAGTTGCTGAGCCAGTACCAGAAAAGGGAGTAAAATTTCTTGTGTTACATAAAGCTCCAGCAGTCTGATTATCTCAATTCTTAGCTGCTGAATATATCTCTAAGTTTTAAAACCTGACAATAAACCAACACGGTAAAAATATCTTAACTATAAAATTGCAAAGGGAGGGTTAATGTCTTTGAGGTAAATATTAATTGCTAAAATACTATTTAGTTTCGGTGGGGGTTTTTTTTGTTGTTTGTTTTTGTTTTTTGTCTTGGTTGGTTTTTTTTTTCTTTTTTTCTTTTTTTTTTTTTTTGACTACCAAGCCCTCTCATTGGCACAATTTCGCAGAGTTTTTAAGAGGTGGTGGAGAAGGTGAGAGATGGAAGGACTGTGTGAAGGTTCTTTGAATGCATAATGCATTTAAACACTGCTCTTTCCAACCTGGTGCCACTAGCCAGCTGAGAAACAATTCCTGTGAATAGCTTTGCAGTGAGGAGACAGAGATGACCATGTCTACAGTGATTCCTAGCTGGTGTCAGAACATGACAATTCTGTTGTTCTGGGTCAGCGGTGAATACCTCACTCAAATGGTGCAAAGTCAGCCAGTTCTTAATTTTTTATCTCCTCAAGAGTGCATTCAGAGACTTTATCACTGAGAAGAATGGCTCCCCTGCCTAGTGTGATCAAGATCTGGAAATGTGCTGCATCAGCATGTTTAGCCTGGACTGGTATTTGATTGGTGGGGTTTAGATTTGATCTTATGGCATACATGTCTGTTCTCTAACTGGCTAGGTGAACAGCCTGTCCAGGGGGAAACTCAGTTTTACCCATCTGGATGAAGAGAAATCTCCTAACTTGCCAGGGGTTTTTTTTGTGGGGCGTCCACCCCTATCTTGTCTCAAGTGGGGAGCAGGGTGGTAGAAGTTCTCTGGAACCCAACTTGTGGGGTTCTTCCCTAGACAGAGCCCTGCATCACAAATCAGTCTTGGAAGATATTGTAGCACTGCATATTTGTCTTATGCAACACTTTCTGCTACACTGAAAGGCTTGCAATGAAATTATGGGTTTATGAATAGGAAAGCAAAAGCAGGTGTCAGAGTGGGGTCTGGGCTTTTGAGTTTTGTGCTGTGAACTTTTAGGCAAATAGTGTTATAACAACATTTTTATGCTTCCTTGTTTTCTAAATCAAATTAATGAAAACTTTTGTCAAACATTTTTTCCTATGTTGCTATGAAATTGTGTTGTTCTGTCAGTTCTTTTGATCACTTAAAAGTAGATACAATGCGTCCTATGGGATAGTTTGGATGCAGAGAGAAGAGAAAGTCACAGCCTTCCCCTCTTTATTGTTTGTTTTGCCCCATTTTTCAGAAACAATACAGTAAAACTCTAAGATGGGAGAAAATAAGTTGCTTGTAAACCTCTCTGGTATCACCAAGTGCTCTTTCTGTTGTTTTTTGTTTTGTTTTGTTTTGAAATTTCTGCCCATAATTCATGTCTGCATGCTTGCTTCTTCTTGCAGTTCAAGGCATTTGGGTATTCTTAACTGTATTCCTTCATGGCTGAAGTCAGACTCCAAGAAACTAGCTGGAACTAACTAGGGGCTTGGGCTCTTAAATGCTTGCTCTTCTAATCTGTCTACTGACCTTGAAAGACAAAATGTGTCAGGCTTTTCCGTAACCCCTTTTAAGCATCCAATAGATATTGCAGATTAAGTATACATGGTTTATACTTTGCGAGGAAAAGAACCATAAAAATATTACCCTGAAAGTAGATATGGCCAGATTCAAAGCACTTAATTGTTGGCTGGAACACGATTCACCAGTGGCAGCCAGCAGCAGATCAAGCCCTTTGTTGCAAGCACCAAATGGCACAGAGGTTGTGAACAGTGGAAGTTACGTTTCCAAATACCTCAGACACGATATTTAAAGTAGGGGCTTTAACTTAAACCTACAAGAGCAGACTGTCAGTGTTCCTACGTAACCCTTCGCATTCTGGCATTTTCCAGACTGCCAGCCAAATGAACACTTTAGGAGGAGGTGCATGTATATGTCCGCAGCACCCAACGGGTTAATCCACCCTACTGTGCATGGGTGTTGGAGCTCGTACGGTATGTAAGATTTGCCAAGTTTGGAGTTGTTTTGTATTTTTAAATTTTTTTCTGGACTATGCATTCACAGCAAGCATCTCTTCTGATGCTGCTGAGATGTTTGTGGATGCATATCAAGATGGTACTCTTATTTGTGTCTCATGTAACACACATGTATGTTTACATTTTATCACCTGGGAAAGCTTTTATGGTTCATTTTGACACTTTTTATTAAAACTTTTTTTTTTTTTTTAAGCACTTAGCCATCCTCCATTTTTTAAAATACATCTTAAAATCAACTAATGTGTGTTTTGGACTTGTGACCTAACAAAAGTCCTTTTTAATAACTGAAGCTTTTAAGATAGCATCTCTTTCAGGAATAGATGTCTGTTACATTTCTAGTCCTAACTTTTTTTTTTTTTTAATGATGAAAACATCCCATGAATGTGCACTTGTATCCAATATTTTGGCTGGAATTTTTTAAATAGATAAATAACTCTGAAAACAGGAGTATCTAATGTGGACACTAGATGGACTTTTGCTGTATTAGTGAGCATCATTTTAAGGCATGCCTCCTGAACAAGCAGTTGTGCCCAACATCCTCTTCTTTGTAAGTTTGTAATAGGTGTAAGGAAAATGGAGACGTTTTGATGGCAATTTTCCTTATCCAACCAAGTGGGTTTTATTCTTAGAAAAACTTCAGTAATGATTTCATGAAGGAGAACAGTACAGGGTGTAAGCCACCATCTAATTTATGTTCTCTATGTTCTGGTATATATAAATAACTGCAAAATGTTAAAGGTTAAATATTGATGAGCTGCTATTGAACTTAATTACTTATCTTCAACTGCAGGTAGAATTTTAATTGAACTTAGCTATTTATCCCACATTTGATATTATTCTAATGACAAAAACAACAGGGTAGCAAATAAGAAATGGTACCTAAAATAAAATACAGCTATTTAATGCATCCCAACTTTGCTACAGTTGACTGAGGAAACCATTTACTGCAACAAAAAAAAAAATAAAATAAAAAAAAAAATTAAAATGGTCTTTTAAAGAAGATGTGCTTTAGGCAATTAAAAAAACCACATTTTTGTCTCCTGATTTCTTTAATGACTTGTTATTGTTGTCTCAGCTGTAGATAAAGTCTGCAGCTGGTGGTCTTAACAGAATTACTACGAGAATGCTAAAAATATTTCTCTAAAAATACATTTTAAAGCAAGTTAAAAAGAACTTCCATTTAGACTGCAGCACAAGGACATTTTGTGTGACAGCGTTTGTAGGATGAAAATTTAAGCAGAATAACAGCTATTTATGTTCACACTGCAAAGTAATTACCAAAGCAGACAAAATACTTAAACCTAATTTAATAATGCTTTCCTTCAGCCTAGGTGCCAAAACCTGGCTGTAAACTTCCTAACTTGTGCTGATGTGAGGGGGGGGGGGGCTGGAATTGAAGTTAAAATCGTGTAGAAACAAGTGGATTGAACACTTTTTCAGTGAGATACAAAGTGAGTTTCACTTTTAAAGAGAAGAGCATCATAGATCAGCATATACCACAAGTTTTAATGAGTATATCTCCTTTGGAATTGTGCTGTGCTTGCAATTCTATGTGAACAAGAGAAGGATCTGGTCTTACACTCCTTACTCAGGCAAAACTGCCACTGACATTAATGGTAATTTTGCTTGAATAGAACAAAGTGCTTGATGGAGGTTATGCCAGCATGAGGGGTGTGAGATTAGGATAAACGTGCAAAAAAGCACAACTTCAAATGGCTGTACCTTTGATTTCTCAAGCTAGCATTTCCTCCAACTACAAGGATCTTAATTATAACATTTGCTGGTTCAAAGATTAACATTTAGCATTCTGGGAAAGACTTTCTGGACTTTAGTAACCTGATCAGTACGGGTCTCTTTTTGGTCTCTGCCTCTTTCTCGTTCTTTGTATTTCAGGGTAGATGATAGTATCTGGCACATTCCTTGGATGACTTGAAGATAGCAGCCCTCTGTGTTTGGGGCTGAAAGATTGTGAACTCTGTGTTAGCAGAAATGCCGCACAGGGGAGGTGAATAGAACATTAAAAAAGCTTTAGCTTTAGGTACTGCAGCGCAAGCAGAGTTGAATTTGAGAGCTGGGACTTAAGTGGACATTTGTCCCTGCTTTCTTCCTTAATAAAATCTGAGTGTTAACTGTGGATAAGGGCATTTGAGAGATCACTAAAAATGAATCATTGAGTGCCCAGAAGAGCTTTATTATGATATACTATGGAGAACTTTAGAATATACTGTGGACTTTTTATGTGCTTATCAGATGCATGTACGAGTTACTACTACAGAAGTAAATTCTTTTGTCCTTTGCTGCAGAAGGAAAATCATTTACCAAATTAAAATAGCAAAATAAAATTCATCAAAACCTGGATCTCTGGTTGTTTCTGGCCCGGTGTTCCCAACTAATTTTCTTTTGCCCCATCAAAGGGCAAAACCCTCAAGCTCTAACCAGCGACACTGGTTGTCCTTGCGTGTGTGTAGTCCATTTTGGAAAACTCTGACACAAATACTAAATCTGGCAAAATTCTCAGAGCAGACACCCTGACTGGCCAAACTGAGTTTTTAAAAAAATACTGATTTTAAAAGTCCCTAGGCTGATACAAGTTTCCAGGTCCTTGTAGGTAGAACCAGGAGAGGTTGTTTAGTTCAGTTTTTTTGCCCCGGTAGCAACTAGATTGAAAGAGTCATTCGGCTCCTAAAGTTCCACATGGATGTTGCCACTGCCCAGTTAACCAGTGTGAAAATACCGTGGAAAATAAATTATTAAACTATACTGTTATTACTAACTTGCCAGCTCCAGAGAAACAAATGCAGCCACATTTACATATGTGTCCATCTGTCTGTTTTTACACTTTATGTCTTCAGCCAGTGGGTGAAATTGTTTTAATCCAAGCTGCAGTCTGATTTTTTTTTTTTTCCTGCTGATATTTTTTTTCTCTCTGTGTCTATGTTTTTTGTAGATGGACACGCATATTCCTGACAGTATCTAGTTCTTAATTGTCCTTTTAAGTAACCTAATCTATCTGGCCACGGTAGTTTTAACTAGAGTAAGCAGCAGAGTTCTCCATGGATAATTTTCGTTAGTTAGCAGATTGTTACCATCTCAATGTTGCTGAAATCCCTAATCTGAGGTCAGCGTGAAGCTGCAGTGGTTACAATCCTGTTGCCTGATGCAGTGTGAATGGAAGTGCTTTCTGTCAGAAACATGTGGTCTCTTCAGTGGAGAGCCTGCGTAAATCCTGTGTAAATAGAGGGAGGCTAACAAAGGATGAGCCCCTGCAGCTCAGAGCATTTGGAGCCATTTGGAGGCTGAATTTGCTAAATGCTGCTTATACCGCCTGAAAAGTTGAAGAGAAAGGAGCATAAAATCCCTTCTTTTTTCTCTTTCTGCTCCTACCCTGGGGGGAGGGTGTTAAGGGCCAGGGAAGCCTGAGGTAAGCCTATGAAGACTGTTTTTTCAGTGCTCTTTTGGGTGTGAAAAAGGTGGCATGGGTCACTGTCCCCTCTTTAATGTCGGAAAACCCACACAGTTAGTAAATGTTGCATGTAAACTAAAGCATTTCATCCCTTCTCCTGCACTCCACGGCAGTGGGCCATGAACTAGTCACTTGAAAATCGCAGAAAAAATTCACTTCAACATGTCCAGACAGTTTAGCACAGCAGGAACGTAAGAGAGATCAGTAATTAGCAGGTTGCTTTGCTGTTCCTCTTGTCTGCATTGGAATACTTTTTTTCACCTGATGTGAAAAAATGTTGGACCATAATTAACGAAGCACAAACCTATGGCTGCATAATAGAACTTAAACTTTAAAGCAGTTATTCTTTAAAAAGCTAGAAAAATATGTTGTTGGCTTTTGAATACAAATCTTTAAGAATTCTCAGTCCACAAATAAACACAATCTTTAAACACAGAAAACTGAAGGTAAAAAAAAAAAAACAACCAACACCAAAAAATACAAAAAACCCAGCCTTTTTTCTTATTTTTGGATGGGAAAATAACAGCAAGGGGAAATGTGAAACCTTACTGTTCTGCAAATAAGTTTGAAATATTTGGATCACCAATTTCAAAGCACACATGGCCGTAACAAGAAGATAGCTGGAATGTCTCTCCCACTTTTGAGTAAATAATAAAATATTTGTAAATTCCTTTTTGAGTATAAGATAAATTGGTGATTACAGAAAGGTGCCTACCCAGAATAAGTAAAGGAACAGTTTTTATTCTGCCTCTTGTTGTAAACAGACTTCAAATACCAGATACCATGCAATTCCTTAAGCCTTTAGCACATATTGCCAGATGGCAACAGGGACTTGCCCCTGACTGACAAAACTATGCTAAAATATGATTAGATTGAGCAGAATAGCTTTGTAGGTGAGGATTGAAAGTGGTTTAAGTTGTCTTTCTTTTCTTCCTGTTTGAATTTACAATAGTTGATAATGCCTGTATTGTGTGAAACTTGCACATGCCATCTCTACAGTACCAGCCCAGTGGAATTTCTGGGCTATATTCTAGAAAGCAGAGGATCTTCCACAAGCACAGCAAAGAGATGGCCAACTCTTCATCTCCTACTTGCTGCTGGAAGGGCAAAAGAATAACATCTTTTGTAGCAAGAGAGATGGTAGTGCAGTAAGTCTGGAGTCTCCCCAGTGTCCAGCCCTTCTCTCTCCAAGATGTTCTCCAAAATTTGCAACATAGCAGCATGAGGCATCTGTCTGGTGTCTTAGAGACAGACAAGATGAGGAGATGTAGGGGGCTAATTACAGCACAGTAATTGAGGACACCCTGATCCAGAATTGGGCAAGTGGTAGCTGAGTATGCAGGTCAACCTAGGATACCTGTGTCAGGTCTAAATAGCCTAAATGGCTTCTTTCCTCCTGCAGTGAAGTAATTCAGCAAAGCCAGCACATGTACTGGCAGAGCTCTGCGGGTGATGGCACAGCTCTAAGCTGGGGTGTCCACTTGAACTGTTTCTGGTTTTCAAAGTCCTTGATTTGCCACGAACTCAGTTTCCCTAGGCAATAATATGCAGTGGATAAGTATTGCTTCTGTGGTGTGGGGAGACTCAGCTAACTTCTAGGAGCAGTGATCATTAAGAGGAGGAAAAAAACTCCACAGACAACACTCAAAGAGCTGTGATCTGCTGAAGCTGTAAGGCTAACAGCCTGATGATTTTAACAGGGTGGAATGGAGATAAGGAGTTCTCCTGAAGGGTCTTTGCTTCTTCAGTTCCCTCTCTGCTAGTCCTCCTTATAGCACAGACTGTCTTATCTTCAAAACATATTCAAACTCTTCCCTTTCCATTTTTTTTGGCAGTGGTAATTAACCAGATTTTAAAGATTTTTCTCTGGTGGTAATGTGGATCATATTTCTAAGTTGAACATCCTTATTAATAACATTTTACAATACTTATGTGTCCAGATGGACACAATGTAAGTACAAACAAATAATTGCAAATTGTGAATATAAGCTGCATGCAGATTCTCTCCTGTTTTGCATTTATATCTACATATTCTTCTCCATCAAAATACTGGACTGAAAGACTGTAGAGTAGTTTAATTAAGATCAGCATAGTGCACTTCAGCTTTTCTTTTCAGACACCTTTAACTGGATTTTCACATTACTTGCACTATTTTTAGGAAAATGGTGAAGTGTCTTATCTTCCCCCTGCCTTACATACTCTGCTTTTCCTTCTTTTCCTCTAACATGATGAGCCATAAAGCTGTAAGAGACCTTTGATGGTGAAGAAACTCAAAAACTGGGTCCCAGAAATGTATTTTTCCAGAAATCACTTTTCTTTCTGCTCTACTTACTATGATGGTAACAGAAACTATTTCTAGAGTTTGAATATGGGCTGTTACTAGGCTTCTGTGCTTTGGCCTCACCGGGTTATCCTTTTCAGTTATTTTGCACAGACTGGGTACCCGCTATTCATCCTGTTCATAAGTGGTGACAAAACTATATGAGCAGCTTCTAAACAGTGCTTGCTCCATCTCATGCTGGGTTTTTACTCTGTGAGGAACACAGACAAGGACTAGGGTTGAGATAATACTGATAGAGTGGAGAACTGTCAAAGAGGAATTACTTGATACAATGAGGTCGGACAGGCATTCTGTTGGACCGGACTGTGTTTCCTGAGGAGTCCTTAGCTGGATGAGCACTGGGGTCAGTAAGCTAGTCTCTCCAAGGTAATCAGCAAGTTTCAAATTATGGTGAATGAAAATGCTTTTAAAATAGGAGTTGGTCTCCTTTGTTTTTAATGCAAAATAATTTTTTCTTGTGAGAAGAAACCCTCGGCACGTGCTGAGAGCGTTGCACACAGAGCTAGTGTGGCAGCCTCACTTCCCTCTGTGTAAAGAAGCCTTGCATCTCCAGCCTCCTCCACAAACCCTTCCCCTAACAGACAAGGTCAATAAGGAACCCCATGTGGGTCACTTTGCAAAGTTTCTTGTAAACTCTGTAAAATCTTTTCTAGGGATTATTGAGACTATTGCACATCATAGCTGGGTAATATGCCTAATTCTCTACCAGCTTGAATCTGCATAGTCTCTGACACCTCCACAAAGAGGGTGCCACTTAAGAACCCTCCACTCTTCTACAGCAGTGATGGGGTTTTGCTGTCACTAGTATTTTTTTTTTTTTTTTTTTTTTTTTGTGAAAGAGGGAGTCAGTGGGCCAAAATGTAGATTTGAATTCCACACTAGAAAATTGGGATAATGCTATAACTACGCTTATATAATTGCAATTTCCATACACATTAGGACTTGACTCTACTCTTCTTACAAATTACCATCCAAATCAGGATGTGAACAGTTCACATAATAACTTGTAATGATGGTTTAAATGATTTAAATATGGATTTCTCCATGCAGCAGTTAAAAATATTGTTAATCCAGCCTGCCAGAGAGTGACTTTCATGACTTTCATTTTATTTCACTCCTGAGAATTTATTTTTTTTCATTTAAAGTAACTCAAGTTTATATGGATACAGCAAACCAGGATCAGGACCTCCACATTCAAGAAGTAAATCAGTCCATCTTGGAAAAGTCAGTTATGGGCTATGTCTATGAATTCTTGCCACTAGGAACAGTATCCACCAACGTCAGCAGCTGTAGTCCTATTAAAGATACGACAACACTGCTTAACAGGATTGGGCCTGTAGTTCTCTAGGAGCAAGAAATCTTGTTGTGTTCATCTTCTGAGGTCCTTTAGAGGTATGATGCTTGAATTTCCTTTCATGAGGCTACAGAAGAGATTAGGGAAGCACTGATTTACTGGTTTGACTGATGGTTAAGGTGGGAAGGCAACAGGATCTTCAGCCGAACTTTTCATTCCTGTTCTGCTACTGGCTTTTTAAAACCAGGCTATTAACAGCATCTCCAAAAAGTTCTAAACACTGATTTAGCATGTAGATGACTTCTGCTGAGGATGCTCACAAACAGGAGAGTACATGTATGCAGAGAAACAGGAATTTGCTCATACAGGGAGTAAGCATGTTTCTGAGGTGCAAAGGGACGGTGCAGAGCGGAAGTTTTCTAGCTCCACGCATCCTGTGCATACACATATAGCTTTTACATAGAGAGACAAAGATATCTTCATCTGCAGATAGACAAACAGACTGACTGACTTCAAACTTGCACTTTCAGTAGGGTTTTTTTTCCCCCCCATCTCCGGGTACTGCTTTTCAAAATTGCCTGAGGCTACAGTACAGCACCTCAGATCCCTAAGGCCCATTGCCTGGCTCCTAATAGCCACTCTCCATCTGTGTCACATGAACAGCTGATGAGATAGCTCCAGTGTCTGTATTTGGGAGAGCATATCCACCCAGGTTAAAATGCTGGGGTTGCCAAGGAGCAGTCAGAAGCCATTAGTGTTTGTGAGAATTTGCCTTGCAGCAGTTCCTTGGCATAGTGGAAAGTGTGTGTGTTTGTGCGTGTGTGTGTGAGAGAGAGAGGGAAAGAGGGGAAGGGTGGAATATGTGGGGGGGAGGGGGCAAAGGAAAGGAGTGCTTTCTAAATAACCAGCATCTCACAAAAGTGAACAGTTGGTTACAGCGTACCGGGCTTCCATAAGCTCTTCTATGTCTTTGCTGTGATTTGACTCTCCTTTCTCTATCGTTAACAAAACAAACAAACAAAAATAAGAAAAAGAAAGAAAGAAAAAAAAAAAAAAAGAGGCATGAGAGAGAGCAGTGACTTCAGGGTCTTGCTCTGGTGTTTGGGCAGATGGAAAGGAGCTGCTCTGCCTTGGGGCAGGGTGGTTGTAATGAAGTGGCCTGTCAGTCTGTAAATAGTGAGGGTCATCTCTTCCATGTGATGGAGGGTATCACATTGCAGTGAAAATGGAAATGTCAATAAAATTAATCTGCCAGCTCTTTGCTGTGGCTTTTTCTGTCTCTCCGGTCCAAAAGGGTTGGATTTTCAGAGAGGAGGCAGTGGAAGGAGGGTAATCTGGCACAGGAGGGAAGATGGAGCTGAAATGCAAGTTTTGAATCAAATGGACTGAATGTAGCAGCGACGTATTTCGTTTAGGAGCACTACAGAGTTAGGCAAGGCTATAGGAATTAGCTTGTGAATCTACAGCATTCCTCAGGAAGCTATGGAGCGTCTAGCTCAGGCTACATTGAGCACAGAGTTTATTGTTTTAGGCTTTCTTGGACAAGGTTTTTACTTAGCATGGGATTTATGGCATTTACTGCTAATGAATGTCTATTCTTAAATTACAAAAACCACCGTCTCAGCACAATTCCCAGATGTCCTTCCAGGACCTCAGCTTCTTAAACACCAGCAGGGAGCATAAACTCTCCACTTCTCTGTTTTCCTCTTTCGTGTGGCTCCGGGCTAATGATGTGTAAGGAAAACACAGCAATCTATAAAGTCTCAGTGCTGTCCCAGTATTCTTCATTTATTTTGCATTTGATTATGCCACAAGTCGGATCTTGTTTCTTTCCTTTTTTTAAAGTTATTAGTTCAAATATTAATGTAGGAATATGGCATATATTGCTGCTCTTGATTGATGCCTTCCCAAAAACAGGAAGACGTGCTTGTATGAATTTTAAGAAAGTAGGGGTCCTGCAATGCCTTGCCAGAAGAGTTTTTCAGATACATAATTTAGATGCCCTCCAGGCAGGCTTTCAAGGCATTTTTGCTGGAGGGCAAGAAAAAATAACTATGACTGTTAAAAGTAAATGATTTTTGCTAATGCACAATTAATGCCAGGGAAAAGCACAGAAGAGAAAGATGTTGATGGAAAGTTCTGATTAAGTGAGAGCTCTACCTTGATGTGCATCTTTTTTTTTTTTAATGATAATAATCACTGATGCAGAGATGCAGAAGTTTTCATGTCATGCAAATGCTGTAGTCAGGGTCATGCTAGGTGTACGTGTTTGTGCGTGTGTGTGTGTGTGCTGGGAGGTGATGGTTACGGGGAGGGGCTCATCTGAGAGTGTGTTATGTGCACTGAACGGTGACACAGTTACTGCCACCTCTGCAGAGGGCTCCGAATATATAGACTACAGAACATTTAACTTGATTACTTATCGTACGTACTCAGGATGGTTGTAGGGATGCATTTACAGTGAATGGATTTTCTTGTGGCAGGTTTTCCCACATTGAATCTCATAATTGACAAAGAGCTATTGCACTGTGTCAAGCGCACAATTATAATTGAATTAATGATATATGCATGTGTGAAACGCAAAATTAGTATTTAGAGAGACGTGGTTTCTGAGTTTTACGTATTTGCATCAGCACTCTTATCTAATAAGAAACTGTATGTGCCTGATCTAGCAAATCAAAATAAAACTGTGGTAGTGCCTTGGTAATTAAGGATACTTTTTGGCTTGTGTATTTTGTTCACTAAATGGCTCCTCCTTCCTGTTTTTCTCTTTGTTGTAGGAGATGGTTTAGACAACAGTGTAGCCTCACCTGGTACAGGGGATGACGATGACCCAGACAAGGACAAAAAGCGTCAGAAGAAAAGAGGCATTTTCCCAAAAGTAGCAACAAATATCATGAGAGCATGGCTTTTCCAGCATCTCACAGTAAGTGGTGCCCAAAACCAAAATAGATTTCTATTCAGGTACCTAATGAGGCTTATTCATTATTATTAGAAATCAATTGTCTCTTTAATTTTTGGACCATTATTAGGACTCAATTATTGTGCTTTTTTTTTTTCTTTTTCTTTTTCTTCTAGATTTTTTTTTCTTGGTTCTTGGAATCATGACAAATCTGAAAGAAACCTATAAATATATCTGCAGACACACATACACACTCACACATGGAGAGAGAGAGAGAGTACAAAGCCTTAGCATGGAACACCATGTACATATAAAGTAACCATTTTTTGCTTTGAACTATTCAAAATGTTCCGAAGGACAAACAAGGGGGTCTCTTGCTCTAGTATAAATAAAGATCTGCCTTCTGGATTCTTTATGGCTGGCCTTTGTTTACACAAGTTCATACGTTTGTGGTGGAAGAGAGAGCCCCAGCCTGTGTGTGCTGAGATACGCTGTGGGATGTTAGAAAAGTCAAAGCACCACCTTACAAACTTGTATTTTACTTTTTGTGAAATATATAGTAGACACAGGTTCCCTAATTCTTCATTTGCATAACTGTGAGAGTAATAACAGTTTCTCTTCAAGTCCAGCGTGTTAAAATCTAGGCAGAAGGGAGATTAAATATGTGAAAAACAGTGATTTTCATGGGCTATCTATCCTCCTGGCTACAATTGGTTGTATGTGTTGGTGTTCTGTTGACTATTATAGCTTCACTTAGGAACCAAAACGTGGTTCCACAGAAAAGCTAGTAATGTTCTTTGCAGTTTACTTCATGTGGGAAATAACGGAAAATGGTAAAATTATAAATTGATTTTCCTCTTCCTCTCACCGTAAAATTGTTTCTCAGTTGATAAGGCTGAAAATGCTAACTGTTATTAACTACCTCTTCTTCTACCAAAGTTTTATAAATTTCCAGGGTAGCTGATGTTGGTTACAGTGTAATGATTTCAGGACAAGGTACCCGATTATTTATGATGGGGACTATCGAACTGCTCTGCCAGCAGCACAGCTAAAGGGGGGAGCAATAGATTCACATTTCTAAACCATCATTTTGATGTAAGGACATTAGTAGCAAACTAAGGTGCATTGATCTGGCCTGTGGGGTCAGGATTAGCTGGAATAGCCAGTGTCTCTGCTGGAGTAGTGGTTATTCCTGCCTCCCAGCTATGGCCATTTCAAAGGTCAGGTGCCCTGTACCCACTTGGCTCAGAGGAATTAGACAGAACATGAGTCTCTGGGCTGATTACTTAACCAAAGACAAAATAATGAGTCCTAAGCAAATACTGACTAATTGAAAGGGCTGTAAATCCATTACATATTGGTCAGGGATAATCAGGAGTATTTAATCACTTTTATCTATTCAGGAGCACTGAAGCTGCAACAGCAAAGCCCTGAACCTTGCCATGTGCTTATTATTCTCATCATTATCAAAATTACTTCACAGCTGTTCTTTGCTACATCACCTCAGCTGGAGATTTACTAACCTGTAAAATGTTTTTAATTTGAAAGTTGAGTGAGTGTGAGTGGAGGGTTTTTCACTTTGCTGTAGGGTATCTTCAGAAGAGCAGTACCAGCAGACAGCAAAAAGCAGAGCTGGAAAGAAATGAGTTTGTTTTGTACATGTCTTCATGTTAACTCCATTTCCTCTTAAGAAATTTGTGTTGTCTTTTTTTTTTTCCTCCTTGCCTTCCTTTCTCACACGCTTCCTGAAAGCATTTGACACATGCTTATTAAACAGTCAACTGCATCTCACTTCTCTTGAGAAAAGTCCTCCTGGCTTTTTTGAAATCCCTTTTCCTTGTTCCCATCCTCTCTCTCCTGACCCTCTTCATCCTGCATGAATTAAGGAAATTTGCCATTGCTGGTGAGGATGGCCCTGCAAAAATCAAATTAAATGAACACAAAAAAGCCCCAAACCTTTTACCATCCAAGCTTTAATGAGTTTGCAGGTGTTGAAAGATTTACTGTGCTGTAATTCTCAGACCTGCAAACTGATAATGGAGACCCCTGACCAGTGCAATGTAAATTCAGAAAGATTCTTGCCATAAACACATGCAGGGAAGGAAGAGAACTCCTTTCTTTTAAAGATCTTGCACTTTTTCTCAAATTAGCTTGTCCATTCAAAGTGCAATGCTGGCTGAGCCAGAACAGGAGAATCTGTGATGTACGATTTTATTGTTTCAAGTAAATATCTTTACAATGGCAGTCCATGATTCAATGTACATTCCTTCATTATTACTCTAACCTTATTTGAAATTGGTTTGTTCCTCCTTTGTGCTCTATAGCTGTATGATTTTTTTTTTTTTTTTAGAGAAACTAATTGAATTATCTCATTATTTTAATTTGTTAAGCAAATGTATTTTACATCTCAGGATGTGTTCTTAAAGAAGGAGCTGCTTAGGCTTTGCCCCTGAATGGGCCATTGGTACATTTTGACATTCATGCATTCATTAAGGAGAGGAACATAAAAGAGCTCTGGTTGTATTTTTTTTTTCAAACACCCAACCAGCATGGAGAAACTTTTCCATAAGCCACAGGGGTCTCTCTACATATGTTCTCAACTGCAAGCCATTGTCACCTATTCTGAATACCTCAAAAGGACAAATAAAATACTAAAGGCCAACTGTAGCAATTGTTAGCTGTTAGTCTCAATATGACAAAAATCATTAACCTCTGGTTTTCCTGGAAAGAGAGGCTGTGGCAATCCATCTCTTATGGCATGGATTAAACTTGAAATTCCTTTAGACTGTCAAATTCAAAGAGAGTAACTCAGTTCTGACTACTTGTATTTACTTATTATTCTAAATAAAGTGCTATTTTTTTCCTTTATTCAATCAGTTTGCAAACTCCTAAGGTAGCCATTTTAAAAAATTTAATCACCTCTGTGGCTTTTTTGAAGCGACAGGCACTTGAACTCTGTAGAACAAATGCATCTGACAGGCTGTGTCTTTCAAAACAATTTCTAACCCCATCGTAGCTTCCATTTTGCAGTAACTTTAATTATATTTGAAATAGGATACACGTGCATGTTTTTATGGTTGAAAACCAAATGCAAGGAGTAGGAGCTTCTGTCATGTTCTCATTCAGTTACTGAGCTCTGTCTTATATTTGGAGTTACAACAGTGCCGGAAGATGAAAGATCTGAGGATGAATTGGTTGGAAATGTGTATGCTTTTTCTGGATAATATCCAGTGTTTAAGAAAGTAGAGGAAATCCTAGTCTGGTAGTATAAGCTTTTCAATAGTACATAAAGATTACGACATCAGAAAGGTAAACCTGACATTAAGGCTGTTTTTATTTGAGTTCAAAGGTGGTTAAAGAAAAGAAACAGCAAGAAATCTGACCCAAGCCGAGAGTTTATTCATAGCTTTGGAAGACTCCTTTTCCTCTATGCCAAGGAGTCCTTAGTACACTCAATTAGCCTCTCAGACATCTCTGCTTTCCTCCCTCAAGTGCTCCCCTATTTGCCCTGCAAAGAACATATTTGATCACAAAATGAAAACAGGAAGTGCTCAAATGTATAGACACCTCCAGCTTACACCAGTGCTGAGATTAGGATTTCTTACCAGCAACTACACAGAGCCACCCCCTCCTCCTCCCATACCCTTTTGAAGGATGGAGGACCTTTAGAAATGTTATGTACATAATCAGAAGAGAGCAAAGTTAGAAAGGAAGTAATTATACTCTTCTGTGGACTTGTACCTCTGGTAGTTCATCCTGTTCTGCAGCATAGTGTATCCAGCTCTACACTTTTGCTAGGTTCAATGTTTTTTCCCCTTTTACACAACTGGTAGAACAGAGAGGTATTTATTCTCTCACACTTACCTGGAGTGATGCCTTTTGTTAAAATTCCATTTTGTTTATTTCTTTTGTTGCACTCTCTGTGAAGATGTGTATCTTAACTAAAAGTAGCAGATATATCAATGGTGGTATGCAAACTAAGCCTTTTTTTTGTGACAGTGCCAAACTACCAGCTCATGGTATTTAGGTTGGTTTCCCTGAAGTCAGTGGAGTCAAACTGGTTTGGGTTTTTTTCTAGCTGAAGTTCTGCCTCCTAACATTTGTGTGAACAATGTCATTCTAGCCTGAGTAGCCTGATTTCCACAATCTTCTGGCTGAAAATCTTTCTCTGTACAGTTTCTTGTAGAACAGATTTTGGTTTCATCCACTTCAGTATCAGCCTAGAACAAGTTCAGCTGGAACCAGTCACAGCTTTTGTACTTACCTAAATTAATTTTTTAACTTGCAGTATTCAGATGGACAGATTGGATAATACGAATAATTGTACTGAAACAGGGTTTTTTTCTGTATTTATGTGAGTGTATCTGAGAATACAATGTATCTCTACCTTATTTTAATGAATGGCTAAGCAAGTCTTTTATACAGGTCAGCTATTTCATTTATTAATTTGATTTAACTGTCCTCTCATCTCTTGATTTTAGGAACAATACTTAAGGAAGGGTTAGGAACACAGCTGGCTATTGCACTCCACACTGAATATCTTACTTTCATGTCAAGCAGCAGAACAGCTTTCCTGAGAGTTCTAGCTCAGGAGAAGTGTTCTTCACATTGCTGGTTTTGCTGTACTTTAAAAAAAAAAAAACAAAACCAAAATTCAAAATACAAAAGTCTTTTGTCAAGTTTAAATGGTGACAAGAAGGTTGGGAAGGTCAAGAAAATACAGGAATTTGAAGGCATCCTGGTGGATTTTAGTGCTTGTGTTGTGTCACAGTATTGTGATGTGATGTGATGTGATGCGCTGCCAGGGAACATTGAGGAGTTGGGCAATGTCTCCTGATGCTCCTGTAAAACAACCTGCACATGGGTTGCAGGCTGCTGTTTCCTTTTCAGTACACCATGTAGTGAGATATTTGGAGGAGCCTAAGGTACCATTTTATTCCAGGTCTGCTTTTTAGGCAGGGCTGAACGAGTGTTGAGTTTGCAGCCAGATAATAATTTACCTGGCAGTGTAGGACAGACCTCTCAGCCCGTACAAACAGTACTCAGTTGGCAGCATGTCCTGCAAAATAATATTGCTCCTGTTTTTCATCTGGGTAAACTTTGTGAGGAGAGGTTAAATAATTTCACCCAAATGCTGAATAAAGATCAGTATCTGAACATGCAAATCCCATGACCTGTGGTCCTTAAGGTGATGGAGCCGTGTGTCTTTGTACCCCAAAGTCGTGCTGATAACTCACCAGAAGAGCTACTCTTTATGTTTGTTGTTGCTGGTGATGTGTTTGTTGTTGTTGCTGGTGGTATCACCACCCTGTCTAATGTCAGCAGCATCCCCTGCCCTGCCTGCCTGTGCATCACCATCCTGGACAGAATAAAACTGGAGATATTTCCCAAAATGTCACTCCTGATCCCAGGCCCAAAGGTTTCATCCTCAAAGTGATTCCAGTCGTCCGTCACAAAATCAGTCCCAAAGATTGAGCAACAGACTGAACATTCATGTACCTTTTAAAAGCCTCAATCTTAAAAGAGCTGAAAGGGGGTGGGGGTGGGGCTTTGTTTGTTTTAAAAATGGAATCTGAGATTAGATCTGACATTTCTACATCCACCCCCTACAGAAGAGGGAACCCAGGGTCATGGGGTGTGTGGGCCTCAAAAGCTAGCTTTGTCTGGGAGTGGTTAATCTAATCATTGTTACATAGACATCTGTTATTTCTTCTGAAAAATTGATGCTTTTGTGACACAATGATCCATCTATTTAGTACAACAGCCTGAGTAATTAAATTAAAAAAAGAATATTTTTGCGGGAGTATGTATTATAAAACTGCCATACCTCCTCATACCAGCGAAAAGGCTGGAGAGGGAGAGAGGGAAAGGGAGAGGAGTGCTTTAAGCCCTGCATTGTTTTCTGCTGGCTGGAGGAAAACATCTGTGAATTGTTTGGACTGAACCTTAGCAGGGACTGTCTGAATCTGTGTCATCTCTGTTTAATTTCAGGAAATGATGTCACAGAGCATTAAATAACAATGCTGCGTGATTTATTTTTACTTGTACATGCTGTCCTAAGCATTTCAGTTACATGGCAGTGTTTCCAATTAAGTGCAAGCTTTCGGTTTTAAAAAATATACTCAGATGGAGAGGCTGGGTATTTTAGGGGGTCACCAAGGTTCAGGGCTGTCGGAGGGCTCCAGGCCCATTTGTCATGTGCTTATTTGTAGTTGGGACTGGATGTCAGCGCTCTCGTCACCCATGGCAACCTCCAGGACTGTGAGTTTGTTACAAAGACTGTCTGGGGGAGAAAAAAACCCTAAATATTCCGAACCGATCAGTCAAAAGACCTATTAGATAGTTATAGCCGGGCCTGCGTACTGTAGCTTCTGCCTTGATCAAACTTTCTGCACTCCCCCTTCTTCTGCAGAAGAATAGAGGACATAAGTCAATTCTGTCTGCCATCTGTCGCCTCTCTCCCCGCTCCTCAAATTAAAGAGACAGTCCAAAATTTAAATAATCGGATACAGTCACAGGAAGCCCGCCTGGAAATTATTACATTTGCATTCAGGTTTTTCCTTTGACTTCTTGTTTTATTTTGAAGGGGGGAATCTTTATTGTACTTCTTTGGAGATCAAAATATGTTGTGTGTTTCTGCTTCAAAAATAGCGTTCTCAGAAATACTGGATTTGCAGTGTCATCAAGTTGTTATCTAATAAGATTCCAAGTTATATATAGGGTGAAATTCACACACACACATACACACACCAAACAATACCCAAACTGAGAATCCTGCAAGGGACGAGCAAATGAAACATACCGCCCTTCCCCTCCAGCTCTCCCTTCCCCTCCCAAATCCCTGGGAGGCTGAGGGGCTGCAGTAAAGTCCTTTCATGGCAGTTTCAGGACAATTTAGGCTCTTGTGACTGCCTAAGTGTCCTTTTCCAGTCCTGCTATAATAGTTTTTTTGCACTACTCTGTCTGATGTCAGCTAGTTATGCTTCATTTTTGCCTCTCCTTTTTATTTATTTTTTTTTTTCACCGCCCTGCATGTTTTTGCCTCTTCCTCATCAACAGGCGACACAATGTGTCAGGACTGCAGGCGAAGAGAAATTCATTCATGTGGCATATGAGGTCAGCCACTGCCAAACCATCAGAAAATATGGTTGGATGGCACTTCCCAATTTAATATTTTACCTGTCATTTTCCAACAGTGAATTACTGAGAGCAGAGTGTAACAAAAAACATGTGCATGATTTTAGTTGAGGCTTGCTTAAAAAGCCTTGAGTGAGCAAGCTTGATTGTGGCCTAGCAAAAGATAGGATCAGCCACTGGTGTTTTCTGGTTATTATTGTCAGATCACAAAGCTTTGCAGAATCAGTATAGGAATCAGGTGTGAAGAAAAGAAGAAAGAATACCTAAGTAATGAATTCTTTAAAGTAACTGAAACCAGGAAGTAGTAGTGACAGGAAATCATTTATATAGAATTGTGGCTTTGAGGCTCACAAGTAAAAGGGAATTTGACTAAAGCATATGCAAATATAAATAGTGCTTAAACATTCCAAGAATCTTGCACTAATAAATGTTGTGCACTGCACCCTTTGAAAATTGAGATCACAGTCAACTAGAGGTGAGAATTCTTTGAGTATCTTCAAGTTCCACTAACTAAACCAGCTGTCATCAGAAAACTCCTAGTTCCTCCCTTTCTCTATAGGGTTTCCATGAAAGTATATGCGTATATAAAGTAAATTTTTAGGGAAAAGTAATTGCTGGTTCTTGTGCAAAGTGATACTGCCTCTCAGTTTTGCCTCAGGATGTTTATTTAAGACCTTCATTTCATCATCCATGAGAAGAATAATTGGTTTTAAAGAAGTTTTCTGTAAAATTAGAGTTATACTGAAAGAGAAAAGTGTGTTTCTGCCAAAAGTCCCGTGACTGCTAAGAAACAGAGATGTCAATTCTCATTGTTGTCTAATGAAGATAGTAGGTTATGGCAGACATTATTACTTGTGGTGTCATGGAGTTTGCCTTGAGTTTCAATACTTAGAATATCATGTCTTACATATTTTACAGTTGATTGGCAGCAGTCATTTGTAGTATCCAAAGCAATCACTGGTATCTTTAAAGATTTATTATTGTCTTTAAGCATAATGGCAATACAGTTTTCATGCTTTTACATTTGCTATTTTTATTTTTAACTACTAGCCCCAAATCTGCCAGAATTAATTTCAGTTGTGTTGTCTAATACTGGATGATGGGTTGTCAACTCACTGTATAATGCCATAAAGATTTTTTTTAAAATCTTGGTTTTACCTTTTTTACGATGGCAGTTCGAAACATGTTCACTACTTATGTCCATAAAATGTTTAAGATCTCATGACAGGCTCTTCCAATCTCAGCGCAATGGATCAGAGTACAGGCATCAGCAATTAGTTTAGTTTAGTGTTTTTTAAAAGTCTGCATATATTAATTTGTTTAATGTATAGAAATTTGATTATATAGGGAAACACTATCTGACTAAACTAAATAGCAACAGAAAAGCTCCTGTTCATTTTATAAATATATATATAAACTACACAAAAGGAATAGGTTTTTGTAAGATCATGGGCTAGTCTAGTCTACTTTAAAGCTTCTTACACCAATTTAAAAAGTCCCAAAGACAATGTAAGCTTCATTGTTTGTTGAAATTTTGTGAGCATACTTGGAACTTTATACAAGTGGTTCTCTTTCCAAGAGAGGCAAAAAATGCAGGCCTTATTTCTCTCGGTCCAGCTTATTTGCAGATAATTTGCAGACTAGTGCCTTCTCAGACCTGCTTCGATTAAGCCCAGTGGAACTCCAGACACCATGGCAAATGAAGCAGTGAAATCATAACAGGAGACAGACAGACACAATTATGTGTATTAAGTGTTAAACTTTATAGCCACTTTATCCACAAACTATACTCAACAAGTCTTTCAAGGATCCTCTATTTTATGATAGAAAGATGTACTTTTTTAGTGCTTAGCTATTTGTCACTTTCTGTTCTGTAGCTGAACTTTTTACTGCTGTCCACAGGATGCTTTATCACAAGCAAGCTCTGGCAGGCATGAGGAAATTTTAGTTCTGTTTTTGGCTGTGATCATGGCAAGCATCATACCTCAGTTTCCCTCTGTAAACAGTATGGCATAATGATAGTGAGCACTTTTCAGCGAACTTCTGATATTTGCAGCTAAAAAAACTGCATGAAACCTTTGTCTCGTACTTCACCTCAGCTGAATTTCAGAGGCCTGCATTTCTGAACTAGCATGACAGTCATGCAATGCCTGTATAAATACCTGACCTTCTGTAGTATTTGAAAGCTCAGGATGATTTTCCCTTTAGGAGGGAGCATTTAATATAAAGAGTGTTGTGTTTGTTCTGGTCCACTATGAAAATGATGGCATTTTATCGGGGCAAGCTACTTGAGCCTCAAGTGGTTTGGGCTTGGGTTGTTTTTGTTTATCAGGTCCTTTCCTTTCTGGTGACCTGAAGGGGTGATTATTGCCTGCAAATAGTATCAAATATCTTTCCCAGAAACCAGCAAGAGAAAGAACCTTGGGCTTCAACTGCTGGCCCAGGAGAAATAGTCAACAAATGCATCTTTGTACTTCAAGAAGTCACCAGTGGATATTCCCCTCCTCAAGAGCCCAGGGAGTTTCCAGAAATGAAATAGGACTTTGGCAGCTTTCCAAACAGTCCTGATCCTTCTGCTGCCTCTGTTGATTTATCCAGGTGCTTCCCACTTGTGCAACCCACTTGCGCTTGAATGAAGAAATGGGAAGCAGGAGGGTGACCTAGAGTGAAGAGTACGGGGTAGGAAAGCTACTGCAAAGTCCCTGATTCATATTGGCAAGCTCCCTGCCTATGGAGGAGTGAATGCAGTAAGCTGGCAGCTGTTTTGATAGTCTAGAAATGGAGTATTCAGGGATACAGACTGTGTATAGTGAGAATGGGCATGCTGTGTGTGATAACAGCACAAATAAGGAGCATTATGTGGTCAGAAATGTGATGTGTGTATTTGGGGGAATGAGCAAAAGAATGGTGCATAGGAATATACAGGTGCAGAGGAATGGTGGCCCCTACAAATTGCAGGAAAAGTTGGTTACTTTGAGGGATCACATAAAAATATAAATGTTTTTTAAAGGATGCCTTAATTTCATCTAGAAAGTGATATCCTGATGAACCCTTTCAGATATAAAGAAGGAGACGAAATGGAAATATATGTGAAAACAGGTTAATTGTGAATAACAAAAAGAGGGAAAATAATTTATTTTACTTCTCTCTTCCACCCTTCTTTACTGTTTTGGCAGGCTATTCCAAGAGTTGTGTTACTTGGTCTATCTCTTTTCCGTTCTGTTTCTTCCAGTGCCACATGGACATTTTACTGCATGAAGTAACATCTCTTAGGAAAGAGAGGTGGTATGAACTCCTCTGTGGATGGTGGAATGAGCTGCAGAGTTTTAGTACAATTTGAAGAAGCCCACATTATTCCACATAGCATGCCTACTTATTTTAAATGGCCTGCTTTGTATGCATGTGTTGTAGGGTGGCCATTAAATGCCAAGCAAACACTTCTCAGACCAGAAAAAGTCCTGGTACACAGTACAAATCTATCCTAGGCTTTTGCAGACAATTCACTGCTATAATTAATCTTAGCTGTCCTGTCTCTTGTGGAACCTGAACTTATATCCCACAATGCTCTTGGATGCAAACAAACTTCAGAGAAAAAAAAAGCCCTTGAATCTTTCTGTCTCTTCCCCTAAATTTCCCCATTTAGAGAGCAAAAATGCTTGCAAAGGACATTAAATCCCACTATGAATCCCTGCAAAACTATATGTGCAGCAGGAAAATAAAATGTCTACAAACAAGACGGGTATTTTGCCAGCATGGAAGCAAATGGAGGTAGCACCAGACCTGTTAAACTGTCTGAATACTACTGAAATCCCTAGCTGAAAATGTGTGATATTTCTCTCTGCTTTGGTCATGCTGTAAGGTGTTCCTGAATAAGTGCTGTGGCAAACTTCTTGCTGAGGCTGAACACTCTTTCCAAAAAGGCCAGGGGGCTCATGAGCTTTCTACTCAGTGCCCTGTAGGCTCACTCTGAGAAGAGGCCAAATATCTCACAACTGAGCTGGTGGGAAATTCAAACAGTTCTAAGCAAGGAAGTCAATAGAGCTGCTGTAGTGAGAGGTAGAGCTCAGAGTGAGATCACTATGTTATGATCTCACGCTGAACATCAGGACTGTTTTTTTCCTTGATTATAAAACTAGCCTGAGGCCAGTCTGGTGAGAGTCTAAGAAAGATACAGAAGGATGTTTGGAGAGCCTGGAATACCAGGGCCCTTATTCCCCCAAAAAAGTGTAACAGAGACCGAAAGAAGATGAGAGAAATGAGAGCTGTATTGTTATTTTGAGTGCTCTCCCCATCCATCCCAACAGTATAAGATCTACACATACACACAGAATGTGCATACTGAATCAGTCAATAAGCAGAGGCTACAAGCAGAAAAGAGGAGAAATTACTGAGCAAGAACAAAATGCCTTGCAGGAATAATGGAATTCAAGAACTGAAAAAAATATCCAACCCAGTTGTTGAGACTGCAGAGCAATCTGTGGTAGTGCCTTTGCTTAGCACTTTTAAAACTATACTCCAAAAAGCATTTGAAGAAATACCGCTGAGAAACATCTTGCATTCCTGGGGTTACACTAAAGCGGTGTTGCCTGAAGCATTTATCACATTTCCACGTTTTCTTATTAATGATTAAAAACTGAAAAATATCTTGAAATTAGAGGCATTTCCAGAAGGAACCCTTCCTAAATTTGGCTTCCTTTAGGTTTAAGTTTTTTCAGCTTTTGAAAGGATATTTCATTTGTCTGTCAGTAGAAAAATTAACTGATGATGTCAAACTTGAAACGGGTGTGGGACCCAAAAGAAAGAATTAAACTTGAGAAATATTAATTACTATTCCTTCAGGCACTGGGAAATTGAGTACCTGCTGAAGGTCAGCCAGGCTTGGGCTCTGTCAGACCAACAAAGGAAGCGAGTTCCACTTGAGGACCTTGTGTTATGTTATGTTATGTTATGTTATGTTATGTTATGTTATGTTATGTTATGGGCAGAGAATGGATTGAGAACAACCATGAGGAGAAGGACCTGGTGGTGTGAAGCTCAACATGAGTAGGCAATGTGTACTTGCAGCTCAGAGAGCCAACTGTATCCTGGACTGCATCAAAAGAGGTGTAGCCAGCAGATCAAGGGAGATGATTCTCCTCTTCTACTCTGCTCTGGTGAGACCCCACCTGCAGTAATGTGCCCAGTTCTGGAGGCCCCAACACAGAACTGGAAGTGTTCAAGGCCAGGTAGGACAGCACTTTGAGCAGCCTGGTCTCATGGGAGGTGTCCCAGCCCTGCAGGGGGGTTGGAACTAGGTGATTTTCCAGGTGCCTTCCAAGCCAACGATATGATTTTAAGTTAAAAACAGCTCCCTTTCAGATATTCAGATATTCCGTTCACAGTATGTGAAGTTTCACAAATATCTGGCAAAAGTATAGGTCTGAGATGAACCAGCTTAATGTTCTCCATTTTTTCTGGCATCTTTTCCAGAATTGGCTCTGATGAAACATCAGCCCAAACCACCAGAAGTTGTTTGAGCATTCAAAACCTATATTGATGTTTTAAGGACATGAAGCCAATGCAAATATTGTGCAAAATTACATTGATTATGGATTTACATGGAAATTTGGATGACAAAGCAGGTGAACACCATGAGTTTTTAACATGTTTTTCACATACAGATTTTTATAGCAACTTGGCTGAGGGATTTAAAACAAAGTTTGGGTCCTCAGAGAGGCAGAATGACCCCAAGAAAATATTGACTGAGTGCCTGCTGACTAAAACTGCTGAATTTCACACAGCTTTTCTCAAAAGTATCAAGAAGAAAGAGATTGTATTTTGAATTTAAAATTAAATTTTTCCCTTGAACATTACTTTATAATAATGTAACTCTGGGGTTCCACCTTTGCCTCAAAGACTTCCAGATCAAATGAGCTCAGTGCATGGCAGAAAAATGCTTTCTTTTTTTTAATTTTTGTTCTTTTCTCTTTTTTTCATTGCTAGATTTAGAAATTTAGCCTGGGATCTGAGATCCAAGTTGGATTCTTTCTGTTTCATTTATTGGCAGTAATAAGGATTATACAATAACAGTAATGTTGCAATTACAATAGTAAATCTAGGCAATTACAATAATAAATAGATGATGGAGTGGCCAGAATAAAGTCCAGTTTTCTTGCCTATAGCTAGGCTGGCTTTATGAAGAAAAATAATACAGGCTTCTATTATGTTTTTATGTCAATGGCATGTTTTGTCAGCAGAGAACCAAATGCAATTCAGACACACAGGGACATAAATCTGCTGAACAAGTCAGTCACTTTTCAGAATACCACCACTTAGCTTTGTTAGTATACTTTTGGTCCAGGCTTTTTGGTGGTTTTTTGTTTGTTTGTTTGTTTTTTCTCTTTGGCTCAACATAAACTAGTGAGTCAGGGCTCTTCAGAAGTTTTTTAAAGTGAGGTGACAAGGCAAGGATCTCTTTTTCTGCCTCTTAATTATCCTTCCCAGCCATAGGCTTCTATATCCATTTTAAAGATGCTGTTGACCTGATGTGCCTTTCTTAGGATTTTGATACACAATTCAGAAGTTTACCCGCATGAGAAAAGAGAGCAGGAGCTTTCTGTGGCTGCCTGGTGAAATCCTTCTAGCTGCAAAAGTGGCGAGTGCTGACCTTTGCTCTCTGAGCAAGCAGTCTGCTGGCATAGAACTGAGTTTTCCTACTGCTCTTCAGAACTGTAAATAATGTTAGTACACCCTGAATTCAGTGCATGCAGCACTTTACATTACTATTGTGTATCTTAAAATAAACAGCATTGCAAGCTGTTTATTTTGGTGTTACTATGTATGCATTTTTTAAACAGTGGTTACTTAAACAAATGTCTCTGTTCCCACAGCACTTAAAAGCTGCTGTTTGCTCATTGTGGTTTTTGGGTTTTGTCACTTTTGTTTTGATTATTTCTGAAAATCACACTTGAGGATACAGAAGACAGGAGTAAGTTGTACTTGATCCAAACAAATGCTTCATGTCACAGCTTTTTCTTTATACCAGCTTTTCCCATGTTCCCAGCAGAAGTAATAATTTTGGTTTAGATCAAACTTAGTTACCACAAGTATTCCAGATTGGATCAGACTGTCCTCAAATGCATTTCTGCAGGTCAGTCAGACCATGCATGTGTTATCAGAATTTGCTATCAGAGGTAGCAAAATAATATTAGTACAGATTATTTATTTATTGCTCAGTGAAACAAAGGTGCAGGGGATGAAAATTTAGGGAAGTGAGAGTTCTTACATCTCCCTTCCCCCTCTCTCATCTGTCTTCATTCATCCACTCTACAAACCTCAAGGGCTAGAACCATGAATGCAGACTTCTGTGGTTGGAAATGCTGATAAGAAATTGATGGGAAAGCCATTATCAACAGCATCAACCTTTCCAAGCCATATTGTCATAGTTTTGTGGGCCTCCGTCTACCCAGGGAACTCAGAGGATGCTTGTTGGTCTGTTGCATTTCTGCTAAAGGACTGTGTGCTCTACACTGTTTTTTCATCTTTAGTGGTGAGCTTTCAGGGATGACTCTGCTTTTTTGCTAAGCCACATACACCATTCACAGATCTCCATGTATTTGGCAAATGGCAGTAAAGGGGTTAGGAACAAAGTTGTTAATAGTACCTCTCCTCACTCTCCCCACCTTTATAAAAAGTGACTGTTTAATAGCCTGTATGTGACTATGGATGCTCTGTTCCACTTTGCAGATTTTTTCCTAGGTCATCTTCAAACAGTCCTTTGTGGTAGGGGAGAAAAAACAGTCTGTGGAATTGTGTCTTAAGAGGCTAAGTCAGAAGTCAGAGACTTCCTCTGAGTGGCAGTTACTCCACAATAAGGAACACTGAGGACAGTGTAGCAAGGCCACGTAATTCTTAGCAGAAGCAACTGATTGTTAAGTTGGAGTGTGTATGTTGTTAAATATAGGTTGTAATCTAGCTACCTTCTGTCACTCATTTCTGAAAGAGTGATGCTGAGCAGTTATGAAAGTGCTGGGGTGATTCTTGTGTGGAAGAGGTTTAACAAGAGTGCTCCAACAAACCTGGGAGCCATCACTAAATGGTACTGGGTACTGAACTAGTTCCTGGGCAGCCACTGGTTCAGAAAGCCACAAGCAGAAGTGTTTGGTTCCCTCATGTCTGGACATAGTTGAGAACTGAGTGTGAGTTATTGGTTTGTAGAGCTTGCAAAGGCTGTCTGTCTTTTTGCAACAGAAAGTAATCTCTTCACTCAACTGCTAGTTGCCCAGGATTTTAATCAAACAAGAGCCTTAGATAAGGAAAATTAGTGTTTGAGAAAAATTGTGAGTGCAGTTCTTTTCCAACTTGTGTTGACTATAAACCAGTTTGTCCTCCTTAATTATGGCCTTCAAAGATAAATAGGTTCACGGGAGTGCTACGGTCTTTGGCACAAATACAGAATATCTCTGGGCTTTGTTGAGCAAGTTGTGTGTTTCTGAGAAAGAAACAAAAAGTTGCCTGTATTGTTTGAAGTAGTTAATATTTATTATTTCTTATTTATAGCTCAGCAGGTTTTGATTTTCAGCATTGTGTATGCATCTCTTTGCCTCAGGACTTTGAGACACAGGATAACTCCTGCTCCCTCAGTAGAACAACTATGTGACAATTAAGGATGAGAGGAGCATCAGATAAAGACAACTGGCCAACAGCAAAGCACTTGGACTATGTCATTCTAATGCCTGAGGGAGGACATTACAATATACCAGTGTTCCCCAGCATTCCTATTGTCTCCTAACCTTTTAATCTGATTTGCAGAGCTACTCCTTTTTTTATATATATATTTTATTTTATTTATTGTTTTTAGCTGCCAATTATTTTTCTCCTAATCAACCCAACTACAAGGCTTCCAGGTCTTACTCTCCTGCTGCTCCTCTCACTGAGATATGGATTAAATCTGCAGTGTTAATATATGTATTTAAAATAGTTTTACATACTTTTATTTCAGTGAAAATACTATGCTGATTCCCTAATTTGTGACTGAGATGACTAACATCATTTATATTATGAACATTCCTCCTCTTCTATCTGAGAGGTAGGAGATGGTAGAATGATTATAATATTTTAATGCTCTTAACAGAAATGAAAAGCACTTAGCAGCAGAAAAGTTTTGTGAGAAGGAAAAGGTAATATTAAATGTTTTAAAAACATTTAAGCAAATGTTTTTGTCTTGCTTTTGATAAAATAAGGTCTGCTATATTGGCCAGACCAATAGCACAGTGAGCCAGATAAGGATCCACAGTTGGTGTTGATGGGGCCAAGAAATGATGCAAGTGTAGGACAATCCCAGAGGTCTAGTGCATCCTCCAAGCTTCTGGCAGGCAGAAGTTTAAAGACTTTCTGAGCTGGAAGGGTTTAATTTTGGGCTATTTATTACTTTGGGGACATTTGTTAGAAAATGTCATGATATGGAATGGGTCTTTTGAACATACTTCACATATCTTAATGCACAGACCTAAGTTTCTAAACTATAATATATACAAAAAAAAAAAAAAAAAAAAGAGGGAGAGAGCAAGCAAGGATATCAGTTTACACTTGTTTTTGAATTAAACCTGCTTTCTTTCATGTAGCAACAGGAAAAACTTAGCAGCTCTGCAGTTTTCTTAGAAATTTTTGTGATGTGTTGAAAAAATGTTTTCTTCTTCATTCGACGAGAACCCTGGGAACCCCCTAACATCAGGCCAAGTCTTCTCAATATCCCATTCTCCATCACCTTGATACTTTTCTTCACGCGATTGGCTCTGGCAAAATAAACCACTGATGAGTCCCTGTAATTGGTAGTGCACTTTTAAAGAAATATCCCTACTGTGGTCAGCTTGAAAGCTGTCACGCATTTTTGACATAACCTAATCATGTGCAAAGCTGAACCTTGGTAGATAGCTTTTGCAGATATCTTCCCCCCACCTCCCCTTTTTTTTTTTTTTNATGGGGAGTCCTGAATATTTCCTTACTCCCCTTTTTTTTTTTTTTCTTATTCCCTTCTTTTTCACATGGCCCCTTTAGAGCTGCTGGCGGGTGTTGTTGAGAAGTTGCTACCGTTGATACAGTTGCGATTAATCACAGTCTGCCATGTTGTGACGCAGGTTCTAATAACATCCCATTGAGCTGCCCTTGTATGCTGGAGGCTTACCAACAGCATTAGGCCTTTGATATTCATCTCACACCAGGATAAAGAAAATGTAGAGGGTTTTTTTTTTTCTTAAAAAAAAAAAAACAACAACCTGCAAATAGGCAAAGAACAAAAAAAGGGGGAAAACATAGCAAAATCAAAAACAGACACGCTTTCTGTGTGCTGCTTCGTTTACCACGGGAGAAGCAAAGCTATAAATCTCTGCTGTGTTGTTTGAAAATTGAACATGCGGCTGCTAAATTTATCATTCATTCTTTGTTGTTTCTGGGTAGTAGCTGCCTGACTTGGCTGACTTTGGTTTCTGTCCCCTCCTCAGTAACAATTTTCGTTGTTGTCATTGTTTCAATACTTTACACCCGCAAATCGAAATTGTACTGGATCAAAGAACACTGGAGTATTTAGTAAAGTGCTCATAAAGGGGAGGAGGAACAAATTTGCTGCATGTTGCACATCATGCTTCCTTGGCAACTGATTCCCTCACATTCATAATAACAGGAACATAATTTTTAAAAAAGCAGCATGGGGGGGGATGATTTTTTTTTTTTTTTTTTTTTAATGAGAGTCTTTGAAAATAATTTTTCAAAGAAGTTCACCTATGTGCTCTGTAAAGATGAAACCTGGAGCCAGACCAAACAACACAATCACCTTCTTTTGTTAGCACTTCTTTCCACGTTGAAGTGCAAAGAAAAAAAGGTGGAAATCAGGCCTGCTACAGATGTGACTAGCTATGAATATTCATGAATGCCATTGCTCCTCCTTTTCTACTGGCATCCAAGCCATTCTGATCTCCCTCTCTTTTTTCCTCTTCTCTTTTCCATTCCCTTTCCTTCCTAGAGACTGAACAAGACTGCAGTTTTATTTTGGTAACAGCCTACTACGATACAGTTATCAGCAGCCTCAGAAGCCTTTTATTTCCATTTGGAAAAAAAAAAAAAAAACAAAGGAAAAAAGAAAAAAAATTGTAATTATCCACAGTTTTATGAATCCACCTCCCCTTAATGTTCATTATTTAAACCAGCAGCAATTACAAGTTCAAAGGGGTTTAGAGGGCCAGCAACCCGCATAATCACTGCCAAATTAAGCGGGACTCATTCGTCACAGAAGAGTACACTCTGAGCAGTGAATCATGCATGCAGTGACAGGCACTGATTTACATAAAGACGAAATCTGTGCCCTCTAGGGCTGAGTGTTACTTTATCTCAGTGGCCCTGTGATATATGCATTTTCTTTTGGTGTGAGGAAGGTTCAGAGATCGATGCTGTCTAATACATAATCTTTTCTTCTCACTAGCACCACCACCACTACTGCTGCTAAATCATGTATACGTGGACTTAGCTAACAATAACCTAAACTTCAAGGCACTTGAGTTTTTTAAAGAAAAGTTTTGTCTAGAAACCTCCTTTCTAATCTGCTATGATACTTCTCAAACTCTTGAATTATTTTTTTTTCCCATAACCAGTTTGCAGGTTGAACACTGGTTCTTGAAAAAGTTAACTTGACTGTCCCCCATTGAAACAGCATAATATTCTTTTGAGACATTGTAAATACTTTCACATGTACAGTATCAGAGGTTGGATGTATTACTATATCCATAGTTTGTTGACTATCCCACCACATTTTAAGTCACCACAGTACCTCCTGCTAGAAACATCCCATAGGTTCTGTGAAAGCTGTGTCCTTCAAGTCCATCCATGCCCCTGGCAGTAGAAGAGGAATATTTTTGTTTGTTAGAAAGGGTTCCCTTACTTTTATCACACTGTGTTGCCTCTTTGAACTGTTTAAAACACCATTATATCCTGCTTTAAGATCAAGTTCTGCTCAGTTCAGTTACCTACACCCACTGAAGTTACTGTGGTTGCTCACGTAGGCAAGGTGAACAGGTCTTGACCCTTCAGGTAACACATGAATCAGTGCAGGGCGTAGCTATGCTCTGATACAACAATGAAACTGGAAAAGTAGCTTTTGTGTAATCATTACTTCCCTTCAGCTGTGTTAGCTGCAACTCTTTCTTCCACTGCAACAGGACTGTGGTACAAACAGTACATACAGTAGTTTGACATAATACTTAACTTCCTCCATTAGGGACATTTTACTGAAGTTTATTTGGGGATGCATAAGCTACAAATAGTGAGTGGTCCCCTTAATATAGAAAAGCACTTTACCTAAAAGATTTAGATTCTCAGCTGTTGCCAAGACACAGCAGAGTGACCAGACAACATCTGGCTATGGCACCTTGACACAGATGCTGTTTCTGTACCAGCTCTGGTGTAGTTTAGAGGTAGCTGGAGGTGTCAGAAAGCAACAGTGGTCTGATCAGCTATTTTTTTGTGTTTTGACATGCCACTGCACTGGGGACTGTGGGCTGGGTCTAGTATTGCTGGCTCTCCTCCAGCTAGTAAGTCCGTCTGCTCTCTGGTCCCATTAGACCATTTTAGTGGTGAGAAAGAGCAGCAGCATAGCAAAGGCTTGCACAAGGGTTCTGTATGGGAATGCACAAGCTCATTTTTTGCACAATGCCACTTGCACGTGAAAGAGATTCATATATTGCATGTGCAAATCACAGAGGAAAATGTCATTTGCATATATCATTGCACTGCCTGTGCAAGTGACTGTGTGCATCTATGATGTCCTCTGCAATGCTCTGTGCTCTGAGAGAGGCTGATGATTAAAAAAAAAAAAGACTCATTTAGGCAAACATCATATAAACTTAAAGCAAAGCCTAGTTGTAGTGTTTTTTCATCTGTATTGGCTATTGTGTGCTCAAAGAGGACACTGAAGATCTCATGGCTATAATATAGATAGTACCATTTTTAGTTAGTAGTGCATATTACTAGGAAAAACTTTATACGGCTGGTAAATAAATTTGTACTCAGGGTCTGATATGGATATGGTTTACACCACTGTAAAATCAAGTTAAATGCAAAGCAGGCGAAAGGGAGATAATAACATGGACTAAGTTTTCTGTGATGGTCTATAAATGAAAGTGGAGCAAAGGTCATGTGTGTTTACAACAGGGTTGTGTGAATGGACTTCTTTAGTTTTATTCTATTATATATATGGAGTTCACGAATCATCAAAGTGTATACAAAGATCAGTGTTTGTAACATTACATATCAAATAGCCTGTCTTATTTCTACATTTAATTTTTTTTTTAAATGGAATCAATGAAATTATTTTTTTTCAAAGGACCTTAAAAATCTTCTACTCCTTAACACAGGCTGGGACAAGCCCCACAAGACCAGGTTGCTCAAAATCCCATCCAGTCTCTCCTTGAACACTTCCAAGGTTGTTTCAGATACCTGAAAGATGTTATGTTACTGTGTCAAAGTTGTGAAATTGTTTAATATTACATTAATTTTTCAAAGGATCTAGAAGTAATATAATGACCAATGATGGAGAAATATGAGAATGAAAACCTGTTTACTATATTGTACTCTTTTCTGCCTTATTGAACCAGGACATTTTAATGTGCAAAACAAGGCCTCCAGGAGTGTCTTTCTTTGGATATTTCTGGCTTCCATGTGCTGTCTTTAAATTTCCATGTGTTTGTTGTGGTCTTTTACAGAAAAGTGAATTGCTGAAATGTTTTCAGTTATGTTGAGTTGTCAGGAAGGAGTTGCAAAGCCTTTACCCACCTAATTTCTCACTTTGAGCTCACTCATCTTCATCAGCAGTTTCAGTTAGGATGTCAAATTTTGTTGACCTGGCTTTTAACAACTGCTGCAACAGGATTCATCATTTGTCAAAGTGCCAAAGCTTTTTGTGATTCTTTTAAGAGCAGGAGAGTAAAGTAAGTATGGATTTTGGCTGGTTTTAGAAAATAGCATTGGCACACATGGAATCAGGACACAGGGAGCTGTTTCATCCACATCTAACTGATTTTAAAACCTGAAAACCTAAACTTTGGGTTTTAGGAATTGCAAGATAGTAGAACTGCAGAATACTGGGTCCCGGGGCTCTTTGCAGCTATGGTCAATGCTCCTGACCCTAAAGAAAATGAGAACATTGAAAACAAAAAGGCATTTCTATTTGAGATCTGTTTACTTGATTTTATGTAGCTATGGAATATGACATTTGTCAAGCATGTATCAATGTCACCTTAAACTGAAAATGAATAGAGGATGCAGTCTCCAGGAGGTGTGGTGATCTCTGTAAGTTTCTATGAAAATCTTTGGAAAACGTGGGCATCCTTGCTTTCAGCCCTACAAACAGCTGCAGTAGGATGCAGCTGATACAGTGGGCATATGTAAATACTTAGTACTCCAAACATCTCATTTTCTTTCACTCCCTGTCCTGTGCATCAGCTTTCAGATTTAATTTATTTTGATTTCTGTGTTTTAACTATGGATATGGTCTGTTGGGAAAGGCTTGGGCAACATAGTTGATGTAATGATCAAATTTTATTTCTATTTGGTCCATCCTGTAGGAAATCTTGATACCATTGTAGAAGTAAAGTACCCATCAATGTTCCTTTTATTGGACATGCTTTACATATTATGATGAAGTCATATGCATACATAGATATTGTTAGGAAAAACTTAACGTGTCATTGATGAGTTAATTGTGTAGATGCCCCAACACTACATCAATAAGCAGAGTACATTGTATTGGTCACATGCATCTGTCTTGAATAAAAATTACCAAACAGGTTTTCAGCCAATAGCCTAAGGTAAAATCCTAGTGTTAATGAATATGTGCAGATGAAGGAGATCTTTTCTGTCTCTATCATTTATGAATCTTGGTGCTAGAGATATAGGGATAGACATCTAGGAAAGATTAAAAATTAAGTTGGCATATGTTTTCCCACACCTGATAAGCACATTTTGCTTATTAATGTGGAAGTATCATGTTGTGCAGTCCAGAAGCATTCTCAGAAGGAGCATGACCGACCCTCTCTCTGTCCAAGGGAATGGATGGGGCTTCTTTCACCTCCCCTGTGCTGCTGCCACCTCATGTTGCAGTAGCCAGATGCTTCTCCTCTTTCTGCAAGCATCAGTTCTGTGACTGAGCAGCCTCTTCTGGTGATCCCTCCCAGTCTAGCAAAGATTCCATATCCTCTGCCCCTATGCACTGGCCACAGGAAAATCTGAGGGTAAGGTCTTCACTTGGCTTAGATTCCACAGCTCCAATCCAGTTTTTGTCTGTATGCACTTACCAAGTATTTATGGCATATCTAGTCTAGACTTAAGAGCACTGATTTTTTTATGCTGACATGTTAGGACCAGGCCTCTGATTCTGTGCAGCACAGAAATTGATTATCTGCATTTTCAGAATGCCAAGAAAGGTAGCTTTAAAGTCTGGATTTCTGTCTTTACTGATTTTTAACTCTGAAGGAGTCAGTGCCTGCCGTGATTAGGAGCAATACTGTTGTCCTTAGTGGCTACATACACATTCGCAAATGCCCCTTCAAAAATTTTTGATGCAGTTTTAGCAACTGTTTCAACCTCAACCTCAAAAGAAACTGGGCCCTATGCTGACACAATGGAGTAGTCACTGTATGCTGAACAATTAACACTAACGTTTGTGAAGACCCTACACTGGGCTTTAATACTTTGATTTCCTCTGATACTGATTGATGCTTAGGTGACATCTCCAGAAAATAACCATGTGGAACAATTTGGGGTTTATTTTTTGGTTTATAGACAATATCTGGAAATTATACTTTAAAAAAATAATCCAAGTTATCTAGAAATAATAAAAAAAAAATTATACCTTCCCAGCTTTTAATTCTCGTCATGTTATTTCACAGTTGTAAGTTTTTTCATGTAAATTAACCAAACCATCAGGCTGTTGGTTTGGTTTTTTTTTTTTTAAATCAGTATCTGTAAAGCCTGTACAAAATAATAACTTAAAATAGTTTTTATAACTTTCCAGCAAATGGCAAACTTTGTCTTTTAGCAGTTAAAAACTTCTATGAATATTTAAAATTACTTTTGACAGTGTGTTGGCATGAGCAAAATTCTTTATCTAAAGATTCCATTTGTCTTTCTGGAGCACTTAAAATATTACAAGAAAATTGTTTCTGTGTCTTATTATAGAAATAAGCAGATATCTGAATAAACTTTTTGGTGGAAATGAATGCTACAAAAAATAGTTTAAAGATGATTATTAATTTTTCACTTGCTTTTGGTTGTGTTTCTAAACATCAGGTTCGATAATAATATGCTGAGACCAATGTTTATTCCTACATTTGCAAATCTCTTTCCTGATTATTGATTGTGAAGCAGCTAGATTTTTAACTCTTGAATGAATGTCAGAGAGAGGAGGAGGTCCAGCTATAGTATGACTTCACTGGTATAGATGACATCAGTTGGTCTCCTAGGCTTATGACCTTATTTCCAGGTGTGAACGTTATTTCTGCAAATGAATTTCCTCTAGGTTTGTGACCCCACCTCATAAATGCCATGACCTGAATTGGGGTCATGCCCCTTGGTTGGGAGCCACTGTCCTATATCCTTGTGGCTGATCATCTTGGGGTATGAGTTCAGATTGATTTAATTTGTAAAGGCTTAAAATGCATAAAAAAAGGGGATACTTCTCTAAGTTGTGTAAAACACAATTCTCAGGCAGAACGAAATGCAATTGACAACAAAATAATTAAAGAAATGGAATATTTTTTGGTTATGTTGAGGAAATTATTCCTTTTCAATGTTCTTTCTATACACTATTCTGAAACTGACTCAGAGGAGTACAAATGATAGTTAGATGTGAATATTTCTCTGCGTGTTAGCTTAAATGGATGCTCTTAACTGTAAGCTGTTAGAAATACCTTTATGTGTAATCTTAGAGAAGCTATATATCTGATAAATCCAAGTCCCTAAATACAGTGTATTGATAACAGATGTTAGCAGTTTGCCTATGCACCTTGCTTAAATTATACAACGGAAAAAATCTTAGGTCGTAAAATCATTAAGGTTTGTTGTATAATGAGAGGTACTTTAAGGATGAGGTCTCCAGGCTAAGGATATGACCAGGTGGGATTGGTCCAAGACCTTCAGAAACAGTATAATGTAAGGTGTTGCCATACTGATGAAACATCTGGGATACATACCAAAAAACCCAGCTGCTCAGTCAGCATAACAGCACTTTACATGCATCATTGGTTGAGGGCTTTTTTCTACATTGAAACATTAACTTTCTTTTTTTTTAGCCAGTATTAGAAGACAGCAAACAGTAGTAGTGCAGATAGTTCGAAAGTCTAAGTGAAAGGGACTAAAGTTGGTGTATGAACTGCAATAAAAAACCAAACCAAACCAAACCAAACCAAACCAAACCAAACCAAACCAAACCAAACCAAAGAAGGGCAGAACTTACAGTGAATTTAGTGTAGTCAGATCTTTTTCTTCCACCAGAATTGCTTTGGTTTATGTTCCTTGGGGCAGTTGAAAAGTTGTTTAGCACTTCAGGAGTTTCTACCCCCTTCCTAATGGGAAAGAACAAAGTCAGGCCTGTGGTAACTACGTGTGCAATTGGCAGGGCTTTCGGAATTGATGTGTCTGTTGGTTCACAGGCTAAGCTTGACCTGATATATCTATAGTCACACATGTGTGATTCATTAACGGTACTGGGGAGTTTACTGATGTGACCCCTCATGCATATCTCATACAAATAAAATATGTTGTACTGTCTTTTGACATGATTTATACACTTAGGACTTGATCCAAGTCCCCGAGAAGCTAATGGAGAGTTGTCTTTGAGAGCTGGAGCCAAGAAAGATAGTCACAAGCTTTCAGTATGGAGAGGGTAGGCTTGGATTTTGGCACAGTTTTTCTAGTTTAACAGATAAATATTTTAATTAAATTGCCCTTGAAGATTGTCAGAGATGCCTAAAGTATGACATCTCTCTGTTTAAACACCAATAAAGTTCTTTAAAGGAAGGAGGGATCCAAGCCTTTCCACAGGGTGTAGCATCAAACCTGTCTTGCAAGTTGCTCAACTGAAGTGCTTTTCAGTGCTTCCAGCTGAGACAGACAGCAAACATGTCAGCAGAAGTGTGTGTAGGGGATGTGAGGCAAACATATGTGTGCAGGACCCAATCTTTGATTGTAGTGAGGTGGGTGTTGGCCTCTTCTCCATAGTGACTGGCAACAGGACAAGGGGAAATGGGTTCAAGTTGCACCAGGGTAGATGCTGATTGGATATTAGGAAAATCTCTTCACTGAAAGAGTGGTGAAGCATTGGGACAGGTTGCCCAGGGAGGCAGTGGATTTGCCATCAGTGGGGGTGTCCAGAAAAGCAGACTTGGTAGATCATAGGGAAATGATTTATTGGTTATGATGGTGTAGGCCCAATGGTTGGACTTGATGAACTTGAAGATCCTTTCCAACGTTGATGATTCTATGATTGTAAGGTGACAAGCACTCTTGAAAAGTGTAGATGATATTGTAGAGGGTTCCAAACCAGGCCATGGGAACAGATTTGAAATTATTTTCATATAGGTCACTCAGTGCAGCCTCTGAGTGATAGGTTCACTGATTTCATTCAAATTGAAGTCAGTGTCAGAACAGGAAAAAAAGAAGATAAAGAAATGTGGCTACATGGTGCAGCATGGCTTTAGAAGTCTTTTGACAAATTTGTAAGTTGGCCCCATTTTAAAATATTTACATGAAAAGTGAATGGGGAAGCTTTTTTTAATGAATATCTGGACCAGTCCTACATCACCATGTAGTATGTTAGAATTCTACAAAGGCTGTTTTTATTATATGTGTTTAACAGGCATATTGCTATTTTGAGGGAAGAATTTTATTTGTGAGAAGTAAAGATAAATGTTCCTCTGGATGAAGGGAGGGATGGAAAGCTGTAGAGTGTTCAGTGTGACAGGTATTAGAGACTTAAAACTTGAGATAGGAATGTAACACTGGAAGTATTGAGATAATTTGTTTTGAAGTTTCTAAGTCATCAAATAAGATAAAAAATACCAAGTGAAATATTTATCCTTCAGTTGCATGCCACATGCAGTGGCAAGATAGCTCAGCCTTGTATTTTTAAGCTTTTGTTAGGCCAGCAGATATTTCTGATACTGGATCCCTTGAGGCAGTGGCCAAAATTAGGAATCTACTAAGACTGAATATTTAGGGAGTCTGGGCTATGACAGCAGTATTAGTTTAAAATTCAACCTTTTGTGGCAGAAATAATCCTGAGACCACTGAATGACAATAGCAAAGTTCCTTCATAAACCAACTATGTTACTTTTGTGTGTTCAAAACCTAAATACAACATCAGGTTTGCCTGATACAGTGTTATGACCTCAAATGCAAACAATAGTGCTTGAAGGACACTTCATAGGTTGCTAAGGGAAGTACTTAGAGAATGCCAGATATTTTCTTCATTCTCAGTTCCACTCTTTATGTATCACCTTTTTGGTGAATGAATCCTGGATCCTTTCAACACTGGAGAGAAAACTGTATGCATTTATCCAATGAAAGACAGCATCACCATATGTATATACAATGAGTATTTTCCTGGGGCAAAGAAGCATTTTCCTCATCTGATGATATGCTTGCTGCTGATTTTAAGGCCTGCCACAAACAACATATTAAAAAAGAAAGCAAGGAAATTTACAATTTTGTTGTCTTACCTAACTGAAAGAACAGCAACATATCCACTTAAAATAGTGCAGGAATAATTTCACTCACCACTCTAATGCAGATACTTCTGTGATGATACCGCTCACACTTGTAACAAAGCACAAAAAATATAAAACAACACATCACAGAAAATAGGGCTAAACATGATGACAGGATTGCAGGAGGAAACTTAGGCAATGGAAACTTGGTGAGGACACTATGGTTACCATTTTTATTTTAAAATTTTCTAACTGTTTTACAGACTTGATAAAGGGAATGATGGTAATTGTAACAGAATCTTGACCCTTAACATCTGCTTGGTCAGATAAAATGGGAAAAATACTTTCAAATTTTTGTTTGGGAAAAAAAAATTGCAAAATGCCCTACGTGGTTTCCTTAAAGCTCAGTCCCTATGTTTCTCATTAAATCTGTAAGGTATGGTAGTGCCTAGTAACTAAGAAAATCAGATCACGTTATTAAGTCTTTGTCTTCAGATAGATTTGTGCAGCACTGAGTGTAATGATGGATCTTAGTTGGGGCCCTTGAATTAGAATGGTTAAGAACAGTGAACTATCAAAGATGGATTCAGGTGGGCCCTATTGAGAAGAAATGTCATGCTGGCTTTCTGCCACCATAGTAAAAAAGAGAACATTAATAACATTTTTTTCTGGACTGACATGTTATGAATTGAGGAAAAAGGCCAATAGACTACAGTTGCTCTTTCCTTTCTACATTGTCTTTCCCCCAAAACAGAGTTTTTCTTAATTTCTTTCTCTTCAGTTTGTTTTGTGGGTCCCTGAAGTATCTGTCCAGCAGCTGTTGGAGGCTCAGACAGAACTCTTTTTCCCCTCTCCAGCATTTCTGCAGATTCTCCTGTGGCAAATTAATCTTCCTGTGCTCTTCCATCCATCAAAATGTTGTTTCTACCTTCAAAAAGGTTTTCTTCCCCAAAGAATCAGTATTTTCACAATGAGAATATTGCCTTCTCCTTTCATGAAGTCGACAAGAATTTTAGCAGCATAGGTTTGTTTTGTTTTTTAAAAATAAAAAAATGTACATGAAACATTAATTGGGGTATTATTCACCAATGTGTAAACCAAGTGACCAATGGAAACAAATCACATGATGAGATGCCATGTAGGAACTGTGAATCTAAGTCTCAGGATAAGAGATCAATAGAAAATCTCATCAGGCTGTCAGTACAGGGGACTGCTGACTACACAGCCTTCTTTTCCACAGCCATCTGGAAGTTCACAGGCTCCATTAACTTCCAAAGGTAGATCATCAAAATGGGTGCATTGCACTGGCAAGCAGGAAATTCCCTGAACAGAAACTGAAAAATACCGTGGACAGTCCATGAGAATTCCTTTATCCTCCACCCTCCAGTCTTATCAGAAATACCAGATTAAGTCATGCTCTGACCTGTTAGGTGGGGCAAAATCTATGCAAGACCAACTTATTAATGTTATTATAGAAGCTGGAAATTCTAAAATAATCTGGAAGTATTAACTGTATAATAACTGTGAAAGCAATGGGCAAAAGTGATTTAAAAAATTCCACTAACTCAAAAATGGCTTCAATGCAGAACGCCAGGTCCTGAACTTCCAAACTTCTTTGCAACATCTTGGTTTGGAAATAACTGGGAAAGCTGAAGATAGTAAATTTACCTATATAGAAGAGTACATCATATGAAGACATAAAATACTAAAGTAAATGCATGTCATAAGGTTTACCATTTCTATAGTTGTTGTATTTTTCTCTTTACATTTCAATAAATGACAGTAGTTCTTTTTACCCAACAAATGTAGAAAAGCCTCCCTGCAACTGTATATCAGAATCCACAGCACCTGCAGGGAGACCCATTAAAGTCCAAATGTGGATGTGTGAGAGCAAGTCGAGGTCTGTTGGAGGGGGAGCAATATGACTTCATTGCCCTCTATCACCATTCTTGGTTTTTTGGCCGCCTTGCAGTGAATAATCAACTGAACTTGGACGGCATAGAGAAGTTGCTGTGTAGGCTGCTGAGCTCTACAGCTAGCAGACCTGCCAAGTCTTGAACACTGAGAAAGAGACATTTGTCTGACTTCTTCTCTCACACTGTCCCATGTATTTTCAGAAAACAAGTCATGCACTTGCAGCTTTACTTTTGGGCCCCACAATTTCTGTTCTGCTTCATGATCCCTCATGCCAGACAGCCCTAAGCAGCCTGATCTGTAATCTGTCAGTCAGCTATAGTCTGGGCAATGGGAAATCATGGAGTGGGAGAGAAACTGCTGCACTGGGCTGCTCTTTAGAAGTGTAAATCCAGCAATCAAAAGGGCCCTGACAGAGACATATCTGAAACATGGACTCTCTGCCATTATGTGAGAGGATATGTGCCTCCCACACAAGTCTTCCCCTTTTTCTTGTTCTGCAGTGACCTGACATGTAGGGTCACATGCACCGGGGCCTTGAAAAGTTGAAAGGTCTACAAAGCTGCTATATAGCTGGGGAAAGTGTGCTTCTTACATAAATATTATGACCACAGGTATAAGATGCATTCCTGTGCTTTCAAAAAGGACTAAACCTGACCTCAAGTAAGTGTAAATAGATTGCAGGCAACCTTCTGCAGCTAGAAGCGCACCCTGAGAGTTAGCTTTGAGACTTCATTAATTTTCTTGTAATCAAAGGAACAGTCTCTTTTGCTATGGTCTAGAGGGTAAACACTCTTTCTAGGTTAAGTTTCTGTGAGCTCTGATGCTGCTATCACAATCCTCTGTCATCTCCCCAGCACAGATCACAGTCAGCGTCTGTAGCACTGAGAATAGTAGGACTAAGTTATCAAGCAAATAATACAGTCAACACTGTATTTCAGAGTCTGTCTTTATGTCCTTGTTTCATGTCCTGTTTTGTGGTGTACTACAAGACATCTAACCTTCAATGAATGCTACTGAAGGCAAAACAGAGAGAAATTGCCCAATTGTGAAAAGTTAACATTAGTGGTACAGCTGCACAAACACCTTGGAAATCATTTTACACCTACTCAACTGCAAGTACTAGAAAAATCTGTGACGAGCAATGCTAAAAATATATATTTTTTTTTTCTGGAGTGGTATATTAAGTCTAGTCAATAGAGATCCTTTGGTGAACTTTTGTACACCTTCCTTTAGGCACTGCATTGGAGACACCACTGCAAAGGCTCATTCCCTCTTTTGAAAGCATCAGAGATGGTAAAAATACCACAGTGCCTAAAACATTTGAGGTGTGCTTTCTGGAATACATTTTGCACTATCTTTGTAGGACATATTGGAGAGAGTCCAAAGAAGGGCCACAAAGGTGATTAAGTGACTGTTGCATCTCACATACAAGGAAAGGCTGAGAGAGCTGGGACTGCTTAACCTGGAGAAGAAAAAGCTTAGGGGGTATCTCATCAGCAACAGTTTGTGTGATTTGGAATCAGCAATAGTCCAGGTACTCAGGGGCATTCCAGTGAATGCAGTATTACTGAGGAAAATGGAAATTTGGGGTTGGGTGGTTGTCAAGCTGGAGAGAAGTATTAGTGAAGTAGTTGGAAAGAAATACTAGAGGTCCCTTCCTCTGGTAGAAAGGATACCAGGTGGATTTCTGAAAGGCTTGTTTGCTGATGAACCTCTACTTGTCAGCTTTCTGAAAAAAGAGAGGCACAGCTTTGGGAATGGGAGCTGTGGAGGAAAGCAACCACTGAAAAATCACCTGGTGCAGAGATGAGAAGGTTGAAATCTGCATCTATTGTATGCACAAGTATGTGCTGTCTTTTCACCAAGAGCAAGAGGATGTGAAGAAGTATGGTATTTTCTTCTTTACAGCTTGCATCTTAAATTAACCCAAATATTAGGGCAAATCAGCAAAGACTGATAGAACCAATCAGCACCAGATGAGCTTTGCCTCGTTAAATTAATATAGCACGCAGGAAAATCCATTGGGGTTAAGTATCAACCAGTCCTATTTAAAAGTTCTAGATTTTTCCACCCAGACATTTCATTGCTGTCCTTGCATAGACTTCCAAAGAATTTATCCTGAGGGGCTATTTCTTCTTGCATTGCAGATACAAGGCATTAGTTCATGCACTGCCGGTATGTCAAAACGTGTAGCTGATAACTTGGTTACATCATTAGTTATTCCTACCTCAGGTGGAAAAAAAAATAGCTGTCTTAAAGTGCTGCTCAATGTGCATGTTCTGCAGATTCTCACCAAGGGACCTGTGGTTACCTCAGCCTGATGATTGCTCTGCATTCTTCTGATGTAGACACCAGGAGCTGTTGAAAATAATTGAGATGCTTGTCAACAAAGTGGGAGACTGGACTTCATCAAAACTGTTTTAGTCTCCAGGACTGATGACCTTTTGATCGAGTTTGTTTTAGTCAGGAATTAAGTGTCCAATCCTGTACGGTGTGAAGCGCCTTCTTTAAGGTGCCGAGTATCCTTCTTATCCCTTGCAGTCACTCTGGCACTAAGCATCTCTGTTGAGGCACTGAGCACTTGGCAGAATAGGGCTTCAAACTGCTTTTGAAAGGAGAAGCAAGGTTTCTTTCCACTTCTCTGGGTTTTTTTTTAGCAATGAATTTAAATTTGAAATACAGATTTATAATAAGTGAACCTCTCTTCATCAAGAATGCAAGCTATAGAGAAAACTCATTTAGCAGATCCAAACCAAAATCACTTCATTAGCTAGAACTGGGTTATAAAGGCAGGTACTTACATGCAGGGAAAATACAGGCAGATTATTTTTCTGAAAAGAAATTCCAAAAAGAGTGAAATTCCCTGACTGTCCTCTGCTATTCATATTAGTATTACAATAACAATCATAAAGCATAAAAGAAAATATAAGGTTTCTAAGTCATATGTTTAAATTTTTTTTTTTTTTTTAATTTTTATTATTGCTGTAAACTGAGCCAGCTGATGATCAGCCTCTAGGGAGGAGACAGCATCACCCCTGTTTCCTGTTCAGCCTTGCTCCAGCAAAAAGCTAATGAAAGAAAAGAACCTAATGGGCTTGCAACTCAGGTAAAAGGTTCAGGGGAGTTCACAGGTCAATTGATTTCTAATCTTACTTTATGTTATATTTCAATCAAAAAAAATCCAAACCAAAAACAAACCAAAACCACTCCAGTGTCATAAGGCAAATGTACATTTGGCAACAGCACCCTGTTTTTATATTGTCTTTGAAAAGTAAGTGTAAAACCTCTCACAGCAGAGTGCAGCAGCAAGTGTTCCAAATAGTATGAAACATTCTTCTGTTTGGTTATGAGAACAAGTATTGTGATATATCAGTGTACATATGTACACATAAATATATTTCAAGGTGGGAATATTTAATTAACCTGCCTGTAAGCATAAACAGAGAATCTGCACTGTATACATGATCAATTAATTTGCTGAAAATTGCTCCGTTGACCATTTCTTTACTGCTCTATCTCAGCATGTAGAAGGGAGAGATATGAGTTGCATCTCTTTCGAGCAATGAGATTTCTGTAAGTCGTGATCTGCTGGCATGTAATAACTCGATCTGCTTCATGCAGACAAAATATATTAAAAGTATGGACGAGTGAAGTTTGTGCCCCAGGGAGAAGGCAAGATAATGCATTGAAATTGTTCAGAGGTAGTTAGATGCCTAATGGTCTAATATGTGAGCTATGTGAGGTCTGGGGTCTGGTTCTCATAAATTCTGGCTAGACTGATCCTGTAATTTCAAGCAAAGGATAAAAGCATTAACCAGAGTCATCAGTGTTCAAGGTCCATGATGCTGAATATTATTCATGTAAAGATTCAAAAAAAACAAAAACAAAAACCCAACAACCAAACAAAACAAAACACAAACAAGAAAACAAAACACTAAAAAGAAAGCTCGGGAGCACATGTGTTTGTATCTGACAATATGCATATATAAAAATAGGTGCTATATTCTTTTTGTGTGTGTCTAGATACGCACAGAGAAACATGCACATAGTAAATGCATACCTTAGCAGATGTACAATTACACAACTGTAACGTACTGCTAACAACTGAATAGCCAAAAGAAGGGGGTTTTGTGGTGTTTGGTTGTTTGGGGTTTTTTTGGGTTTTTTGTCGTTGCTGTCTTGGTTTTGTTTATTGGATTTTTGGTTTTGTTTGATTCTTTTTGTAAATCCAGTTATCAAGTTACTCCATGGAAAAACAAAATGCTAACTCTCATGTTACTACTAGTACAGGTGAAACAAGTTTTACATCAGCAACATTTTTTCAGTTTAACACTTGTGTAAAGCTTGCTTACAATTGCAGCAAAATATTGTTAATGCAATGCTGATACACCTGTTTTCTCACTTTATACAGCAACTCTGAGCATATTAAGCAAGTGAGGTCACTCCAGTGGCTGAATAGGTGCCACTAGAGTTGTGCATTATGAATCCTGATAAGTGCATCAATGTAGCATAGTGTTGCCTTAATTCACACTTACAAGTTTCTATCATCACACAATAATGAAGCATTTCTTGCCTCAAAAACTGTATAGTTCGAGAATTGCAGCAAAATGGCCAGAGCAAATCATAAAATCTATCCCTTAGATACAAGTTGCACAACACAGCATAGACAATATAAATATGATGTAATTTATCTTTATTGTTCCCTTAATCTGTGTTGAAGTTACATTCATCCTGTGGCTTTCTAGTATTATAAAATGTACTCATTCTGTGACTACGAGGTGAACAACTGAACTATGAGGTGTTCTGATCACATTCTTCTCTGGATTCCAAAGAGTCAGACCTTAGGATGGGAAAGATCATATGGCAGCAGAGGGATTCTTTTCTCTTTCTTGACTATACAGTTGTCTTTTCTTTCTTCCATGTACATCTGGATTTAAGAACTTTTTGAGTTTCTGCCTTTCTGGGTGTTCATGATGCACAAATATTTTTAGCAACTGAGCTGAATAGTTTTTGCCTTGACAGATTTTAAATTTAAACAGAGGACAGGATAGAAAAACAAATAAACAAAGGAAGTTGTCACATTACCTTCAAAATTTTTCTTTCTATGTGATATATCCCCATTTGCTCCTTTCCTGTTCTGTAACAAAATATTCTCTTGATCAGTTCATATAGCAACCTCTGTATTCTTTGACTCCAGAGGTCTACCTGACTAGTGGGAAACCTTCTTAGATGCACAAAAGGTAGAAGAGGACTTGAAAGGGGCTAGAAGATGAGTACTGCATATCACAGTGCCCCCTCAGAAGTGAATAAGATCCATCCCTGCAGTTTTGTCATCTCTGTGCCAGATTTATGGAAAAAAGTAATGAAACATCAGGTCCAGTGGAAAGGGAGGTGGACCTGTTCTGGTTCAGTGCAAATCCTTTCTCCGTCTTGGGCCTGGGAGAGAGACAATTTAAAGAGTTCTGTTGACACTGCTGCTTCTGAGCTGGTGTTTTCCAGAGCTTCCTGGGCACAGTCATGCACTATTTCAAGCTCAAAATGCTGCATTTATGGGGGGAAAAAAAAAATCTCTCCCAGAGACCTACTCCAATGCAAAATCTATACCTCTTTTTGAAAACAGTGCTACTTTTAACATTACTAAATACCTCTTCCTATATTTCCACATGCTTCTTCAATTATTATTTTGAAAATCACAGATTTTTTGTGAAGCCCTAACTACAGGGCAACAACACACACCTATGTCTATTTGATTGACTCCTTTGGATGATTGTTCTGACAAAAGAAGAGCTTGTCTGTCAGGATTATAAAACCCAAATATCCAAAACTGCCTCTGATATTGAGCTCCTCAGCTCAAAACTCTGATTTGCACATGCAAAGACTATAAACACATGCAGACTGTGCACTTATATGTGTCACTGCTTGACTGTGAAAACAAGTTAGGATCACACAGCCTCAAAATTAGAGGAGATTAATGCCTCTTGGAAAAACTGCTCCTTTAAATTTCAGTAATATGTTTTATAGAGCAATTGAAAAGTATCTAGGGCTGCTTTTCAGTAATTAAATGAGTTATTAGGTGAAAAATTAGCAGACTAATGGGTAATTTCAGACACTAAAAACTCAGCTTGCATTGGCAGGATCATGGAAGGTTTAGATATTTCAGAAGATGTTCTAAAATCTTAATTGACCTCAAATCAAATATGCTTGAGATTATTAACACATTGTTTCCTTTGTGACCTTTTAAAACCTCTTAGTTTCCCAAAATGCAAGATGAAACAGAGACACTAAGTATAAACTAACAAGCCCAGAGCTCCATGCCATTTCCAAGATCAGAGGTATTTCTGTATTGTCTTCTTTCTGTCTGCCTAATTTACTTAGAGGAGAGCAGAGACTGTGCTGAAGTATATAAGGGGTATCACAATTCCTTTACGTTCCAGTGTTTTGCCTTCTCCAGAGAATGGATCAGACAGGCAGCACACAGGGACAGCGTGACCTGTGAGTACTCACAAACCAAAACACAGCTGGCAGGTCTAATTTTAGGCTCTGTAGCCTTGATCATGTCCCTTTAATGTATTGAGTGGAAAAAGAAAGGCGTTTAAAGTACAGGAAACGTCACAGAAATCCAGTTCCAAATTCCTCCTTAAATAGAGCCTCTACATTGATGTGTTTTTCCTAGGCTCTGGTTTTGTTTAATTTTTGTGTGACTTTTTTTTTTTTAATGCTTCTGAAATTTGCCAGGTTGACAGCCCTGGAGACAGAAGTCCCCTCTCAACAGAAAGGTTACTGCAATGAGAAGTGGCAGTGTGCATTTCTTACAATGAGTTGCTGGCTCTGCCAGAGCCCTGACCTAAGGGGACCGCCCTTCAGCTTGAGAAGGTAGTTTAGTTTCCACACCTCATTCACAGCTTGGTCTTAGACAAATGGAGAAACAATAGGTTTTATTTTTATTTTCTTTTGAATCTAATGGAAGGAAGGTGGGGCCTCAGACCTTGACTTTTCGTAGTATAGTTTTGTATGACTTTTTGTAATTTTTTTCCAAGATGCTAAAAAAGCTGGAGATTTCCGTGCAGACGTGCAATGGAGAAATTGCAGGAATTACCAAGCTGCACTCTTAAAAGCAACATTTTGTTACCTCTCCTACAGCATTCAGTATTCAAAACATTTTCTACAGCAGGCGGTTTTTAACCCCCAAATGATTGGAAAAATATAGGCAAAAAGGACGTATACTTCAATGAATGTGTCTTCATGTCTTAGAAACATTCATACGCACCATTTTGAGGTAATGTCATCCCTAAAAAGCTCATTCAGTGCTTTGATACTTTTAATTACAAAGATTGTATAAAAAAACTTTTCCAAAAACTGTCTTGGAAAACAGAACTTCTGATAGATCTATTGTTTATTGTTCCATTTGTGGTGGTTTTTGTTCCTTAGTTTTTTCTTTTTCATGAAGTCTGCTTAGATATTTCTTTTCCTTTTCCTTTTTTTTTTTTTTTTTAAATCTTAATCTCTCAGATAAATGCCTTGTTTTCTTGTTTTATGTTTCTTTCATCTTTCTGGAATTCCTCAAAATGTAGGTGTATGAAAAGCAGAGTAGTCAGAGTGAACTTGTAAGCATACCAGCCCTGGAGAGAAATAAAATCTAAACAACCACTTTGCTGCTGGATCAACTTGTGGGTTGTAAGTAGGACAGGGTAATGCAGTAATGCAGAGCAAAATGTTCTCAGGTTTCAGACCTAGTGGGCTATACAAGCTGACACCAGACTTTGGTTTTGTCAATCCTTGCATTCCTATTCTAATGGCTTCTTTCCTACAATCAGATGTCCACATAGATTTTCAGTATGGAAGTCAGAAAGATTTTTCCAGAAGCTATGTTATATGCTCAAACCAGAACCCAGAAAAATGGGAGCTGAAATGCTATGTGACTTTACTCGTGTCCAGCTAGTCCAATCCACCAAATTTAAAAATTGTTACATTTTTTATCTTGACATTTTCAGATCAGTTAGGCAATTTCAGTTGATGGTAACCTTTGAGCATCTGTTGGTTCATACAGATAGAAGAGAGGCCAGAAACCTTGCAGGCTTGTGGAGTGAGTAGATAGAGAAAGCTTAGCTTTCAAACTCTCCAAGTTGTGATAAAATGCATAAAAAGGAATATTTTACTTCTGGAAAATATGTCTATATTGCTCTTTTGGTCTCCATTTTCTCCTTCCCTTAGCAGAAAACATTGGTTTGTGCATAGTCCTTCTGTGGTCAGATGGAAGGAATGGGGCTTCAATTAATGCTGCTTAGTGATCTATGAAATGCAGTGCAATGGAAACAATACCTCTGAGACAAAGTATTGTGTTAGACTTTTAAAGTAACATTATTCATCTTGCTGACAGAAAATTATCTAACTGTCAAGAAGTATCTTAACTGCTTTAACTACTTATGTTAATTGGCATTTGCTCTGCCCTGTAGAGCCAGGCTCTTATTAGTTGATCATGGGTTAACAAATTCTTGTTCAGAGCCAGCCCTAGTGATCAGCTGAGGTAAAAGCAGGGAAAGTAAATAGAGAAAACTATATCAGTTTGTAAAAAATATACCATGTTAGACAAACAAGCTAAACTTTTCATACGTCTTAGAAGTATTATAGAGATATGCACACCAGAAAAACCATGATCTTATTAAAAGGTCCCACAAGTATCTAAGCCATTACGTATTTACATTACATATTTAATGAGCTCTATTTTAATGTACTTTACTTAAAAGCCCAGGAATGACAGAAAATGCCAATCTTAGGATTTTAAACAATTAAATTTTGATTCTGATATACAGTCTGTACCAACAACCGCAGAACAGCAGCAGTGTCAATGTCCTATTCAGGACCTCTAAAAGACAGCTAATATCTCAAGAGTAATTTCAGGCAAAATAGACCATGGGGGGGGGGGGGGGGGGNNGGGGGAGGAAATAAAAAAAACAAACAGAAAAAAACCAAACAAAAATCCCCAAACAAACCATGGTGCACATTATTTAACAGTGTTAAACAATTCTGGAGGCCTTTTCTTTGAACAGCTTTAGTGTTCCCATTCGTGAGAGGAGGGCTTTGAAATTTGGCAGGTAAATGTTGGGAGTGTGCTTTTACTTCCCTTATAAAAAAATAACAATTTGGCCACAGTTAAAATCTTAGCAAAAATCACAGTTCACAGATGCTTATTGAAGACTTCCTGGGCTTTGATAACAAAACCTCTAGAAATTCTGTCTTAAATAACCATACTCATGAATCCCACACCACATCGTATTGGTGAGACTGCACTCATGCTGTAGGGGGACTTCACATTCTATTGCAAGGATGCTTCAATGTGCCTGAAACAACAGCTATCCCTTCCCTACTACTCCTTCTGATACCCAGGAAAACCATGGTGGAGGAAGCTGCCAGAGCTAAATGTAGAGGAGACCAAAGCTGTACAGGAGAGAAATATGTAGTTTGTGTCACACTGAGGTACCATGAAGGAAAGGAGGAGATGAAGAGAGATTAGATGAGTAAGGAGCTGGCACTCCTCTGGGAATTAAGGAGACTCTAACTGTAAAGGAACAGAGCTGGAGCACTGGGAGAAGGTGACTGAGAATTAACTGGGCTAGGATTGGACTGGAAGGAGGCAGCTGCTGGGACTTGAACCTTGGGACTGGAGTAAGGTAAGGGAAATTAGAAGAACCAGCAGGACTGGTGAGGTGGATAATGGAGAGAGGATCCTCACACAGCTGAACTGTAAGACTCTGCAACGAGAAGCATTGGAGGCAAACATTAAAATTAAAATGTAATCCAGCTTTACATTACTCCCTTGTGGTCCTTATTGATGCATAGGCGTGGGACAGGGAAGATACAGGTGGCAGCATTCTAGGAAGGTCCACAGCAGTGGAGAAGAACCATTTCAGAGGAGGAAATCTCTGCTCAGGGCTGGAGGAGTGCATGCTCCCTTGTTCTGTGGGGGGGTGCTATAGATGCCAGCATATACAGGCTGGAGCATGTTCAGTACAGATGGAGTCTTTGAAGAATTTAGCTGACAAACTCTCAAATGCCTTTACTGAACTGGTGCTAATTGAAAATTTTCAAAGGTTTATAGCTTGGCCAAATGTGGGTGGTTTTTGAAAGAGGTGGCAAAAGGCACATCCCTGAGAGCAGGGCTGTCCCTTCTCCAAATGTTGTGCTTGTGTTCCAAAGTGAGCTCTCCTCAATTAAATATAGCAAAAAAAGCAACATACCAATATATTTCTTTACTTTCATTTTCAGAAATGGCTGAATCATTTTTGCTAAAACTTTCCAAAATAATTGAGGGCAAACATTCTTCATCAATTTGGAAAGCAAAGTTTAGCAAATGGAAATTCTGTCTTACAAGAGGAATACCTGTTCTGCCTGTCATAAAATGAAAGGGCAGATTTTAGGAGTCCTTTCTCAGAAACTAGGAAGAGAGGGACTGGAAGTGAGTTACTGCAGATTTGCAATCGTGCTCTTGAGTCCAGAATTTTGCCTCCAATGCACACCTCATAATGAGAGAAATGCTTACATGGGTTAATTCAGTGCAGATAGTACTGGTGAATATGTATGCAAAGCTTATTTCTATGATGTTGTTGAATATAGTGAGGCTTTGGCATTACATAGTGATAGAAATCACCCAGTCAGGTAAAGTGAAGTTGCCTAGGGGCAGCTTTAATTTGTGTACCTAACTTCCTTAAAATATTTATGAATTTTGCATTGTAGGCTCAGCATGATTTACTCTTTCAAAGTATGTCCCATTGCCTTTCTCTTCATCCTTGGATGTGTTACTAACTTCTGGTTTTTTCATATCATACTGTCCACATGCCCCTTCATGGGGGAAGTTTTGTCAAAACTTCCAGTCGGCAAATAATTCCTTTGCATCCCTGTTTGTGAAAGAGCTACATGGTATCCTTTTCTTCTTGTACCCAGATAAATCTAATCAATGCAAATTCTAACTGGCTGTATTAAAGCAGAGATACACACTGTTGAGACTTCTAGAGAAATATTGTTTTTTGACATACAGCTAGAACAGTTACCTTTATGTCTCACCTGCCACTGTTGGTTTGTTTTTTTTTTTCTTTTTTTCTTTTTTTTTCTTTTTTTCCCAGCAATTATGGCTAATACATTTCCCTTTGAAAGGATTTAAAAGCATTTTGTATTATGATAGCTAACATGTAGGCTCCTATCACCATTGAGGGAAGTAAACTAAAGTCTACTTTTGCCAAAACACAACTTTCCTTTTCTCTGGGTAGCACGTACTAGATTAGAATAGGCATTAAGGTGACTGTGAATTCACACAGTAACTTCTGCACTTCTGATCTAATTCAGGTGTTAGAGAGTAAAGGACACTTTGCAATACTGGATACCATAGGCATAAGCCTGAGATCCTTGTATTCCAGTCTGGAACACCAAAAGTGTGTCTGAAATTAGCAAATGCTCAGTATGTCAATTGGACCCCAGCTTAGAAGATACACAGGGGCAATCACTGAGTGGGTATGGATTTTGTATGCAACTAATTGCACAGTCCCTTAAACTATGTCAGTTTTATGCCAGAAAGTACTAGCAGGGACCTCCAGCCTTGGCTTTACGTGGAAACCAGTACATGGTACAAAGGTCTTGTCTGGAGGTTAGGGAATATGTTAAGCTTTTGTACGTGGACTCCAGGAGTTCTTCCTGTTCCAGTCTGTACTGTACTAATAGTCCTTAATCCTGATGGAAGAGTATGTGTTTATTTTGTAAAGGGGAGCTGTAATTCATTTTGATGTCTGAGGCAGAAAAAGATTTGCCCACAAAGCTCTAGGTATATTGCCAGCCTTAAGAAAGGCTATGTGAGGTAAGGGGAAGAAGTCTGCCTCAAATAAAGGTTCCTTACACTTGCTCGAATAGCAGTACAGCTCAAGGTATTTTACACCAGCCTATAAGGCACTAGATTTAAATTGGTGTGCAGTGAAACATTTAAATATACTATAGCAAATGAAATATGGTCCAATAGATTTTTTATGGTCCGGCTATGCTTTTTCTTTTCAATCACTAGCCTGGGGCGAACAAGTATGCTTTAAAATGTCTATTTTAGCTATGCTTTTATCACCTCTGTCTTTTAGGAAGTTTGATTCCTTTTTCATTTTTTCTCTTTGATAAAAAAGAGCTGAGATCTCTGAATGGGTTATTTATCTCTTGTGTTTAATCTATTTATCTGTCAATGGACATGCTGCTTTAGAAGTGTTTTATATTACTAATTAATTTCATTTCACATACTGTACTCCATGTTAACACATTTTCTATTATACACTATAATGTGATACAGGGCCCTCCCTCAGCACCCTTACCTTAAAGCTTTAATTGCTTTCCTCTAAGCCTCAGCTCATGTTTGATTTATCTGATTCCTTTGTATAAAGATTCCCTGGTTTACAACGTGTACACAACTCATTAAGTTGGTGTTGATGTTTACCTAGCACACTTACCAACTGGTGATATAAGTCCCTTTATGAATTTATGACTGGGCAATAAAGAGAAGTGTCAGGAGCCCTGTTGTTGTCTCTGTTGGGTCACTCTCTTAGTTTGTGTTTAGAAAGACAAAATGAGCACTTTCACTGACATAGTGAATTGACGGATTGATGCCTGCAGTCAAAATCTGTTACAAATTTCTAGCTATGAAGTGATTTTTTTTCCCCTTTTTTGAGGGGAAAAGGTGAAGAGAATGGAGAGGAGGAAAGGGGTAAAACAGCTTGGGCACATTTGAAGGCAGCGTGGACTTCAGCTGAGATGCATTGTTGTTGACATAGAGGAAAAACTGAACCAAAATGCCAGATCCCCAAGCTATGTGAAGTTCAGAGTCTGGATCCAAGTATTGCAGCTTGAATTCTCTCTGGCTCCCAAGAACCTAAATGTAGATACCACATATTAAAATGCATGAAAATGAATGATAGTAAATAATCAATGTAGAGTGGGAAATCTGGTCCTTTGATCTGTCAGGTTTCGTCACATAACACAAGCATAAGGACATATGGTATTTTAAAGTTGCATTTGAAGAGATGCCTACACTGACTTTTATCCTTATTTACAAATAGTCAGCAATAAAGGCTGTAATCTTGCAGATAACAGTGTGGATGTGCAGAAGTCTTCTTGCACGGAGTTCATTTTAGGATTGCGATCTGGTTAATATAGCTAGGAATCATTTGGAAGATGCATGCACACTTCTGAATGCATTAAGTGAGCTGAATATTACATCTACCTACTCTTTGCTTAAGAGCTGTATTTATCTCTATCGGTTTGTTTCACGTCCAGAAAGCTGTATTGTTTCTGCAAAACCTCTTCATTTGCTATTTCATTGTTACATTTACTTCCCACTCATTAAAACTCCATCGCGCTTTCCTTACGTATGGGTGACGTCTGTTGGCTTCAGTGAGAACTAATTGCACACGAGGCAAAAGGATTCAAATTAGGATTACCAATATATGACCGCGTGGAAAAGGAAGCATGAAATATTCTAATTCTTTTTAGATGCAAAGTAACTTATGAACAAAACCCATTGTGGCCGATTCTCACAAGCTTAAAGCATTGTGAAAGAAAAATTGAAATGGGCAAGGCTAATTAATTTGCTAAAATCCATTGTTAATTCAGTGTTTTCAGTTCTCCTGAATGCTGCTCTCATGACATTTGGTGTCTTTCTAAGAACCATCCCAGCTGTAAACACTATTTTTTTCTTTCCTCTGAGAATCTCAACTTCCATTTAAAGAAGTAAATTCCTAGACCTCATGATGAAATAGAAAGTTTGGAAGGCAGACTTACATGCTCCCTAGACATTAAAGGCTACTAAAAATCAGCCTGCGTTCTTTTTAAAGTGATTGTTTAAAGCTTCACAATTTTTAGCTTTCCTTGAACTCTGGCGTTGGATTGGTTTGGATGTGGGGTGGGGTAGGAGGCAGAGGGCCTTTTGGCTTTCCAGTATTTGGGATTAGCAAGGAATGAGTGGCTGCATAGCTATCCTAAAGCCTTTTTGAAAACTCCTTCATATCCACTGGAAGAGTTAGTATCAGCTGGAAAACTGTTGCTGTATGAAATAGGGATCAAAAGATGGGACAAAAGCTACAAGCTCTCTCGACTGACTCTGGAGGGACTTGTGCCATTGTGGGGCCACTGAAAAGCACTCCTTCAAAGCCCTGTGCAAAGGAGCTGAGCCACCCGGGACCTGGTCCCACGAGCACTGGTTCCCAGCAGCAGCGTTTGCTGCTCCGTCGCCTTGGGCTGCCCCGAGCGCCGCTCCTCCTTGGGCGAGCTCACAGGATCGGGCCCTCGGATGATACATGTAGGGCTCTGGAAGCCCAGCTTTTACTGCTCATATGTTTGGCAGGCAGATTTGATAATCAGTGCTGTTCTAGAACCTTACACCATCTCAGTGAATATAAATTGATGGTGTAAAGCAAATGGGCAACTGGCGGGAAGCCAAACACGGAGGGGAGAGAAGACGGTTTATTGTTGAGGGGGCAGCCCGGTGTTCTACAGCAGAGCTTTCTGTTCACAACAGCTCTGCAGAGCTGCTGAGTTCGAGTGTGGCCTCTGAAGTGTATGAAATAATAACAGTTTTATTTCTCCTGACACAAGCACGGAAGCTGTTTGCTGCCACCTCAGAACTGTTACCCTGCAATGCAAAAGTACCAACAAGGCAGGCTGGATGCAATGTTATTATAAACAGTGCCGCAGTAAACTTCAGGAAAAGCCCATTATACGGTGATAGCCTGTTTGTCAGGAGAAAAGTTTACTAATGTATATGGAAGCAGAGATCCTCATTCGCTGATACATCTGTGTCTATTGCACTTTTACCTTTATTTACTGTGCAGGTGCTGCTGAGAACAACCTTGGAAAACACAAAAATGCAGGAGGCCACGTACTCAGCTAGTTTAAATTAGCAGAGAAATGGTGTCAATTCAAGGCAATTGATGTTATGGTCCATTGTCTATTACTGTTTTTTAATATTTTAGGATTTGGGGGGGTATGGAAGGAGGAGTGTTTTCTCTGTGGCTGCTGCTTTATTACTGTATACCACTCAATGAAAGGTGCATTTGAAAAAAAGCAATGAATGAATGATGGCAGGAAAAATATGAACATATGCACATGATAGAACTAAATTCTATCTTAACTCTAATTTGTGATCATATGCAATGAATTACAGTGATATGAGCTGAGAATACCAATGAGGCCCAGGGGAGTTTGACACCCATTTCTTTTTTTCTTTTGATGGGATTAGTACCCCTAAACATAAAACTTGTTCAAAAAATCAGCCCAGTGTCCTAATTTGTTCCGTTTGCTAAATTATTTCAGGAATTATTTTATGCTCACAGAAATACAAGTACTACCTTATGTAGTAAGAACAAAATATCATCATTCATTCATCATTCCTAGATCTTAAATTACTTCCTTACAAAGCTAGAGGATTTTGTCTACCCTGTCTGTGCTCCTCAAAGTCCGATTGCTGATTGAGGTGTCTTTTCTTGAAGCAGAAACTGACTGCTATTTTCTGTTAGCTCATCTCAGTTGTCAGCTGAACATTTTTCTTTACATACAAGTTTGGTTCAGTCATTAGGTGTCTCTAGGCCTTTTTTTTCTCCATGCCAAAACAGCTTCTGCTTTTCTTTCTTGCTTTCTTTTTCTAGGGACCGATGCAGTAAGATTTTCATTGATTGTATTCCCTAACATTCATGAAACAATACGAAATCTCTGTCTGGAAAGTACTCTAAATACACAAAAATATTGTTTTAAGTTATTGTAGTTCATCTTTATAACTGGCAAGCTGCTCAAGCTAACAGATGAAAATGACACGTCTTTTTTAATGCTATAGAGCACTCTGAAACTTTTCTTCCGAATTCCAACAGAACCTGAAAATTTTAGATCCTGCAAAGGAGATCTGCCAACTTCACCATACACTATCAAAAAAGTGGAATAAAAGAAGGAACCAAGCTTGGCTGCTTCTTTTTTAAATTAATAAAAAATAAGCCAACTTGTTGGCATTTTTGTGAGGAAATCATTGTTTTTAAAGATCAGGTATGTTATGCAAATCAAGTGATTTACTGAGACTGGTTCTTATTTCCAGTCATAAGATGAGCCAACTCAACTGTGGCTAGTAAGCCAAGAAAACAGCATGTAGATTAAGATTACTCAAAACTTTTGTTCCTGCATTATTTAAAAGAGATGCAAATTGTGCCATTTTAGTATTGCTTATGAGTAAAGTCCCAAATCCTGCTTCATCACCCCCATTTAAGATACAGGACCAAAAAAAACCCCCCAAAATTATAAAATAAAATAGGTATCCATATTTGTCTGCATAGCCTCTTCTTACCATGTAATAAGGTCTGTGATAGCTTTTGGTGATTACATTTGGGACAACTGCCCTCCTATCTTGTCAGCTTTGCAGATCCAGTTGATGCATGTTCCTCAAAAAGGTGGAAAAGATAGGCCTTTTAAGGCAGAAAACTGAATTTTAGAAATACAAAACTATTTCGGTGGGGAATGGATTGAGGTAGAAGGCCCTGCTGTAAGACATTTGTCTGCAGTGCACAGGAGAGGATATTTTTAACCTCGCTCAGGTAAAAAGAGAGAAGAGGATTAATTCTTGAAAATCTAAGTAGACTTGAGATTTCTGGGCTCCTCTTGGTCATAAATACATTTAGAGTCATGTATAAGGATGGTTGTGAAGAGTCACCTGTTCTTTGTTATGGAACTCACACCTCCATTTCCAAAACTGGAGTGTGGGTAGGAATATATTATGGATTTACCTGTTTCCTGTTGAGGTTCTTATCCTATACCCAGCTCCAGAGTATCTGAGAGCCCGCTGGAGCATACTTCCTCTTTGGAACAAAAAATAATCCTTCTCCTCTTCAGCTGTTTCTCTTTGCTTGGTTTCAGGGAATTAATCATTCATTGTCATTTATTCGGAAAATTACAGGATAATCCCAGTTTTTGAACACCATGTCTGAATCTCAGTCTCCACTTGGGAAGGACACATGGTGTGAGAGACAGCTGCTAAAAACTGTGCAGCTATTACAGTGTGTCAGTTTATAAGCCGTGAAGTGTATGTACCAGCTCGCAGATTGTTGGTAGGAGTGTGGTACTTTGTTATAAATATATTTTATTGATTTTAAGGAGATTTTATTAAAAGGCTACCCAAAAGAAACAGGCAGTAAAAGATTGAGTAAATTACTAGGCTTTCATTTTAGGGTGCCTCATTTCTTAAGGGCTTACAGGGGCTCCACAAGCTCCCAAAACACTGGCACAGGTTAATCTTGCTCAGCAGTAGTGCATAGCTGTGCACTGGATGTGCAGCAAGATGGCAGTCTCAGGGGAGAGGTTCTACTACACATGGAAGGATCAAGAAGCTCCGTTAAGATCAGACTTGAAACATAGGTGACTAAAAATGCAGATAAGCACTTTGTCAGATTTTAAAGGTAACTAAATCTATTGCATGCCTAGCTCCTAATAAAATCAGGTGTATTAATCACCTGCCTCCTGTTCTATTGGGCCATACCTACCTGCATCTGTAGGTGCCTAAATGTTTCTGTAGCACTGAATTTTTTTTTCTTCTTTTCAGACTAACAGCAGCTCAGGGCACTTACCATGTAGCAAACCAGTACATCCTTCTGAGGAAAACACTTTGGATCAGGGCCTTCTAATGTGTAAACATTATACATTCTTTTAACATTTTCCAAGTAAATATTTTTAAAATGTTACAGATCTATGGCAGATGTTGCTATCTCCTTTTTTATAAGCACTTATGTACTGGGTTGCGTGTGTGTGTGTTTTCATGCTTTTTCCTTTTTAAGACTGTGGAAACGGGCACGTTGTGCTCAGTGATAGGCAGAACATCAATGTGTAGTATATATTGTAACACCTAAGACTATGGGCAAGTTGTGGAGAAAAAATGAAAAATGGGAAAAAAAATATGAAGAACCAGACAACTGAGTTTATGAACTACCTGCATTTATTATCAGACACCTCCTTGCTAAAGCTTGGGGTTTATGTATAAATTCGTTTAAACTCTACAGAGGAACTCTGAAACAGACCAGAGATGCCTGGGTGGCCGTCAGACCTTGGTGTGATTTGATAAACTTTCTTTCCCTGGCATTCCCACTCCAGCCCAGCTGAGAGCCAGCCACCAGTCCCTCCAGTCCTGGGGTTTTCTGGCACCCAAATCTCCTGCTCTAAACCCCTTGATGGCTCTCCAACCATGCTTTACTAATGACCTCCCCCAGATTCAATTCCCTTCTCCCTGAGCTTGAGCTATCCCCCTTAGGCTGAGCTAAATCCTTTTCCAAAATACAGCCTATGACTTGCTGCAGTTGCATCCCCATTTCTCCCGAACCCAAAAATACCTTGCAGAGCTACTTCCTTTTCCATGTTTTTGCCCTCTCACCCCACATACCTGAGTTACTAAATCAGAATTACAGAATCGTTTTGGTTGGAAAAGACCTTTAAGATCATAAAGTCCAACCATTAACTTAGTACACTGTCAAATCCACCACTCTTAACCAGCTCTTCAGAAGCTGATTAAATTCAAATGTAATCGTAATCATTGCACATCAAATGAGAGGCAAAACCACTGATAAATGCTTTCAAATCAGACGTAATGCTTCCTCAGAGACCTCCATGCTTTTTAGACCCATGCTCTACTGCCCCTGTCCAAGAAGATAATTTCCATTCAGAGCCTTTTGCCCCACTCTTCCCAAACCTGAAAACCTCATCCCTTCTGCTCTAAACCTCATAAGATATTTCAGTATTGGCTATTAACAGTCCCTCCTTAGTTCCTATTAAAAACTGGCCAAATTCAGCCCTTAATACCTCAAATAGACAAGGCCCCAGGTCTTGCTTCTGTCAGGAGTTTCAAAATCCTGTACACAGGTTGCTATTGTAGAAATAAGCAACTTGTGCAGGGCCCAGAGGCAGACAAGAGGACTATGCAGAAAGATAGTTATAGTCTTCTCTGCTGGCCTCACTGGAACAACAGCAAAACAGTATGGATGGATACTGTGGAAAGCAAATATCCTTTGCAGAACTGTGCTGCACTTTCCCCTTGCAGTATTTTCCTTTGGAAATGTTTATAAAACTATGTAGATTTGTGGCTTAGAGTTAATGTTTGAGGTTTTGAGTTCAGACTCACTGTGAGACTTAGTCTGAACCACAGCAGTTTCACCTAGTTGCCACATGAAAGCATCAATTGCAGCCCTGCACCCAAAAGTCTTACAACGTTTGCCAAAACTCGAATGAACCCTTCAACAAACCTGGCCTTAACTGTGAATGGTTCAGGGTTTCATTATTAACGTGGTGTCTTTGTGTTACAAAACTTGTTGCAGCCACTCTGTTTGCTTTGCAAATTCAGAATATATACGTACATAACCAGCTAAGTACAAATTAAGCTATGTATATTAAAAATTAAAACATATTCCCTCATTTTGTGATGACTAGTTTTCTTTCCTTTTAGTAGGTCATGAATATTTTCTGGCAAGATATGTCACTAGCTTATAACTTCATTAAGCTGCAGACCATACCTTACCCTTTCACTAGATCCCTGAAAAGAACTTTTGTGTGTGCCAAACAGATATCCACTTGGTCTGTGGCTCTTGAAAGGTAAATTGCCAAGTTCCAGCAAGCAAATTAAGAGGTGCAATGAGAGCTAGCTGTTGCATTCTATCAAATCCTGCTACTGAATGTGTTGAAAAGCTTGCCCAGAGCCATGGCCTCACATATTTATGGTATGAATGGGAGACTCTTGGAGCTATGTATTGCCATAGTTCCCATTTCTTTTGTAATAAACTAGCTCAGCAGATGTAGCTTAGGTAAAAAGGAAATTCAGAGTCTCTTACTTAGAGAATAACCAAAACAAAGTTCTCTCTCTGGTCCTCTGTTTATGAGCCAGACTCAGAGCCAAACCTTACTTGTACTGATTAGTGTTTTATTCTCTGTTATCCAATGAAAATCAAAGGGTTCTCACATGGAAGAAAGTACTGCTCAATAGCACTCTGCAAGTGTTGCTGCTGGGATGCTGCACCAGCTATGTTAATAAAAATAATCTAATTTTTAATTTCTAGCACAGATTAAACTGTAGCATTAGTTTTCCAAGTCAGTTGCATCATTCTCTTGGCTTATGAGTTTTGATGCTGAAGAAATCAGTTCTGGGGAGCTTAGCTTTTTCTTTAAGTACCTAATTGTACCTAATTCACATCAAATGAAGAGCAGATTTTCATCTCCATACTTACAACTTGACTTGTGTCTATAGTTTACAGGCTTCAGAGTATTTAGCAGAACATTTGTGATACTCCACCTGTCTATTAAAGAAATTCAAGGTGGACTTATTGCACTATTGGACTTATTTTAATTTTTATTAGCCTTATGGGCTCACAATGGCTCTGAATTAGAGCAAAAGCAAAGATGAGCCTGAGATCCATGAAGCAGAAGAAACTGAAGAATCCTGAATTAAAGCCATACAGAGCTTGTTAAGCCAGGTGATAGTGACAGAGATGATAAATGTTTTTTTGCCTGTTGGTACTTTCACTCAATGTATTATACCAGTGAGTTTCAGAAAATATAATTACATCTTTCTACACCATTTTTTCACAATTTACAGAACAGCCTCTGCTTCTCAAGAAAATAATGACTTTCTATATTAATCAGTACAGGCTAACAAATTTACAGTCCAACACACACTGAAGTCTGCAGAGAACTTCTGTTTCCTTTGTGGAGTAGGAGGTTGGCCCTTTAGCATACCTTTCATGCCTAACAGTGCATGAACCTTTTGTATTTCTAGCTTTATCTGATATTGTTGCCTAACTCAATTACGTATAAAAGTAAAAAGAGTCTGCTCACTAGTCAGCTTAACCCACCACTTGTTGTTACTTGTTTATGAGATATTTTTCTACTTTATAGTCTTTAATCTGAAATTATATCAAATGCTGTAATAAAAATGAAAGAGATAATATCTATGGCATTTCCATTCCTCTGCTCTGGTGATAACATTATTTAACAACACCAGCAAGTTAATTAAGGAAGACTGTTGCTGTCATAAATCCATGTTGCCTTCCTTATTAAATTAGGCTTTTTGATGTATTGCTGAAGTTCAGGACACTGTTCTGGACATCCAGCAATGGATACTTCACTAAACAGTCCACGATATGTTACGTACTCTTTTACAGGATGCAGAAGTATTCAACACTCATACTTCTGGAATTTCACAGAATCACAGAATGTCAGGGGTTGGAAGGGAGCTCTGAATATATCAAGTCCAACCCCCCTGCCAAAGCAGGACCAAAACTAGAGCAGGGCACTCAGAAACATATTTAGATGGGTCTTGAAAGTCTCCAGAGAAGGAGACTCAACAAATCTGATTAATTTTGAATCTTCTTTTTCCTTTGAAATCATTAAGAAAATATTTCTGTTTCTTGAGTATTTATTGTATCTAATTTATTCAAAGCCATGTTTGTTCTCCTCTGCATGTTATATAGTCCCTTTTCTGTGTTTCCTTGAATCATTGGTTTATGCAATTCTCTCTCTCAGCTGACAGAAGTCAGCTATTGCATTAATATACTGGTTCTGTGTCCAGTATCATTCATAGTGGATGTGGTTGGTTTTCTCTCTATCCATTGTAAATCCTGTTTATAAAGAAAGAAAAAGAAAAAGAAAAAGAAAAAGAAAAAAAAGAAAAAGAAAAAGAAAAAGAAAAAGAAAAAGAAAAAGAAAAAGAAAAAGAAAAAGAAAAAGAAAAAGAAAAAGAAACTGAGCTTTATCTTTGACTTTGTGAACCTTGTATTCTTTCATGATGCATTTGTAAACTATTTTCTGTAAAAATTTGGTTTAGGGCAGTCAGAAAAGAACCAGCTCCAGTAGGTCAGATAAAGGTTTAAATTCAATTAAGTCAGCCCTGTTGGAACTGATTCCCTGAGTGTACTGTAAAGCAGGGCACTGGGATTGTTTGGGACCAGATTTCTGGAAATCCTTATGTGGCCCTGATCCTTTCAAACACACAATCTGAGGTTCTTCAGTTTATCCAGTCTTCAAAAAAAGAGTTAGTCAGTGAGATGGCTGAACCTTCAAAGGCAGCTATAACTGTACTGTGTGGGTACCAAGGTTTAGTATTTAATGTGAGTTCCATTCCTAAACATGTCCATATGACTCACAAATTCCTACTCCAAATTGGAAAGGCTAAGTAAAAATATCTGATATGAAATGATCATCTGCCTCAATGGCCAATAATCTAGGTGAGCCTGAAAAAACATTGTGGAGGTGAATATATTCAGAATTTGAGAACTGTCACATGCCTGGATCTGATATTCGCAACAACCCATTTTTTGGAGTACCTTAACTCAAAACCAGTGACTTTAGAGTGTCAAGAATGTGTATTTGCCTCCAAATTGTGTTGAGGGATGATTTTTAGCATAAGTAAATATTTTTTAAAAGCCTTCCAGCAGGTAAATGTTCATATTTTGGAGAAGAAAAATCTAGGGCTCACCAGGCAGATCCATTCTGTTACAACATTAAAAGGAACCTTGCTCTGCATCTTGGTGTTCATGAAAGAGACACTATTTTTAGTAGTGCTGATTATTTCATTGGCTTGCATTAAGTAAGGTGTTCTCATCCCTCATCTTTGCTCTAGCTCTCTCTTTTGCTAGAGGCCAGCAAAGCAGACCTTGATGAGACACTTCATTCTAAATAGGAGAGAGGACTATTTAGGAGTATTATTTCTCTCTTCTGGCTTAATCCTATTCATCATTTTAGGACATTCTCAGTATGATTTTTACTTCAGCATTTAGAGTAAATTTTTTTGCCTTCATTTCTTCCGAGACTACTACCATACTGATTGGTTCCTGGTTTCTCTGTGTTGGCATCATTACAGATTGTGGTCTTCGGATAGTGTCTTTAATTTTAGTCCCTGCTTGGGTGCATCAGTTTAGTCTATAGATGCATTCCATGTTGCTGTTTCAGTCTTTTTCTTCAGTAGTTGTAAAATATTACAGAAAACTCTTCAATATTTTTCTGCAATACAGATTTTGTATTTCAAAAGATTAAAGTAACATTTCCGTATGTTTACTCAAAGGTTAAGTTTCTTAAATTAGGCTCCAAATCAAATTCTAAAGAAAATAATGGCAAAACTCTCACTTACTCAATGGGAATAGGATTTTATATCCAACCATCTAGGAGATATCATATAATATCTAGGAGAAGAAAATCACTGTAATACTGTTTGGTTTTATTACTGTACACTGTGCTTTATGCCTGGAGACTGACCTGAACACCATCTTTTCACTATCACCGCTCCTCTCTCCAGTACTTTCTCATTACCTAAAATGCATCATTGAAGTACTTTCTATCAATTCATCTTTTCCACACCTACCAAATTTACCTCTTGCTAATCTATGGAGAAAATTTAAGTCTAACCATGAGTGTCTCATCTGTAATTCATGCTGTCACACACAACTGCAACAGAACTATTTCCAGTTATCTCAGCTAACTTTAAAGTCCTCCGAGTAACAACCTTAATATTTTCCTATAGAGCACTAATTGCTGCATTTCCTTTTTTGTTTGTTTTCAGCTATTGTTAGCCACAAAGTGTACCATTAAATTTCCTACCATTTCTGTCAGATATTTGTCCATTCTTAATTTTTTCCCCGAGTTTCTTTTTTTCCCCATTCCTATATCAAACAATGCCATTATTTATTCTACTTTCAGGGAATTCACTAACTGAAAATTATTAATTTAAAGACCAGAGCCAAAGTGTCTGTTTATTCTTATGTGTCAAAACCCTGAAATGTTTGATAGCTTTGCTTGAAACTGAGACAAAAATAATATATTAGCATTTTGACCAAAAGCCCTAGTTCTTCCCAGAAAATGAAACGAGATTGTATTCGATGAGTGATAATGCTCATTGTCAGCCTTCATGTCCATATGTATAGTCATAATTTTCAAAATCTTTGTACAGGTCAGTCATAATTTTTTTAATTCATGTGAAGGAAAATTTTCTCTGGGAGAATTTTATTCAAAAATTACAGAATGTTTTTCTTCTTACAACGCAGACAAATATAGTTTTCCGTCATTCTTCTGTTTCAGATGCAACGGGATTATTTTGTTCCACAATACTGCATGTTATTACTTTATTAATCATCCTTTTTTCCTTCCTTAGAACATCTATTTTTTTCTTGTAAATGTGCTTCACAAGCTTTCATTCTGCAATCCACACAGCTGGTCATCTTTCTTTTTTCTTGTGTCTAAAAGCAGCCATATGTCATCAGCAACCCTCTCATGTATATTGAACTTCCTTAGCACATCAGCTTGTGTCTTTGAATGTGTTACCTGATGTCTTTAAAGTGGCAAAACACAGAAAAGTGGGTCCTCCTTGTCCTTTGTTCATCAGACCAGCAAGAGTCAGAAATACTGTAGAATTGGTGTGTTTAGGCCTTTGGGACATGTCTATTCTAGGTTTGCTTTTTAATTTCTCCTTGCTTCAGCTGAACTAGCAGACTATGGCTCTAATCAGCTCTACACTATCCAGTAGTAGCTATCAGTATCCTATATCCATAGGGAAGCCCCAGGGCTTCTGAGCACTGCTGTATTCGATGTTAGATCATCCGCAACAGCTCTGGTTCTCCAGCTCTGTCTGCCCAGGTGCTTCATTTGCTGCTCACCATTTGTAATACGAGTGGTCTTCTCTAGGAATTAAGAGGGGCATAACAACAGCCTTTCTGCTCAAAAATGTTAGCATCAGTGCTTGAGAAGTATTTAAACACGTCTGTCAGGACAGAGAAGGATATTCATTCTAGGAGAGCCGGATCGAAGAGGTAAGCTTTAATGAAAGTTTGAAAAGATTTGGGTTCAGGGCATATCTTTAAAAACGTAATCTTGTTAGTAATCTTGGTTCCACAGTTCTGTATCTGAAAGCCCTCTCTTCTCTTTCACCATTTTGGATGGTATTCTGTAGTTAAGAGATTGGTAATGTTCTGATGTCATAGGTGATATATTAGGTAGCTAGGACCAGGATTTAAATGGAGCCCCTACCAATACATAAGCTGTCAGGGGAATATGCTCTTACCACTCCGTTGCTGTCAAATTTTGAAATTCCTGGAGTGTAAGAGATTTCTCTTCTTCCTAAAGAAGTTGCAGTCATCACATAGAATCAGAGGTGTGTCTGTTTTGGAGCTCAGTCCCCTGTCTGAAGCATGGCCTTATCAGCTGTAGATAGAGAACTGGATGTTCTGTGCCACTGCTATTTGACCGTCCAGTAGCTCTGAAGAGTTCATAAGATACCATGGTTACCTTGGCAATAAAGTGAGGAGATATGCTTAGTAGAATGGGAATTTTTAGAGCTGGTGAGATTTTCAAAGCTCTTTCCATTTTTATTAGTGTTAACTCATTTGTTACTGAAATTCATTTTTAAACAGACACTTAAGGAATGCTTTTAATAGGCTGAGAAAAGTTAAAGGATGTCAGTGTATTCTTTAATCCTGCCATTTGTAACCATTCACAGCATTTTGTACTCATGCTTTTTAAGGGCAAATGATTTAGATTCTTTCACCTCCCGATCAGAAACTCCATTCTGTGTTCCTTCACCTGAATTCAACTTTCCAAATAAGAAAATAACCTAATCTTATATGTGATTTTATATTCTGTACTTCAGCCTGAGTGAAATTATTATGAACATATGCAAACTCCAAAATCTAAAACCAAATCCAGCTATGCTGGATATCTATGCCCCTTAAACACCACTGTTACTTAATTTACTGGAAGCAAATCAACAGCATTTGTACAGAAAAAAATACTTTACAGTCACACAGGACAACGCTGAAGAGCCATCATTTAACAGCTTAAAAACTCGCCTTCACATTTGTGATGTATTTGGCAGGGGGGTTTGTCATGAAATCACAATCCTTAGACGTCCAGAGAAAAAGAAGCTCTGTGGTACCCTTCTCCAGCACAGAGCTGGGTATTGAAGGCTTCGGTGACACCAGCCTGCAAGTGATTTTGAAAGCAGGCAAAGCTGGGACCTCTGCCTTTAATTCACCTCAGCTAGTTGCATGCTGATGAAGAGATCTATCATCATTGCTCCCATCCTAGAGCATGTATTCCTCCCAGAAAGTTTAGCCACTGCAGGGGTGACTGGACTAGTATCGCCTGGCATCCAGCAGTGTACAGACTAAACTATAGTTTTTAGTGAGAGAATATGGAAACTGACAACAAATTATTACTTGTGGTCTTTTTCCAGTTTTCAAGTGCAAACATACCGAAGTTTATTTTAAATCTGAGCCAGTCAGACATTTAGCAATACAGATCAAAGAAGAAACGAAGGCCTCCCATGCTTATTATTTCAATATGATGTCTGTTCTAATAAAGTGTAAGAATGCCTGTGATGGACTAACTAGTAGGAATTTTCTGGTTCTGTAGTTTAGCCTTAAATATATACATATATTTGTAAATTAATCAGAAACATATTGTCGTGGTTTCAGTTCCTTGGAAAGCTGATTGTTTTCAATCCTTTCTTTAATCTTAGAAATATGGTGGCAGTCTGCCAGCACACTTTCAGATAAACAGTCCACTTCACATTTAAAAGCCGTAGAATCACTGATGTTGAAGGAGTGAAAAAAATCAACAGAAACAACACCAGTTCTTTCTCTCTCTCTCCCCCCAAATGTAGAACATTATTTAAATAACTTAGAGCTGTTGTGCTATTGTCCTTCACTCTTAATTATAAATAATAAAAGCCATCTGTGCAAGGTGAATTTTGATAAGATCTCGGCTTTTAAGTGTTTGTTGATCTTGTGTATACCAATTTTCAAATGTCTTAATAGCTCCAGGATGGCTATCACACTGAGTAGGCTCACTGATTTCCATCACGCTCTGTGCTGTTGAACGCAATTTGCTTTATGTGTGGTTATATTTCGACTGAAATTTTGAAAACATACTATTCCTTGCAGTACAATAAGTATTTAACTGGATGGAACTGTTTCCATTTGGAGGAGGTGTGGTTTTTTTCATAACACCAGCTCCTCGCAGTTTGGGATTAAAGACAATTAAAGTGAGGAGTTGTTTTACATGAATTGCATACTGGATGGCATTGCTGTGGCTGCTTTCCAGTGCCAGGATTTTCTACAGTCTCGTTTTACCCATTTTGGGGGGCCCAGGTTCAGGATAACGAACCCTCCCCCTGAACCAGACAGGGAACACTCAGAAGTGATTGTTTCTTAACCTGGAAATGGAAGACAGGATTTCTTTTCTTTCAACCTGTGTTTTCAGTCAATTAAAATTTGTACTCCAGGCTTTTCAGTTTGAAGCCACCCCTGTGTCTGTGATGAGCAATCCTTCTTGTTTGTGCAGTCATTCATTATCTCCATTACCAAGAGGAGAATAGAGGACAATTACATTGTTTGGACGAATCAGAGTGTTAGGAGGAGTATTTATCATGGTGGCAGAGTGCAGCACCTGACAGCCCACGATTGATGGCCAGGAATGAGTGTGAGTGGCCAAAGCAGCCTCATATGATGCAAATTACTGACTGTGGATTCCAATTTATCCTGTTCATTTTTCTTGCCTTTGCTGAAGACTATTAGTGGTTTTTGAAGCAGTGAAGGGGTCATTACTAATGTGGGCTAGAAGCAGGAGGGGGAAGGAGGGGAAAAGCCTTCTGTAATTACACAGCCTTCAAGAAAAGGCTGTGGGCCCAGCCAAAAAAGTGTCAACACTTAGCAATCAGAAAAATTTATTTTCATTTTTTCCTTAACCCATATTAACTCAACATTATCATCTTTCTTTGTTAATATTTGCAGAATATTAAAAGCTTGACTTCTATATTAATACAGATCTCTTTAACCCTTTTTTGCTGTGAAGTGATGCTGCTTTGCTAAATGTCAATTTGTCAATGGCACTAAAGAGTCCCTGCTTTTAAAAGTGCAGATAATGGAAAATTAAATATTCAGCCTTCTTAAAAAACTAATTCCAGATGACTGATTATTTGTGTCTTTTGCAGAATAGTAGGTAGGGCATTGGAAACATCTGAGAAAAAAATGATTGAAGTAGAGGTATGAGAGGTTTCTGTGTTGCAATGTACAGGAGGAAATCAGTTTGATTTGGGATATTTAGGTGTTGTGATATTTAAGCAGCATCAAAAAACCTTGGAAGTTTCATTTTACTGTATAATGAATGACATGCATTTAAAACATATGCATATTTAATTTAATGCCTATTCAAACCCTACTTAGGCAGCTCTCTGGGGGTTATATGTGAATTAATGATCTCCAAAAGTCTCTCCTGCCTATCACAATTGAGCATATTGATTATGTGCAGAGTAGGTGTACAGGTTTTCCCCGAAAAGTTCTTTGTGAAGGAAAGGGAGAGGCAAACAGGCAGGCAGGAAATAAGT